>JAKZAP010000016.1:12997032-13597032 GCA_023053575.1 Branchinecta lynchi
ACGCCTTTTGACCGTGGTATCAGATACCGTGGTATCTGCAAAAATGTAACTATTGTCATGTCCTTTTCTTTAGCTGAACTGCCGACGTCCGCGAAGCTGCCGTAATAACGAAGGCTTGGCTCTACCAAGGGATAGATAGTAACTGCCCAGATCAATAGTTGCGTTTTCGCAGATACCATGGTATCTGATACCAGGGTCTAATGTCGTTTTTGCAGTTATTCAGATATTCAGATACCACGGTCCGACCGTGGTAACTGATCGTGGTGTCTGAAAAGTCACCTCACTTTCATCAGATTTTGTCAAACTGGTGAGAAAGAAGTTTAGCACTTAGTGATGTAACTGGATATCAGTTTTTCTTTTGGGATGACTTTGAAAAGTGCAGTTTCGGCAATAGTCCTTTTTTTTAGAGCAACCGTATATCAGATACCAAGGTAACTGCAAAAACGAGTAATTGAAGATTAAGTTACCGTCGTAACAGATACCATGGTATCTGCAAAAACGCAACTAATGTTTTCCTACGTCAGAAGCATCGTGACCGTAGCTTGGGCAGGGGGTAAAGAGTTTTTAGCCTTCTCATGGTTCTTCGTCGGAATAGTACAGTAAATACCGGCCGCAAATTTACAGAAGACCCTATTCTTGGTATTGTAACTGGGATCGCACAGCTATGACTGAAAGCAGGATGTTTTTCAGCTTATTTATTTTGCCTTTGCCTTTTATTAACAGGAATTGTAAGCTTCAGAAATGCATGCCCTTCGCCATTATTTCGTTTTGCATATTTTTCGGCAGTCAAGCAGCTCAAACTTTGCCGAAAGCGTCCAACGGTTACTCTTTAAAATAAGGGCATGCAAAGCTTCAGAATCTGTTGTTCATTTTTGTGTAGCTCAATAGGTCGATCTTGTGTTTTGGACTTTTCTCTTGCTTGGTTTCCGACTTCTTAACCACTGCTCGCACAGTTTTCAAAGATTTTGCGTCCGACCTTCGCTTGGGAGAGCGGGAAGTCGGGACAGAGTCAACCGGCAACAACAAGAAATCTCTAATTTCATGGGGCAAGTATTGATATTTTCAGAAACCGATATTTCTGGACCGTTTTTTCGTGAAAAGGTCGTTTCTAGGAAGAGAGAAAAAACTCTTCGAAGTCATAGTAAGATGGTTCGAAAGCCATTTGCTCACACCAAGACCCGAAACCACTCCTTCTCAACGGAGCGGCCGTCAGAGTACAGTCAGTGCACAGACAGTGGACTAATTCAAATCCAAGCTTGACAAGGAGTGGGAAGCCAAACCGTGGAAACACGAGTGGGATGCCTGGAATCGTTTACCAGACATTAACCAAAAGCCAGTCCTGACATCATGTGTGACTAACATCACTCAAAAAGCGACAACAACAGGCGGACCATCCACCTTTGTCGCTGGACAATGCGATTTAAGGTAAGAGTTGTGCTTTAAGTACCTATTCTTGGCAATACCGGGGGATGTTTCCTTACCTTTCCGTGTAAGAACCGGAAGTTAGCTGGAGGTACGCGACTTCGCAGCCTGGATCGAGGGGAGACGGAACGTGGAACAAGTTGAACGTTGCCTTGACTTTAGCTGCTCCAGAGATCTGTAGAAAAATATCATGAAGACTAAGGACATTCACAAATAGTTTGAGCTTCTGCCGCTATGCTAGAGCACACTAGTATATTTTGTGATCTGAACCTCGTTTTTGTTGCAATAGCGCTGCCGCATCGGTGCTGCAGCACTTCTTTGCTTTTGCATAATATGCATTTTTGGATTCACTTTCTTCTTGGTTGAAGCGGCAGCGCTGCAGCATCTTGCAGGGAAGCACGGACTTGGTCAGGGAGCAAGTCCGTGATTCTCGAGAAGCGCTGCCGTCTTCCTCGGAAGCGCTGCAGTGCAAAAATGGATGTAGAAAGAATCAGTCCGGAATCGGCCGAGAAGTGGACCTGCAGCATGCAACAAAAACGAGGCTCTGGAGAGAAACCGTTCGTTTATTCTTAGATTCTTCCACCTTCCCTCATTCATCTCATAATTGCTTCTCGTGATGTTCTTCCTCTTGAGCTATATTTTATTATTTATTTATTTATTTTATTTGGATCTAATACCGGCCAACTAGGGCCATTATACAAAACAAAAAACACTTTAAAAACTTACGCTTTACACACTAAGTTGGGTCAAACCCACAATATAACAGCTCCCCCCATTTCAGCCAAACGGGAAGAGATAGCCGCATGTGCGGCCCAGAGAGAACAGCCAACAGAGGGTTCTGGGACTCACAGAATTCTATTCTGGAGCGAAAAACAAGCTGATCTACGGACTTCAGAGAAAGATGGGAGACCTTCACCAACAAACATTGCCGAGGCACTACAATTCCAAGGAAAACCGTGCGACCACCGGAGGGAGTTATTGTACAGAACACGGAAAGAATTACCGCGTCTGACCGTGATATTAGTCACAAGAGAAATACCATAAAGTTGTGTGCAATAAGCCCGGAACAGGAAAGATTTCACCACTCCGTCACACTTCGCAAATTTCCTGATCAGGAGGTTGGCGCGAGCACAGAGTGATCTGGCCAATGCATTAACATGGAGTTCATCATCCAGCTTGGGGGTAAAAGTGAACCCCAAGTACTTGAAGGATGACACAAACTCAAGTTGAACCCCTGAAAGAAACACTGGTGGAATTACTAGGAGTCTCATACCAGGGGGAATGAAGGCCATGCATAATGTTTTCTTAGTATTGAAAACAATGTCATGGCGACTCGCAAAGCTATCACACAAACCCAGTATAGCTATAGGCGGGTACGTCTGGCGATGAAAAAAAACTGCAAACTTTTATATTTTGTTTTTTATTTGCGCAGAATCAAGTGCATTAAATTTTACGACCAAGTACGCAACTCCGACGTTTTATGGAGCATCTACTCGATCCCTCTCAGTGCACAAATCCAGCTCAGGTCCCTTCGTTGATACGGCTACACGCTTCGTCTGCCAAAAACCAGTATGAGTTCGTGCACAACTTCATCCCGACCACACAACGATGGAGACAACCTTTAGCGTCAAGTTTAGACACTGTTCGGCAGAATGAGGGAACGGTTCTCTGGGCCGCTCTCTCAACCGAAACAAGACCAAAGGTTTCGATGGGATCCCAAAAATTCAATATTTGATCCAGACAATTGGGTCTTGTCTTCGCCAGATCCAGTCTTCGCCAGACTCCTTGAACATTTTTATTATTAAAATTCAAAAATAGGTTAATCATCTGAGAAAAACAAGTTCAGGTATTGAATCAGCATGTGTGTTTACCCCTATAAGCCATCTCTGTTTTGACGAAAACTTCCTGCCACTTCTGGCAACTTCCCGGTTTCGGCCGAACTGTGAAAAAAGAAAGCTCAAAAACGAACTTAGCGTATCTTCTTTCCCAAATATTGAACATCTAATCAACTTCAAATAAAAATTCAACTTATAACAGATTTTCCGGCTCCAGCCGGATTCCCGTCGAACTATATGTTCGGGTAAAAAATGATTGTCATACACGGATTCACCATCTCTTTACCCCTAAATCGAATATCTAACAACTACAAATAAAACTCTAACTTTTAACAATTTTCGTTTTTGGCCGGATTCCGGGCGAAACACTTGTCTGGGTAATTGTATTCACATTAGTGTTCAGCATGTCTTCTTACCCCTAAATCGAACATCTAATCAACTCCAAATAAAACTTTTACTTTCAACAAACTTTCCGGTTTTGGCCGGATTCCGGGCGAACTACTTGTTCGGCGAGAAAATTGGTTTTCACCACTGTGTTCAGCGTGGCTTCCTACCCCTTAATCGAACATCTAATCGACTTCAAATAAGACTGTTTTGCATGTCTTCTTACCCTTAAATCGAACATTTTGGCCGGATTCCGGGCGAACTACTTTTCCGATGACAAAATGGTTTTCACCATCGTGTTCAACATGTCTTCTTACCCCATAATAGACTATCACATTATCTGTTTAAAAATATCTAATTTGCCCCTTAATCTAAAACCCCTCCCCCACCCCTAAATGTACGGCTAAATAGCCCATTTACGAACTTGACCTTACTCTTGACCCAAAGAATCCTCACACCAAGTTTCATCAAAATATCTCATTCCCTTCGAGAGTTACAGTGCGCACAGACGGACAGACGGACAACTTCTGCTATGTCATAGGTATCCCTCCACTTACGTTTTGGGATCCCAAAAAAAGTCTCTGCCTCAGTAGTGTTCTTACTGAAGATGCTTCGGAAAGAAGTGACAAGACGGTTTGCTCCATCATCGATGTTGTCTGTGGTATGAGTTTTAACGAGGACTTGTTTCTTTTATTGACGAAGATGAGGTTATCTTGAAGAGATGGTAGGCGACAGACAAATACGAAGAAATAGATACTCACGCTTATTGTCTCTGTGCATGTTGCCCCGGCTGGGAAGTTGTCTGGGAAATTGGGTGAAAGATACACTTGACTCGTGCCATCTGTTGTTAGAGAGCATAAAGTCGGCGAAGAAGTTGGGCCGGTTGTAGTACTTCCTATTGTCGCACCCTGAATAATAGAGCTCTCGTGAGGTTTGACATGTGCAGGTTGAACATTGCAGCATGCTTTGCAGCATGTCCCACCAGTGATTTTCTATCGGCCTTATTCTACATTTATAAGTGGCGCAGCGTTAGAAACTGCAACAGATGATGAAAAGTCTTCTGCCTTTTACTGCAGTGGTAATGACAGCAGATCAAAGCAAACCAGAGTGTTAAATGTGGCCTCTCAGTACTTCAGCGTTTGTTCTGAAAACTAGCCTATTTGACAATCTATGCATGCACTGTCAGAAGTTTCATAACAGATAGCGTATAACACTTTCAAGAATAATACCTTTTCACTTAGAAATAAAGTGTTATGACCAATTAAGTTTACACTATTTCGTGCCATAGATCTCCAACAACACTTTCAATTGGTAAAAATACTAACGGGCACGAAAGAAACATAACAGATAACATCCCAAAGTGTTATCTGTTGAAACCGCGCATCCTTCTGTTGTCGTTCTGTAACTTCTGACAGTGTATTATTTTTACTTATTGAAGGTGTTGTTGGAGATCTAGGCACGAAATAGTATAAACTTGATTGGTCATAACACTTTATTTCTAAGTGAAAAGGTGTTGTTCTTGAAATGTTATGCGCAATCTGTTATGAGACTTCTGACAGTGTGGTTACACCTGTCTGTTGTTGGCGCAAAGTTCATAAGTCAATGTTTGTCCTGTATCGCAGTTCCAAGAGCCCGTGGTTCCTAAGGTCGCCGCTCGCGATTCTAGGGACAGTGCAAATCAGTTAGGTCAGTAGGACTTCTTGGTAACGACCTTTTTGACATTCGGGCGAGACGCCTTCACTTCACACACGGAATATCGGACCTTGATAGACTGGCTGAAACCAATTTGTTCTTGCTGAAACTCTTATCTTACTTGTACTTGTCTACTGCGGCGTAAAGAGAAGATACAGGTTCGTAAGAAAAGCATCCACATCCAGTTTCTGTCTCTTGTAGGTTCTAGGATTGCCCACTGTCTTTTCCTTTCTTATGGGGTGTCGGAATTGAAGTTAACACCGTTTCTCATGGATTGTCTGAAGCGAACAAACTGTTCCAGCTTTATGTAGAACGTTTTCGTCGAGGACGAGGACACCCTGTTTCCTTTTGCAGCTGTTTTGTGGATGCTGGGTGGAACACCACATTAAAGGACCCCTCAGACTATTTACTCTTCAACTTAGTATTTTAAAATATTTGAATACTTTAAAACTAGGCTCTGCTTTCAACAAATAACCCACGGTTTTGGCTGTTTTAAGCCTTCCCGAGACCCGTTTATCGAAAACAGGGAAACAATTTACAGAACAGTTTTTTTCTGATGAAAAAACTTCTCGATGACAACCCTCTACAGCGTGATACACATCGAGGTAGCAGAACACGGCAAGGGAGAAAATCAGCGTGGTTTTCGGGTTAGAATGTACCGTACGAAATTGGGGTCTCCGGGCTTAGAAATATACGGAGTGATTATGGTAGCAGGTTGCGTCAGTATTATAGGTAAGACATGTCCTTTAAGAAGACGAATCTTCGCATTGTGCGGTCGAATAGTATAGAAGTATTCCTTACCGTTCCTGATGACACCGTTGTCCCTTGTGTTCCAGTAGGGTCGACTGTAGTAGTCACGGTCGTTGTGCTCGGTCCTGTGTAGTCTTCTTCGATGTAGAGCAAGAGGTCGCTGATGTAAGAGGTTGTAGCTTCGCTCGATCCTCGCCCTTGGATGCAGATCTGAAAAAAGGGAGGGATATCGGGCTAAGGCGGCATTTCACGTAAACCCGGTCCCCCTTCGCATTATTTACCGTAAATCTTGCATAGGTGAGACCGAAAATACTAACTGAAGATGATACGAACGAAAAGTAGAAAATATTTTGCTAAGACTTAAACAGTTTAAACAAAATTTTTCAAACAGTTTGTACAAATTTGATTTTTCGCCTCGTCAACTAGGTTTTCATGGGTCGATCTTGGTCCGCCGAGGAAGCCGGGGATGTAGGTCCCTCCCCCCCCCCCCTCCACCTCTAAATGACGCCCCTGGTATCTGGAAGCGAGGGTGCAACTCCCGTAACAATCTCACTGAAGGGGTTAGCACTCGAATGTCATATAGTCCTTGGAGGGAAAGTTGGCAGTAGCACTCGGAAGATGGAGAAGTTTCTGCCAGCTAGTCGCCTATTATACAGTTTATCCGTTTCGATAGCCGACTTCCAATCGCAAACTGCGGACTTCCAGGGAAACAGACTTAGGCTGCGCTGTTATAGTTGTTTTTAATTGTTAAGTTATAGATGACGGAAGAAATTCAATGTTAGGCTTCGTCCGTGAGGGAATTCTTGGAAATATACTAAAAAAAAAGAAAAAAAAAGATCACAGATAAATGACAGCAAGAACGTACATTTCAGCCGTTCGCCTATTTTGGCGAAAGAAAATATCTTAATGAGCTTCAGAAGAAAAGAGCTAGTTTCAAACGGAAAGAACATATTTTGATGGTTTTGAACTGCAGACGATTCAGCATTTCTAAGGTTGAAAGGCCGTTGTCGTGGCCATGGCCTTTGCTGTTTCCCTAAAGATATTTTCGGGGTTGTGGGAAATGCGAGCAACGAAGATGTCTCTAGATCACTTCTTTGCTTCTTGAATTTTTTGTAGAATTTTCGTCGACATGAATAAAGAATATAGTGGCAGTACGTGTGAAGGAAGAATCGGTTACCTTTCTCGTCTCTCCTCCACCACTGACCAGCCTTGCAATTGAGGAATACCAGTCAGTCAAAATTCCGGACTCGGAGAAATCCGACGACTCCAAGTGCTTGTCGTTCCAGGGATCGTAGAGCGTAGCGGTGATTCCAACTCCTTCACTCTCATCATACCTTCGGGCAACGATTGTCATGTCCGCAGTGGTGGTAAACTGTGCCTTGCTGTGCAAATGTGCCACATGGTCAGAGGCTACAGCGCTGGACGGTCGTGCGTTGACAAGACCTTGTTCGCCATTCAGTTCGTAGCGGTAGGTCCAGTACCCACCAGTGATGTTAGGTCGGTAGTTCTCGAACACACCAAAGCCGGAGTCGAAGTCTTCGGTAATGACAATAGACCGTGCCAGTACAGCAGGCGCCAGGAGAACGCACAGAGACAGGATCATCCACCGTTCCATGGTAACGACTAATCCAGAAAATTTTGTTTCTTTTTATCAGATTGGCCTCTAAGTCCGTTTTAAGAACATGTAAATAATGATTATGTCAATAGAGCTCAGATCAGCGAATAAATTTTGGGAGATAGTAAGTTGCTCTACACTTTCTCGCCAGATTTCAAGTGGGCGTGTCCTCTTATGGTACATATCATTAGAGTTACGCCATGGGCACGTAACACTTTTGTCCTTGGTCGAGACACGTGTTACTCAATTGAAGTCGTTGCTTAAGGAGGGTTTTCTTAAAATCGCTTTCTAGTTAGCAAAGCACGTATCGAAAAGGGAGAATCTGATTCTTTGAATTGATTTCACTTCCCGCCGGAAAACCCACTGAAAGCTGAAATTGCCGAGAAAATAATGAATTTCAAACTTTTTAGAATAAACTAGAACTAAGTTGCCCGGGCAACTTGAAGTGTTGGGTCAACCTTTGTTCGGCTTCGCCGACAAAAGTATTGCGACAGCAACACTTTTGTTTTGTTTCTTCGCTGACGGTTAAATGCTGAATTTGTCAACCGATCGAGGTTTTCAAAATGGTATGTTCCAATCCATGAACAACACTTTTCTGAATTGATGACACAATTTGCAATCACATGGTTATCCCTAAGCGTTGAACAAAAAAAAACCCAGAATATCGGAAGTAGGGACTAAATTGACTTTGCAGGCAGTTGAACTTTATCCTTTTCAGTAGTAGACGTCGTGACTTGTGGAAAGTTGAAACATTATATCTTATATAACCTAGTTGGTATTATAAAGCTGCTTTTTAGTTCAAAATACCAAATACCATCCTATACTAATTATTGCGAAACATATCGTTGATTTACAAAACCATTTGTATCCGTTGCGTTAACAGTGAGGTTACAGCGAAAGACCATCACCATAGAACATTCTAGCAGCTTATGAAAATGACAATGCTTTAGCAACCGATTCTTGAACGATGACATGAACCAAACTTTTCTTAGCAGCAAAAACAGCGGAAACAAAATACTAGGAAAAGTCGGAAGCCCCTCCTTGCCGAAGATGATTATGGTGTGATCGCCGATTGTTAGTTACAAGTTTCTGACTTGTCTCGCATTTGAGTTCCGCCTATTCTTCGTTTGAGTGTGCACCCTACCACTAAAGTTGTCAACACCTCAAAGACTTAATTGGAAGTTACAGTGATAGACCATGGAGACTAATTTTCGTACCCTCAGCTTTAAAGAGATAAAAAAAATCTGCACTAATTTGCACTAGTTTCTAGCCCCTTATGAACCAGTTCTAGCAACCGTTTCCTACTTACAAGTTCATTTCCCCCTGATAGACATAGTACCAAACTGTTCTCAATTCAAAGACACCAGAAACAAAACTTAAAAGTTGATTTTTGCTTACAACTAGAAACAAGAGCTACGAGCTCATATGGCACTTGTTAAGAGTAGGTGATACTAGAAAATAGAAGAGAACTTCACAAAACACCCCGCCATACAGAAATGTAGTTCGGACCTAGAATCAAGATATCTAGTTTCACTCAAGTCTGAAAATTTCCGACATCACCTCCAAGCCATCGCCAACCTTCCAAGTTTCAACCCAAGAAATCCACTCGCTATGTCCCTAGACGTGCCCAAGATTTCCCGTACCCCCCTCCAACCCCCATACACCGCGACCGAACCTGGTCCGAATCCTAACTGGATCATCTGAAGCATTTTCTCGTACCACCTATCGCTCACTCTAATCTGAGCATTTTCTGGGGAAATTCCGGTAAATCCCCCCCCCCCCCCCTCCGTGGTCGGATCCTGTTCGAACCTTAAAATATGTCATATAAGGCATATGATCTCTGTACATTTCCAAGTTTCATTCAAATCACTCCACATGTTTGACCCTTATGCGAGCCACAAAATTTCCGGGACTCCCCTTCCAGCTCCGCCCAACCGTGGCTGAATAGGACTCGGAAACATAAATGTCGCATCTCTGACTTATCCTCGTCAGGTCCATCAAGTTTGACTGAAATCGAAGCAGAGCCTATCTGCAAATATCCTACCTTGGCCGGATCCTGTCTGGACGCCAAATAACAAATCAAGGTCACATGAGCTCGGCAGTGTCCAATTTGCATACTATTTGGTCTATCCGTTTGGTTTTTGTGCATGAAATCTTTTCGCAACCCCCGTGATGGTCGGATCGGGGAAACGACTATTCTCAAGTCAATCTGTACGGGTCCCTGATATGTCTTCCAAGTTTTATCTTCCTAGAACATCAGGAACTTCCGAACTTGCGGGATCGCCAGAATTAAGCCCCCCCCCAAAAAAAAAAAATCCCCATAGTGTCCGAATCTGTCCAGCTTTGTCAACAATGTATCTACGGCTTGCGCTTGTTCTTCCCACCAAGTTTCATCCTGATCGCTCCATTCGAAGCGTTTCCCAAGATTTCCGGTCCCCCCCTGGCTCCTGCTAAAGTCACCGGATCCGATCCGGATTTGAACTGGATCGTCTGAGACTCGGAGTCTTTTCAAATATCAAGTTTCATTAAGATACGATCACCCATTGGAACGTTATAAATACCTCAAGATTCCGGATTCGATCCGGACAAAGATCCAAGATTCCAGTTTCATTAAAATCCAATCTCCCATTCAAAAACTGCCCGTGCCACTAGATTGAGGGTCCCTAATCCCTCTACTTCTCCCACGACGGTCGGATCGAGGAAACGACTATTCTGTCGTTCTGTTCAAGTCAATCTGTTCGGGTCCCTGACAAGCCTACCAAGTTTCATCGTCATAACACAGCCGGAAGTACTGAACTCGCACGATCACTAGAAATCCAGAGCCCCCCCCCCCCACTACCCCATAGTGCCCAAATTTTGTAGTAATATATCAATGACGTATCTGGAACTTGTGCTTATTCTTCCCACCAAGTTCCATCCCGATCCCTCCACTCTAAGGGTTTCCAAAGATTTCCGTTTCAATCCTCCAACTCCTCCCAGTGTCACCGGATCTGGTCCGGATTTACAGTGGGACATTTGAGGCACGAGGTTTTTCAAAATGTCAAGTTTCATTTAAATTCGATAACCCGTTCAGTAGCTGAGCTTGCAACTAGATTCCGGATTCCCCATCCCTAGACTCCCCCACGATGGCCGGGTCGGGGAAACGACATTGTCAAGTCAATCTATTCGGGTACCTACCAAGCCTTCCAAGCTTCATCGTCCTAGCACGTCCGGAAGTACCGAACTCGTGGGACCCCCCCCCTCAAACTCTCCCACGGTGACCGGATTCGTTCCGGTTATGTCATTCACGTATGTAGGACTTGTGCATGTTCTTCCCACCAAGTTTCATCCCGAACCCCCCACTGTAACCGTTTCCCAAGATATCCGCCCCCCCCCCCCCTTCGACTCCCCCCAATATTACCAGATCCGGTAAGGGGGCGTCTGAGACACGAGGTCTTTCTATATATCAAGTTTCATTGAGATCCGATCACCCGTTGGCAAGTTAATAATACTTCACTTCAGGATTCCCCCTCCCTCATCCTTGGATGGTCGGATCTGGGAAGCAACTATTCTCAAGTCTACCTGTTCGGGTTCCTTACTCGCCTGCCAAGTTTCATCGTCCTAGCACACCAGGAGTACCGAAATCACGGGATCACTAGAAATTTTTATTCAAACAATGTTTACACGGATACGTCAGCTCTGATTTTTCATCAGCGATATTTCGGCCCTTCTTGGCAAGGGTCCTCGTCAGCCTGACGAGGACCCTTGCCAAGAAGGGCCGAAATATCGCTGATGAAAAATCAGAGCTGACGTATCCGTGTAAACATTGTTTGAATAAATGTTTCAAAGTCAGCTTGGGCTCAAAGAATATTTATCACTAGAAATTCGCCCCCCCCCCACCCTCAAACTTTCCACAGTGAACGGATCCGGTCCCGATATGTCAATCACGTACCTACGACTTGTGCTTGTTCTTTTCCGCCAAGTTTTAACCCGATCTCTCTCCTCTAAGTGTTTTCCATGATTTTTCCCCTCTAACTCCCCCCCAGTGTTACTGGATCCTGTCTGGATTTAAATTGAAAGATCTGAGACACAGGGTCGTTCCATATATCAAGTTTCATTGAGATCCGACCACCCGTTCGAAAGTTAAAAATACTTCATTTTTCCTAATTTTTCCTGATTCCCCCTCCTTCCATCCCCCCCCCCCCCCCAGATGGTCGTATCGGCTAAGTGACTATTTCTATTTTAGTTTGGTCCGGTCCCTGATATGTCCTAGCTTATCTGGAAGTGCCCGAACTAGCAAAACCGGAACAGACAGACCGACAACGGACAGAAATTGCGATCGCTAGATGGCACAACAACCGGTTCTTACTGACAAGCCATCTCCCGTGATAGACATGGTACCAAATGTTATCACGACCGAATCCACCAGAAACAAATATTAGGATTAATAGCTACACCAACTACCAAAGTTTCTAACCCCTCATCACCGAGGATGATTGACTGATAACAGCCGATTGTTACTTACAAGTTTCCTACATGTCTCACGATCGGGATTGGCCTATTTTTGGTTCCAGTGTGTAAAAAGTTTGAGCAACAACATCCCACCCAACATTTTTGTGTCAAACACGGGAAGAACCACCAGGGTGAGACCCCTCATTTTCAACGACTCCTGGATCGTAACATACGACTCGGACGTACCGACAAAAATGGACTGTTGCCACTACGCGGCAATGGCGCACGTTCCCCACCAACAAATAATAGAACCGGTGTAAAGCTAGCTGCAATAATACATCAGCTGACATTTTTCTTGTAATCAAAATTTGTGTATACATACCTTCATACAGGGGTGGCCCCAAGGGGGAGTGACTCACCCCCCCTGCCTTCTGTTAAGTCGTATCAGTCGTTTATTTTGGCCTTTTGCTAAGTCGTATCAATCGTTTATTTTGGCCTCGCCGAGGTCCCGGGCATTCATTTTAATAAAAAAAAATCCGAGTCGTTTAATTTTTTTTTAATTTTGTCTCTGCACAGCTTCAGTCGTAAGCCAGTCCCCGAAGAAGTCGTTTAAACCAGGTTTTGTAAACCCGATAGGTCGGAGATATGATTCATGGGGGTAGCAATGCGGCTACCTGTTCTACTCCCGTGGGATTTGATCTGCCTAACTTCGGTCTTTCACATTTTAGCCTGTCAAAATCACAATAGGTTAGTTGTTAAAGTGAAGTCTAACTGGTAACATTGCTATACCTTATAGACTAAACGCGAGAGACAAGGTTATGTGCATTGATTTTTGGTCATCTTTGGCTATAAGTGAAAAAAGAAGGAATAGAATATTTAAACAGAATGAAAAAGCCATCAGAAATCAAATGATAGGAGACCCGCGAAAGAAGTGTGCCCAGAACAAATCGAGAAATGCCGATTACAAAGAGAGGTTGAGGTAGGAACAAAGCTTGAAAGGACATGAGGGGTTCTGCAGACGCTGGAATAGCTCATTCTAGTCGAGAGGTAAATTTTTGGCTTCTGTGCTAGCAGAGGCGTTACTATCAAAATGTTTGGGGGCGGGGGGGGGGGGGGGAGGAGCAAAGCTATTCCTTCAGCCAAAGCTGACTGCGAATCGTATGTATCACTGCTGACTGCGAATCATAGCACTATCAAATATGGGAGGAGCAAGGTATTTACCGGCTGGCTGGTAACTTTTACCGTCTTTTTTTGCGAAAAAACGACTGTTTTGGCGAAAAATCGACTGATTTAAAGAAAACCGACCGTTTTTAAGAAAAATCGACTGTTTCCCAAAAAACTCGATTCTTTTTACGAAAAATCGCGACAAATCTATTTTTTACCGGCTAGCCGACAACATCGGCGGAGGGGGGTGGGGCACCCCCCCCCCCCCCCATACGTGACGCCCCTGTATGCTAGTGTTAAAGCACTTCTGAAAAGACTTCGTAAAATTCAGGACACTGATACAACTCGAAAATGATCTCTTTTATGTTTAAGTTATTCTAAAAGCGAACTTCCCGTCTTCATTTGCTGTCGCGTAGAATCAAATTCTGCAAACCAGTTTTAAGTTGCAATTCTTCAGATGTAGCTCACTGTAGATTTACCTGCTTTAGTTTTCGACATAAAAGTACAGTGTGTCGAGTGACAAATAAAACGGTACACGGTACTTTCATTATGAAACAAAAGTACATCAAATCACCCGGAGAAAAACGCAACTCAAGTCTCGTCGGAGAACTGGCGTCTTTTTCTATATCTGTAAACTCCTGTCAGGCCAAGACCAAAAGTTCGTTACGTCCGTAAATCCGGATTTTTTTTTTTTAATGCACTGGCAAACCTGTTTTCCTCGTTTCGTTTCTGAGGAAGTGTGTTCTGAACGTGAAAATTACTTTTTTTGCTATTAGTTCGGAGCAAATCTACTTTCTTTTCTATGGTCTTTATTTTGTCACTTTTTCGATGGACAGAGTCGTGATTTCATAGCTGATTTCATAGAGATCGCAAAATGACGCTCTGCTCCTCGGCTTACGTCCATAAATCAGGACTTTTTTCTTTGAATGCACTTGCAAACTTCCTCGTTTTGTTTCTGAATAAGCCTGTCTTTTACGTGAAAATTACTTTTTTTGCTTTAATTCGGAACAAATCTACTTTGTCTTCTGTGGCCACTAGATTCGTTATTTCAAAGCTATTTTTTCCTTTTCAATGGGATCGCAAAAAGACGGTCTGCTCCTCGGCGTTTCACAAAATTTCGCCTGTGGCACATTTCATGGTATTCCCTATTTAGAGGAACGGTGTGTCATTTACTTGGCGATCAGGCTTGGGACTTTTTAGATTTGAAACACATTAAAGGCTGGCTAGAATCTTTCTAGACAAAGGCAGATTAAAAAAAATTCGCCTGCGGCGCTTGCTTTAATTTTGTCCAGGGTACAGCTTTCCTCTTATGCGAAAGTTGAAGTGTAAAGCTGAGGCTATGAAGGTATGAATACAAAAATTTTGATTACAAGGATAATTTCAGCTGATGCATTGCAGCTAGTTTTACACCGGGGCTCTATTATTTGTTGGTGGGGAATGCGCGCCATTACCGCATTGTCGTAACAGTTCATTTTTGTTGGAACCTGCGAGTCGTATATTATGATCCATGAGTCGTTGAAATGAGGGTTCTCACCCCCCCTGGCCTGAGTGCTTCGGGCCACCCCTGCCTTCATAGCCTCAGTTTTACATTTCAGCTTTCACTAAAGAGGAAAGCTTTCAACGCCTGTACCCGGAACAAATTAAAGCAAGTGCCGCAGTCAAAAATTTTTAATCTGCCGTTGTCGAGAAAGATTCTAGCCTTTAATCTGTTTCAAATCTAAAAAATTCCCAGAATAATCGCCAAGTAAATGACACACTGTTCCTCTAAAAAGAGAATACTCCGAAATGCACCACAGGCGAAATTTTGTGAAACGCCGAGGAGCAGAGCGTCTTTTTGCGATCCCATTGAAAAGGCAAAAATAGCTATGAAATCACAAATGTGTCCGTCGGAAAAAGTGACAAAGTAATGGCCATAGAAAACAAAGTAAACATAAAATAGATTCGTTCCAAATATCTCTCCTAGCAAAAAAAAAAGTAATTTTCACAATAAAGAACACGATTCAGAAACAAAACGAGGAAACAGGTTTGCCAGTGCATTACAAAAAATTAAACAAATCCGGATTTACGGATTTAACCGCCGTCTTTTTGCGATCCAGTGAACAGTAAAGAATACTCTTGATGACTATATCTCCTTGCCTATGCAAAGTCTCCGGCCTCTCCGGGTACCTAGCGGAAGAAAGGCAGAAGTGGTGTCATAGCTGCTCCCAAACTCGCCGTGATTGTTTGACACAGGATTTGAGTCGTTGAGTTTGAGTCGTACTCGTTGAGACGCTTACTTCTTCTTCCTGAGGATCACTGGCGTGGTTTGGACTTAGTCTTATAGAGTATAGCTATGAAATCAGGACTCTATCCATCGAAAATAGTGACAAAATAGTGCCCATCGAAAACGTGACAAAATAGTGCCCATCGAAAACAAAGTAGAATTGTTCCGAACTAATAGACAAAAAAAGTAATTTTCATGTTAAAAAATACTTCCGCAGAATCGAAACGACAAAATAGGTTTGCCAGTGCATTTAAAACAAGACCAAAGGTTTCGATGGAATCCCAAAAATTTTAAAATTTACAGACAGTCGGGTCTTGTAGCGGTCCAGTGGTAATCATCGGAGAAGACGAAGTTCTAATATGGATTCAGCATGTGAGTTTACCCCTATAGCCTGCGTCATGTCTACTTGGACAAAAGTTCCTGCCTTATATCTGCCAAATTTCCGGTTTCAGCCGGATTCCGGGCAAACTACTTGTCTTGCAAAAAATTGAAGTTCAAAAACAGATTCAGCGTCCGATTCAGACTCCGGTTTCATTTTATTCCTGGTAACTGGTAAGGGTCTAACCTGTGCGGTTTTTACGGAAAGTGTGGACCTTAGGCCGGATTGATGAATATGACATTACATTTTGGAAAGCTCCGTAGAACTCTTGCCTGGGGCCAATAAGGATGGTTTTTGCTTGTCCTCGAGCCAGAGCCTACGTTGTGCGAAGTGAAGTGCAGTTATATAGCCGATATCAGAGAGGACTATCTGAAGTTGTGCAGCCAACCTTTCGTTTCATCAAATCATGTTTCTGCTTTTGAGTCGAGAGCTTCGTTCTAGCACGCAAGCAGGACCAGTTTCAAATTGAAAAGTCTTTCGCACTAGGCTTTGCAATGAATCACCATTGTTATGTTGTTTTTAAATATATTCATCTTGATGAGAAAACAAAATTTTGGCTTGTTTCTTCCTTTGGGCTTTTTTTTTAAATAAAAGAATTTGAAACAAAGACAGCGGCAAGAAATGGGTCCAAATACTATGTCATGTACAATTATATTAATTTTTATTTTTATTTTATTTTTTTTCCCGTTCATCAACAAGCTTGTGCATATCGAAATCTTCTGTTTGAACAGTAGTTGAATTAGGGACAGACCAGTCACCCAACTTCTTTCAGGACAAACAACTTTTCCAAGACAATACTTTGTTCAGATTTAAGAAATCGATATAAAACCATTTAAGCCTGAAAACCCTTGTCCGGATGTCACTAAGTTTCCGCCTGAAACTCGTCTGGCCTACGAGTTGCCCGTTTCCTGGCGAGATGAAGACAAGATTTTAGCATAGAGAACTAGATTTCCTTCTTGATCTTGACACTCGAGCTTATACCTCGACACAGCCTTCCGCTCCAGTCAACATAGAACAAGAAAAAGACTAGAAATTGGCCGTTGAACAGGAATGATTTTTTGAAGGAAGTATTGTTTGTTGTATAACCTGTAAAGTGAGAGCCAGGTTTCACGTCCTATCTTCGCTTATAATCATGTTTCTGTTGTCAGAGAATGTAGAACTTGACAAGAAATAACAAAACTGACAAGGATTAACACTCAGACTGATCGGCTGCTGGCAGTGGCGGAAATACATTTTGAAGGAAGTATCCTTTGTAGTTTCCTGGTGGGTCGTACAAGGCCACGACGAACACCTTTCCTGTCTTTGGGCTTCTTGCTCTTCCCACTCCTAAATGATGACTTTTCTTCCAAACCAATTGGGTGAAATGGCCTGCAAAATTAGATGTTGGGTTTGCGTCGGCTTCACGGGAGTAACAAACAAAGTATTCAACTGAACTTGCATCCATTGCGGGATACAAGAACATTTAATCCGTCCTGGCCCAATGGTTAGCACCAGGGGTGTCACGTATGGAGGGGGAGGGGGGGAGGACACCCCCCCCCCAATGTTGTCGCGCTGTCGGTAATTTTTTTTAGTAGAAACCGTTGATTTTTTCATGAAAGCGATCGCGATTTCTGTCCGTCCGTCGGTCTGTCTATCGGTCGGTCCGGGTTTTGCTAGTTTGGGCACTTCCACGTAAGCCAGGGAGATGAAACTTGGCAGGCATATCAAGGACCCCAAATGATTAAGTTGGAAATTGTCACGTTCCCGATCCGAATATCGCGGGGGGAGTGGAGGGCGGGAGAATCCGGAATTTTGATAAATTTTTTACTTTTAAACGGGTGATCGGATCTTAATGAAACTTGATATTAGGAGAGACCTCGTGCCCCAGAAGACCCGACCTCGTGCCCCAGATGAACCGACTGAAATCTGGACCAGATCCGATGATTGTGGGGGGAGCTGGAGGAGGGGGGGGGGGTCGGAAATCTTGGAAAACGCTTAGGGTGGAGGGATCGGGATGAAACTTGGTGGCAAGAACAAACACAAGTCCTAGATACATCGTTGACATAACCGGACCGGATTCCGGCACTGCGGGGGAGATGGGGGGCCTCTAGTGATTCAGCGAGTTCAGAACTTCCCGATGTACTTGGATGCTGGAACTCGACAGGAATATTAGGGATTCGAATAGACCTACTTGGAAATAGTCGTTCGAACGATCCGAACATCGTGGGGGAAGTGGAAGGATGGGGAATCCGGAATCTGTAGTGGCATTTATAACTTTAGAACGGGCGATCGGATTTGAATGAAATTTGGCAAGCGGAAAGAGCTGTTGTCTCAAATGGTCATGCCAAGTCCGGAACAGATCGCTTAATGTCGAGGGATCTGGATGTAATTTGGTGGGAAGAATAAGCATAAGCATTAGATACTTTCTTGACAGAACAAGATCATATCGGGTCTCTTTGGGGGGAAGTTTGAGGGTTTTTTCCCGGGATTCCGGTGATCGCAAGATATACTTCCAAATGGGCTAAGGAGGATAAAACTTGGCAGGCATATTAATGACCCGACCAAATAGACTTAAGGACCTGACACAATGCCCTAGGAAGACTTCCGTACCTGGAGCCGACAATTTTTCGGGGAGTTGAGGGAGGGGGAATCCAGAAATTACTGACTTCCGTAGGTTGCGAAAAAATGGTTCGATTCAAGTGAAACTTTATGGGTGATATGAAGTAACGATCTATATGTACAAAGCATGTGTCCGAACCCACTCGGCCATGGTTGGGGGAGATGGGGGGGGGGGTCCTGAAACTTTGTGACATGCTAAAAACCAAACAGATTGGCCTAATGGGATGCAAGGTGGACAGTACCAAATTTATGCGGCCTAGATTTGTCATTTGGCGTCCAAACCTTGTTCCGACCAAGGTAGAGGATGATGAAGCGGGAACCGAAAATTTGAAGAAATGCTCCGATTCAAGTTAAACGGAAGGGAAGAGGAGATGTTAGAGATGCGAAGTTTATGTGGCCAAGTCGTTTTCGGATACAGTGGGAGGAAATGGAGGGGGGGGGGGGGTCACGGAAATGTTCTGGCTCGCATAGGGATTGAACGAGTGGAGTGACTTGAATGAAACTTGGAGAGTAGAGAGATTGTGTGCCTTTGATGACATATTTTAGGGTCCAGATTGAAGTAGAAGCACGGTGGGGAGGAGGGGGAGGAGTACTGGAATTTCCAGCAAAATGCTAGGATTTACTTTCTCGTTTCTCAACCACCTACTCGTGACAAGGGCCATATGAGCTCGTAGCTCTTGTTCTTAAAATTTGTCAATTTTTCGCCAAAAGTGTGTGTTTTTATGGCACTTGAGCTTAATCAAGTGCCATATAGCGATTGTAATTTCTGTCCGTCAGTCGGTCTGTCGGTCTGTCGGTCCCGGTTTTGCTAGTTCGGGCACTTCCAGATAAGCTAGGACGATGAAACTTGGCAGGCATATCAAGAACTGGACCAGATTAAATCAGAAATGGTCGCTTCCCCGATCCGACCATCTGGAGGGGAGTGGAGGGAGGGGGAATCCGAAAAAATAGGAAAAATTAGATATTTTTAGCTTACGAACGGGTGATCGGATCTTAATGAAACTTGATATATGGAAGGACTTCGTGTCTCAGACCCTCCATTTTAAATCCAGACCGTATCCGGTGACATTGGGGGGATTTGGAGGGGGAAACCGGAAATCTTGGAAAACACTTAGAGTGGAGGGATCCGGATGAAACTTGGTGGAAAGTACAAGCAAAAGTCCTAGATACGTGACTGATATAACCGGAACGGATCCGCTCACTTTGGGGGAGTTAGGGGGGGGGGGGAGAAGTCCGAATTTGTAGTGATCCCGCGAGTTCCGTGCTTCCTGATGTGCTGGGACGATGGAAATTGACAGGCATGTCTGGGACCCGACCAGATTAAATAGGAAATCGTCAATTCCCCGATTTGACCATCTGGGGGGGGGGGGGGTGGAGTGGAGGGAGGGTGAAGCCAAAATTTGAGGTATTTTTAGCTTGCGAACGGGTGATCGGATCTTGATGAAAGTTGATACTCGTGTCTCAGACATCTCACTTTAAATCCGGGCCGGATCCGATGACACTGGGGGGAGTTGCAGGAGGGAACCGGAAAATTTGAGAAACGCTTAGAGTGGAGGGATCGGGATGAAACTTGGTGGGAATAACAAGCACAAGTCCTAGACACGTCATTGACATAACCGGACCGGATCAGGGCACTGTGGGGGAGTTGGGGTGGCGGTCCGGATTTCTAGCGATCCCGCGAGTTCGGCATACTTCCTGATGTCCTAGGGCGATGAAACTTGGCAGGTATGTCAGGGATCCGAACAGATTGACTTGAGAACAGCCGTTTTCCCGACCAGACCATCGTGGGGGGAGTGGGTGGATGGGGAGTCCGGAATCTAGTGGCGTGCATAACTTTTGAACGGGTGACCGGATTTGAATGAAACTTGTCTGGTGAGCTATCGCCTCGGACGTTCAGTGTCACGTCCAGGTCGGGTCCGATACCTGTGGGGATTGGGGGGGGGGGGGGAACTCAAGAAACTCTAAATGCAGAGGGATTGGGACGAAACTTAATGGATGGAACAAGCATTAGGCCTAGATGAAATTGACGGAGCCAGATGGTTTCGGGGCTCTGTGGGGGGAGTTGGAGGGGGTTTCCTGGAATTCCGGTAGTCGTGAGTTAGAATAGTTCCAGATGTAAAATGACAGCGAAACTTTGCAGGCATAGTAGCGACCCGAATTATCTTGACTTAAGAACCTGACACAACATACCCCCGGAAACTTCCGTTCCTAGATCCGAGCATTTTTTGGGGAGCAAGAGAAGAGAAATCTGGAAATTGACTTCTATAAATTGCAAACGAGTGGTCTGATTCGAGTGAAACCTTATGGGTGATACGAATCGATGGCCTCGACATGTAAAACATGCGTTCGAACCATATGCGACCACGATTAGGGGAATTGGGGGTGGGGGGACTTTTGACATGCACAAAAACCAAACGGATGGACCGAATAAGATGCAAATTCGACAGTGCCGAGTTTATGCGGCCTAGATTTGTTATTTGGCGTCCGGGCCGGATTCGGCCAAGGTAGGGGGGTACTGGAAACTTGCAGATAGGCTATGCTCCAATTTCAGTAAAACTTGATGGACAGGAACAGGGAATTAAGATATTGGGCCCGAACCGGCTCCGACAACGTTGGTGGGAGGGGGGGGGGGGGTACCGAAACTTTCCAAAAATGCTCAGATTCGAGTGAAACTTGATAGATGGTATAAAAGAAGATGCTTTAGGTGGTCGATTTTTTTTTATTCCGAACCGATTCCGAACATGCGTTCAAACCATATGCGACCACGATTAGGGGAATTGGGGGTGGGGGGACTTTTGACATGCACAAAAACCAAACGGATGGACCGAATAAGATGCAAATTCGACAGTGCCGAGTTTATGCGGCCTAGATTTGTTATTTGGCGTCCGGGCCGGATTCGGCCAAGGTAGGGGGGTACTGGAAACTTGCAGATAGGCTATGCTCCAATTTCAGTAAAACTTGATGGACAGGAACAGGGAATTAAGATATTGGGCCCGAACCGGCTCCGACAACGTTGGTGGGAGGGGGGGGGGGGTACCGAAACTTTCCAAAAATGCTCAGATTCGAGTGAAACTTGATAGATGGTATAAAAGAAGATGCTTTAGGTGGTCGATTTTTTTTTATTCCGAACCGATTCGGCCACGGTAGGTGGAGATAGAGTGAGTACCGGAAATCGTGTAGCACGTCTAGGGATCAAACAAATGGATTTATTGGGATGAAAGTTTGAACAGTCATGTGCATTTGCTACAGACAATCGAGACGATGCCGGAACTGCTCAGAAATGACTGAAACTAAATATCTTATTTCTATTTCCTAACCGCATTTTCGGATGGCGGGTGTATTTTGTGACGTTCTCATCTACTTTCTTGTACAGCCTACTCGTACAAGTGCCATATGAGCTCGTAGCTCTTGTTTTTTTAAACAGTCGTTTTCTCTGCAAACACAGTCGGTAAATACCCCCCCCCCCCAAAAAAAAAAAACAAAACAAAAAAAAAACATTTTGGCTAGTAACGCCTCTGGTTAGCACGCTGGACTCCCAAATAAAGGGTCGCTGGTTCGAGTACCGGTTCTGCCTACAGTTTGGTTTGGGGCGGGAATTAGTGGCGTAATCCTATTAGGCAAGCCAAAGTCCACCCAGCTTCCAAATGGGTACCTGGAGAAATCGGGAGAAGGTGACACGAAGGATGTGCGAAAGCACCAGGATGGCTGTCCCCCGACCTCCCATTGCGCTTTCTGATCAGCACCGCCAGAGCGTGTACCACCCTTCTACAAATAGTAACTATTAGTTACTATTTCCGTTCCAACCTCACCAAAAGTTACTACGCTGACCGTTCCAACCTTCTCGAAATAGTAACTATTTGCTTACCACGCTCGGGAGCGTAGTAACTACGGATCCCCTGTAACGTGATTGGTCGGATTCGCCCGTGGCATGATATTCTGCTGGAAAATCGAAAAATCGTTCCAGCCTTGATGGCAAAAAGTCAGAATTCGCGACTCCATGCGTAGTAACTACGGTAAGTAGGATGGAACACGCTCAAAGTATCTCCAACATGGAGTTCAATTACGATATCAAGCTTTCCGTGCAGGTGTGAAAGACTTGCTACGCAACGCAAAAGACACGCAGGTGTCGAAGACGCAACGTATCGCATCGACGCGTCAATGAATGAATGAAAAAAACTATCTCCCTTCCAAATGACCTATAGACGGAGTAAACAAAACAGAAAAAAAGAGCAAAAACGCAATACAACATTACAAAATAACAACAATGTAAGAGAATACGAACATTAGCTCGTAAATGAGGCGTATAAACCGTGGGATCTGTTTGAAGAGCTGTAAATCTTTTTTCTTCTTGCCTCAATCGCAGTCACAGGGTCGGCAACACTGTACTTCGTACTGATTTTTGTATTCTTTGCCCACGGGGGGAAACTCAGCAGATACTTGGCGCACCGATAGTAATAAGATATAAAATCTTGACGTCGGGATTATAGTATTATGTGTCAGAGCGGTGCCAACGCTATAACATTTCGCAGACCACAGCATTGTAGAGACGCGCAAGAATATGTCGGCTGTACACACACTTACAGGAAACTAGGGTACCGCAACACTTCCGTACCTTTTATGAGAAGTCGGTCACCAGACCATAGGCGTATTCTCGCTGTTCCCCGAGGACTCCTCGGGGAACCAAGGGGAACAGCGAGAATAGAGGGAGTCACTCCACGCGGACTCCGCGTACGGAAAACAGCGAGAACGCGGGAATGCTTCCAACATCGATTTTGTTCGAAAAAACAATATGCAGCTGATGAAACTACTCTGGATCCACTTTATTTTCGGTTTCCTTTATTCTGATTGTTTTTAATTAATTTTACTTTGCACAACACAAGCAAAAATATTTGATGATGGTGATGATAATCGTAGCATTCCCCGTCCGTGGGGACTCGCGAGAATACGGGGAGTGAGTCCCTGGGACAAACACAAACGCAGGGACTCCCCCCGGGGAACGGCGAGAATACGCCTCATGTCTTGTCGATTTTAGGTTTGAGAAGAAAGGCAGACCAAGATATGTGAGGCATCCTGTAGGGAAAATATAGTGGCTACCAAGCCTAACAGAAATGCTATCAGCTACTTCTTCACCATTAAAAAGAAGCACCTCCCTTTTACTCTCATAGAAAGTTCGACCTATATTAGAACAGGACTCTGAAAAGGGCGGCAAATTGTCTTCAATAGGCTTAACGTTCCAGCTCAAGTTCAAAATATGATCCGCATAATTACTAAAGAAATACACACATTAGAACTTCCTTTTTCAAATTTGGCAAGTGGCTGTGCAAGCATAACCGGTATTATTTAAATCGGTCGATGATACATTAGAAAGTTCGACCTATATTAGAACAGGACTCTGAAAAGGGCGGCAAATTGTCTTCAATAGGCTTAACGTTCCAGCTCAAGTTCAAAATATGATCCGCATAATTACTAAAGAAATACACACATTAGAACTTCCTTTTTCAAATTTGGCAAGTGGCTGTGCAAGCATAACCGGTATTATTCAAATCGGTCGATGATACATTATCTACGTTTGAAGGATCCGATCCAGGTGAGCTCTAAAAAGCAAGACAAAATAAATGCTAGTTACAGTCATCTTCGCCACCATTTGAGCCGGGCCTAAAACTTTGTAAGCTGTTGCCCTGTTTGATACAAAACAAAATAATAAAAAAGTACTTCTTTGGTATTTCGTACTTATTAATGTTTATTTGTAAATTTGTAAATCTGTTGTTTTAGTTTGAGTGTTACGATGATGTGCACTAGGATTAGAAAGCTTAAATGTACGTATTGTAAGAGCTTTAACTATTAACCTTTTTCTTGTCTCGTCATTTTGGCGGAATAAAAGCATTTCCTTAATTTCATTCATATCTAAACCACGAAAAATACAACAAATACGTACACTTCTTGCGTCTCAATAATACTGTTATTTTAGACTTGCAGAGAAGTGATCACCCCTTGACGGATTCCCTTACGGACTGGCACAAAAGTATTAAAAACAACAGGACCAAGTGCTGACGGGACTTTATCTTTAAATTTGAGCTTACTTTTCTGAAGCCCCCGCTTGAAAACACACAGCAGCAAATGGGCGTGGTTAAACAATCGGTGAAAAGAATATTGCGTTTTCCTCATAAGGTCACATAAGGTTGCTTTACTATGTGCGAGCAGCTAGCCAAGTAGTAGGGATCCAAAAAGCACAAACTTATGGACGCGAATAGTGCACAAGTCTCTCGACACAAACTTACCACATTTCGAAGCTTTCGGCTCAAAGTCAAATCTGTATTTCTTGCTTTCATTGTACCATGTTGTAACGACATCTTGCGCCGAAAGTTCGGGTTTTCCTTTGGATGACCATCTGCTGAAAAAGTTATCTCCATAATCGTCGCCGCCGTATGGTTTAAAGTAGTCCAAGGCTGCCAGTTGCTGAGCATGTTGTGTAGCCTTCTTGCAGAGCTAGAATACGCAAATTTTGACGTTCAAACCGGCATCATCGAGATAGGTTATTTCTCGTCGCAGTGCAACAAAGAACAGAAGTGAGACTTCGGTTTCTGGTGTTTGAGCAGAAGTCTACTACGTTTCTCGTTAACCAGCGTTAGTGACCCAAACGACACGGTAGGAATAACTTCCAGACCATAGTGAAACAAGATTTACATTGGCTCGGCAACGTCTACTTCTTCTGTTTGTCTCGAATAATATTTCGGCCGCAACTTCACCAAGTCTCGTTTGAATGCCACCGAATCCTTTAGTCGTGTCCGTTGTTATTTCATGGAAAACGGTCTTACCTCTTCGTCCAGTTCTAGTGGCTCCACCTGGTGGACCATCCTATATTCGTTGTGTACCTTTAGACATGCCTTTGCAAAACCTTCCGCGTTCTCTTCGGACTTAGTTTGGTTGACTTCCTTCAGTTTCACTGTTTCTTGTAAGGCTGGGGGAAGAGGTAGTTCCGGTTCGTAGAGGTTGGAATTGGATAGGAAGTGGGAGAGGGGCACTTGGCGCTGATGTTCGTCGTCAGTTGAGGAGTCCTCGCTTGTGGTATCTGGTTCCGTCCACCTTGAATAATGAACTGTTTATGTTTTGGTTGTCACCAAAATATGTACGTCTTTTAGTAGTTGTTATATCGAACTGGTATCGTATCTAACTCTTACTAGAAATGATCTTTTCACGGTTAAACTGCTCAGAAATATCGATTTTCGAAAATACCATTACTTTGACGTGATATTAGCGATATTCTTGTTAGCGTGTGTCGAATCTATCCGGTTTTCCCTCTCTCTGACTCGGCGGCTGCACGCAAAATATTTGAAAACTGACGGCACCGTGGTTGAAAACTGGGAAAGAACAAGGAAAACAAAATAAGTCTAAAACAGAAGATGGTCCTGATGATCTACCATGTCTTCCAAAATGAAAAACAACAATTTGAAGCTCCTCACGTCCTTAGCTTATGTGTGAAAGAATATCGGCGATGTTTGGATTCGCAAAACTAGGTACGGTCGAGAAAGCACTAAACAGTCGTGGGAACAAAAAGAATCAATAGCGAAAGGCGGGGATTTCAGCAGTTTATAATTCCATAAGGGAGCTAGTTATAATATAAAAAGCAGAATAAAGTAAGAGTAAGCGTTCACAAAAAGCCCATGAACCGAGGCGGGAAAAATAACAGTAGAATATAGAACACTAGTAAAACATCATCTACAGAAATAACTCTCGGTGAAAACCTTAAGCCGTTGGTTTCTGTTTCTGATCCATTTCTTACTATCCCCACCATTCACCTTTGATCCCCACTGTTTCGGCCTAATGTCGTTTTTTCACTGCTGTATGAGTCGTGACAAGAAAACTTGGAAAGAAACAAGACTGACAACTTGCTCTCCGATTGGTACTCTGGTTTTTCCAGCTATGCCCAAGCGGAATCCATTCCTTAAAGGACCCCTTGCACTATTTACTCTTCAACTTGCAGCATTTTAAAATATTTGAATACCCCGTTGAATTGCAGCGAAAACCTGGAAAAAATTTACATAACCGGTTTTTCTGATGGAAAAACTTCTCACAGAAAACCGTCGACAGCGTGATACACATCAAAGGTAGCAAAACACGGCCAGTGAGAAAATCAGCGGGGTTTCGGTAGAGGGGTTAGAATGTACGGTACCGTACGAAACTGGGATCTACGGGTTTAGAAATATATGGAGTGATTATGGAAGTAGGTTGCATTGCATTGGTATTATAGATAAGACAGGTCCTTTAACAGTACCGTCGTACTACATTATTGATTAATTGAACGAGCCTAATTGTTCCATCAAATCTAATCCGAGATTTGGAACTCCTTAGGTAATGTCTATCCGCTCTAACAGTATTACATTGATTCTTGCTTTTCCCGTGTTTGGCTCTTCTCTAGGCCGAGCAGGCTCCCGCTTCTGAGGCTGTAGTGCAGAATTTTCTGTCAGTTTTTCAAAAAAGGTAATTTTCAGCACAACCCCTAACACTCACCAGTGCCATCCACACAGTTTCATCCTCGACAGTGACACCCCTTCCACCCAACTACACTACCATTGACTATAGCAGCATCTTGGTGTGTGTATGCAGAACAAACTGCAACAAGCAGGACCTTCACGTTTCTGCCCTTGGCCGTTTCTCCGCACTCCATCTAGGAAGATTTTTTAAACCCGATTAGTCCCTTTTCTTTCTTTTTTTTAAATGTTTGTTTTTTATCTCGTACATGTACTACATTACTGAAAGCTCAGTGTACTTTTTCCTTTTATTTGTCTATACTGCACTATTTTCCTCTTCTTAAGTGCGTTGATAAAATCATCATCACTGTCGGAAAAAGCGGGCGAGTCGCCGGGTCTTTCGGGGGAAAAAAAGGGTTCCATTTTGGTACTCACCCTAATGATCGAACGTTTTCGTTGAAGCTTCCGATCGAATTTCCTGGAGGACTGTAGTTGCACACTACATATAAGCGGCCTGACTCAGACCAGGCGACGCCAACGCCAATCTTTTTGCTTGAACGCCACACTACTTGAGTGAAGTGGCCTGTAAAACAAGTATTCCTGTGAACATCTTCACCATCTTCACAGTGACTGGGGATGCGGCGAAATACCGAACTGTCCATATTCTGCATCCCCGCAACCCTTCTCTCTCAGAGGTGGCGCGCAACTTCATCACGTTTGGACTTTCGCCAAACTGATGAGTCAGCATAAATTTTAATATACCAGTCACGAAGGTTACGAGACCTCAGTATATTATATTTGACGGTGCAAAACGGATAAGTCAGCTACATTTTAGTAGAGCTATATTTTGGCCCTTCTTGGCAAGGGTCCTCTTCAGACTTAGCCGCTCAAACTAGAAAATGAACTTGTGGAAAAACAATCAAAGATTCTTCCTTAAATATTTAATTTTGTGGACTTCTTTTGTGAAAATTGGTTGAAGTTAAAGTCGGTGCTGTGATTTCATTCTCGACATGGCTGCTGTTTTTGCAGTTCGATTGGGTTGTCGAAAGGGTAGACATTCTTCTGCATTTTTGTTTTGGAGTCGTCTTCTTCTTCTTTCCAGCTAAGATGGATACTTGTCGGCGGCATGTGTTAGCGATTTGACCAACCAATTTTGCACCGTCAAATATGATTCGCAGTCAGCTTGGGCGGAAGGAATATTTACCTCAATACTCGATGAAAAATTTATCTGAAAATAGTACCATAAAGTAGTACGAAAAAGTTGCATGCCTGACGATGCTACTACATGCTTCTACTTCAAGGCTACCGTGTTACTGCATACTACTATATGCTACTATTGCAAGACTGGATGCTACTATGGCAGGACAGGATGCTACTGGATACTACTACATAAGACTGGACCAGTCTGAGGCACATTAAATTATAGTATTCTTTGCTATTAGATACTACTACATGCAAAGTTTTCGTACTACTACCATACTACTACGCAGGCTACAAATTTTTCATCGGGTAGGCTATAAGTAATAAAAATGGTAAATATTAATATATTCGAAACATTATGTTAATACATAGTTTCCAAATTTCATATTAATTCCCTACTCTAGCCCTTTGAAATAATCTATGCTGGAATCCTTTTTAAGTCGCTATGAGGCCGCCCAGCACTGTGCACTTCATGGATAAATTTGTTGGTGGTTGTTTGGCTTTACGTCCCGGTATCGTGAAATCTAAACTTTACCGAGAAAGGTTGGAAATATATACAGAAAACGCTTAAATTTCTTATCGATGGATTAGTTTTTGATTGGTGAAGGTATGACCATTTGTCTTGCTTTGATCTCTCTTTCCTTTTTTTGTATGGCCTTTTTTTCCGTTTCAGATGCCACCAGTAAAGAAATACCGGTTCGGACGGCTGCTCTAGCCTCTAGAAACTTTTCCAATAGCCGAGAAAACTCAGTTCAACTTGACCAAAAGCTACTGAGACTTCCCCTCTAGAACCACCCCTGTCAGAAAGACTAGTAGGATTGCGGCTCCACTACTACACATTACAGAAACTCCAACGGTCCGAATCTTTCAACAACAGGATTGCCACATGTCGCAGGTGTGAATTGTCACTCTATTTTGTTTGAAAAAATCACTCCATTTCAGAAAATGACCAAATGTGTCATTTTTGCAGCAGGGATTCCGACCAGAAGTGACTATTTCTTTGTTCATGAAAGTAAAATTAACGTGTGTCATTTTTAAAGAGGTGATTACGACCAAAAGTGAACATTTCACGAAAAGAAATTTCACTCCCAATTCACTCTCTGTTTTGGGCCAAAAGTCACTCTCTAAATATTTTTAATCTGGCAACCCTGTTCAGGAACGGTAAGAAAAGTTAGCTTCGTTCCCTCTAGGTGAGATGTTATAACACTGGTAGTACCGAATTATACTTGAAGAAGCACTTTGAGCGTGACTTTTGTAATTAGTTGGTCTTAAATAAAGTTATTGCCCAACCATGCATCAATCATGGACTGTGATCGGCTTTAGTTTTAGGATAAATTATCAATTGGTTGAACCAGATCTAAAAAAAAGACTGACGTTACCTGCTTTAAGATTTGTTGGCTCCTTTCCAAATGTGAAATCTTTCATCTCATTGTACCAGAAGACAACAGGAGAAGCACCAGAGACCTCAGATGTCACTCCAGTTGAACTTTGAAGGCTGTAGATGTTTTCTCCATATTTTCTTTCTCTTCGATGACTGATAGTAGTGTCGGATTTGGCGAGGGTGTTTGCCCATGCCTGTGCGTACTTTGAAACCTGGGAAGTGAAGTTCCCTTTCATTACACGAAACTGAACTGCTATTCCTTTTTTTTCTACATTAGACTTTCTTAGCTCTCTACTTTCGATAGAGGACCACCGCCTTTTCTCGAATCTATCGTTAAAGCTCAACTGTTACTAGAAATGATCTTTTCATTATGAAATCTCTAAAAAAAAATATTTTTCGAAAATATCATTACTCTCCGCCTGAGCTTAGCAATTTTCTTGTTAGCGCTTTTTGATTCTGTGTAGCCTTCCTGCTCTTCGGCGCGGTGGCTGGGCGCAATAAATTTGAAAACTGAACGCTCCGTGGTAGGCCGAAAGGGTTCCGAAGGGTTGGAGCCTAAGAGCCAGAAGTTTTTTGGATTGGATTGAAAAGTGGGAAAACTAAGCAAATAAAAGAAGTCAAAAACAGAAGATTGTCATATCCTTGTGTTTGAAAGAGTTGTCAGCTTGTTAATTGTCATACTCTGCGTTGTGTAACAGCCAAAACTCGGCATGGCCGAAAAATCGCAACAAAAATTCGTAGGAACAAAAAGAAACAGTGGAGAAAGGTGGGGACTTGGGGACTTTAGAAGCTTATAATTCTGTAAGGGAGCTAGGTACATTATAAAAGGCAGAATAAGCAAGAAGGGTCCTTCAAGTGAATATCTCTTTGAGTCTCACCATTAACTGAATAGTATGAATACTCCGTCAGTTCAAGCTGACTGGGATCATGTATCAAAAATTTCTCAACGCCGAAAAAATCAGCTACGATGTTTTTCAGATATATTTCGGCCCTCCTTGACAAGGGTCCTCTTTAGGTGTTTGCTCGCCAGTTACTGAATAACCTTGGATCTGAGATACATAGATAAGTGCTGTTCCTAAAACCAAAACATGGACTGTAAGAAAAGGATGAAATTAAGGAAGGACGGGGTTCAAAAGGTTCGTAAAGATTTTCGCAAACTGTTCCGTTTTTTGTTCGCTGCTCACATTATTCAACTTCACCATCATATACTCTAGACTATTTAACATTTATTTCCTGATTCAGATTTTTTTTTTTCATTCTGCTTTGATCTATTCTACTTTTATTGGTCAGCTTTGAGCCTTCAAAAAAATTAATGAAAGTTGAACTTCTCGTCTACTACTATAAAGGACTTTATGGAGAATTCAAGGGGCTGTAGTGTATAAAGATTACCCGCTGCGGTGTTCGGTGCCGGCACCGGTTGCCACGTGTTAGAACATAAGAATCAGCATGTTTGGACGCGGTAACCACCGTATCTAGGGCTGGCACCAGTGGCGGCACCGCTGGTTTTGGTTGGTGCTGGGAAAGAGTGTAGAGCAGGTACAGGGGAGTGGGTAACCCCTCTGCAAGGTTACGGAACAACCTTATGAACTTTGCTAACGATTTAACCGACTTTGCGTTTTTTCCCAACGCCTCCTTTAAACTGCATTACCTAGGCAAGTGAATCTTGTCGGACCCTGAACTTGGAGCAACGGTACTGTTTCGCGAAGTGAGGTCGGGTGTAAATATTAAAGGCAAGGGTCGGACGCACTCACCTTTTTGCTGAGTTTTAAAGGCTCCGCTCCATGGTTTGCCCTAAAAGCGTTGTGTTTTGCTAGGCATTCGTTAACAAACATTTCCGGATCGAAAACGAACTTCTCGACTCTATTTTGGTGTTGGACTGCGTTACTCTCACGTTTGCTGAAATAAGAAAGGGTGATTCAGTGAGCTTGTATGACACTTTATCATTTATTTCCTCTTTGACAAATAGTTTTTTTTTTTTTTGTATTGTGTTTGGTTTCAGTGGATCTTTAGTGTATTCTGCCAAGTTGTGTTTTGGCGATCCGTTTTAAGCTACCATAGTAGCTTATCTTAAAATACAACTTTAAAGAAGAATTGAAACCTGGTTGGTACTATTCCATGTTTTTCTTCTCAATAAGCCTATTTTCAAATTTCCTTCCACATATGCTTTATGCTTTTGCTCTCAGCCAAATATGATCTTCCAATAGTCTTGTCACAATTAAGCCCCGCCCTTCGCGTCCTTTCTGATTTGTTCAGTCGGTAGTACGGACTGTACAATTGAATCAATGACGACGTAATGTTAATCAAGGTTGCCCGTAACAGACAGAGCTAAATAACACTAGAGAGTAGCGCCAACACGCTTCATATTCTGAACATAGCAAAAAAATGATTCAGCCTCCATTGTTTCCTTTGTGTGTGCAGGCCGCACCTTTGCTTTACTTTAAATTTGTAAACCCGCAAGTTTATCTCGCTTGAAATGCCGCAAGCATACTGGGCGGCCCAACGAATGGACTTTGGCAAGAAATGTCTTGCTTCCCCGTTACACCGAAACATTCTGCCAGACTTCACGGACAAAATAGTTACAAAAAGTCGCCCAAATACAAGACTCAAATCAAAGCTGAGTGAAGTGGAGCAGCTACAAACGCCTCCTTGCAGGACAAGCCGCTATGAGAAGTCGTTTGTGCCTTATTTCGTTCAGAATTTTAATGAAAACAAGCTCAGAGAAATTGACTGCTGACTGAATTAAATTGTAAATATAAAATCTGAGTAATTGTAAATATATTTTTGATTTAGTTTATTTATTTATAACTGTCAATATTTCTGCTTAATCTCAATTGTGCATGTTGTGTGTTTTGTATCATTGTCTTCTTTGTGACGCGTCCAAACTATCTTATAATGATATTGGCAAAATAAATTGATTGATTGATTGATTGATTGATTGATTGAACGAATATGCCGTTTGCAAAGCATGGAAAGCATAGGTCTTAGCACTATTCGTTAGTGTTATTTTGCTCTGGTAACAGGCAGGATGCTTTCACAGTGGATAGGTATTGCGAGAGTACAAAGAAGTTTTGTTTTTCAAATGGAGCAAATTTATACCCTTGACCGGAAAATGGAACGATAAGCTGTTCAGTGAGCATGTATCTTCATCGAAGTAGCACTACTACATATGCGAAATATAGCAGTGTCACAAAAGAAGGATAGCTTTCTATCTAATACCTTTTTTTCAGGTTCGCGCTCGGATGTGGCCTAGCGCTAGTAGGAGCCTATGTGCAGTGGAGACGTGATTGGGTTCTGAAGATGAAGTTAGGAGCCAAGGTGAACACCACAAGCACAGGTATAACTTTTTTGTTTTAATCACATGCCTCTTCTTCTGTTAAGAGCTAGTTTAAAGGACCAGTCTAGCCATAATTCCATAATCCCAATGGAACCTACTTCCGTAATCACTCCGTCGATCTAAGAACCTGGAGACCCGAATTTCATACGGAGCTTCCTATCCCCCTCTAAATACACTCCACTGCTTTTCACACCCCTTGCTTTGCTATTTTCAATGCGTATCCTGCCCCCCTTAGGATCAACATTCCTTTGCGAATCATATTTGACACTGCAATGCGAATACGTCAGCTACATTTTATTAGAACTATATTTCGGCCCCTCTTGGCAAGGGTCCTCTTCAGGCTCTAGCTGTAAAATGAACATGTGGTAAAATAACTGACAATTCTGGCTTAAGTATCTAATTTTGTGAATTTCTTCGTGAAAATTGCTAGGAGTTATAGCTGGTGCTGCGATTTCATTTTGGACATGGCTGCTTTTTTACTTCTCGATATGTTGGTTGAGAGAGTAAATAGAGGTAAAAGTTATACTAGTTAGCATACCTCCATCTCTGATGATATCGGCACGACGATCGAGCTCGACAGCCATTTAAGAATATTTAAAAACCAAAATGCTGAAAAATCTCTACCCTCTCAGCAACCCAATCGACCCAGTACAAGCTTTAACTCAAAGCCACTGTGACGAAGAGATTCACAAAATCAGAAGCAAGACTTTAGGTGCGTTGTGGGATCCCAAAATGCAAGTGGAGGGATAACCTACCTCTGACTTCGTAAAATTTGTCCGTATATCCGTCCGTGTGTCGGCGCGATAACTCTCGAAGGGAATGAGATCTTTTGATGAAACTTGGTGTGACGATTTTTGGGTAAAGGGACAGGTCGAGTTCGTAGATTCTGTAGCCATGCATTTCGGGGTGGGGGTCCAAATTAACGGCGAACAACAAATTTTTGAACGGTTAATGATATAGCTGATTTAAGGTAAGAAGACATACTGAATACTTTTATGAAAGTAATTTTCTCGCCGGACAAGTAGTTCGCCCGGAATCCGGCTGTACCGGGAAATTTGTTAAAAGTAAATGTTTTATCTGAAGCTGATTAGAGGTTCGATGTAGTGATAAATAGGCGTTCTGAATCCGTATATGAAAAAAAATTTCTCGGTGGACAAATAGTTCGCCCGGAATCCGGCCAGAACCTGGAAATTTTTTGAAAAAGTGAGGTTATATCTGAAGTTGATCGGAGGTTCGATAAGGGATAAGGAGACGTGCTGAATTATTTGCTTAGCTTTATTTTTTTGCCAGACAATTAGTTCACCCGGAATCCGGCCGAACCCGGAGTTTTGGCAGAAGTAAGTCACGAAGTGTTGGTGAATTTCGTCAAATTAGATTAGTATAGGGGCAAATCCCAGTTGGCCGGATCAAATATTAAATTTGTGGGATCCCATCTAACCTTCGGCCTTGTTCTCCAAGTTCTTTTTCCAGCTTGAATCTGAAGAGGACCCTTGCCAGAAGAGTCGAAATATAGGTCTAATACGGATATGTCAGCTATAGCTGACGTATCCGTTTTGCCGTGTCAAATACACTCCGAGGATTGTTTGCGAGAAGTTCTCTCGTCAGGCAAACCAGATCTGTATTTTTCCGTCTTTAGCTAGAAGTCAACCGACCTGTAAAAAGGCTTAAAACAGCCCGTGCGTAATTTTTAAAAGCAGAGCCTCGATTTAAATACTCAACGATTGTATTAAATTGGAGCATAAATAATAAATTGGACTAGGCTTATTGCTTGTGCTGAAAAACGTAGTAGACTTATATAACGTCTAAAACTCCTGCATAAAAGCTACGTATGATTTACTTGAAGTATGCGAAGTATTTGCTTGGGCTACTACCGTGGTCCAGTAACCAGTATGTGATTAAGAGATTTGGTCGGATAGACCCGGCTGTTGCTGTTCCTATGAGAGTTGCTAATTTTCAAAATAAGTTCCGGTCACCCCTGGGTGACTCTTCAGAGATCGTCTTAAATTGGAAATTGTATATAATAGTTGAATGTTGAGTGTATTGAACCCGTTGTATATATTCGTGGTAAACTGCATTTTGTTGCTTTTTTTTTTCGTACTCTTCCCCCTATTGTACTTGATACAGTTTTGGCAGGTAATCCGTTCCTTCGATTTCTCCGTTCCTTCGATTTCTTTCGCATTGGTTAATTGGTTAATACCAGTGGTTAATACAAATTAAGCCGTTTCTGCATTCTGTGATCGTGGCAACGGGGTCTTCTGGTTGGCTCGCGTATTGGTGGTTAAGAAGGTCCCACAACAATTTAAGCAGATTGAGGGGGGCCAGTGGAGAAGTGAAATGACGAAAGAATCTAGGTGTACCAGGCTTCTGAGGCGCGATGTATGATGTGTCTGATGGAGAACGGGTATGCTGGCTGTTCTTAAAGTTGGCGATACGTCATACACTTAGCTTCTTAAAGCGGGTTCTCTTCAGGCTCTGGCCTGGGGGTATGGGTATGTTCAGTCCGCCCCCGCATGAGTTTATTTTTAGGCTATGAATATCATTTTAGTGTTTATTGACTAAAGGCCATCTTCTGCCACTCATACAAACTTAAAGGACCTGTCTTACCTATTATACTAACGCAACCAACTTTCATAATCATTCCATATATTTCTAAACCCGGAGACCCCAATTTCGTCTGGTACATTCTAACTCTCTAACAAAACCACGCGAATTTTCTCACTTGCCGTGTTTTGCTACCTTTGATGTGTATCACGCTGTAGACGGATGTCTGCAAGAAGTTTTTCCATCAGAAAAACTGGTTATGTAAATTGTTTCTCGGTTTTCGCTATAAGTCAACGGGTCTCGGAAAAGGCTTAAAACAGCAAAAACCGTAGGTTATTCGTTGAAAGCACAGCCCAGTTTTAAAGTATTCAAATTTTTTAAAATACTACAAGTTGAGGAGTAAATAGTGCGAGGGGTCTTTTAAAGTAAACAAACAAACGAAACGAAATCATCAAACAGTAGCCTAGCACAAACGGTGCTGAACTTTGGACCGTTTGAGCATTGATCAAGCCATTCAAAGTCCGCCGGCGGGGAGGAGACAGGCCAACGAAAAACGCGGCCTATTAAAATTGCGAAAGACGTGACGATCATGTTGTTTCCCACTGTTCAGTGCCAAGGTTGCTTTAGTGTGGCATAAAGCGATTGTGGTTAAGCACTCTAGTTTTTATGGCACTCGTAGATGAATTTCTTGCGCCCTTGAAGTGGGCATTATTACAGCCAAGTACAAAAATAAAATACCTTTTACCAAACGAGACAGTCTCGTGAATTCCAAGGGCCCGTGATCATTCTTATCACAAGGGTTTTTCTTGCAAATGATCAGAACAAACTCACGAATTCGCAAATTCCTACTTTCATCCTCGAAGAGCTTCTAGCTCTTGTACGTGAACGCGGTGCATTTACTGCCCGGCCGATTTTTTTTATAGATGCAATGCTCAGAGTGCAGGATTTGGAAAACTTCTGGTCTAAGTGTAAACTTACTGTTTTGGAAAAACGTTGTCGTGGTACTTTCCCAGCTCATTTCCGTATGGATCGTAGTTGCCCACAACATAGAATCTTCCTGAAGTCGAACGGGCAACTGCTACTCCCATTCGTATTGAGCTCTTCCAAACCAACTGAGTGAAGTTACCTGAAAGTTTTGGTTTCAATTTTTCATTTGTATTATTCACTGAAGGAGTTTCTAATTGACAAATTGTAGGCAGGTCACATAGAGCCAGGATTGGTTGATTACTGTGAAAAAATAATAACGTCTTGGGGCGCGAGGAACATCTTCGCTTGTTTCAAGGCCCGGGTAGCATATTTTCTTTACTTAATTTTCTTAATTTTGTTTGGCGTCTTATCCTCTCGGTGAAGTTAATGTTTTTTGTTCGTCACCTTCTCTTTCTAACCACATTCAAATTTTTCTTTTTCACCTGGATCTTTTAAGCCTTTATAATTAAAGATTCAGAATCATTCTTTCTGTTTTAAAATAATGTTATACCCAAGCCCTTCAGATTAAAAAAAAAAATCAACACTTTATGGGCTTTTATTTTTGTCTATGTTTAGTAAATGTTATTTCAATTTCACTATTTAACATACAATTTTGAACAGTTCATTATACTTGACTTAATTGTGTCTTTTGTCTGCTCTGGGTGTAGACGTTAAACTACAGGACCATGATCGACCTAGTTCAGCTAATATACAGGTATAACTTTACAAAACACTGCACTATTTTGAGTCAATAAGCATATGTAAGCACTTACCAGCTCTCGTCATTGCGTCATCTGGAGCCGAAAAATTGTATTGGTCGATCTCGCTATACCAAGAGTCGACTGGTTCGTGCCCTTCGAGTTTTCTTGTGGCTTTGGATGACCGGTAGCTGTAAAGGTTTTCTCCGTGCTGTACGTCATTCCGACTTTCGATTTCGTCTTGCGAAGCGAGGTGCTCGGCCCAGTCAGCTGCTCGGCTGCATAACTGCAACGAGCTAATGAATTTAAACTTGCTAAGTAAGTAATTTATTTGTAGCCCGCCATTTAGAACAAGACCAAAGGTTTTGATGGGATCCCAAAAGTTCAAATTTGATCCAGACAATTGGGTCTTGTCTTCGCCAGATCCAGTCTTCGCCAGACTCCTTGAACACTTTTACTATTAAAATTTAGAAAAAGGTTAAGGCAAAATAGCTAATCATATGAGAAAACCAAGTTCAGATATGGACTCAGCATGTGTGTTTACCCCTTTAAGTCATATCTATTTTGACGAAGCAGATCGAAACTTCCTCCTTATTTCTGCCAATTTTCCAGTTTCGGCAGAATTCTGGAACTACTTGTCCGGCGGAAAAATAAAGCTAAGAAACGAATTCAGGATTTCTCCTTTCTTCTTCGTCCAACCTCTAATCAACTTCCAATTAAACTTTTACTTTTAACAAATTTTCCGGTTTTGGCCAGATTCCCGCCGAACCAACTGTCCGGCGAGAAAATAATTTCATATTCGGACTCAGCACGTTTCCTTGCCCCTAAATCGAACCTCCAATCAACTTCAAATTACTTTTTCACAAATATTCCGGTTTTCGCCAGATTCCGGGTGAACTATTTGTCCGGCGAGAAAATAAATTTCAGATTCGGATTCAGCATGTCTCCTTACCCCTAATTCGACTATTTCATTAGCTTTTTAAAAATATTTGTTGTTCCCATTTATTTTAATCCCCTCCCCCACCCCTAAATATAGAGCTACATAGCCCATCTTCGAACTTGACCTGTACTTTGACCTAAAGAGTCCTCATGCCAAGTTTGATTAAAATGTCTCAACCCCTTCGAGAGTTATCGTGCTAACAGACGGACGGGCGGACGGACGGACAGACGGACAACTTTACGATGTCATAGGTATCCCTTCACTTACGTTTTGGGATCCCAAAAAGCGGAGTAAATAAAAGAAAATAAATAAAAGACATAAAGACACAGAAAAGACACTAATTTTCAATCTTCGGTCAGGAAGCAGTGGAGAAGGTCGTGCGCAGGTTGGGCTCTGTTGTCAATGATTTTTGGGATCCGAAAACGTAAGTGGAGGGATACCTATGACATCGCAAAAGTTGTCCGTCTGTCCGTCCGTCCGTTTGTTAACACGATAACTCTCGAAGGGGCTGAGGTATTTTAATCAAACTTGGCATGAGGACTCTTTAGGTCAAAGATGGGCAGCTCTGTGTGTAGGCGTGGGGGAGGGGTTTGAAATTACGGGGAACAAAAAATATTTTTTAAAAGCTAATGAAATAGTCGAATTAGAGGTAAGGAGACATGCTGAATCCGAATATGAAATTTATTTCTCGCCGGACAAATAGTTCACCCAGAATCCGGTGAAAGCCGGAAAATTTGTGAAAAGTAAAAGTTAAATGTGAAGTTGATTGAAGGTTCGACGAAGGAGCAAGGAAACGTGCTGGGTCCGAATGTGAAAATTATTTTTTTGCCGGACAATTATTTTGGCCGGAATCCGGCGAAAACCGGAGAATTTATTTAAAGTAAAAGTTTCATGTAAATTTGATAAGATGCTCGATTTGGGGGTAAGTAGACATGCTGAATCCGCATATGACAATCATTTTCTCACCGGACGTATAGATCGCTCGGAATCCGGCTGAAACTGGAAAATTTGTTAAAAGTAAAAGTTTAATTTGAAGTTGATTATAGGTTGGATGTAGGGGTAAGGAGACATGCTGAATTTGATGTTTAGCTTTATTTTTCGCCGGACAAGTAGTCCGGACAAGTAAACCGGAAAATTGGCAGAAGTAAGGCAGGAAGTTTCGATCTGGTTCGTCACAACAGCTATGACTTAAAGGGGCAAACGCACATGCTGAATTCATATCTGAACTTGATTTTCTCATACGATTAGCTATTTGACCTTAATCTGTTTCTAGATTTCAATAGTAAAGTGTTCAAGGAGTCTGGCGAAGACTGCATCTGGCGAAGAAATGACCGATTTGTCTGGGTCAGATTTGAACTTTTGGGATCCCATCGAAACCTTTGGTCTTGTTTATAGCGACGAAGAAAGATCCAAAAGGGTAACACTTGCATCTTGAATTTTGAACTTCTCCGACAAATTATGGTTATGGTATACTTTCGATAAGTGGAGCAGGTGCTTTCAAATAACATAAGTGTAAAGGAGTATGACATACCTTTTGTTGGCATGTATTTAGCACCGTTTTGAGTCAAAAAGCAGTTTTTGATAGTGTTTGATAAAGTAGCTAACTTCCTTATTTAGACTTGAAGCGAATTTGAATTTCCCGCCAAATACTATCCACGAAATCAACTTAATAGTTATTTGCCACGAAATCTGTTGGTCTCTGAAGCACACTAACGACTGCGGAAACTCTCGTGGAGCCACAACCGAGCCACAGATTATTTTTGAGATCGCAAAACACCGCCTCAAGAAAAGAATTGATAATGGTGATTATGATTTTTATTACACTGTGAACAAAAAATGGAAATAGTATAGTAAGTATGGATGAAGAAAAGGAAAAGCAAAAGCTTGGCTGTCCAGCTTTTAGCAAAGTGGACTTCTAGCCGCGGGAAGATGTATCTTAACGTCATGACGTTTATACTGGAAGACAACAAAGGAGTAGCAAAGGGTTGATTCGAGTCATAGTTTCGTTTTATGGCACCTGCAGCTTCGCTCAAGTGCCATATACCGATCACTTTTCGGTATGTCTGTCAGGCCAGTCATTTCGAGTTAGAGTACTTCTATAGTCGGTGGACGGGGGACATTAAATAGGTAGCGCGAGCAAGGACCCCGGATGCCAAAACCCTCCTGGAAAGCAACCCCTCCGCCCAGGAATTATAGCAGAACCATACAAGAAGAATAGATACCGGCAATTGGTTTTATTTATAAAACGAAGCGACGTAATAAGGAAATGCAAAGATAAAAATAATCACGGTACGTCACTGAATTTATGCCCAATGAATTTACGCCTAAGCCTCGATAAGCACGTACGCAGGAACTCCCCCTCGCAATCTGACCCAATTTGACAACCCTTGGTACAAGAAGGAACAGACACTCAAAGGGAGCTAGGGCCGAGACACGCCTTAGTTACTGACTTAAAAATCAATGCTTATTTTCATCGTGTAAGAATACTTCATATTTGAAAAGAGAATTACTTTACCAATTCAATAACTGTTCACTTTGAAAGCCAAGACAAGTCTGCCGAAGGATTCTCAACACGAGACATACGAAAGCTGTTATTATTATTAGTTTGAGGCAACGTTGGTCTATCTGTGTTTACAGCTATATTTTTAAGAAGGCCTTAGCTGTACTTAGCCTATGTCTTTCCATTTTATACTTTCAAGAATACCTTCGCCACCCCTGGTCTAGACGGATGTTTATGCACTGTATGGAAAAATATTACTTGTTGACCAAAATATTGTAAAAATTTACTTACGATTTCGTTCATTGTATAACTAATAGACATAACTGACTGATATTTAGAATAAGTCTTTAATCGAAGATTACACTTCCAGAAGTGCTAGGACAATGAGACTTGGCAGGCATATTAGGGACCCTACCAAATGAACTTGGAAATAGTCACTTCCCCGATTCGACCACCGTGGGGGGAGAGGAGGGAGGGGAATCCGGATTATTGACGTCTTTTAACTTTGGAACGGGGAATCAGATCTTAATGAAACTTAATATTTGGAAAGACCTACTGTCTCAGATGTCACACTTTAAGTCCGGAATGGATCCGTGATTTTGGAGGCAGCTGGAGGGGAAACCGAAAATCGTGTGACATATTCAGAGTGGATGGATCGGGATGAAACTTGGCGGAAGAACAAGCCCAGGCCACAGATACATAGTTGGCAAGACCGGATCGGATCCGAGCGCTATGGTGAGAGTTCGAGGGAAGGTTCCTGAATTCCGGGAATCCCTAGTTAAGATGCTTACACATGTGCTAGAACGATGAAATTCGGTAGGCGTGCCAGGGATTCAAAAATTTTAACTTAAGAACAGTCGTTTCTCCAATTTGACCATCGTAGGGGGAGTGGGGCGAGGGGGAATCCGGAATCTTGAGAAATGTCCAACTTTTGAACGGGTGGTCGGATCTTAATGAAACTTGATATTTGGAAAGAACTCATGTCTCAGATGTCCCATTTCAATTGCGAACAGAATCCGATCAGTGTGGGGGAGTCTGGGGGGGGGGGGCAAGAATTTGACACGCTTAGACGAGTGTAGTGATTGGGATGACACTTGGCGGGAAGAACAAACGTAAGCCATAGACAAACCAATATCAAAACCGGACCGGATTCGGGCACTCTTGCGGAAGTTGGAGGGTGCAATGGTTCGGAACTCCGGTGATCGCGAATTAAGGTACTTCCAGATGTGCTAGGACGACGAAACTTGGCTTGAACATTAGAGACTTGACAAGATTGGCTTAGAAATTGTCACTATCCGACCATCCCTTAAAGTATTCTCTTCACCGCAAAGTACAAGAATTATTTTTAACAAAATCTACATTTTCATGATCCCCATGAGCCCATGCTCTAGAAATGAATTTCTAGCGCCTTTAAAGCGCGCATCCTAACCGAAGAGTGAAAAAAATACCTTTGACTAGACCTTGTATATTCCTGGTCCTAAAGGGCCCAGGATAATTTTTGCCTCAAGGGTTTTGATTAGAGAAAAATTTCTAGCACCCTTAGTGCACATCGTCACAGTCAAGTGCAAAAGAAAAAAACATTTTTTGCCAAATGATACATTCTCGTGATTTCAAAGGGTCCACCGTTATTCTTATCTCAGAGCTTTTGCTTACAAATGATCACAACAAACCCACGAATTGGCAAATCTCTACTTTCATCCTTTTACCAAGTCTTGCAAGCGCCATATGAAGTCCAGCTTTTGCCTTTTTCAAGTCGCCTTTTTTGGGATCCCAAAACGTAAGTGGATCCGAGGTATACCTATGACATCGCAAAAGTTGTCCGTCTATCTTGTCCGTCTGTCCGCACGATAACTCTCGAGGGGATTGAGATATTTTGATGAAACTTGATGGGAGGATCCTTTTGGTCAAAGTACAGGTCAAGTTCGAAGGTGGGTTCTGTAGCCCTATATTTGAGGGTGTGGGAGGGGTTTCAAATTAAGGGAGAAAAATAAATTACATTTGAAAACTACTGAGATAGTTGATTGAGGGTAAGGAGACCTGCCAAATCCGAATATGGAAATTATTTTCTAACCGGACAAGTAGTTCACCTGGAATCCGGCCCTCCCCTTTCTTCATACTAGTATAGCTCTGCGCGGGGATGATGATATTATCTATGAATGTTGGAGAGAGTTAGTGTAAGCGAAGGTTGAAGGGGTTGGTATATGTTTTTCAAGCTTAGTATGAGGATTCGTTGGCAAAGTACAGGTCAAGTTCGTAGGTGGGTCCTTTAGTCCCATATTTAGAGGCAGAGGAGGGTTTTGAATTTACGGTAAAACATGTAGAGTTTTATGAGCTAACAAGATATTCATTGAAGGGGTAAGGAGAACCGCTGAATCCATATATGAACTTATTTTTCTTGCTGGACAAATGGTTCACCACGAATTCGGCTTTGGTTGAAGCTCAAAGTTGTTTCTGAAATCGATTAGAGATTCGGTGTCGCGGCAAGGAGACATGCTGAATCCATTCTTAGACTTTATTTTAACTGTAAAAATGTTCAAGGAATCTGACGAAAACTAAATGGCGAAGAAATGATCCAATTGTTTGAATCACATGTTAGATTTTTGGGGTCCCATCGAAACCTTTGGTCTTGTTACTAAGGACTTATTTTTCTTTGATTAAAAAGCAATTTTGACAAATGGCTTTTTATCTGTGTTTTACTTATAATTGTAATGTCCATGTTTGATATTCTGTACAGTCTACAAGTACTTCTTATCGCTTTTCATTCAAACCCATTTCTTGTTGGATTCTAGCGTAAACTGGTAAAAGTGGTGAGGCCAGAGCCAACAGGACAGTGTAACTTGGTCAGCTACCAAGTTTGCCTTTTTGACAAAAATGGGAAATTGACAAACTTAAGACCATTTTACAAAAACGCAACAAAGTAAAAGTCCTCGCAAACGGCGAGTGAAAATGAGAACCAGAGACGTTGAGATGAGACGTTGTTACGAGAATCTGCGAATGCGAATTGCGAAGTTGAAAGACGTTAGAGCCAGGGATCAAGGCACCAGCAATCGCTTTCTTGCGCAAATAAAGAGGGTGAACAGGAAGGCGGTAAAGTTCATTCAAGAAAGTGAACACTTTTTCTGAGCTAAAATCAAATAAGTTTCTTATCGCTCTAAAGGAGAGCAGAGCCCTAGCCTCGATTATATGTGTATCTCCAACCTTCAACCGTTACATATGGTTAGGTACAGGTCAAGTGTGAAGACATGCCCCTGATATTGAAATTGCGGGGAGCGGGCTCTAAGTGAAGTCATAAACAAGTATCTGACTCAAGGTAGTATGCGGTTTTTGAGGTAATGAATCCGGAGTTGAAGCTGATTTTCTCGACATGGAATTCTGAAAATCCACCTGTACTACACCTGAAAAATTAGAATTTGTGGGGGGGGGGACCAAACCGTTATCTAGCTGAAACAGGGAAAGGTCGCCGAGAAAACCAAATTGTGACTGTCCGATTTGAATGTGGCGGGATTGGCCGTTAATAAAATTGTAAATATCCGAAGTGAACTTACCTCTGAAGAGAGTGCCAGGGGTCCTACTCCATGATCTTGCCTGTATTTGTTATGAGCATTGAGGCAGTTAACTTGAAACTCACTGAAGATCTCACCCAGTACAATGTCCTCTTCCATCTTCTCCTGCTTCTGCAGTTTCTTCTGTCGATCAGCTGATATAGATCGGTTGCGATCCAAGGTGGCTGCTCGAGGTTTGGTGGGGGAGATGGTTGGCTGCTGTTGAGAGTGAGGGTTACTCGTTGCCTTAAGTTGGGGTTCTGGTATTCTTCTCCCCGACGCTTCGTCCGACGAACCGGAGGATGATCGAACTTTAAGGGGCTTTGATGTTGTTGAGCTGTTCTTCGTAAAGCTGCCGGAAGATACAGTTTTGCTATCATTTTCTCTAGATGTAGCGACCACGGCTAAGGGAGGTGAAGTAATCCTCATCGTCAAATCTACTAGATATTGTTCTTTAGGTATGATAGTTTTCTGCTCTTCACCATTTTGCTTGGAATTAAGTTTGTCCGTGCCTATGGTAGGCAGCTTTGATGGTGCAATTTCGGGCTTTGGGTGAGCAGAGTCGTTCTTCACGGACTCGTCAATATGTGGTTTCTGCCTTCTTACCTCCTCGTAAGAGGAAGAATGTTCTACACTCTTCAGCTGCTTAGAAGTTGTTAGAGCTTGAGTACCAATGATAGCTTGACTTATAGCTGGTGTAGATGCTTCAACCTGTATATTATGAACGTTTTGAGGCAGTACTTCTGATTGATGCGTACCGACAATCGCGTCTTTTGGTATTGACGGCAGTCCATGGATTCGTGGAGGATCACTGAGTGGTTTTCCTGCTGGTTCGGCAGGGTGAGATACCGGGGACGATTTCACATTATCTTTCGCTCTAACGTCGCTGTCAGAGTCACTAGACGAGGATTTCTCGGATAATTTTGGCAGTTTCGTATCGGGGGTGGGCTTTGATACTTCTCCTTGTTTGTTCTTGGGTACGAGGCCTCTGCAAGAGAAGAATTCAATCAGTGACAAAATTAGCTATAGTAAGAGGTATATAGTAAGTGGGTGTATATCAAGTCTCGAGGAACATTTCTCTGGAAGTTTTTCCGACATTTGTAGCGCAACGAAGTCGCTCGGCACTTTCTGCTCTGCCACTACTTTGTAATGTTGGATATGGTATTTGTAACCTGCAATTTAAGGCTGGCTCAGAGGATGAAAATAGGAATTTGCCAATTAGTGGATTTGTTCTGATCATCTGTAAGCAAAATTCTTGAGATAAGAATGATCCATTTGGTAAAAGTATTTAATTTTTGTACTTGGCTGTAATGATGCGTGTACTGCAAGAGCGCCAGTAATTCGTCTGTAAGCAAAACCCCTACGGCAAAAACTGATGGGCACTTTTTGATCATTAATATATATCGTTTGGTTAAAAGTACTTTCTTCTTCACTTTTCGGTTAAGATGCGCACTTTTAAGGGTGCTAGAAATTAATTTTTACTCAAAATCCATGTGGCACAATGATCATGGGCATGGCACAAATGATCATGGGCTAAAATACTTTGATCAAAATTACTTTTTGGTATCTCAAAACGTAAGTGGAGGGATACGTGTGACATCGAAAAAGTTGTCCGTGGTCCGTCCGTCCGTCTGTCCGTTGGTCTGTGAGCACGATAACTCTCGAAAGGAATGAGATATTTAGATGTAACTTTGTGTCGGGATTGTTTTGGTCAAGGGAAAGTCGATTTCTTAAATGGACTCTCTACGTATCCCTACATTTAAGGTTTGCGGAAGGGGTTCAAATTAAGGGTCAAACAAAATATTCGTAAACATAAATATTCGTTCAGCCCAAGCTGACTGCGAATCATATTTGATTGTGGAAAACGAAAACGTCAGCTGAATTTTATTGGAGCTATATTTCGGCTCTTCTTGGCAAGGGTCCTCTTCAGGCTCAAGACCGCTCAAGTTGCAAAAACGAACTTGTGGGAAACACCAACACCTTGTGTGTTTCCCACAAGTTCGTTTTTCAGCATGCCTTTTCGACTAATTATGGTTGATTACGCGGTATCAAGTACATAATAACTGCGAGAATTATGAGAAGAAGAAAACAGTAAGAGATAACTTTGACTTACCCGAGTGGATAAACACACTTTTTGAACTCTCCGACGTAGTTTCCGGGTGGGTCGTAGTTTGCAACGACGTATATTTTGCCAGACTTTGATTTTGCCAGGCCAACTCCGAGCTTAAGGGAGTCCTTCCAGACAAGTTGAGTGAAGTGACCTGGAAATATTCACGGTGACATCACATTAAATTCACAAGCAACCAGGTTACAGCTTCTGTGAACCGTAATATACTTTTGCTCAGACAGTGTAGATTTTCAGTTCTGCTTTAAAGGACCTGTCTTACCTATAATACTAATGCAACCTACTTCCGTAATCACTACATATATTTCTAAACCCGGAGACCCACGTTTCGTGCGGTACATTCTAACCCCTCTAACAAGACCTCGCTGATTCTCTCACTTGCCGTGTTTTGCTACCTTCGATGTGTATCACGCTGTTGTCCGCGAGAAGTTTTTCCATCAGGAAAACCGGTTATTTAAATTGTTTCCCTGTTTCGCTACAAGTCAACGGGTCTCGGAAAAGGCTTGAATCAGCCAAAACAGTTGATTATTTATTGAAAGCACAGCATAGTTAAAGTATCCAAATACTTAAAAATACTGTAAGTTGGAGAGTGAATAGTGCAAGGGGTCCTTTAAAGAAATATTCCAGTCTCTAGTGACTTGTATGACTGTTTACAGTTTTAACCAGTTGTTTCCAATGCACGGGAACCTGAGCAGAAATGGGTCCGGATTCATTCCTGATAACTGAATATTGAATTTGTAATGCAAAATATTGACGATTGTGTGGACACTGCTCTTCGGGTTTCTGTCTCTTTACAGTGTTCACATTAATGTTAATAGTTGTACAAAAGACTAGTAGACGATTGTTGTATGACTGTTGGCCGTTTTAACCAGTTGTTCCAATGCCCGGGAACCTGAGCAGAAATAGGTCCGGATTCATTCCTGATAACTGAATCTTGAATTTGTAATGCAAAATATTCGACGATTGTGCGGACACTGCTCTTCGGGTTTCTGTCTCTTTACAGTGTTCACATTAATGTTAATAGATGTACACAAGACTAGTAGACGATTGTTGTATGACTGTTGGCAGTTTTAACCAGTTGTTCCAATGCCCGGGAACCTGAGCAGAAATAGGTCCGGATTCATTCCTGATAACTGAATCTTGAATTTGTAATGCAAAATATTCGACGATTGTGCGGACACTGCTCTTCGGGTTTCTGTCTCTTTACAGTGTTCACATTAATGTTAATAGATGTACACAAGACTAGTAGACGATTGTTGTATGACTGTTGGCAGTTTTAACCAGTTGTTTCCAATGCCCGGGAACCTGAGCAGAAATGGGTCCGGATTCATTCCTGATAACTGAATCTTGAATTTGTAATGCAAAATATTCGACGATTGTGTGGACACTGCTCTTCGGGTTTCTGTCTCTTTACAGTGTTCACATTAATGGTAATAGATGTACACAAGACTAGTAGATGATTGTTGTATGACTGTTGGCAGTTTTAACCAGTTGTTCCAATGCCCGGGAACCTGAGCAGAAATAGGTCCGGATTCATTCCTGATAACTGAATATTGAATTTGTAATGCAAAATATTGACGATTGTGTGGACACTGCTCTTCGGGTTTCTGTATCTTTACAGTGTTCACATTAATGTTAATAGTTGTACACAAGACTAGTAGACGATTGTTGTATGACTGTTGGCCGTTTTAACCAGTTGTTTCAATGCCCGGGAACCTGAGCAGAAATGGGTCCGGATTCATTCCTGATAACTGAATCTTGAATTTGTAATGCAAAATATTCGACGATTGTGTGGACACTGCTCTTCGGGTTTCTGTCTCTTTACAGTGTTCACATTAATGTTAATAGATGTACACAAGACTAGTAGATGATTGTTGTATGACTGTTGGCAGTTTTAACCAGTTGTTCCAATGCCCGGGAACCTGAGCAGAAATAGGTCCGGATTCATTCCTGATAACTGAATCTTGAATTTGTAATGCAAAATATTCGACTATTGTGCGGACACTGCTCTTCGGGTTTCTGTCTCTTTACAGTGTTCACATTAATGTTAATAGATGTACAAAAGACTAGTAGACGATTGTTGTATGACTGTTTGCAGTTTTAACCAGTTGTTTCCAATGCCCGGGAACCTGAGCAGAAATGGGTCCGGATTCATTCCTGATAACTGAATCTTGAATTTGTAATGCAAAATATTCGACGATTGTGTGGACACTGCTCTTCGGGTTTCTGTCTCTTTACAGTGTTCACATTAATGTTAATAGTTGTACACAAGACTAGTAGACGATTGTTGTATGACTGTTGGCAGTTTTAACCAGTTGTTTCCAATGCCCGGGAACCTGAGCAGAAATGGGTCCGGATTCATTCCTGATAACTGAATCTTGAATTTGTAATGCAAAATATTCGACGATTGTGTGGACACTGCTCTTCGGGTTTCTGTCTCTTTACAGTGTTCACATTAATGTTAATAGTTGTACAAAAGACTAGTAGACGATTGTTGTATGACTGTTTGCAGTTTTAACCAGTTGTTTCCAATGCCCGGGAACCTGAGCAGAAATGGGTCCGGATTCATTCCTGATAACTGAATCTTTGAATTTTTAATGCAAAATATTCGACGATTGTGTGGACACTGCTCTTCGGGTTTCTGTCTCTTTACAGTGTTCACATTAATGTTAATAGTTGTACACAAGACTAGTAGACGATTGTTGTATGACTGTTGGCAGTTTTAACCAGTTGTTTCCAATGCCCGGGAACCTGAGCAGAAATGGGTCCGGATTCATTCCTGATAACTGAATCTTGAATTTGTAATGCAAAATATTCGACGATTGTGTGGACACTGCTCTTCGGGTTTCTGTCTCTTTACAGTGTTCACATTAATGTTAATAGTTGTACACAAGACTAGTAGACGATTGTTCTATATTGGTTCTAAAGACTAATACATGCAACGTGATTCTAAATTAGTGAACCTTTATGGAAAATATTTGTTGAGTTTTTTGCGATTATTTTATATTTCTTTATCTTTTATTACTGCACTTACGCCCTTGGGCAGTGCGTCATAAATTCATTCATTCATTCATTCATAGGTGGCGAACGTACACACTGGACTAACTAACAAAACGGGCAAAAGAACCGTTCTCACACTCGGTACTAGCAATCCGACCCTGCCACTCTATCCCCAGATGTTGACCGGAACAGGACACATTAGTCCGTCAAGCTTGGTCCCAAAGTCTGGCAAATAAAGACAAGACCAAAGTTTTCGATGGGATCCCAAAAGTTCAAATTTGACCCAGACAATTGGCTCTTGTCTTCGCCAGATCAAGTCTTCGCCAGACTGCTTGAACACTTTTACTATTAAAATTTAGAAACAGAAAGGCCAAATAGCTAATCATATGAGAAAACCAAGTTCAGATATGGATTCAGCATGTGTGTTTACCCCTTTAAGTCAATTCTATTCTGACGAAGCAGATCGAAACCTCCTGCCTTACTTCTGCCAATTTTCTGGTATCGGCGGAATTCTGGAACTACCTGTCCGGCAAATAAATAAAGCTCAAAAACGAATTCAACATGTCTCCTTTCCCCTACGTCCAACCTCTATTCGACTTCAGATTAAACCTTTACTTTTAACAAATTTTCCAGTTTCAGCCGGATTCCGAGCGATAAATACGTCCGATGAGAAAATGATTGTCATATGCGAATTGAGCATGTCTTCTTACCCGCAAATCGAACATCTTATCAAATTTAAATAAAACATTTACTTGGAACAAATTCTCCTGTTTTAGCCGGATTCCGGCCGAACTAATCGTCCGGCGAGAAGATAATTTTCATATTCGGACTCAGCACGTGTCTTTGTCCCGAAATCGAGCCTCCAATCAACTTCATATTAAAGTTTTACTTTTCACATATTTTCCGGTTTTCGCCGGATTCCGGATGAACTATATGTCCGGCAAGAAAATAAATTTCATATTCGGATTCAGCATGTTTCTTTACCCATAACTCGACTATTTCATTAGCTTTTAAAAAATATTTTTTGTTCCCCTTAATTTCAAACCCCTCCCCCACCCCTAAATATACAACTACATAGAGAGTTATGGTGCTAACAGACGGACGGACGGACAACTTTTGCGATGTCACTTACGTTCTGGGATCCCAAAAACAAATATTCCAAAGTAAGAAACCTTGTCTAAGGGCACTAGAAATTCAAGTAGGCCCTAAGCAAAGACAGACTTTACAATTGTACCCCCCCCCCCCCGCGTCTCAAAGGCGCTTCTCCAAAGTGGAACACGACTGCCCTGGATGTGGGGTACGTGTCCTGGTTGTGAGGTTTCGTTTTTGAGAAGAACAACCCAAATTTTACCTGTTTTTGCATCGGTTGGTTCCTTGTTGAACTGATGATGTTCTATTTCTTTGTACCAGACATTCACCGGATCACTGCCAGAAATAATAGTGTCAGCTTTGTTGGACCAGAAGCAGTACACATTTTCACCGTATTTCCTCTTAGTTCGGTGACTCATTTTGTCCTTATCGGCTAGGTGTGTTGCCCATTCCTGTGAGTAGTGGCAGATCTGCAAAAAGGAGTGCTTTAAGTACAAGTGGCACTGCGAATTGTTTCTGTCCTGTTTTATGGAGAACTCCGAGCTTTTGCATTCATCTTTATGCAGAAACTGATTAAAACAAGAACTCATACGGCACTTGCAAGCATACGTAGTAGCTAAGGGTGTAAGCTAAGATTTGCGCTGTTTTGAAGCACATAGGATTGGGCCTTTCGGACGCATGAAAACGTATGGTTGATTAAAAAAATATGCCATGCATTTTGCGGTTACAATGCGCACTTTAAGGGGGAATTCATTTTTTAAGCAAAAGCACTGATAGGCTACACAATTGATCATGGACCCTTCGGTCATGAAAGTAAGTTTTTTTTTTTACTTTTGTGACTAAGATGCGTACTTTACTGTGTATTTCTAGAACTGAATTTGTAAGCAAAACACTTGGGGCACATATGATAATGGGCCCTTCGGGATCTTAAAAAAGTTTCGTTTGTTATAAATGTTTTTTCTACTTTGCGGTAAGACGGAGCTTTAAGTATGATGGAAATTCATTTGTAAAGCAAAACCCTTGAGGCAAAAATTAGCATTGGCTCTTGGGAATCATGAAATGTATCTTTGTAAAAATGTAAATGTAGCCTGTCCCGAGATTTCCAGTCCCCTCCAATCCCTCCCTCCGGAGTTATCGGATCAGGTCCGGACACGACGAGGAATATCCTAGACCCAAGCTCTTTCCAGTTGTCAAGTTTCATCTGTGTCGGATGCCCTGTTCGAAAGTTATGCTTGCCTTTAGATACCGGGTTCCCCCCCCCCCCCCCCGGTGGTCGGACCGGGACTGTTCTCTCCGATGACTATTCTCCATTCAATCTGGTTGGGTCCCTGGTAAATCTTCCAAGTTTCATCGTCCTAGCACGTCTGGAAGTACCTTAGCCCGTGATAGTCGGAATTGCGGGACCCACCTTCCAAGTCCCCCAACAGTGCCCGGATCCGATCCGGATATCTCAGCGACGTATCAAGGATATGTGCTTGTTCTTCCCATCAAGTTTCATCCCGATCCCTCCACTCGAATCGTGTCACGATATCCTCCCCCCTCCCCCACAGTTGTCCGATCCGGTCCGAACGTAAAACTGGACATGGGAGGCATGTCTTCTTTCCACTTATCAAGTTTCATTCCGATCCGATCACCCCTTCGAAAATTACGCATACTTCAGTATTCCCGATTCCCCCTCCCTCCACGATGGTCGAATCGGGGAAGTGACTATTTCCAAGTCAGTTTAGTGGGGTCCCTGATAGGCCTGCCAAGTTTCATCGTCCTAGCACATCTAGAAGTGCCCGGTATATGAGACTCGGCCGGAAGGCAAGCGCCATAAAAAGGACACAATTTTGTACTATCAAGGCAGATTGAAAGCGTTGCAGCGAACGGTTGAGCAGCTCGAAGGATTTGTTTGTGGAAAAATCGTTTTTTTTTTGGCGTATCACTCATGGCAGAAGAGAGAATTCGAGAGAAAAGCCGTCGATGTCTGCTACGCTACGCTGCTCTAGTACGTTTTGCGACTTGTATTTCAAATGTCTTTCTTGTACAGCAGTTGAACACCTCTATCACTGTATTTTTACTTTAGAATTTGTTGGGCTTGAGAGTCCGATATTTTTTTGTACTCACTTCTGGACTTCACTTGTACTCACTTCTGGACTCACTTCCAAATGCTCATCTCGTATTTTTTCGTTTCGTTTTTTCGTAGTGGGTAGGCTACTGGAAACCTGGCGGGCAAATTTTTCCTCCGGGAGCCTTTCTTTGCTTTGCTTCCATTTGCCGAAAGTAGTACAGACTTTCAACAAAGCTAGCATAGACTTTTTTTGTTAATGAGCTAAACGGATAAATAAGCTGAGATTTATTCTAATACAGCAGTGACTGTTCACGTTTGTCCACGTAACATTGATAATGATTCACATTTTTCGACAGCTCTTAACTTACCGTAGTATCCAGCTGGAGCTCTGGAGCTGAATGCTTGCGGCGACATTGGTTATGGGCCTCGAGGCATTCTTTGGCGAACGCGGTGACATCTATCCACGACAGAGAACTTGGGACTGGTTCGGATTTTCTCACTGCGTCGCTTTCATCGCTCCTCGTCTCCGGGGTCGAAGCTTCGCTTACGCTTGTTTTCTTCTTTTTCTTGGTCTTCTTCTTGAGGATGTTTGGCTTAGGGGCCGTTATCTGTGGTTTCATTGCAGATCTGTAAGTGGTAGTGGTTACCAGTAATTAGGTGCATTTTTGCAGATACCACGGTCAAAAGATTTTTCTAATTACGGTGGTATCTGATACCGGGGTCCAGACCATAGTAACTGTCAGTAAATCTCATCGAATTTTCATCAGCACTAATCCATGAGCCTACGTTTTGTCAAATTGGCGGGGAAGAGAGTTGGGCCCGTTATGAATGAATGAATGAATATTTTTTTTCACCCACTTCTATAAAACTAGAAATAGTGGAGTACATAAAGAAAAGAAAGAAACACAACTTGAATTAGTGAGTGGATGTAAGTGGATCTTCTGGGGTGACTTCTAAAACACAAATTCGTGTTTGCAAAGCAACTGTGGTATCAGCCTCGATATTCGCGAAAAAGACAGAATACAAATGCAGTTACCGTGGTATCATATGCCATTGTATCTGCAAAAACACAATTATAGTTACAAGAAAATAATGCAGAAGCCTTTAAAAAATGTGGATAGCAGTAGACCTGAAGTTTGGCCATTACTCCTCAGATGCTCGTCTGTCAGCCAATGGGAAAGCCACGATGTGTGATGGAAGTTGATTCGAGGCCTACCCAAACCGATTTGCGAAATTTTGAATGAAAACTTACAATGGTGGTGGTACGTTTTCTCGGTATTCCCCGACGAAATTTCCTGGTGGATCATAGTTGCAGACAACATAGCTTTTCCCAGTTGCGGACTTTGCTATACCGACTCCCAACTGCTTCGATTCTTTCCAGACCACTTGAGTAAAATGTCCTAAAAAATAGAGATGAGAAAGCACGGTGATAACTGCAACTTTGTAAATCGTAAATAGTCGTCCTCGCCATTGTCATTTTCGGAACATACCTGTTGTTGATGTTGTTCTGAATTCTCGTCGTCAAGGCCCTCGCTACTCCGAAATTCCGGTTCATACCTGATTGGAGTTCCTTACGATTATCGTTTCCGGACCATCTATCTGAAGGTTCTTCCACACTGTACGGTTTTGCTTGAGGTAAGCTAAGTTTATGTTAAGTATCTGATCTGCCGCGTGAACCTTTCACACTTTACGTCAATTTTTCACAGTGAGAGATTCCTCCGATTGAAATAGACGCATGTTTTTGTTCAAATTACTTGAAGAGGTGGAATTACCTGGATGGTTAAAGTAGTTTTGACCACGAAATAAATAATAGTAGCCAATCTAGGTACAGAACTATACTTAGTATTCCAGGACTGGCTGAAGTAGTCATTTTACCTGCCTGTTAAACGGTTATAAATGTGTTTTTTTTATAATTTTGCTTTTGTAATCAGCATGCTTTAGATCTAGAAATGAACAGATTTTTTGTAATTGAGTAGAGAGCTACAGTCTACTCAAATGTGTCTAAAGGCGTATTCACGCCGTTCCCCGAGGACTCCTCGGGGAATCGAAGGGAACGGCGAGAATAGAGGGAGTCACTCCACGCGGACTCCGCGTACAGAAACAGCGAGAAGACGGGGAATGCTTCCAAAATGAATTTTGTTCGAAAAAAACATGCAATCAACGAAATTATTCTGGATCCACTTTATATTTGGTTTTGTTTATTCTCACTGTTTTCGTTAATTTTACATTGCACCAAAACCAGCAAAAATTGATTCCCCTCCGAATCTGAAAGTGAGTCCTTTTTTATGATGGTGATGATAATCGGTGCATTCCCCATCCGTGGGGAATCGCGAGAATACGGGGATTGAGTCCCGGGACAAACAAAAATGCGGGGACTCCTCCAGTGGACTCCTCGGTGAGCGGGCGAGAATACGCTTTTAGGTAGGTTCGGTTACGTAGTTAATACCGATCGTATTACCATTTAGTTATCGTAAAATACTTTGGCTGACGCTGTTGTTTGGCATTCCCGTATTTCAATTATCCTGTATATAGAGCATGTTCTACCGCTCTAACAATAGTAACTATTAGTTACTATTTTCGTTCCAACCTCGTGAAAAGCTACTACGCTGACCGTTCCAACCTTCTTGAAACAGTAACTATTTGGTTTCCACGCTCGGAAGCGTAGTAAGCGTGATAACTATGAATCTCCGTGATGTCCGATGGATTAGCCCCTGGCACGATATTTTGGTGAAAATGGAAAAATGCGTTCCGGTATGGCATGCATTTTGGGTCAAAATTGTTAAAAATGTTGCCGAGAATACTCGAAATGTCGCCGAGAATCCATGAAATGTAGCCGAGAATGCTGTTTTTGTCGCCGAGATTTTTTGTGTGTATCCGAGAATGCAATGTTTGTTGCCGAGAATGACAACTTTGTAGCCGAGATTTTCACTGAAAAACGTGTCGCCGAGAAATACGGATATGCGTTTGAAAACAAAAATCTAGTTCCCGAGATGGAACAAAGTGTCGCCGAGATTGCTAGAAATGTCACCGAGATTGCTAGAGATGTCGCCGAGATTTCGCGTAATGTCGCCGAGAATGCATGAAATGTCGCCGAGATTTCTTTGAAAATAACATACAAGTGAAAAAAGTGTCGCCGAGAATTGGAAAAAAAATACAGCTTAGAACGAAAAATCTGATTTTTGAGATGGGAACAAATGTAGCCGACTTGGTGGTTGGTGAGGTCCTCCTTATTGTTCTATTTGTAAGTCCGGAACAAGTGTGATTCTTCGTTGCAGTACACGCTCACTACCATTGTAAGTGCTATATTTGCTATCGCACTCTTGTTGGTATTAGTCTACTCAATAAATAATGTGAATGTGAACAACAGTTGCTCAAAAGTAAGATCCACAGGAAGTTTCAAAGGAAAGGATATGGCTCAGAGGCAGGGGCGTTGCGAAAGGGGGGGGGGCAACATTCTGTAACTTATTAGGTATAATTGCCAGGATTCGGTAGTTACCACAAACATGAAGAGGTCGAGTGAAGAACTGGTCGCAGACAAAAGGACTGATCTATGATTTCATCGATATTCCTTACTTTTATTTGTATCCTAAAAACAAGCTCTTATCAGAAATGTCTCGAAAATTCTGCCTGCGGCACTTTTCATAATATTCACTATTTTCCAGAAAAGGTGCGTCATTTAGCTAGGTTTTAAACCAGTTTTGGGGATCGCGTGGTTCGATTTCTCGAAACCCTAAAAGGTAGAACCTGCATGGAAATAGCTGAATTTGGCAGGAAAAAACGAACTTAAAAATCTCGCCTGCGGCGCTCACTTTCTGTGATCATGGCTAGTAATGACTAGTCATACAGTAGCTGCTGCTGCCGGGATGTCGCTCCATCCGGTTTCTGGAAATTCTTAGGATCCTGGTGTTTTGGCTCTGCACCCAACTACAAAAATTCACTTGCGACGGCCCTGTTCACAGGTGCTAAGAAAGCTAGAAAGAAATATATAACTGAAACGCATTTATTTTACGGATATATCATCAAAAAATGTGTTACCACCTTACATTTTTTTAAATAATGACCTGGTTCTGGGGAGCTTGACTTTGACATGGACGACTGATTTTCTCTTTCATTTAAGTCATCCACCAATAGCCTTGTATACTGGTTAGGGCTAAGGTTCAAGCATAGCAAGTATGATAGTTTGGTTCTTGCAATAGCCTTGTCACATGGTTATGGTTAAGGTTCAAGTCTCCAAACATCGTTTGTATGGTAGTTTTGGTTCATCTTAAAAGGAAATGTCAGGTAAGCAGCACTTCATAGCATCTCCATGACTGGAAGTGCAAGCCCATCTCAGAACCATGCTTGTTCGTGGTTTCACATTCAAATCCAAGATCAGAGCTTCTGAGAACTTAACACGTCAGCAGGGCCAGGAATTGGCTCAAGCTCACTACTTCCGAACTGTAGTTTCAATGACTTATTAGGACTGTGATTGTTCAACTCAACTTCAGAGACAAGAAGTGGTTTATCTGATAGGTGGGAATAAACAGGAAATTTCAGTCCGGTGATGCAGCTTTTCCACCTCGAAATTCCGGCTTCCTCACTACTACAGATCCCCAGAAGCTGAGGAATATATCCTTTGCATACAAGCTCCATGTACTGATTGTCAATTAATATACTTTTTCCAAATTTTGGCTATCACCCCTTGACTTCATATTTCAGCAAGTGCTCAATACTGTCCAAAACTGGAGCTTGAGTACTAGTCAGCTGCTCCTGTTGGCTTTGGGCACGAATGATCACTGCATGGGCTTTGCCTATTCCTTCTTGCGGACCTTTAATAGCCGATTTCCCACACTGACTTCCATTATCGAAAACTGCATCTAACACTTCGGAATCCATCTTCGAATTTCCGATCATAATAGCCGAGGCAGTTATGTTTCTTGATCAATGACTGTGCCCTGGAAAGGAGATCAAGTTGGGCAGACATAGCACTCATCAGAAGAAACAATGTTATTCTCAAGTGTTAGGTTAATTGTGAATGAATTTGTGGTAAAACAATTACAGATTCTTCCTTAAATATCTGATTTTGTGAATTTCTTCTCTGAAAAACAGATATTTAAGGAAGAATCTTTAATTCTTTTTCCAAAAAATTAATTTGCCAGCTTGAAAGGCTTCAGCCTAAAAAAGACCCTTGCAAGGAAGGGCTGAAGTATCGCTCTTATGAAACTGTAGCTGACTTATCGGTTTGCACCGTACAAGATGATTCGCAGTCAGCTTGGGCTGGAGGACTATCTCCAACCTTCTTTATACTCTTGATGACTATCTTTCCATGCTGATTCAGAATCTCCGGAAACCTGCAGAAGAAATGAATAAATGCTGCCAAAGCTGCGCTGACTCAGGATTTCAGTTGTTGAGTTTGATTCGTTACGGACACGTTTACTCCTTCTTCCTGAGAATCACTGGCGTGTTCTGAACTTAGTCATATAGAGTATTATCCCACAACTAAAAGTTCTCCTGCTTTGGAAAGTGAACTGTTTGCTAATTCAGTCTCAGGCAAGGAGTTTTTTAGCAAACTCTTTGCTTCAAAGACAATCTAGATATGTCATGGAAGAAAAGCAAAAACGGCTCCATAGCCTGGTGACAGAGAGCCAATGTCTGCAGGTACTTACATACAATTCTCAGAAAAAGAGCCATTGACAGTCAAAGCAATTTCAGTCAATTCCGACCAGTGTTTCCACTTCTGTTTTTGAAAAATCCCAAATTCAGGTAGAAAAATCCCTTAAAATACCTTTTTCTTCAAAGAATAATCCCTTGATAAATCCCTCTCCTGCGTCTGCAATATCCGATAATTACGACCGCCTGGGTTTGTGTCAGGAGGGGGGGGGCGAACATCAAAAGCATGCCCTCATTTCAGCATTTGCTGGTTAAAACCCAGCTTGAGTTAGCTTTTGACGACTGCACGCAAGAGAATTTAAAACTGAGCACCGCAGGCGAAAATTTTCAAATCCGCCTTTTTTTCTGAAAAATTTCACAGGGTAAAATTCATGATTTGTCATTCTGGCAAGATCCAAACATAGAACTGTCATTTTAACAATCTCTGAACATACGACTGTCTTGTCTCGTAACGTAGCCTACGACAAGAACATCTCTTCGTATAACTAAATTACTAGAACCAGGTGGTTCACGGGCGAAATTCACTGTTCGTAACTTATGTAACTCGGGCAAGCTCAAAATATCGAGAGTAAGAAAAAAACAGAAGAAAACTTCGACATGTTTGCCAAATATCTAGGCCAAAACAAAAATAGTAGAACGAGGAGACAAGCGAACAAAACATCCTACATAAGTGCCCATACAGTTATTGTGAAGTTTACGGATTTTTAACTTGAGACTAAAAAATTAAAAAATCTCCATTCTTATATTAAAAATCCCGAAATATCTCAATTATCCCTGAAAAATCCCTTATCCCTCCTTAGAAAAAAAAAATCCCGAGGAAGGCCTGGAAATCCCTCAAAAAGGGATAAATCCCTCGAAGTGGAAACACTGATTCCGACTCAAACTATACTAAAACATGAGCTGCTTGAACCACTGAAAGAACTTTAGAGAGGCTGCAATGGCCTTGAACTTCTGACTTTTTTTTGGTATATGATGTCCTCCCATGTCCTCCTTCGGGAAAGGTAAATACCTCACTAATCCAGTCGGCTGATCCCCCCCCCCCCCAAATGATGCCTCTGATCCTAGGATTCTGAATCTCTGATTCAAGCAACTCTGGGCCTGAGTCTAACAATCCCCTGAGCCTAATCTCTAAGCCTCATAAGCTTTGTAGCAGGCACCCTGAAAAACAACAACATAGGTCCGGACAGTAGGCGGTCAAGAGGACATAGGTTACCTACCCTGCATTGTAAATGACATCTCGTTTTATCCATGAAATTAAATTTAAGCCTTTGGAAGACTCTGAGACCCCTCAGTGTGCACTAGTAGTCGCGTTTTTTGCAATCGCTTGGAACGAAAGTTGCCGTTTTTTGCGATCGACTGTCGACTGGAGGTCCAGTCGATCCGTTTTTTGTCGCTTGACTGGACATCGACTGGGAACAAAGTCAACAGTCGATCCGATGCACCTTTCTCTTGGAGGTCCAGTCAAACTTGGTGCCAAATTTTGAAAACTGAAACATGTGGACCCAAAAACGTAAAATTTACACCTCAGGAAGCGCCAGTACTGCAGTAGTTTCAGAGACTGCCGAGGGAAGAGTTGTGGGGATGGACTGATTATTGACTGATTTAGACCGTTTTTCGAAGGGTTGTTCTCGCTCCCCTATCAAGCGACAAAAAACGGTCAACTGCATGAACCCGGGAACAAGTCCCAATCGCCAGTCGATCTGCAAAAACGCGACTAGTGTTGGGCGATATTCGATATCGATAACGATATATCGATATATCGGACCAAATATCGATATCGAATATCGAAACGTAAATATCGATATCGAAAACGATATTTTTTCATTCATAATTATTGTAAATAATCCAACATAACCTACATTTATATATCCGAAATCGGACCAATATGTTTTCGTAATTCAGTTCTTATTTATTCGGAGTCTGGGACGATGCAAGATGCTATTTAACGACAATTTCGTTAGTAAATTTTGGCGAAACGAGAAGTATCCTATCGCGAAACATACTAAAAAAATATCGATATCGATATATCGATTATCGAATATCGAAAGAAAATATCGATATATCGAAAAATCCAAATATCGCCCAACACTAGTGTGCACACCTTTCGTGGATTTTAAATCCTGGCAATACCTGAAACCTGGAGGTACTGAAATCCCTAACGACGTACGAACAAAGGCTAGCAAAATTCAAGAGAAATCCAGGAGAAATCTCAAAAGAAGTCAGAAAAAAAGTAATGAAATTTTCTTTCTTTATCTCTTCTTATTCTTGACACTAAAAGCGTAATCTTCAATGTAAAAGATTATTTTTCTTTTCATTTTCGGTGGTCTAATTATATTGTCAATTAGGATGAATGTTACAAGTCCCAGAAGACGATTCCGATATAAATTTCCCTTGTCTTTTGAAAAAACTTTAAAGTTCATATTTAAATTGGGTAGTGGGACTGGTGGGGTCCGGGTCCGCCCAGGGGTCTACCTGAAAATCCTTCTCCCCCCTGGCAACAAAAATCCGTCCGTCCTCCCTGAATGCAAATATATAGGAAACTAAATATATTCTGACAGCGAGTTAATGTAAACTCTATACAGACAGTCGCCCAAGCGACCCCCTCCCCGGCGGTACGAAAAAACCTCGGGTACGGAACCACCCCGACCAAACCCTCCCCCAATTTATTTCTATGAAAAGTATTTCATAGATAGGGAAGGCCACCATCACCTGTTTACATTAACTCGTATGTCTGTATAGAGTTTACATTAACTCGCTGTCAGAATATATTTAGTTTCCTCTATATTTGCATTCAGGGAGGGCGGACGGATTTTTGTTGCCAGGGGGGAGAAGGATTTTCGGGTAGACCCAAAGGTGGTCCCAGTGGACCCGGACCCCACCAGTCCCACTACCCAATTTAAATATGAGCTTTAAAGTTTTTTTCAAAAGACAAGCGAAATTTATATTGGAATCGTCTGCTGGGACTTGTGATTGTCTTCATCCTATTGACAATATAATTAGACCACCGAAAAGGAAAAGAAAAATAATCTTTTACATTAAAGATGATGCTTTTAATGTCAAGATTAAGAAGAGATAAAGAAATAAAATGTCATTAATTTTTTCTGGCTTCTTTTGAGATTTCTCTTGAATTTTGCTAGCCTTTGTTCTTACATCGTAAGGGATTTCAGTACCTCAAGGTTTCAGGTATTGCCAGGATTCAAAATCCCCGAAAGGTGTGCACACTGAGGGGTCACAGAGTCTTCCAAAGGCTTGGATTGAATTTCATGGATAAAACGAGATATCATTTACAATGCAGGATAGGTAACCTATGTTCTCTTCAACCGCTGTCCGAACCTGTTTTGTTGTTTTTCAGTGTGCCTGCTATGATGTCATTTACAATGCAGGATAGGTAACCTATGGTCTCTCCAACCACTGTCCGAACCTATGTTGTTGTTTTTCAGTGTGCCTGCTAGAACAAATTTTATGAGGCTGAGAGATTAGGCTCAGTGGATTGTTAAACTCAGGCCCAGAGTTGCTTGAATCAGAGATTCAGAATCCTAGAATCAGAGGCATCATTGGGGGGGGGGGGGGGGAATCAGCTTCGTGGGGTTCTGGAGCACCGCAGGCAAAACAGAATAACATTCAGAAAATTTAGCCTGAATTTGCAGCGGGCTAATATTTTCAAGCTGTTAATTGTCATCAGTTATAACAAACTACTGTGGGGGCTTCACTCGTAGCAAATTCCTATTATTATGGATGACCTATAAGCCTTTGCCTTAAACTTGTAAGAATTGTTGTTACTTTTTCTTGCAATTCACACAGTTTTGCGCATTTGTTTGGCCCTGTTGTTTCTTGTCTATTGATTCTAACCAGTGTAATCCTCCAGGTTAGCAAAATATCTGCCAGTCTTATATTTGAGATACTTTTTGGGATCCCAAAACGTAAGTGGAGGGATACCTATGACATTGCAAAAGTTGTCCGTCCGTCCGTCTGTCCATCTGTAAGCACGATAAATCTCGAAGGGAATGAGATATTTTGATGAAACTTGGTGTGAGGATTTGTTGGGTGGTCGGACCAGTCAAGTTCGTAGATGGGCTTTGCAGCCCTGCATTTAGGGGTGGGGGAGGGGGTTCAAATTAAGGGGCAAACAAAATATTTTGAAACAGATAATTTGATAGTCGATTATTGGGTAAGAAGACATGCTGAACATGATGGTGAAAATCATTTTGTCATCGGACAAGTAGTTCGCCCGGAATCCAAAACCGGAAAGTTTGTTAAAAGTAAAAATTTTATTTGAAGTTGATTAAATGTTCGATTTAGGGGTAGGAAGACATGCTGAGGACGATGGTGAAAACCATTTTCTCGACGGACTAGTAATTCGCCCGGAATCCGGCCCAAACCGGAAAGTTTGTTAAAATTAAAAGTTTTATTTTGAGTTGATTAGATGTTCGATTTAGGGCAAGAAGACATGCTGAACACTTATGTGAAAAAATTTTCTACCTTGACATGTAGTTCCCCCCGAATCCAGCCAAAACCGGAAAATTGTTAGAAGCTTAAGTTTTATTTCTAGTTGATTAGATAACCGATTTAAGGGTAAGAAGAGATGCTGAGTTCGTGTTTGACAATCATATTTTACCCGGAAATTTAGTTCGACCGGAATCCGGCTGGAGTCGGAAAATTTGTTATAAGTTAAATTTTTATTTGAAGTTGATTAGACGTTCATTATTGGGGAAAGAAGATACCCTGAGTTCGTTTTTGAGCTTTCTTTTTTTCCCCGGACAAGTAGTTCTGGAGTTCGGCCGAAACCAGGAAATTGGCAGAAGTGGCAGGAAGTTTTCGTCAAAACAGATATGACTTATAGGGGTAAACACACATGCTGAATCCATATCTGAACTTGGTTTTTCCCAGCTGAGTAGCTATTTGGCCTTAATCTGTTTCTGAATTTTAATTGTAAAAATGTTCAAGGAGTCTGGCTAAGACAAGACGCAGTTGTCTGGATCAGATATTGAATTTTTGGGATCCCATCGAAACCTTTGGTCTTGTTCAACATGCCGAAACCCTTGGAAGGGCACCTGCGTCCCAGTCCTGTACAGTGACTTTTGTCCCTCTAGATTTCCATGAAACGAGACCTCTGCCTAGAGTCATAAAATCATTCAGACAAAATAATCTAGAAAAACACTAAGAAGTAGGCGGTACAGGATTCAGGAAGTACGAGTGTCTAAATGGGTGCAGTGCTGTATTATTCATGGGCCTTCCTTCAGTGTCAACTTGATTTGCTAGATTAGTGAGGTATTTACGTTTCCCTATGGAGGACATCATATACCAAAGAAAGTCAGAAGATCAAGGCCATTGCAGCCTCTCTAAAGTTCTTTTAGTGGTTCAAGTAGCTCATGTTTTAGTATAGTTTGAGTCAGAATTGACTGACATACCTTTGACTGTCAATGGCTCTTTTTCTGAGAACTGTATGTAAGTATCTGCAGACATTGGCTCTCTGGCACCACGCTATGGAGCCGTTTTTGCTTTTCTTCCATGACAGATCCAGATTGTCTTTTAAGCAAAGAGTTTGCTAAAAGCTCCTTGCCTGAGACTGAATTAGCAAACAGTTCACTTTCCAAAGCAGGAGAACTTTTAGTTGTGGGATAATACTCTATATGACTAAGTTCAGAACACGCCACTGATTCTCAGGAAGAAAGAGTATCGTAAACGTGTCCGTAACGACTCAAACTCAACGACTCAAATCCTGAGTCACCGCAGCTTTCGCACCATTTCTTCATTTCTTCCGCAGGTACCCAGAGATTCTGAATCGGCATAGAGAGATAGTCATCAAGAGTATAAAGAAGGTTGGAGATAGTCCTTCAGCCCAAGCTGACTGCAAATCATCTTGTACGGTGCAAACCGATAAGTCAGCTACAGTTTCATAAGAGTGATACTTCGGCCCTTCTTTGCAAGGGTCTTTTTCAGGCTCAAGCCTCTCAAGCTGGCAAATGAATTTGTGGAAAAAGAATTTAAGATTCTTCCTTAAATATCTGATTTTCAGAGAAGAAATTCACAAAATCCACAAAATCAGATATTTAAGGAACAATCTTTAATTGTTTTACCACAAATTCATTCACAATTAACCTAACACTTGAGAAAACCATTGTTTCTTCTGATGTGCCCAACTTGATTTCCTTTCCAGGTCACAGTCATTGATCAAGAAACATAACTGCCTCGGCCATTATGATCGGAAATTCGAAGATGGATTCCAAAGTGTTAGATATTTCCAGGGCACAGTCATTGATCAAGAAACATAACTGCCTCGGCGATTATGATCGGAAATTCGAAGATGGATTCCAAAGTGTTAGATGCAGTTGTCGATAATGGAAGTCAGTGTGGGAAATCAGCTATTAAAGGTCCGCAAGAAGGAATAGGCAAAGCCCATGCAGTGATCATTCATGCCCAAAGCCAACAGGAGCAGCTGACTAGTACTCAAGCTCCAGTTTTGAACAGTATTGAGCACTTCCTGAAATATGAAGTCAAGGAGTGATAGCCAAAATTTGGAAAAGTATATTAATTGACAATCAGTACTTGGAGCGTGTATGCAAAGGATATGTTCCTCAGCTTCTCGGGATCTGTAGTAGTGAGGAAGCCGGAATTTCAAGGTGGAAAAGCTGCATCACCGGACTGAAATTTCCTGTTTATTTCCACCTATCAGATAAACCACTTCTTGTCTCTGAAGTTGAGTTGAACAATCACAGTCCTAATAAGTCATTGAAACTACAGTTCGGAAGTAGTGAGCTTGAGCCAATTCCTGGCCCTGCTGACGTGTTAAGTTCTCAGAAGCTCTGATCTTGGATTTGAATGTGAAACCATGAACAAGCATGGTTCTGAGATGGGCTTGCACTTCCAGTCATGGAGATGCTATGAAGTGCTGCTTACCTGACATTTCCTTTTAAGATGAACCAAAACCACCATACAAACGATGTTTGGAGACTTGAACCTCAACCATAACCATGTGAAAAGGCTATTGCAAGAACCAAACTATCATACTTGCTATGCTTGAACCTTAGCCCTAACCAGTATACAAGGCTATTGGTGGATGACTCAAATGAAAGAGAAAATCAGTCGTCCATGTCAAAGTCAAGCTCCCCAGAACCAGGTTTTTGTGCTAAAGTCATTATTTCAAAAAATTTAAGGTGGTAACACATTTTTTGATGATATATCCGTAAAATAAATGCGTTTCAGTTATATATTTCTTTCAACGACTATACTTATTCTAGCTTTCTTAGCACCTGTGAGCAGGGGCGTCGCAAGTGAATTTTTGTAGTTGGGTGCAGAGCCAAAACACCAGGATCCTAAGAATTTCCAGAAACCGGATGGAGCTACATCCCGGCAGCAGCAGCTACTGTATGACTAGTCATTCCTAGCCATGATCACATAAAGTGAGCGCCGCAGGCGAGATTTTTTAAGTTCGTTTTTTTCCTGCCAAATTCAGCTGTTTCCATGCAGGTTCTAGCTTTTAGGGTTTTGAAAAATCGCGATCCCTAAAACTGGTTTAAAACCTAGCTAAATGACGCACCTTTCCGGAAAATAGTGAATATTATGAAAAGCGCCGCAGGCAGAATTTTCGAGACATTTCTGATAAGAGCTTGTTTTTAGGATACAAATAAAAGTAAGGAATATCGATGAAATCCTTTGTCTGCGACCAGTTCTTCACTCGACCTCTTCATGTTCGTGGTAACTACCGAATCCTACCAATTATACCAAATACGTTACCGAATTTTGTACCCCCTCCCCCCCCTTTCGCAACGCCCCTGCCTCTGAGCCATATCCTTTCCTTTGAAACTTCCTGTGGATCTTACTTTTGAGTAACTGTTGTTCACATTCACATTGTTTATTGAGTAGACTAATACCAACAAGAGTGCGATAGCAAATATAGCACGTACAATGGTAGTGAGCGTGTACTGCAACGAAGAATCACACTTGTTCCGGACTTACAAATAGAACAATAAGGAGGACCTCACCAACCACCAAGTCGGCTACATTTGTTCCCATCTCAAAAATCAGATTTTTCGTTCTAAGCTGTATTTTTTTTTCCAATTCTCGGCGACACTTTTTTCACTTGTATGTTATTTTCAAAGAAATCTCGGCGACATTTCATGCATTCTCGGCGACATTACGCGAAATCTCGGCGACATTCCTATCAATCTCGGCGACGCTTTGTTTTATCTCGGGAACTAGATTTTTGGTTTCGAACGCATATCCGTATTTCTCGGCGACACGTTTTTCAGTGAAAATCTCGGCTACAAAGTTGTCATTCTCGGCAACAAACGTTGCAGTCTCGGATACACAAAAAAAATCCCGGCGACAAAAACAGCATTCTCGGCTAAATTTCATGGATTCTCGGCGACATTTCGAGTATTCTCGGCAACATTTTTAACAATTTTGACCCAAAATGCATGCCATATTCCGGCCTTGACGCCAAAAAGGCAGAATTCGTGACGCCATGCGTAGTAACTACGGTAAATAGGGTGAAACACGCTCATAGTCTACAAACAATTTTATATTTTGTATTACGTAAAACCGAAAAGTTCCAGAGAAGAGCGGAATAGCTAGGGCTAGCAGGAGACCGAAGATGTCGGTTAGGCTGCGAAATATTTACCTTATTATCTACGAAAGACAGGTGACAGTGGCAAAGTGTTCCCACGGTTGTCTGGTTGTTTTATTTTTGGATTGGCAGGGAAAAGGAATAATGTAAAGCTCGTTGGTTGTCTTGTGAAAAATCCGCGGTTTGCGTTGACAAAATCAACGAAGGGCAGGGGCCCTTTTCAAATTCACTTCCTCTTCCCTTTAGGAAGATGAGTTTAGGGACAGGCGCCCTTGAAGCAGCCGTGCCAGTGACTTTGCCCATTCATTCTTTGGCTCACGACACGAGTTTTCACGAGACAGTCTATCATGAGACCAAAATTTCTAGACAAATTTTCGCAAGACAAGTCAGTCATTTGCCATTTTTTCACAAGACAAATTACCAGGAGAAAAATTATCACGAGGCAAACCTTGCTCAAGACAAATTTCCGTGAGAAAAATCCGGCATAAAAACTTTCTTTAAATTTCAGCGACTGAATTTTATTTGATCTATACACACACACAAAACTAAACTAAAACAGAAAGTAGGAAATTAAAGTGAAAACAGATCAAATGCCAGAGAACCTGATTAATAGACTCTTCCAGTTTCATAGGCCATTCTAGCATCTCATGAAAATAGCAATGCTTAGCAACCGATTGTTGAACGACGACATGAACCAAACTTTTCATATCATCAAAAACACTGAAAACAAAATAGGTACACATACTAGGAGAAGTCGGAAGCCCGGAAGATGATTATGGTGTAATCACCGACTGTTAGTTACAAGTCCCTGACTTGTCTCACAGTTCGGTTCCGCCTATTCTTTGTTTGAGTGTTTACCTTACCACTAAAGTTTTCAACCCCTCAAAGACTTAATTGTAAGTTACAGTGACAGACCATGGAGACTCATTTACTTACCCTCAGATTTAAGGAGATCAAAGAAAATGTGCACCAATTTGCACTAGTTTCTAGTCCCTTATGAACCCCTTCTAGCAACTGATTCCTACTTACAAGTCCATCTCCCCGTGATAGACTTAGTATCAAATTGTTTTCAATTCAAATACACCAGAAACATTTATGGTATTACAGTTATGGTATAACAGCCAAGTGTTACTTACAAGAGTTACAAGTCCCTGACATGTCTCGCAATTGGGTTCCGCCTATTCTTTTTTTTAGTTTTTACCCTACCATTAAAGTTGTCAGCCCCTCAAAGACAACTCCATGTTACGGTAATAGACCAAGGAGACTCATTTTCTTATTAAAAAATGTGCACCGATTTTCACAATTTTCTAGCCCCTCATGAACCCCTTGTAGCAACCGATTCATACTTACAAGTCCATCTCCCCTTGATAGACATGATACCAAATTGTTCTCACGATCAAATACACAGGAAAGAAATAATAGGATTAATAGGTAAACCTACTACCAACATTGCTAACAAATCATCGCCGAAGATGATTATGGTCTAACAGTCGACTGTTGCTTACAAGTACCCTACATGTCTCACGATTGGGATCGGCCTATTTTTGGTTTCAGTGTGTGCCTCACTACTAAAGTTGGATGGATGGTGTACCTCATGAAGGAATTTTTGTATCAACAAGAGCTACGAGCTCATATGGCACTTGTACGAGTAGGCTGTACAAGAAAGTAGATGAAAACGTCACAAAATACACCCGCCATCCAAAAAGGCGGTTCGGAAATAGAAATAGGATATTTAGTTTCACTCATTTCTGAGCAGTTCCGGCATCGTCTCGATTGCAAATGCACATGACTGTTCAAACTTTCATCCCAATAAATCCATTTGTTTGATCCCTAGACGTGCTACACGATTTCCGGTACTCACTCTATTTCCACCTACCGTGGCCGAATCTGGTTCGGAATAAAAAAAAAATCGACCACCTAAAGCATCTTCGTTTATACCATCTACCAAGTTTCACTCGAATCTGAGCATTTTTGGAAAGTTCCGGTACCCCCCCCCCCCCTTCCTACCAACGTTGTCGGAGCCGGTTCGGGCCCAATCTCTTAATTCCCTCATCAAGTTTGACTGAAATTGGAGCATAGCCTATCTGCAAGTTTCCAGTACCCCCCCCCCCCCCTACCTTGGCCGAATCCGGCCCAGACGCCAAATAACAAATCTAGGCCGCATAAACTCGGCACTGTCGAATTGCATCTCATTCGGTCCATCCGTTTGGTTTTTGTGCATGTCAAAAGTCCCCCAACCCCCAATTCCCCTAATCGTGGTCGCATATGGTTCGAACGCATGTTTTACATGTCGAGGCCATCGATTCGTATCACCCATGAAGTTTCACTCGAATCAGACCACTCGTTCGCAATTTATAGAAGTCCATATTTCTCTTCTCTTGCTCCCCCAAAAATGCTCGGATCTAGGAACGGAAGTTTCCGGGGGTATGTTGTGTCAGGTTTTTAAGTCAAGATAATTCGGGTCGCTAATATGCCTGCAAAGTTTCGTTGTCGTTTTACATCTGGAACTATTCTAACTTACGACTACCGGAATTCCAGGAAACCCCCTCCAACTCCCCCCACAGAGCCCCGAAACCATCTGGCTCCGTCAATTTCATCTAGGCCTAATGCTTGTTCCATCCATTAAGTTTCGTCCCAATCCCTCTACTTTTAGAGTTTCTTGAGTTTTCCACCCCCCCCCCCATCCCCACAGGTATCGGACCCGACTCGGACGTGACACTGAACGTCCGAGGCGATAGCTCACCAGACAAGTTTCATTCAAATCCGATCACCCGTTCAAAAGTTATGCACGCCACTAGATTCCGGACTCCCCATCCACCCACTCCCCCCACGATGGTCGGGTCGGGGAAACGGCTGTTCTCAAGTCAATCTGTTCGGATCCCTGACATACCTGCCAAGTTTCATCGCCCTAGGACATCAGGAAGTATGCCGAACTCGCGGGATCGCTAGAAATCCGGACCCCCACCCGAACTCCCCCACAGTGCCCTGATCCGGTCCGGTTATGTCAATGACGTGTCGAGGACCTGTGCTTGTTTTTCCCACCAAGTTTCATCCCGATCCCTCCACTTTAAGCGTTTCTCGAAATTTCCGGTTCCCTCCTCCAACTCCCCCCAGTGTTATCGGATCCGGTCCAGTTATGTCAATGACGTGTCTAGGACCTGTGCTTGTTTTTCCCACCAAGTTTCATCCCGATCCCTCCACTTTAAGCGTTTCTCAAAATTTCCGGTTACCTCCTCCAACTCCCCCCAGTGTCATGGGATCCGGCCCGGATTTAAAGTAAGGTGTCTGAGACACAAGGTCATGCTAAATATCAATTTTCATCAAGATCCGATCACCCGTTCAAAAGTTATGCACGCCACTAGATTCCGGACTCCCCATCCACCCACTCCCCCCACGATGGTCGGGTCGTGGAAACGGCTGTTCTTAAGTCAATCTGTTCGGATCCCTGACATACCTGCCAAGTTTCATCGCCCTAGGACACCAGGAAGTATGCCGAACTCGCGGGATCGCTAGAAATCCGGACCCCCACCCCAACTCCCCCACAGTGCCCTGATCCGGTCCGGTTATGTCAATGACGTGTCTAGGACCTGTGGTTGTTTTTCCCATCAAGTTTCATCCCGATCCCTCCACTTTAAGCGTTTCTCAAAATTTCCGGTTCCCCACCCCAACTCCCCCACAGTGCCCTGATCCGGTCCGGTTATGTCAATGACGTTTCTAGGACCTGTGCTTGTTTTTTCCACCAAGTTTCATCCCGATCCCTCCACTTTAAGCGTTTCTCAAATTTCCGGTTCCCTCCTCCAACTCCCCCCAGTGTCATCGGATCCGGCCCGGATTTAAAGTGAGGTGTCTGAGACACGAGGTCACCCTAAATATCAATTTTCATCAAGATCCGATCACCCGTTCGCAAGCTAAAAATACCTCAAATTTTGGCTTCACCCTCCCTCCACTCCCCCCCCCAGATGGTCGAATCGGGGAATTGATGATTTCCTATTTAAGCTGGTCGGGTCCCAGACATGCCTGTCAATTTCCATCGTCCCAGCAGATCAGGAAGCACGGAACTCGCGGGATCACTACAAATTCGGACTTCTCCCCCCCCCCCCCCCCCCAACTCCCCCAAAGTGAGCGGATCCGTTCCGGTTATATCAGTCACGTATCTAGGACTTTTGCTTGTACTTTCCACCAAGTTTCATTCGGATCCCTCCACTCTAAGTGTTTTCCAAGATTTCCGGTTTCCCCCTCTAACTCCCCCCAGTGTCACCGGATCCGGTCCGGATTTAAAATGGAGGGTCTGAGACACGAAGTCCTTCCATGTATTAAGTTTCATTAAGATCCGATCACCCGTTCGTAAGCTAAAAATATCTCATTTTTCCTATTTTTTCCGGATTCCCCCTCCCTCCACTCCCCTCCAGATGGTCGGATCGAGGAAGCGACAATTTCTAATTTAATCTGGTCCAGTTCCTGATATGCTTGCCAGGTTTCATCGTCCTAGCTTATCTGGAAGTGCCCGAACTAGCAAAACCGGGACCGACAGACCGACAGACCGACTGACGGACAGAAATTACAATCGCTATATGGCACTTGAGTAAGCTCAAGTGCCATAAAAACCAGATGGCATATCCTTTGATCAGCTCATTGAGGTCTACCGAACGCCGTTGAAAAAAAAATTCTATCTGTATTATTTCAAAAGTGCCTTTTTTGCCGTAGGCCAACTTTCTAATTTCGCCACTTGGGAAGGAGCAAAGGATAAGCTCTAATTTCTTCAGCAGTGAGACAACTAAGTTTAAGAGGCCCATCTGATTTCATTTATCTTCCTCACTCCCAAGTGTCAGAAATGGACTCAGCTGAAATCACTCAGCTAAAATCACAAACAGAAACGGGTAGAAACAATAGATAGCAGCACTTTCTGACCCATGGGAAAATGACACTTTTTTGATTCTGTAAATTGTTCTATTTATCACTCAAAGAAGATGTATTGGCTGCGGGTCCAAGGAACTGCCGCATATATTTCGCACTTGTAGATTTTAGTCCATCTTCAGTTAAAACTGGTGCCTGTCTGCTTGCCTTCTAGAACGGAGCTTTCCACTCGAAAGCAGAAACATGATTTGATCAAACGAAAGCTTGGCTGCATAACTTCAGACAGGTTATACAACTCCACTTGACTTCACCCACAGTAGGCTCTGGCTCAATTACAAGCGAAAACCATCCTTTTTGGCCCCAGGCAAGAGTTCTACGGAGCTTTCCGAAATGTAATTTTATATTCACCAATCCGGCCTAAGGTCCTCGCTTTCCGTAAAAACCGCATACGTTAGACCCTTGCCGTCTTCTAGTAATAAGACGAAACAACTAGTATTCAAAAGGGTCTGCCGAATCACCATTATCTTTCCATTACAACCACACACCGTCTTCTAGTAATAACACAACACAACTAGTGTTCAAAAGTGTCTGCCGAATTACCATTATCTTTCCATTACAACCAAACACAAATCCTAATATTTCCCAATCTTTCTTTCAGTTCATAGCTTCATTTTTAGCAGCATTTTCCCAAGTTTATGTATCGGTCACCGTTGTCACTCAATTGCATTGGAATAGCAACTGTGCTAACATGTCAAAAATGAAAAAGTATGTATTCTTTTATCCGTAGACCCGACTAGCCGACGAACAATGAAAGTAGATAAAAAATGGCTAAAGTCCCTTGTGTCAATTTCTTTTTTGGAAAAGTAATAAAGTAAAAAAATAGCCTTTATTATATAACAAATATTTACCGCTGTGACAAAACAAAATATTCTAACGATTATGTTTTATAGTTCCAGTGTATTTACGGAAATATCAAATGAAGTCTTTCAATGTGAGAGATACTTACCATCGGTTTATTCCTTTTTTTTTCTCTTTTCTTTTTTCTTTAATTCGGAAAAATATTTGCGTACAAAGAAAAAATGGTTAGCAGATGACCATGAAAGTAAATATGCCCTACTCCGCAACGTACAGAAATTTATTTAATGATTGTAACATATCCACAGGTCCTTTCAGTTCCAGAAACAAAGTAAAAGGGAAAACTAGTAGGCTATTCCAAAGTTTCGACTGAACGACCATCTGTCTTCCATTGTCTTTTCTTGCATTATTATTATGTCCAGAAACGGTTAGCAGATGACCATGAAAGTAAATATGTACTCCACAATGTACAAAAGTGTATTGAATGCGTAATATATCCACAGGTCATTTCAGTTCCAGAAACAAGGTAAAAGGGAAAACTAGTATTCCAAAGTTTCGGCTGAATGACCATCTGTTTTCCACTGTCTTTTCATCCTAATATTTCACAATCTTTCACTTAGTTCATTTTTAGCAGCATTTTCCCAAGTTTCGTCACTCAATTGCACTGGATAACACCTGTGCTAACGTTTCTAAAAAAATAGAAAAGAAAAGTGTGTTTTCTTTTATCAACAGACTAGCCGATTTACCGAACTCAGCTTCAAGTGTACTTTTCCCCTCTACTTAGGCGGTTTTTTGAGCCCAGTGTGACCACGCTCTAGAGCCGTCAGATCGATCGGTAAGTCCTATGTGTGGTAGACTAGGAATTTTTTGTGTGTCAATGATCGACTTTCCTTTGAAGATAAGCTAAGGCCAGATATAAATGATTTGAAAGACACGAAATGTCGTCTTGTATGCTTTATCGTCTGCAGTTTGGGTCTACTCTTTCGAAAGAAAGAAGAAACAATGACAAACTGCTTCTGTAGCCAAACACCTTATGCCTCAGTGTGTGAAAATGAAGCTCATTTTCCAGCTTGAGCCTGAAGACCCTTGCCAAGAAGGGCCGAAATATACCTCTAATAAAATTTAGCCGTCGTATCCGTTTAGCACTGTTAGTTATGATTCGCAGTCAGCTTCAGCTGAAAGAATATTCATGATCCGCCGCCAGAGGACTGGGAACTACGCTATGCAGTTCTTGCAGCGTCGCATGATGCCCCCGACGATTTGAGAAAATTACTTATTCTTTAAATAATAGACTTTTGATTTTTCTAAAGATGGTGAAGATTTGATTTTTCTAAAGATGGTGAAGATTTGAATAAGCAGTTAAAAAGACAAAAAAAAATCGTCAATTGATCATGATGAACTATTTTCTAGTCATATTAAATTTTAATCTCCGAGTTTCTTTCTACTTGTCCTCGGTATTTTTTAATTTCATATTGGTGGTTGGTTGTGTCATTTTACTTTCCAACTATGGGCACTATTCCCAAAAGTAGAAAGCGAAATCTGCTTTTGTGTGATCTTTACCGGCCGATCGCCCGTTTATCAGTATTCGGTAAATTGTTTTGATTACGTATTAAACATCTTTTCGAATATCTTGATGTTAGTGATAAATAAAAAGCAAGTCGGGTTTAAGAAAGGTATTGGGTGTTGCGAATCATATTTGATAGTGCAAAACGGATACGTCAGCTGAATGTTATTGGAGCTATATTTCCGTCCTTCCTGGCAAGGGTCCTCTACTTTTCCCCACAAGTTCGTTTTTTCAACTTGAGTGGTTTTGAGCCTGAGCCATTGAACCCTTGCCAAGAAGGTCCGTAATATAGCTCCAATAAAATTCAGCTGACGTATCCGTCTTGCACTATCAGTTATGTGTGATGTGATAACGCCCACGCTCCATTTTCAAAAATAATACTTGAATTTAGAAATAAAAATGAAACTGTATATGCTCCCCCCGCCCCCCGGTGAAACCCCCCATGTACCAAAACCCCTGGTGAAAACCACAGAGTTCTAACCCACCCCCCCCCACCCCCACGAACGGAATATATTGTTTTTGTTTGTCAATCAGCCTTGAACCTTCATATATATGATTTTGTACAGACGCGTGAATTAAAACCTTGAACCTACAGGATATATAGAAAACCTTATTGAAAATTGCAGTATGGAACACAAGCACTTAAGGGTTTTCCCTGGACACTTGAGTTAAATATAATCGCGTGACAGCGGCTCGCTAGCCGCTCGCCTCTATATATAATTTTCATACAAACATATTTTATTTTATTAATATTGTTTGGGATCGGTGGGTTGGTCGAGGTTTTTTTTTACCGTTTTTTAGGGGGGAGGGGACGCCGGGGCGGTGGGTTGACAGGGGCGGGGCCTAGCCGGAACCCAATTTGGACAGATAGAATTTTGGTGAAATGATTTTTTACATTTGCCCATACATGCCGCCGACAAACATCGATCTTAGCTGGAAAGAAGAAGAAGAGACAGTTGACTCCAAAACCAGAATGCAGAAGAATCTCTACCCTTTCGATGACCCATTCCTACAACAAAAACAGCAGTAGTATCCAGAATGAAATCACAGCACCAAATTGAATTCCGATCAATTTTCAGAGAAGAAGTTCACAAAATCAGATATTTAAGGAAGAATCTTTAATTGTTTTTCCACAAGTTCATTTTCCAGCTTGAGAGGCTAGAGCCTGAAGAGGACCCTTGCCAAGAAGGGCCGAAATATAGCTCCAATGAAATGTAGCTGACATATCCGTTTTGCACCGTCAGATATGAACAAGACCAAAGGTTTCGATGGGATCCCAAAAATTCAATATCTGATCCAGACAACAGGGTCTTGTCTTAGCCAGATCCAGTCTTCGCCAGACTCCTTGAACATTTTTACAATTAAAATGCAGAAACAGATTAAGGCAAAATAGCTAATCACCTGAGAAAACCAAGTTCATTTGGATTCAGCATGTGTGTTTACCCCTATCATATCTGTTTTGACGAAAACTTCCTGCCACTTCTGCTAATTTCCCGGTTCCGGCCGAACTCCAGAACTACTTGTCCGGCGAAAAAAGAAAGCTCAAACACGAAATCAGGGTATCTTCTTTCCCCAGTAATGAACATCTAATCAACTTCAAATAGAAATTTAGCTTATAACAAATTTTCCGATTCCAGCCGGATTCCGGTCGAACTATATGTCCGGGTAAAATATGATTGTCATACAGGGACTCAGCATCTCTTCTTACCCCTAAATCGCTTATCTAATCAGCTAGAAATAAAACTTTGACTTCCAACAGTTTTCCGGTTTTGGCCGGATTCCGGACGAACTACATGTCCGGGTAGAAACTTGTTTTCACATAAGTGTTCAGCATGTCTTCTTGCCCTAAATCGAACATCTAATCAACTCCAAATAAAACTTTTAATTTTGACAAACTTTCCGGTTTGGGCCGGATTCCGGTCGAAATACTTGTCCGTCGAGAAAGTAGTTTTCACCATCGTCTTCAGCATGTCTTCCTACCTCTAAATCGAACATTTAATCAACTTCAAATAAAACTTTTACTTTCAACAAACTTTCCGGTTTGGGCCGGATTCCGGGCGAAATACTTGTCCGTCGAGAAAATAGTTTTCACCATCGTCTTCAGCATGTCTTCCTACCCCTAAATCGAACATCTAATCAACTTCAAATAAAACTTTTACTTTCAACAAATTTTCCGGTTTTGGCCGGATTCCGGGCGAGCTACTTGTCCGATGAAAAAATGGTTTTCACCATCGTGTTCAGCATGTCTTCTTACCCCATAATCGACTATCACATTAGCTGTTTCAAAACATTTTGTTTGTCCCTTAATTTGAATCCCCTCCCCCACCCCTAAATGTAGAGCTACAAAGCCCATCTACGAACTTGACTGGTCCGACGACCCAACGAACCCTCACACCAAGTTTCATCAAAATATCTCATTCCCTTCGAGAGTTATCGTGCTTACAGACGGACGGACGGACAGACGGACAACTTTTGCGATGTCATAGGTATCCCTCCACTTACGTTTTGGGATCCCAAAAACTGTATCTGATCAAAAAATTACGCTAGATGGCCATATCAGTCAGTGGACGAAAGTGGCCCTAAATAAAAGAGAAAGACAATTGCTCAGTTAGGCTGATGGGACCAGCTTACCATAGGCCCCTGTAATCAGGACCGTATCCAGGAATTTATTTCGGCGGGGGGGGGGGGGGTTGCCTGTCGGTCGGACAAAAAGTACAAATAAGGCATAGATCAGAGGGAAAAGCCTATAAAATTGATAATTTGTGCATGTTTCGGGGGGGGGGGTTCAACCCCCTAACCCCCCTCCCCTAGATGCGGCCTTGCTTGTAATAAGTCAAAGGATGAATAGGTATGAAGAGGCTGGTTGTAGTTCTGAAACTGTTTGAGTTCTCAGTTGAGTTATCGTCAACAACCTTTATAAGATCTAGAAAGGAAGGTAGATAGAGTTCTTTTTTTGTTTACCTGTTTTAGTATTTATCGGCTCGGCTCCAAAAACATGATCCTTTATTTCTGCATACCAGGACTGGACAGGCTCCTTTCCTTTGACCTTCCGTGTCGGTTCTGTGGTCCAAAGGCTAAAGACGTTTTCTCCGTAGTTTGAATCCGGCCGATGGGACATTTGGTCCTTACTGGCGATTTGGTCCGCCCAGTCTTGAGCGTAGTTGCATAGCTATAAAGTTATTATATCGCTTATTTCTCATCGTATAAAACAACACAATAAAAAGAGAACATCATGACAAACTTTCTTCAAAGATGCAAGGAGATTATGAATGAGATATAAATTTGCATATTAAAGCCATCGACACATCATGCAACAAAACACGACACGAGCACACTCTTAAATTTCACTTTATCTACTGTACATTATATGCACAACTTCCACAATGAATGATATCTTTCCGGTTTTTTATGGCACTTGAGCTTACTCAAGTGCCATATAGCGATTGTAATTTCTGTCCGTCAGTCGGTCTGTCGGTCCCGGTTTTGCTAGTTCGGGCACTTCCAGATAAGCTAGGACGATGAAACTTGGCAAGCATATCAGGAACTGGACCAGATTAAATTAGAAATTGTCGCTTCCTCGATCCGACCATCTGGAGGGGAGTGGAGGGAGGGGGAATCCGGAAAAAATAGGAAAAATGAGATATTTTTAGCTTACGAACGGGTGATCGGATCTTAATGAAACTTAATACATGGAAGGACTTCGTGTCTCAGACCCTCCATTTTAAATCCAGACCGGATCCGGTGACACTGGGGGGAGTTAGAGGGGGAAACCGGAAATCTTGGAAAACACTTAGAGTGGAGGGATCCGAATGAAACTTGGTGGAAAGTACAAGCAAAAGTCCTAGATACGTGACTGATATAACCGGAACGGATCCGCTCACTTTGGGGGAGTTGGGGGGGGGGGGGAGAAGTCCGAATTTGTAGTGATCCCGCGAGTTCCGTGCTTCCTGATGTGCTGGGACGATGGAAATTGACAGGCATGTCTGGGACCCGACCAGCTTAAATAGGAAATCATCAATTCCCCGATTCGACCATCTGGGGGGGGGAGTGGAGGGAGGGTGAAGCCAAAATTTGAGGTATTTTTAGCTTGCGAACGGGTGATCGGATCTTGATGAAAATTAAGATTTAGGATGACCTCGTGTCTCAGACACCTCACTTTAAATCCGGGCCGGATCCGATGACACTGGGGGGAGTTGGAGGAGGGAACCGGAAATTTTGAGAAACGCTTAAAGTGGAGGGATCGGGATGAAACTTGGTGGGAAAAACAAGCACAGGTCCTAGAAACGTCATTGACATAACCGGACCGGATCAGGGCACTGTGGGGGAGTTGGGGTGGGGAACCGGAAATTTTGAGAAACGCTTAAAGTGGGGGGATCGGGATGAAACTTGGTGGGAAAAACAAGCACAGGTCCTAGACACGTCATTGACATAACCGGACCGGATCAGGGCACTGTGGGGGAGTTGGGGTGGGGGTCCGGATTTCTAGCGATCCCGCGAGTTCGGCATACTTCCTGGTGTCCTAGGGCGATGAAACTTGGCAGGTATGTCAAGGATCCGAACAGATTGACTTAAGAACAGCCGTTTCCCCGACCCGACCATCGTGGGGGGAGTGGGTGGATGGGGAGTCCGGAATCTAGTGGCGTGCATAACTTTTGAACGGGTGATCGGATCTTGATGAAAATTGATATTAGGATGACCTTGTGTCTCAGACACCTCACTTTAAATCCGGGCCGGATCCGATGACACTGGGGGGAGTTGGAGGAGGTAACCGGAAATTTTGAGAAACGCTTAAAGTTGAGGGATCGGGATGAAACTTGGTGGGAAAAACAAGCACAGGTCCTAGACACGTCATTAACATAACCGGACCGGATCCGATGACACTGGGGGGAGTTGGAGGAGGGAACCGGAAATTTTGAGAAACGCTTAAAGTGGAGGGATCGGGATGAAACTTGGTGGGAAAAACAAGCACAGGTCCTCGACACGTCATTGACATAACCGGACCGGATCAGGGCACTGTGGGGGAGTTGGGGTGGGGGTCCTGATTTCTAGCGATCCCGCGAGTTCGGCATACTTCCTGATGTCCTAGGGCGATGAAACTTGGCAGGTATGTCAGGGATCCGAACAGATTGACTTGAGAACAGCCGTTTCCCCGACCCGACCATCGTGGGGGGAGTGGGTGGATGGGGAGTCCGGAATCTAGTGGCGTGCATAACTTTTGAACGTGTGATCGGATTTGAATGAAACTTGTCTGGTGAGCTATCGCCTCGGACGTTCAGTGTCACGTCCGAGTCGGGTCCGATACCTGTGGGGATGGGGGGGGGTGGAAAACTCAAGAAACTCTAAAAGTAGAGGGATTGGGACGAAACTTAATGGATGGAACAAGCATTAGGCCTAGATGAAATTGACGGAGCCAGATGGTTTCGGGGCTCTGTGGGGGGAGTTGGAGGGGGTTTCCTGGAATTCCGGTAGTCGTGAGTTAGAATAGTTCCAGATGTAAAACGACAACGAAACTTTGCAGGCATATCAGTGAACCGAATTATCTTGACTTAAAAACCTGACACAACATACCCCCGGAAACTTCCGTTCCTAGATCCGAGCATTTTTGGGGGAGCAAGAGAAGAGAAATATGGACTTCTATAAATTGCGAACGAGTGGTCTGATTCGAGTGAAACTTCATGGGTGATACGAATCGATGGCCTCGACATGTAAAACATGCGTTCGAACCATATGCGACCACGATTAGGGGAATTGGGGGTGGGGGGACTTTTGACATGCACAAAAACCAAACGGATGGACCGAATGAGATGCAATTCGACAGTGCCGAGTTTATGCGGCCTAGATTTGTTATTTGGCGTCTGGGCCGGATTCGGCCAAGGTAGGGGCGGGGGTACTGGAAACTTGCAGATAGGCTATGCTCCAATTTCAGTCAAACTTGATGAGGGAATTAAGAGATTGGGCCCGAACCGGCTCCGACAACGTTGGTGGGAAGGGGGGGGGGTACCGGAACTTTCCAAAAATGCTCAGATTCGAGTGAAACTTGGTAGATGGTATAAACGAAGATGCTTTAGGTGGTCGATTTTTTTTTTATTCCGAACCAGATTCGGCCACGGTAGGTGGAAATAGAGTGAGTACCGGAAATCGTGTAGCACGTCTAGGGATCAAACAAATGTATTTATTGGGATGAAAGTTTGAAAAGTCATGTGCATTTGCAATCGAGACGATGCCGGAACTGCTCAGAAATGAGTGAAACTAAATATCCTATTTCTATTTCCGAACCGCCTTTTTGGATGGCGGGTGTATTTTGTGACGTTTTCATCTACTTTCTTGTACAGCCTACTCGTACAAGTGCCATATGAGCTCGTAGCTCTTGTTGACATCAGGAACTTACCGTAATTTCTTATTTCTTTGAAAACTTTGTTTCCCATCATTTTAAGAATTCATTTTCCCCATACCCCAAAATTATCACCCCTTAGTCCCTGTAAATTCAAACAAAAGTTGGTAATTCTCATGTAGTCTACAAAGATGTTGTCATCTCCATTTTAATGTATTTTTTAGAATTTCTATTTTTGACATTTCTACTGGAAATACAAAGACAAAATTTAGAATACTTTTCCCGGTTACTCCTTAAAACAGAAAGTTCAGATTGGCGAAAGTAGAAAGGAAACCAACGCGAAACCGAACCTGGCGAAGTGCAGTGTATTTCAACACCAAAGAATCTCTGAGATACATCCCTGTAATCAGAAATAGTGCCAAACGCTCTCGTATTTTTGCATGTACATGTTGTCGAGGACAAGCTTCCGTTCACGCGCAAATTAATGTTTCAAATGAAAAACTAACAACAAAAATTGACCACAAATTTCCAAAAACAGAAAGTTCTCAAAGGGCGGACACAGTATCACTAGCCTACACATCACACATATCCATAGATGTATCAAAATCAACGAACCACAAGTTCGTCACTCCATTTTTTCCACAAAGGCAGTGAAAGTTGAAAAATTAGAGTGGAAAGAATCTGGATCAGGCTGTTATCTGACCTCAAAAGGTGGCTTTTTTGCAACAAAACTGCTTTACGTTTTAGTTTCTTAAAACGAAGGCATGCGATTATTTGCGAACATCCCCGAGGCGCTACCCGGTGCTACGGCATCGTAGAAGGTGGCGAATATTTTTGTTTTTTTCTTCCTTGCTACGCTTTTACAGTAACCTACAGACAAAGTTCCACCAAATTGTAATCAAGCAGACGGTGAACTTTGACGCCGTTTGAAAACGAAAATAAAGCAACCGGCTACGCTAACGGCGAACAAAACTTCGATCAAAAACGCAACTAATGAAAGTCAAACCCTACCGAGCGCCCCGTTGCTTCTATGGTAGGGCTGAAGTAGCATTTAAATGTCCATTCTTTTTTTTTGTGAACAGGCTCAACTACACGATTACAACTAATTTACGACTGTCTGCTGAGAACTAGAAGAGCAGAGTCTTACCTTTTTACTGAGTTTGAGGGGCGAAACATTATGGAATGCTCGATACTCGTTATGGGCCTTCAGGCAGGCTTTAGGGAAATTCTCTTCTTCGTCCTCTGACGAGCTTGACGATCTCCTTTTCGATGCTGAAGCCCTAGAATTGAAAAAGATTCTTGAGCCCAAGCTGATTTTGAAACATATGTTCAAATAATGTATATAACGGATACGTCAGCTACGATGCTTCATCAGAGATATGTCAGCCCTTCTTAGCAAGGGTCCTCGTCAGGCTGTCAATCTTCAGGGTCAATGTCGGGGAAGGAGACAAATGTTTTATTACAGGTTTGTTTCCTTCCCCAACGTTGACCCTGAAGATTGACAGCCTGACGAGGACACTTGCCAAGAAGGGCCGAAATATCGCTGACGAAGCATCTTAGCTGACGTATCCGTTGTATACATTATTTGAATAAATTTTCGGAAATTGAAACAAATGTTTAAAGCGCAAATGACAGGAGAAGTTATAGTTGTCTCATTTTTGGTAGGACGAAACGCTTTGAGTTTTACTGTTTAAAATTAAAGTTAAAGTAATAAGAAATATATACTTGTATATGTAACTTTTAAAGCGCAAGTCGCAGTACAGTAGAGGTATGCTTGTTTGAACACTTCTCTAACTGTTTCAACTATTTCAGGTTTATCCTGGCAACTGAGTAGAAATTGTTTTATTTTATTTTAAATTTACAAACGTATTTTTTCTTCTATTTGACCGCCTTTGTCTTGGCTAAAGATATGTTCCTACTGGCAAAGTATTCAAATTGTGGAAGGAAAACCAGTTGACAGTTGGGTCACTATCAGCTGTGCTATCAAAAAGTGTTTAAAACCTGAGTGGGAAAAAGGTTTCTGGCAAGTATTTTATAGTAAAAAATATCTGGTTTGGGTTTTAGTTTTTTCTGCGAGAGCACTCATCGTTAGGCGACGTTCACATAAGCATACTTCTACTGAACATACCGTTATATTCCGTTATTTGAGCATACTTGACTCTTTTGAAACTCTGCTGGGTTTCTCAGGTTACAAACCATTCTCGGCTGTTTTCACCTTCGCACAGATCCCTTGGCTGTGATGAGACACATGGAGAAACTTGAATTAACAGTGTTTTTAACAAATGAGGTCGTCAAACATTCAACTTTAAAGTTAAACTGAAAAGCGAACTTAAATGTGTATCATTTAGTTGAATGCAGTAATTTATTTGGATTCTGCTAAGGGATTTTTTTTATTTTCCACTTCTGCTCTCGTAATGACTTTCAGAATATCTATGGTCGTCTCCACATTGCAAATTCTACTTTGACGCGGAAAATTTAAACCTTACCACAAATGCGGCTTTTTGGTGGGCAGTGATGAGCTTGGTGAAGGCTGCTCAGCGCCTGAACGCAAATTTTCGTAAATCTTTTTCGTCGAGCATACAACACAAAGTACAGGCGCATAGAGGTACCAAGTATTCAAGTATTGGTAGGCGTCAAGTATTCGAAAATCGAGTGTTCGTGAATAGCAGAGCAAAAAAGTAAGCCATTTTCATCGGGTCTTCAAGCCTCTTTAAGGGAATAAGTGATGGGTAACTACATTTTCCTAGCTAAGCCCTTTTTGGTTAAACTGTAATAACCCATGTTTCTAGCGAAGGAGGTCATCAAACGTTCACTTCCTATAGTTTGCTAATTGCAGACGATTTGAACCCTTTGCTCGTCGCCTACCTGTATAATAATAGTAATAATTGTATTTGAAAAAGTCCGAGGGCCATATACAGGTACAGGTTATTAAAGTTTAACCGAAAAGGGCTAGGATACGACAGTCTAGTTACCCATCACTTGTTCGCTTAAATAATCTTGAAAACCCGATGAAAAAGCGTTAGTTTGTTTTTCTGATATTTCCAAATAATCGATTATCCCATTGTGCTTGCCGCTCTTCCCGTTTTTGTGATATCTCTATGGTGCCTGGAACATTTGGCAACAATACCAGCAGCAAACGAGTAAATAAATTGTGTATCAAATAAACAAAGAAGTGTCTGCAGTCTCCAGTGCCAAAAACTAGTGCTAGCTAGTGATAGTGATAGTTTAGTGATTTTCGCGGGCGAATTGTGGACGGATTCACCATGGGAAAGCGTCCACATTCCCAACGTCCCTACTGAAGACTACTGTGGACAGAATGAAAATCCCCAATAGGTGTTGTAATAATTCTATGTATTTGAATCTAAGATGTAAAAATAAGTTGCCTGTTCAGTTAAACTTTAATACACAGACACGTCAGTCAACATACAACTAATCTACGGAAAGCTGTATACATCCTAACGCTCTAGATACAAACCTACAAATCTTACTAATCGCCTGGGCGGATGTACACTTCAGGATACCAGGGAGTGTCGGGATATACCCACCGAAAATCTCCCTACGGAGATCCGAATCAGCAGCTCTGCGACACTGGGGTTCTCAGATTCCTCCCATGAGCATAACGATCTTCAGTGAATAATTAGTAATGACTTATTTAAAGGTTTTGAATATCAACCTGTAATTTTACTTATTTAAACTAGGATAAGACCAAGTAGGGTCAAATGACTCTTGTTAGGGGATACTGCATTGGCATCTCCAAGCGGGTGCTGGTGCTGGTGCTGGTGCTGGGCTGGAAGCCCATCACCAGCCATATTTCTAAGTACAGCCTATGTTCCGCTATATCCAGTCTCAGAGCTCGGTCGCGAAAGGACCGGGGATGGACGGTAGACTTGCTAACTATCCCGGAAAAAAAATACACAGCAACTGATTCGAGGCTTCGGCGGTGCCCTATGCGCCACTGATGGCTCAGGGGGATCTAAGGGGCGGCTATGCGGATTAACTCGCTTATTTGCTGTTGGATGATAAGATTATTTATCCTACATTGGTTCTCGGCCTCAGAACACAGAATCCAGGTTTATATCAAATTTCCAAAGTAAACTGTCTCCTGTGTGCATTTGATCACGCTAAACAATGTCTTATCTGACGAATCTCTGGCGAATTTCCGTTATCTTATTATTCTAATTACCTCTGAGGTGCGTTAACCGTTTACATTTCTTATCTTGTTTCACTGTATTTTACTTCCGACTTATTATCGGGAAAGCACGCTCTTGCTCGAGGTTCCCTGATCCCCCAAATATTTAAAAGACTATTTACTGTCTATGTTCCAGTATTTTAAAAAATAGTTGAATACGTCAGAACTAGGCTCTTCTTTCAACAAAGTACACACGACTTAGGCTGTTTTTAATACTATTCCAGGCCCGTTGACTTCTAGCAAAAACAAGGGAAAATCTACTTAACCGGTTTTCTGATGAATATACATCTCATAAATAACCCTTGACAGCATGATACGGATCGAATGTAGCGAAACAAGGCAATGAGAAAATCAGATAGTTAAGGGGGTCAGAATTCCGGGTTTAAGATAAGAGCTTAAAGGCACAGAAAACTTGACTACGAAACTTTCGGCCATCAAACCGACCTGGGGGGCTTAGATAAAGATACAGGGACTTATTGTCGACAGGACCCCCCTTCTTTGTTATCTCGAACCCCCTAAATACTGTTCCCAAAGCTAGCTGGCAGGCCCTTGCCCCTTATGCACTGCAATTATGCACTTCTGTACTGTAAAAGTTCGCATTTGGCCGTGTTTCAGCCACAGTATCGGGATAGTAGTCAAGAGGTCGTGCGTTTGATTCCTACTCCCGGCACACATACCTTTTGCTTTTTTTCCACCAACTCAAAAGTCGAATTCTCGGAACTGCCCGGAAACTGCAATGGTCATAACGATGATTTTTCTTATTCTCAATATCGACTCAGGGTACATTCTTCATATGTCAGCTAGCTCCTCGAGTCAAGTTTGAGTCAAGTTTTCTGTTCCTTGAAGCTTTGGTCACTGAAGCTCTGGTCACACTGGGCTAAAAAAGCAGCCTATTCGACAAACAGCTGAAAATCCCTAGGGGGCGTGAGAATTAATGGGCTCTGTGGCAGCTTGGGGATAATGTGCAGACTGCAATTAGGGGTCAATTATGGTTCATGTAACATAATTATACACGCTGTTTTGCTCTAATTGATCTCCTGAATTTAAAACGACAACATTCAGAATTAATTATATCTTGTTCTTTTTCTTTTTTCTACTTTTGCAACCCAAAAAAGCCAGGAAATGAGCCACGTGTGACCAAGCTGTAAGAATGGATGGAACGATTATTGAAGGAAGTTGCATTGGTACAATAGCTAAGACAGGTCCTTCAAAGTAGTAATGATAGCCTATCTGTAAAGCAGAACTGAAAACCTAGGCTGTTCTATCAGTTAATTCTCAGAACGGCCAGCGCCACTTCCTAGTTTTTTAGGGGTTTTTTTTTACCAGTGCTTTTTTGTCAATCGGTTCAGCTGTCTGTAGGAGATTCAATCGCCGGTGACAGGTGAGCAACTGATAAGGCCGCTTTACCACTTTTTCGGGTAACCGAACCTTTCTAAACAGATATATGTGTAACGAGCTCGACAAATTTTCAGAGGGAAGAGTAGAAACCAAGTATATTCATATTTATTAAGTTGTCTACTTTTATCCACCAATTTTGAACTGCGCCTAGCCAAAATACATATTACTGTTCTTGAGTTTTTGACGTTTTGTGAGCCTATGAATGACTGAATCCATATTTTTCCTACCCAGTTTTTAGAAGGGAAAAGAATGAATGAATAAACTTACATTTTATCAAATTTTGGCCCCAAGAGTGGAAAAAGAAACATAATAAGATGTGACTAAAGCTTACACACTAGGCTACAACAATAACATTTGAAAATTGCGGAAATGATGTATAAATGGATAACGGAAGCTGTAAAATCTATTTGGGTAGTTTTCGGACTTTTTTATACTTACCTCAGTCGCAGTCACAGGGTCGGTAATAAGGTATTTTGACCTTTTTTTTTGTCGCCCTCAGTAGAAGAGTAGTGGAGTTAGGTAGCAAAAGAACAAAGATAGAACAGGGATAAATTGGATGAGGTCAAAGAATCACACTTAAAAAAAAACAAAAAAAAACTAGCTCGTCGGATTTGGATTTTTATGTAATGAAATTGACCATGGAGAAGTTGACCATCAGCGACAAGTGTTCATCTTGTGAGAATACGCCTGTTAAGACTTTCTTTAAGAGAGATAGAAGACAGTAATGACGCCATACATACCTCACTGATTGGCAATGAGCTGGGGCTAGGAACTGTCGGTTAGATCTCAGCTCTTATAAGGCTCTCCCCTTCGTCATGTCGGCAGGGTTATAAGTTTGTCACTTGTAGGATCAAAATAACTCTTGCCAGCGGCAACTGGCATAGGGTGGGATACTGGGCTCCGCGACTGTTCTCTTGAGTTCCCAAGTGGGGCTTGTTACAGTAATGGCAGTAAAAATCGTCGAAAGCCGGAGATAGACTAGAGGAAGGTCTTAAAATTTTCCGTAAGTCTGAAGACCTGCCACTGTGAGCATGTTCCACCCTTCTAGCAATAGTAATTATTAGTTACTTTTTTCGTTCCAACCTCACGAAAAGTTACTACGCTGGCCGTTCCAACGATTCTAGGACAATTGGTCACAGGACAATTGGTCACAGGACAATTGGTCACAGACAATTGGTCACACGGACAGTCAGTCACAGGGACAATTCGTCACATGACAGTTGGTCACACGGACTATTCGTCACAGGACAATTCGTCACTGGTACAATTCGTCACTAGGACAGATCGTCATATTTTAGAAAATTTACCATTACAAAGGTAGTTTGGATAAAATAAAAAATGCCACCCCTTCACAAGACGTTGTTTGAATCAACATTTTAATCATTATTTTTATCATCAGTCTTAGTGGTATATATTCTCGAGGAGAGTCAAGTTGTTATTAGTTAAATATGGAACTCGCAAAGACTGAGAGAGGTCGTTAAAAACTCTATTATTGAGGATTCTCATATACAAAACACAAATTCAAGCAAACAGCGATGTTCTCGGGAAGTATTTGTCTTGCAGCGATTTTCCTCTCACCATGAGAATGCTGACAGCGTTGGCTATTCTCCCAATGGTGGATATCCCATCAGCGTTCGACCGCTATGTTCATATCTGTCCATCTGAAGTATATCCAATCCTGGACTACTTTGATGACACTTACATATGAAGAAAATCACAGGCCATCTGGGCAAGCAGAAATGCTTTCTTTCCTATCCCTGTCTTGAACGTCTTTGAGCGCGTCGCAGAAGACCTTCCTAGGACTAACCAACAATTTGAAGGATGACATTCAGCATTCAACAAACATGTTGGAGCAGCTCATCCAAACATTTGTAAATTCATTTCGTTTCTGCTGCCGGAGCAGAGTAAAACAAAAAGTATTGAGGGATTTGTTGCTGGGTGCCCGAACCCACCCAGGAAGTGGAAGTTCGAAGACTAACCTGCGACTGAAAACCATAGTAGGGATATTGGTCTGGTCAAACTGATGGACTCAAATATATGCGGGAAAATGCTCATAAATACATGTTTTAATTTATTATATAGCCATACTGTTTTAATGTAACTGAGTATTAGATAATACATAGCTTAAAAACGAAATCCAAACTTGAAAGCAGGCTCTCTGTGACGAAATGTCCGTATGACTGATTGTCCTAATGACGAATTGTCCGTATGACAAATAGTCCTTGTGACGAATTTTCCCTTGTGACGAAATGTCCTTGTGACAAATTGTCGTGTGACGAATTATCAGTGACGAATTGTCCTATGACGAATTGTCCTGTGACGAACTGACCGGACACCGTTCCAACCTTGTCGAAATAATAACTAATACTATTTGCTTACCATGCTCGGGAGCATAATAAGTGTGGTAACTGCGGATGCCTGTAACGTGATTGGCTGGATTACCCCGTGGAGTGATATTTTGCGAAATTGAAAAATGTGTTCCAGCCTTGACGCGAAGAGGCCAAAATCCGTGACGTCGTGCGTAGTAACTACGATAAGTAGGATGGAACACGCCCTACGTGAGCTGGACAGCTATAAGGTTAGCCTATAGTGGGTAGTCTTTGAAACTGCTGTAAGCAAACTACCTAGGTGGACTGGCCTGGTCACTGAAGTGTCCAATGATATTTCCGGGTGGGTGGTAGTTGCAGACAATGTAGATTTTTCCACTTTTGGATTGTGCTATCCCCATTCCGACTCGCTTCGTAGATTTCCATATAAGCTGTGTAAAGTGGCCTATAAAGAGGACTGCCTGAACGATTGATACAACCTTGGGTATAATGGGGGGATTTATATTCATTCCAATCTTGCTAGGATATATGTCGAACAATAAACGTGGCATGTGACTCGCTTGGAGACTGGTTGTGGTTACATCACATGATACTTGCAGACTTGCTGAACCAAAGGGTAACAATTGAAGAATGTAGAACTCGGGATAAGTTTAGACACTCTTTTTCAAACAATCTTTAGGTAGATTGTTTGGACACATTTGAGTTGAGATAGATTTGAAATAGGATGCTAGAAAGGGGGGGGGGGAGTAATGTAACTAAACCAGTTATTATTTCGTAAAATACGTGTTTCAGGACACCCATAAACTAAGAACTCTTTCAGCCCAAGGTGAAGGCGAATCATAGCTGGCAAAAGTCAGCTGAGATTCGTCGCATTTCGACCTTTCTTGTCAAGAATCTTCGTCAGGCTGTTGGCAGAAGAAACGACCCTTCTTTCATATTCCTTCATCCCGAGCTGGCTGCGAATCATATTTGACAATGCAAAACGGATACGTCAGCTACGTTTTATGTAGCTTCCTCCCAACGACACAGTCGAGCAGCAAAACAGCAGCCGTGTCAAAAATGAAATCACAGCACCAACTTTAACTCCAAGCAATTTTCAAGGATGAAATTCACAAAATCAGATATTTAACGAAGAATTTTTCATTGTTTTTCCACAAGTTCATTTTCCAGCATGAGCCTGAAGAGGACCCTTGCAAAGAATGGCCGAAATATAGCTCGAATTAAATGTAGTTGACGTATCCGTTCTGCATTGTCAAATATGAACCTTCTTTCATTTTCATTCTCTGCGATTCTGGGATTGATCTCTTAAAAAAAATTATGTCAGAGTAGATTCTGGTTAACGAATGCAGTGTGATCACAGGTTCGTTCCTTCTAGCTAGGATTAATAGCGCTAGAACCAAGGCCGTATTCGGGGGAGGTGACCCCCCCCCCCCCCGAAACATACAAAAATAATCATTTGTATAGGCTTTTCCCTCTGACCTATGTATTTTCTGTGTTTTTTTGTCCGACACACAGGCACCCCCCCCCCCCCCTCCGAAATAAGTTCCTGGATACGGGCCTGGCTAGAACTAATCACAGTTGACTTAACAGCTCATCGTCGTCACAGGTAAGATGCGGGTGAAATAGCAATAATTAGCCTACCTGATTTACAATAGTTTGGATTGTCGATAAACTCGTGATCCTTAATTTCATTGTACCAGGATCGTACAGGGTCGTCTGGATCAGCGAAATGGTCTGGGTCTGTCGACAAGACACTATAGATATTTTCACCATAAGGGTTGTTTGGTCGGTGTTCCATCTTCCCTGTCTCTGCCAGGTAGTCGGCCCAGTCTTGCGCGAATTTTGACAGCTTAATAATATTTACGATTATTAATAAACAAGAATATTAATATAAAATAAGTAATATTTACCTTTATAGACCCGTCGTGACTATAATAATAATAATAATAATATACTGATATTATATACTATATTACTGATTAATCGTCCCGTCCATTGTCCATTCTCACTTCCGAGATTCACCTATGTAATGTTTATCCACCCTAGCGGTACTGCTCTGATTCTTGCATATTCCATGTTTGTCTCTTTTCGAGGCGGACCAGGCTCCCGCTTCTTGCTTCCGAGGGGCTTACTTGTCAGAAATACCGGTTGTACAAGCCTTTCCGTGTCTTCTCATCAAAGAATACTGCAATGATACTAACTCTACGTCACTAATACAATCTCCTTATTTATTATTGACGAGATTTTTTTTTAATTTCTTCTGCGATACCTAAAATTCCGGAAATCTCGAAGTTCAAAAGCTCCTTTTTTCTGGATTATTTTGATATACTTTTTCACCGGTTCATATTCCAGATGCAGTTTACAGAAGACGTCAAAGAATAATCTGGAAGCCCAGATTCCGGAAGTTCCGGGAGGTGAAGACCGGCTATAACAAATTCACTGATTCTGGAAAACTGAATATTCCTACTATTTAATCCGATAAGATCAAATCACAAGCGATGGTGGTATAATGGTGAGCATAGCTGCCTTCCAAGCAGTTGATCCGGGTTCGATTCCTGGCCATCGCAACCTTTTGCACCCAAACCACTTGCCGCTGGCCAAAGCTATTGGGAATAAAGCACGTTCAATTATTTCCTCAGTCAGGACCTGGTCTGACCATTGTATTTACACAACACATTTCCAGCAAGACAGAAAATAAAACGAATGACAGGAATTATCAATCTAGCTAGACATCGCGTAATCTGGCAAAAATATGGGTAAAAGGTTCAGAGACTCAGTAATGAAACAACATTAGTTTAGTTATATAAATGTATTTGGATTTTGTAATATTTCCTGACACCTTGGTAAAAAGCTGAGAACGGAATGGGACTTGGTTGGAAGAACATGCGTAAAGGCGTAAACCCTAGATACGTTACTGAAAAAATAGGATCGGATCGTGTCACAGTGAAGGAACTGGAGAGGGTTTCCTGGAATTCCAGCGATCTCGATTTAGGGTACTTCCAGATGTGCTAGGACCATGAAACGTGACAGGCATATTAGGGATATGTTTCCCGATCCGATCATCGTAGGGGGAGTAGAGGGATGGGGAATCCGGGAGTAGAGGGATGGGGAATCCGGAATCTAGAGACATTCACAACTTTGGAACGGGTGATCGGAAGTGCATGAAACTTGACAAGTGTCAAGAACAAGCGTCTCAGATGCTCAGTTTCAAGTCTGAGCCGGATCTGAGAAATCGGGGGGGAGGAGCTGCAGGAGGGTACCGGAACTCTCGTGAAAAATTTAGAGCCGATGGATCTGGATGGAACTTGGTGAGAAAAGTAAGCATAAACCCTAGATACATCCGGAGCTCGAAGGGGGCCGCTGAAAATCTCGTGAAAACCCTTCTGAGTACTTCGTGCAGATGCAGTTCGGGTACATAATTATCAGAGCTAGAATACTTGCTCCTACCGTCGATTGAGTAATACGCTAATCGGAATCAGAGTACGACAAAACTTCTATTCTGAAACACTTGTCAATGGGAGGAATGACCATTTCAAATTTACTAAATCAAGCCCGTCTTTTGATGCAAGGAATAGATTCAGCCTTGACAACTGCAAACCGTACTTGACAAACATGCTAACTATTCTTACAAGTGCCGTATGAACTTTGGTTCTGGTTCTTTCCCGTCGTTCTGTCCCGGTTTTGCTATTATAGTTTGGGCACTTCTACATGAGCTAGGACGATGAAACTTAGCACGCATATCAGCGACCCGACCAGATTGACTTGGAAACAATCACTTCCCCAATCCGGCCATCGTAGAGGGAGAGGAGGGATGGGGAATCCAGACACTAGTACCATGCGTTAGAAGTGCCACATGAGCTTTCAGCTCTTATTGACATTTGGACCTAGAGTGACCAGGTTTTGGTTCGTAATCGAATTTATCCCTGTCTGTTCCCGGCTCGGCTCCTTTCTAAACACGGCCAACCTATGTCGATTTTTGTTTGCGGTTCTTTAGAGTTGAGTCGAGGCTGCTGTCTTATCAAAAACACTAGTCCCCACAGTATGTACAGCAATATTAAAGTAAAACAGGCTTTATAGATTATATTACCTTTTTTGACAGTTTTAAAGGATCCGCTGCGTGGACTGCTCGAAATTTGTTATGAGAGTCCACGCATTTCCGAAAGAAGTGTTTTTTTGACATGTCAGATAGGTGCCGTTCCGGAAACTGCGTAAGATTTCCACCTTATCAGTTTTCCTTCCTGTGAGCAGGGTTGCCACAGATTCAACTTCTCGAATTGTTTTGCTCTTGCTTTATTGGCTCTTTATTTATTGTGACAGTCGACGCATTTCCAAAAGAAGTGTTTTTTTTACATGTCAGATATGTGCCGTTCCGGAAACTGCGTGAGGCTTACACCTTATCAGTGTTCCTTCCTGAGATCAGTGTTGCCACAGATAAGATGTCAGACAAACAATTCTTTCGGAAATGCGTCGACTGTCACAATAAATAAAGAGCCAATAAAACTGAACAACATGTTTCATATTCATTTAACATTTTCGACCACTAACCACATACCAATTCTGCACAATATCCGGGTCATTGTGTCTTCAAATAATATTATTTTGCTTCATGTTAAAAAAGGATTGAACATGGACTTGAAATTTTTTTTTTTTTTTTTTTTATATTTGTATTGATATAAGAGTAAATAAGTATTAAGATTGGTAAAGTTAAATTCAAAAATAATTTGAACAGTTGAAATGGTAAATGGAGTTATATTTTTTGAAGTTTAAAATTTTGTTTGTTTTTTTGGAAAGAGTAGGTGACGTTAAAGATGTAAAGGAAATGTTACCGTCACCGAGTGGAGGAGAAGTCGTAGCCCAAAAAGTAAAGTAACAAATTTTCGAAAGGCTACGCGGGTTTAAAAAAAAAAAAAAAAAAACATGGACTTGAACCATGTACATTTTCTAGGAAATTGTCATAAAACTGATTGTCAGCCAGTTGACGATCTATTTGGCCATTGAGGATTCTGCTCTGCCAGACTGGAAACTCGAGTAATATCATTTTGCTTCCAGTTAAAAAAGACCGAGGGTGGAATTACTAGCGCCGCAAGGTGTACAGGGCTCTGTGCCTCCGGTCCTGCCTTCGTGCCTCTTCCACTGCCTCCTTGCCTCCGACCCTGCCTCAGTTCCTCCTGATGTAAACCAAAACGTCTAGTGTAGTGTTGGGCGATATTTGGATTTTTTTATATATCGATAATCGATATACTGACATTTCTTTACCATCTTTGTTCTTTCATTCGTCTCCTTTCGCCGAAATCTAAGAACAAAATTGTCGTTAAATGGAATCTTGCATCATAAGAAATGAATTACGGAAAACATATTGCTCCAATTTAGGGTATATAAATGTAGGTCATGTTGGATTATTTACACTAATTCTGAATGAACAAAATATCGTTTTCGATATCGATATTTATATTTCAATATTCGATATCGATATATCGTTGTAGATCGCTCAACATTATAGTCCAGTGATTCCCCCCTCGAAAAAGACTTGAACTTGAACACAAAGCTTTTTATTGGCATTAAAAGTGTTTGTGCGACTCTTTTTTGGTTGGGGGTTTGGGTGTGGGGGACACCGTTGATGTTGTCGTGTTATTCAAAGGAATCGCAGATAATTTGTTTTGTTGGTATGTAGCGGATGTTATATCACACCGTTTGCCCCCGGGGTGTTCGATGACTCCAGTCTAGAGTGAAATGAATATTGCTTTGATTGTCAGTACGCTGGGGAAACGAGCTGAGAGAGGAATTAATATTTTTGCTTTAGTTACATTGAATAAAGTGATTAAGCTAATTAAACTGGAATAATCGAATGGTTTTGATTACATCCAGCGCAGTAGTGGACCCTACAGAGTTCTTAGAAAAGTCAATGCCGTCGATTACAAAGTGGAGATGACTGAGGGCAGGAAGAAGTCAAAGTCCTACATATAAATCTTCTGCGGCTTTTCTAACGTCGAGAGCCAGAGTTCGAGTGGGGTGGTGGAAGGCTATTATCTGAGGGGTCGGAACTTTAGAGTAGAAACAGACCGCCTGTCGGTCCAAGAATGCTCGATTAGCATCATATCCCTTGCACTTCAAGAATATTCGTTTACGGTGAAGTCCAGACCGAGTGTTGAAAACGGAAATGCCGACGCCTTGTCGCGGCTCACGTGTAAATATTGTAATTGTGTGTGTTTACATTTTTGTGTGAACATTTCCTTCTTATTTAACTTAAAAGGGAGGACTGTAGCGGATGCTATATCACATCGTTTGCCCCCCTGGTGTGCGATGACTCCAGAGTGAACTGAATATTGTTTTGATTGTCAGTACGCAGGGGAAACGAGCTGAGAGAAGAGTTAATATCTTTGTTGCAGTTACATTGAATAAAGTGATTAATTAAACTGGAATAGTCGAATAGTTTTGATTACAATCCAGCGCAGTATGCTTTGTGCTTTTGCCCCACCATGCCTCCGTGCCTTTGTTCCTGTATCCATGCCTCCGATTGCCTCACTCCTGGTGTAAACCAAAACGTCCAGTGATTTCCCCCTCGAAAAAGTCTTGAGCACAAACCTTCCAGAAAGATGATTCCAACGGTCCATTAAAAGTGCTTGTGGTCTTTTATGGTTGGAGGGTTTGTGAGGGGTAGTGTAGCTTTTGCTCTGTTATCCAAAGGAATGCTTCTCAGATAATTTGTGTTGTTGGTATTATTCGTTTTGATGCTCCATCTTTCGGGTGCCTCGCCCTTCTTTTGCTGTAAATGAGTTAAAAGTAAATTGAACTAAATTCGACTTGGAAAACTTGCAGCTTTGCCCCAGGACAATGGCCAAGACTTGCACAGTGCACTGACACCGTCTACGCTTGAGAGTTGAGATACCAAATAGACTCGGTAAATCGAATTATATAAGTCAAATCCAACTTGGGGAACGGTTATCTGTACCCTAGGACAATGAACAAGATTTTACTAAGACATCGTCTGTGCTTGAAACACACGAACTACATAGTCTACATAGCCTATTAAATGAAAGCCTGCCTAGTGTCAGTTAACTCGCTACACCTTATTAGAGGTGTCGTCTTATTTGGTCCGGAGCGTATTTCCCCTAGTAAAGAGTAGAGGGTAGCCAAGTGGCTGTGATGGGCTTTGCTGGTTTGAAATAACAAATCAGACGTATCATACCCCGCAATGTCCTCACGAGGTCTTCAAAAGAGCGGGCGGCATTTGTAGGGGTTGTAAAATGTTCCCAAAGCTTAGCTCTGCCAACAGTTGAGGCTAGTGGCGATTAGTGAATGTAAGTCCGGCAAATGGGGAGGGGGGGGGGCAGTCGAACGATTTGATTATGTCTTGATACAATTTATTCAAATATTGCATTCCTCCAGTCAAATCTCAGCCTCAAAACTTGACTGAAAATACAAAAATACTCATAACATGGTGTCCAAAAAAATAAAACTTTATCACATTGTGAAGCGGGGGAAGTTGGTGGTTAAGGCAGTTCAGTCTGTCTCCTGTTTGTCATCTGTGGCTGTCTTCTTGCACCTGTATAGGTCTTGTACGCCGGTATAAACACACTTCACGGTGAAGTCCTGTAGTTTGAATTCGAGCTCGGTCTCGGAAATTTCGCCAATATCTGCAAAGGGTAAATTATCTTGACAGAGCTTGTAACTGTATTTGTGCTTTTATCACCGTTATCCGTCGCCGTTAATGTGGTGGAGTAATGAGACTGTTATTTTTTTTACCATATTATTTCCAATTAGGCCCTTGGACCTTGAACAACACGACAGAATACTTACTAATTACATACAGGTATACGGAAAAATGAATCATCCCCTGAAAACGAATAGTTCCGCAATGAACATTTACCTTAATTCGTACTTCTGAGTGAATAAGGTCCATATATAGTGGATATGTAACGCTTCAGTTACTGTTGGTTTCCTGTTTGGATGGTCTTGTATTCTATTGTAGCTTCGGCAGGTTTTTCCACAAAGAGCTCCAAAATTTGGCCGTCCTTGAGTAATTAGCATTGAGTAGGCGCTTTCTGGGGGACGAAGAAGGCCTCCTCATCCATTTTGTTTATGTACGTGCGTCGAGTGGTGCAACAGTTACCCTACCCTATTTTATTCTGGTGAAAGGAGATCCTTTTATAACGATCCTTTACTAATTTTATACCTTAATCCGGTAAGAAACTATTTTAAGACTACAACAAAAGAAAAGAAAAATTAAATTATTACAAAATGGCTACAGTGAAAATAGAAATATAAAAGTAAATGATTATGACTAGAGCGTTCTCCATCCAAGCAAACAGGAATCGGCAAAAACCCCGAAGGAAAGAGAGAGAACGCCCTAATAACAAGGCAGTGTTTCCGTTTGAATGTCCACGGCTACTTACCTGCCACATCAGAGCTTCGTTTTCCGTATCGTCCAACATAAAATCTCTCGACATTCCTCCCTCCTGGACCACTAAATCCCGCATTTTCACCTTCTTGTCGTTTCCCATAACGGCTTCCGAAAAAGTAACGGCTTCCATCACTAGGTAACGCTTCCCTTTTACCGTAACGACTACCAAAGAAATAACGGTTGTCTCCGCTGAATGAGCTGGTGTCATCTAGCGCTGCGCTCCGTTTTCCGTAGCGCGTCGTGATGAAGAAACGGTCGCTGTTAGGAGATGTCGCTACGGGCGCAAGCGGTTGATCTGTAAAGTGATTCGTTCAGATATTTCAGATCACTTTGGAGACACTTGGAACTTGTAGAGGATATCCGGACCATGGACACTGGAGAGCCTTTGTCACGTTCCAGGTAAAAACCCATTTTTCATGATTGATTTATTGCATTCAGGGGCAGGGTAGAACTGTAGACGAGAAGGAGTAACCAAATGGGAAAATAACTCATAAGTGGCAACAAGCCACTTCCGGCCAAGTGCCATGTACCGATCACTTTTCCGTCGGTCGGTCGGTTAGTCCGGTGTATGCGAGTTAGTGTACTTCCAGATAAGCTAGGACGATGAAACTTGGCAGGCATATTAGGGACACGACGAAACTAAGTTGGAAATAGTCACTTGTCGGAATCGTGGGGGGGGGGGGGGGGGCGGGAGGGGAGCCTGAATCCGGAATGTAGTGTCATGCATAACTTTCGAACGGGTTATCGGATATTAAATTTGATGTTTGGAAAGACGTCATGTCTCAGATGTCCCATTTCAAGTACTGACCGAATCTGATGAATTTTGGGGAGGGGAGGCGGACCGGAAATCATGTGACACGCTTAGAGTGGAGGGGTCGGGATGAAACTTGGTGTGAGGAACAAGCACAAGCCCTGGGTAAATCATTGACAGAACCGCACGGGATTTGTGCACTGTGGGGGGGGGGGGGAGTTCCGGTGATACGGAGTTAAGTTACTTCCAGGTGGGTTAGGACAGTGAAACTTGGCAAGCAAACCAGTGACCCAACCAAACTAACTTGGAAATAGTCACTTCCCCGATCCGACCACCGTGGGGGAGTGGAGGGAAGGGGAATCCGAAATCTAGAGGTACGTATAACTTTGGAACGGGTGACCGGATCTTAATGAAACTTGAAACAGGATACAATTATTGTGAGGTGGGGGGGAGGAGTCAGAGGGGGGGGGGGGCCGTGAAGCTTGTGACACACTTAGAGTGAAGCGGATGGGATGAAACTCCCGTTACACAAGAACGTATCGTTACCAAACGATACGTTCTTGTGATTTCCAAAGACCCATTATCTCAAGGGTTTTGCTTACAAATAATCACAACAAACGCACAAACTGAAGAATTCCTACTTTCATCCTCTGTCCCAGTCTTGCAAGTGCCATATGAGCTTCCAGCTCTTGTTAGTTGTTTGTCTACTTTCATCTGATTTAAAATAGTGACATAGTATTAACGAGGATATGCTATCCCTTGAAGCACAGCTTTTACTGGAAAATTTCGCAGCCTCTGGCTCAAGTGCCATATACCGATCACAATTCCGTCTGTCGGTCTGTCCTAGTTTTTTTGTCACACTTTTTCAAGTTAGGGTACTTCCAGATGTGCTAGGACAATGAAACTTGGAAGGCAGATCAGGGACCCGACCAAACTAACCTGGAAATAATCAGTTTCCCGATCCGACCATATGCGGGGGAGTGGATGGCGCTGGAAACTTAAAAATTGAGGACATTTTGTCACACTTTTTCGAATTAGGGTACGATCCGACCATTTTGAGGGGGAGTGGAGGGCAGGGCAATCCGGGAAATTGAGTAGTGTGTAACTTTCGAACGGGTGATCGGATTGTAATGAAACTTAATAACTGAATAGACTGTATATCTGGGATGTCCCGTTTAAAGTCTTGACCATATTTGGTAACCAGGAGGGAGTTGGGGGGGGAGACCGGAAATTTCAAGAAACGGTTAGAATGAAGGGATCGGAGTGAAACTTGCTGGGAAGAACAAGAATCTGCTCTAGATAAACACTTAGGGGGGGGGGGGTAGGAGGGGGATTCCCGGAATTCCGATGATGGTGGTTCTGGGGATTTTCACGATGAAACTTGGCAGGCATATCAGGCACCAATCAAACTGGCTTCAAAATAAAAATTTTGTCGATCTGATAATGGTGGCGGGAGTGGAGGTAGGGGAATCCGGAATATTCAGTCAGGCGTAACTTTGGAACGGGTGATCGGATTCGAGTGAAATTTCAAAATTGAACGGAGGACATTGGTCTGGTGATCTTTTTCATATCCGGACCGGATCCAGCAACTATGGGGGGGGGGGGGCGGGGCGGAAAATACGCGACCCGCTTAGAATGGAGAGACCGGAATGGAACTTTGTGGGAAGAACAGATGCTCTAGGTAAATCATTTACTGAATCGGATTGGCTACAGGCACCGTGGGGGAGTTGGGGGGTGGGGGGAAATCGAGAAACAGGTTAGAATATAAGGATCGGAGTGAAACTTGCTGGGAAGAACAAATATCTGCTCCATGTAAATCTTTTACACAATTTGACTGGATCTGGACACTTGAGGGGGGGGGAGGGGTTTTCACGGAATTCCGGTTTTTGGGATACAGTGATACAGTGATCGCGAGTTGAGGTATTTCCAGATGTGCTAGGACGATGACACTTTGCTGAAGTGATACAGATTCAACAACATTTGCTTAGAAATTGCTACTTCCCAAATCCGATTATTCCTTAAAGTACCAATCTTGACCGCAAAGTAAAAAAAATACTTTAAAGCAATATATGCATTTTTATGATGCCCATCAGTCCTTTATCATTTTTGCCTCAAGGGTTTTGCCTACAGAGGAAGTTCTAGCTCCCTTAGAGTGCGCATCTCAACCGCAAAGTCAAAACTTATTTTTGATCAATCAAAGCATCTTAACCCATGCAAGTGTCATATGAGCTTACAGCTCTTGTTGACGATAAAATGGTCCGGAAATATTGTTTTTCAGAAATACTCCTTCGTGAAATTAGGGATTCTCTTGTTAGAGCTGGCCTAAGCCTCGTTTTTGTTGCATGCTGCAGGTCCACTTCTCGGTCGATTCCGGACTGAATCTTTCTACATCCGTTTTTGCACTGCAGCGCTTCCGAGGAAGACGGCAGCGCTTCTCGAGAATCACGGACTTGCTCCCTGACCAAGTCCATGCTTCCCTGCAAGATGCTGCAGCGCTGCCGCTTCAACCAAGAAGAAAGTGAATCCAAAAACGCATATTATGCAAAAGCAAAGAAGTGCTGCAGCAGGGATGCGGCAGCACTATTGCAACAAAAACGAGGCTCTAGTCTCGCCGGACTTCGCGCAAAAAAAAGATTTGGCGATAAATTTAAAACAAATGTGTTCCTTGGTTAAATGTTGAGGGGAATGAGGTAAAACAGATAAAACAGGTAAAACAGGTCGGTCTGGCAACGCATGTTTGATGACGACTCAGGACCAAGAAAAGTTATTGCTTAACTAGTGATCCTGGAAAGAAACCCCTAGCACCTAAAGCACAACTCTTACTAGAAAATGATCTTTCCATTATGAAATGGATCTGAAAATATGTTTTTCGAAATAACATTACTTTCCACCCGAATTTACCTATTTTCTTGTTAGCGTCTGTGGCCGATCTCTCCAGCCCTCGTGCTCTCCGACGCGACGGCTGGGCGCAAAACATTTGAAAACGGAACACGCCGTGGTTAAAAACTGGGAAAAGTAAGTGAATAAAATAAGTAAAAAACAGAAGATTCTCATATCCTTTAGGTGAAAGAGTTGTCAGTGGACCTTGAAGATTCTGGCAAACTTTGCGTAGAGTGAAGCGCAAAACTCGGCATGGCCGAAAAGGCGCTAAAAATTCGGACAAAACGAAAGAATGTAGAAATGTGGGGATTCTCTGGGGATTTTAGAAGCTTATAATTCCATAAGAGAGCTAGGTATATTATAAAAGGCAAAATAAACAAGAAGGGTTCTTTAAGGGAGGCGTTCTTACAAATTGTATCTCTCTTATCTCTACTGCGATAAGATTAATACGAATTAGAGATAAGATTACCTTTTAAAGACAAGATTAATCCCAATAGCAAATACTGCAAGATTTTTTTTACAGTGTAGTGCGTGTGTTCAGAAGAAAAAAAATATAAGCTTGAACAAAACAAATTCCAGTCATAATGGGACAGCCTTGAAGGGAGACTTCTTACTCTCAGACAGAGCAAAAGAACTCTAGAGAGTACTGCGCGAACTTTGAAAAACTGACACACAATCAAATCGCAGCAACACTAGCTCCACTAGCGGATTCGAACATCCGTACCGAAACTCAACCAATCGCAGAGCAGAATTAATTGCTCTAACCAATCGTTATCGAGCGCTTGCTAGAATCTACGCCCGCCACTGCATGCGAACAAAGCGACGGAGGCCCAGTATGGGAAGGATAGGTCTTCGCGGTACTGTCTAGAGTTATTTTGCTCTGCTCTCAGACCTAGGGTTATTTGGCTAGAGTGACAGTCATCCTTGAAAACCAAAAGTTAAAGTTAATGAATCCCGGTGAAAAATATATCTCAAAATAGTAGCATGAAGTTGTACGAAAAAGTAGCATGCAGTACGAACTGATGCTACGTCAAGGCTACCGTTGTTACTGCATTCTACCTGCTCTTATTTGTTCTTGATTCTACTGCATGCTACTATTAGCAAGCCTGGATGCTACTGGATACCACTGCCAGATGAAAAATTTATCTCAAAATAGTAGTATGAAGTTGTACGAAAAAGTAGCATGTAGTACTAACTGATGCTACTACGTGCTTCTACTCCAAGGCTACCGTGTTACTGCATGCTACTAATAGCAAGACCGGATGCTACTATGGCAAGACAGGATGGTACTGGATACGTCTGCTTAAGATTGGCCCAGTCTTCTTTACTAGTACATAGTATTACATGCAACTTTTTCGTACAACTATCATACAACTACTCAGGCTACACATTTTTCATTGGGTGCTTGATTGGCCCAGTCTGAGACACATTAGAGGATAGTCCCGATGAAAAATTTATCTCAGAATAGTACTATGAAGTAGTACGAAAAAGTTGCATGCAGTACTAACGATGCTACTACATGCTTCTACTTCAAGGCTACCGTCTTACTGCATACTACTATATGCGATAGTATTATGTGCTATTACATAGTATTACATGCAACGTTTTCTTACTACTACCATACTACTACGCAGGCTACAAATTTTTCATCGGGGTATTCTGTACTATTACACATATCAAAACATGCAAGTTTTTCATACATCTATCATACACCTAAGCAGGCTACATGTTTTTCATCGGGTACATATTTATATGCCTTGTGGGTAAAACAGATGCCAAATTGGGTGCTCCTACTGTTTTCAAGTAAGTACCAGAAGTGCCTGAGTCGTAAGCGAGGACTTACCTAGTTCAAAGTCGCGTTTTCCGTATCTGCTCATGAAGGAAAAGCCGGGGTTTCCTTGTGACGCGACGACGGCGAACAAGCTAGCGGTCAGTACGATTGAAAAACATCCTGCCACCATATTAGCCTTCAATAACTAAATAGGAATAATATGAATAGTTTTCTAGAGATATGAATTCCTTTCAAACAGATTACTTGCAGATTCGTGTCTAAAAAGAAATATTGATATGATACTCAGGTGAGGTACGGCTGAAACTCCCACCTACTCTTCCCGATACCAGTCGAGTTCACCGCTTCCAAGCAGACTAGTTGCTGACAGTCCTTCATTGCCTCATTATCAACACGTGCGACAGACATGGTAAAATAGATCAACTAGTTCATATCTGCCATCTGCTTCTCAGGTAATTGAAGTTTAGCATAATCTCGTGAGTAGAAAATGAAAGTAACCATTTTCTGCTCACTACCTTATGGATCCTATTCGTTTCTATCTCTGTCTGGAGAGTTGATAATGAGACAACGGAGAATTTTCAGAAACTAGTCTACTTGGAGAGCTGAACCCGAATAAGGCGAATACATCCTCCAGCAATACATTATCTGCTATACAAGTACATCTCAGTAAAACGCACTATAGCCGGGTTTTTTCACAGCTTATACTTATTTAGCAGAACTTGTGTCAATTGAGGGTTTGTGCAAAGTTAGCGTAGCTTAGCAAATTCTTATTACATCGAATGAACCCACATTCCAAGCACATGTGCTACCCATGAACTACTTTTCAGTCAGCATGCATGTATACATATAAGAAGTAAAGATGGAATCTTATACAAGGGACCTTGCCGTGACCAATAAACCAGAAGCAAATTTTGAATTGAATTCATCCAGACTAGGACTCCGGTTTCGGAACCTGGTATACAAACCAGGACCCACATGGCAGGGTTCCATGATCACTGTTCCTACGGTCCTCATCTGTCTAACTATTTTACTGGTTTGCAACTATGTTCACAAGCCCCTCAGTAGCTCAGTGGTAGAGCAGAGCAGTGACCTAGTAAGCCGAAGGTCCTTGGTTCAAATCCCAGCCAAGGAAAACTTTTGTGTTTCACTTGCTACTTAAATACACTTTATAATTCGTTGTAGGCCTAGCATAAACCGGTATTCATTTCAGAAGCATTGACGGCTTTCAGGTTCACACGCTATCAAATACAATTTGGAGTTAGCTGGGCTGGAGAATAACTTATAGCTAGTCTCGTATTGAATGGAAGTCGGCCGAATGCAAAATTACACTAAACCACCGTTGTTCAAAAATGTTAGGCTACAGAAAGCCAGCCGCGAGAATTAGAAGGACTAGTCTGTTTATGTCGTTGGTGCTGTAATTTATGATACATACCTTAGAGCTATTCCGTATGTGATGTCCACTAATCAACCAAACTCGTATAGCTTGGAAGGCAGCTGAATTCGAAGTGACACTAAACCATCCAAGTTCACGAATTTAAGTTGCTGCGCACCCACACGGTCTCACCCAATCGGAGCAGCTGGACAGGGCTTATCTCGGATGACACCGGATGAGATCCGGGAGCAGGGATGATTTCCGAGTTTGTCTTATTAATTAAACGTTTGTTTACAGTAATTATAGCGAGTTATCCGGAAAGTGACGCAGATTTGGTGATTTTTGTAGAACGATTTTCCTGGAAATTATGATGATGAGTATGCTAGACAGCAAAGAGATTGAAGTAATTTAGGAAATCTAGAAAATTATTTCCAGTTTTGATTCAGTTCAGCTGGTTATTATTGATATTCAAAACCGATATGAAGTAAAGCAAAGTTCTTAACAGGAAGACATGCTTGATCGTTCAACGCAGTAGGGCATTCTGGTCACTGGTGTGGTTTCCTCGTCATTTAGATTCTATGTGGCAGGTCGTGCTATACATAGTTGAATAGTTCAATTCCAATATTTTAAACGATTAATTGCGTTTTACAGCTACCATGGTATCGAACCACAGTCAAAACCCCATTTTTTGAAGTTACTGAGAATATGGTAAGTTATTGTGGTTTCTGAATATCGGATGCGTCTCGACCGTAGCTAACTGTGGTATCTCAAAAAGTCGTCTCACTTTCATTGTCACCAATACAAGAGCTTAGATTTTTGGCAACTTAGTGGGAAAGAAGTTTGGCACTTGTGATGTGAGTGGATAACTACCGTATATATTTTTGGGTGATTTCTAAAGCGCAAATTCGATATTGTAGTTTGTGCAAAGCAACCGTAGTATCAGATATCGTGGTAACTGCGAAACGGCAAAATGCAGATCCAGTTACCGCAGTGTCGGCACAATGGTATCTGCCGAAACGGTTGACAGATTAAAAGTTCGGTTTTGTTTTCAATGAAGTATGCACGGCTTAGGTATTTTTGGCAACCCTTCAGTCTTGCTGTAATTGGTGGAACTTAACGAGTAGCCAGATTAGGTTCATTCCAGCGACATTTTGAATCTGCAATTCCAGGTTCATCCTTCTAGCTACAGCCTGAATAGCCCCTGTCAAGAAGGGCCTTTGGGTTTATTTGTTTTTTTTATCAATGGATGATTATGATTGTTGTTGTTTGTATACCGTATCATGTCAAGGTTTATAGTATGTGTAGTATACTGATATTAGTGTTTCGTCCCGATCTGTCGAAAGTTATAATTTGAAGACTACGATTATTTTTTATTTATATAGCTTCATCTGTTGACTAAGTAAGTATGCTATTTGGCACTGTGCCGCGATTTGTGCTTATAAATCAATCAATCAATCATATCGTTGGAATAACCACAAGGGCTTGACCGTTTGGTGCCCTCAACAATTATTCGCCGTCACCTTGGGCAAACTAACCCAGAGTAAACTAACACTAGGGAGTAGCGCCAGGACTTGGCAAAGTTGACACACACTCGAATAGCAGCGACACCACTAGCGATAGAGAACGTCCCTACCGAAACTCATTCCGCCGTTCAACAACGCTGGCTTTGGTAACTTCATAGTCTGAACATCGTAAACGAATGATCCAGCCTCCATTAATAATAAATAATAATAATTTATTTCTTTTCACTTACAAAGGGAAAAAGTGGAGTACAAGGAGAAAAAACAAAGAACTACAAATAACACAAAATACAAGAAAAAGAAATAACAAAAGAAATAACAAAGAAATAAACATTGTTTCTTTGGTGTGTGTAGACAGCACCTTTGCTTTACTAGAAATTCCTAAACCCTCAAGCTCGTCTCCCTGAAAATGCCTCAAACGTAGTAGGCAACCGTCTGAAAAGTATGGAAAGCATACGTGTTGGTACTACTCTCTAGTGTTATTTTGCTCTGGGCTGAACGAGTAACTATTTTGCTAGCAACACTTTGGTTTTGTCGTGTTTTTTTTGTGTTTTTGGGATCCCCAAACGTAAGTGGAGGGCTCCGTTCCAGGAGGCAAGAAGGCAGACACCAGTTTCAAATTGAAGATGTACTAAAATCTATAAGTGCTAAATATGTGAGGTAATTGTCCGGCCCCACAGCCAATTTATCTTCTTTGAGTGATAAAACAAAAATTTAGAAAAACAAAAAAGTGTAATTTTCCCACGGGTCCGAAAGTGCTGCCATCTCTTGTTACTACCCATTTCTGTTCGTGATTTCAGCTAAGTTCATCATTCCATTTTTTTGCACTTGGGATTGCGGTGGAGAAATGGTATCAGATGTGCCTCTTAAATTTTAAAAGTTCTCTCATTGCTAAAGAAATTAGAGCTTGTCCTTTGCTCCTTTCTAAGTGGTTATATTAGAAAGTTTGCCTACGACAAACAAAGCAACTTTTGATCTCCTACAGATAGCATTTTTTTTTCAACGTCAGTCGACAGAGCTTGATAAGCTGATCAAGTATGTGTCATCCGTTTTTTGGTACAACAATTCGTTCATGAGATACCCCAGTTTGAAAGTTTCAAGGGGTTGACAACTTCAGTAGTAAGGCTGTTAGGCTGTTAGACCAGTATTATCTTCAGTGATGAGGATTAGCAACTTTTTCTAGTTGGTGTATCTATTACTTGTTCCCGGTGTATATGATGGTAAGAACAATTTGGTTCCCAATTGGAAGACAAGGGGTAATAGTAACAAGTCATAATCAGCTGTTAGGCTATGGTCATCTTCTGCTATGAGGGTTTCGCAATTTTTGCTATTTGGTGTACCTATTATTTGTTTCCGGTGGACTTGATGTCTGTCACCTGGAGAGGGACTTGTAAGTAAGAACCGTTTGCTAGAGGGGTTTCATGAGGGGCCAGAAATTTCTACAAACTGGAGCACATTGTTTTTGGTCTTTATGAACCTGAGGGTAAGAAAGTTTCGTTCCGATCGTCTATCACTGCAACCTAGAATTAGGTGTTTACGCAGCAGGTACAAATGATAATGTAAAACAATGAAGTAGTTTCTTGATAATTAATAGAGTGTCATCTATGGTATTTTGATCCTGAAAAGTTACGGATAGCTTTGTAATACCAACTAGATTATATAAGATGATGTTCGAAGTTTTCATTCGTCACGATGTCTACGACTGAAAAGGATTAAGTTCAACTGGCTTGCTAAGTCAATTTAGTCCCTTCTTCCAATATTATTTTTTTGTTGTTCCTTCAACACTGAGGAATAGCCTTTGATCATGTGATTAATAATTGTGTTCTTCTTCGAACATACCACTTTGAGCGCTTCGATGGGTTTACAACTACAGCAATTAACCGATAGCGAAGAAACAAAACCAAAGTGTTGCTCTCGCAACACTTTATTCTTTGAAGCCGAATAAATATTGCAGCAACACTTCACGTTGCCCAGGCAAGGTAGATCTAGTTATTCTTATCTTCGGTCAACGAACAGGCTAACATGTTTCTGACCAGTGAGCTTCCAAGAAATAGTAACTAAATTGTAAAAAAAATGTGAGAATAAACAGGAAAGATGTGATGCGGCTTTAATAAAAAAGAATACGCTATAAAGATGTAAAAAGCACTTATTCGTTCATATCTTCAGAGCATCTTCTTGTAAATACTTGAGCTGATTCTCGGATCCATTTGTTACTCACTGAAAACATAAAGAATTAATAGAATAGAAAAGGATCTAGTTTCTTTTGCCTCTCTATGTATGCATACATTGGTACACGAAAGCCCCAAAATATTTGAGAAAAAGTGCTCGAAGTCTATGGAGGTTGATACGGCTTCATACCAGCCTGTATGGAGGATGATACGATATCGTATCAACCTCCACAAAAGTACTTGTCATAATATAACCTCCATGCATTTTACCTGTTCGAGAAAAGTTAGTGATTGATTGGTTTATTTATTTATAAAAGGAAAAAAAAAAAAACGTGCGAATCCCCGAACTGCCAACATGCAAAGGCTCTAAACGGCCAGTTCAGGAAGTAAAAAAGAATAAATACTTCTCTAAAGAAGAAAAATTGCGTCTCTAACGCTTCCCTCCTCCGTGGTCTCATTACTGTTAATTATACATAGAGAAATAAACAGGAGTAGTCTATACTTTTTGTTGATTAGTTTAAGGGATCTTTACGTATTTGCGCATTGGTGAGTTAAACGTATGGTCCTCGGTCATTTCCAACAAGTGTTATTATTATCTTAATAATTGAATGCAAATCAACAAATAGTAATTTTCCAAGGGCCCTTATTTGTTGTTCGCAGTTATTGGTATAATCAATAACTCTGTGAAGAACTTATGATTGTCCTAAGTAATATCAGTGTGCTTTCTTTCCATGAAATGTAAGCTTCTCTTTATTTAGTGTAGCGCTTTGCTCAGCGCCTGTAGTCCCTCGGTATGATATTGCTGCTTCACGATAATAAAATTAGTATACGAAAATGATACAAATTGTCAGTATGAACGAATGAACGCATAACTAATTTAGCAATACCAAAGTTTGTGAGTTTTGAATAACACCTTATAACAATTATACTTACCGGCGGAAGAGAGGGGACATGCTACTAGCGTCACCAGCGAAACATCCGAAGGTTTAAAAAAGCGACTCGATGAGAACTGGCGCGGGCAGTCCTGGAAAGTCCCCGGAAGCAGCAACCAGAACATGCAACATCATCATCCGCAAGCTACTCATCGGAATACAACATCCTTATTGCTTGCAAGTGCGATGTAAGGTAGTTTAAGGTAAGTAGTATGAATGCTCTTTTTCTATGTTATTGTCTACCTTGCTCACAAAACTGTTGCTATTTGTTAGGTATGTTTGAGGCCTGAAAGCTTGTCTCGTTCTGACGTAGGGCTGGACTTAAGCTGAACTGTAGGGTTGGATGTTGATGAGTGTCTTCCTCAGGTTCACAAAGCATAGGAATGAATGAATGAATTTATTCCCAATAAAGCCCAAGGGCCATGGCGGGAAACATAACACGATGCAAAATTTTTAGCCTGCGTAGTAGTATGGTAGTAGTACAAAAACGTTGCATGTAGTACTATGTAATAGCAAAGAATACTATCATTTAATGTGCCTGAGACTGGTCCAATCTTATGTAGTAGTATCCAGTAGCATCCTGTCTTGCCATAGTAGCATCCAGTCTTGCTAATAGTAGCATATAGTAGTATGCAGTAACACGGTAGCCTTGAAGTAGAAGCATGTAGTAGCATCGTTATTACTGAATGCAACTTTTTCGTACTACTTCATAATACTATGTTGAGATAAATTTTTCATCGGGTAACACAATAACAAAAAACAAAATATCATACACTCCGAAAACAAACCAAAAATCAACTTCTATAAAAATAGTTCACGGTGGGTCATAGCTAGCTTCAGGAATCTACCCAGGCTTCGAAGCTCACCAAAATACATACTTCCCAGACTTGAAACCGAATCCCTTTCGTCCAAGCCTACCGACCAAACACTTCCTTTCTTAATTCTTTCAACTCCTCGCAATAACATACCAAATGTACCGCACCCTCTCCTTCAATGCCACAAATTGTACTCAATGTGTGGTCAAGCAAATCTTGTTTGCGTTTCAATTAGCCTATTGTCACTCTGGTAGGCTTCCGTGTTACCCATAGCTGGGGGGGGGGGGGGGGGTAGCGGATCATATAGATAATCCCACCTGCGTTTAGGGGTCAAAGCTTTCTTTTCTTTACTAGTGTAGTTCTCAAATACCGCGTGGGCAGTCGTGAAATTTCCAAACGCACATCCTCTAACAATCGTTTCGTGGGGCTAATTTCCCAAAGGGGTTTTTGGAATTATAGAAGGTGGCTCTGATAGTCAAAGATACAAACTTCATTACCCCATTTGTGACCAAACGCTACTGGACATGCGCCGTGGAGTGACGCTTTGTCTGGCTTTCCGCTTTTCTTCAAGTTGTACCAAAACGCCGCCGCTCCCTTGGAGGGCTGGAGGGCTGCACCGATGCGCGGAAAGACGGTGGCGCCGCCCTTAGTGACATCACTTAACTAAAAAAAGAATTCCTATCTAAATTACCTAACTGAACTGAACTGGGTTTCAATATAATGTGATCCACCGCTTTTCTTCTGAGCTCCTAAAGTGGGTTCTTGACAGAATTACACGTAAAATTGAGCTTGAACGCTGATTCCTCAAAACAGCTGGGGATATATAAGAGATTTGTAAAATGTTCCCACAATCTGCACAAGTGTTCCACAGAGATGTTAGTGTGTATAGAAGCTTCTTTTGAAAATATGCTTTGTAGCTAACTGCACTGTAAAAAGTTTCTCCGAGAAAGGAGTAAAATTAATTGCATTATTGTCTACTGGGATTAATCTTATCTCTACTGGGATAAGAATAATCCGAACTAGAAATAATCTTATCTCAGTAGAGACAATACATATCCCAGTTGTATATACTGCAAGATTTTGTTTTACAGCGTGTACCTAACCTGAAACAAACAGATAATCAGCGGATAAAGAGGGACATTAGTCCCATTATTTTACGGTGCACAAAATGGAATGTTACCATATTTCTCAACCGGTTCTTCTTGGTAGTTCTTCGATGTTTCTTTTTAAGACTGTTTGACACCTATTACATGAACCGTCAAGATAATGCACCTGACAGGTTGCATCTGTAATCATTTGAACCTGCAATTTTCGGTACAATACATATGACTTTCCGCTACGTAGACTCGAGCGTGCCATGCGAAAAGATGCGGTTCATTTCATGTGGCAAGGTCATTCTTCATGCATGACAAGTCAAGAATTTTAGAAAAAGCAAAACTTTCGAAATTTCTCTCCGTTATATTATTTTAATTTCTAGGATTCAAGGGATTACCTATACAGGTATGCCACATGTCAGACACCTGACAGACATACACCTTTAAATCTTCGGTACAGAAATTATGAATTTCCACCACGTAAAAAAGTCATTCTTCATGCATGAGCAAAGTGAAGAATTTTAAAAAGCAAAACTTTTGAAATATCTCTCCGTTATATTATTTTAATTCTAGATTCAAGGGATTACCTATGTCAGACACCTGTCAGGTGTCAATATACACTTTAGATATCCGTTAGAGCGCGAAATGATCTCAAACAGTCGCCGAGGGGTTCCCCACTCCGGCACCTGCTGTATGCCCTTTCCCGGCACCGGCCGAAATCAGCGGCACCAGTGCCTGCCATAAACCAGGCGATTCTGTTTTTAAACATGCTGATTTTACTTTTCTAACACGCTGGAAACGGTCCTGGCATCGGCAGGGTAGCGCTGCGCCAGGCACTTGCCGCACACTAAACCCGAGAGTGGACAACGCCTCGATAGTCGCAGGATAGTGTAGTAGTATCAAGTAGGCGTCTGTTTGATAGTCTCTACATAGTATATATAAACGTGTCCGAAAGTTTGTTGGTGTTGTGAATGCTGCATTAATGCTGCATTTTCTTTCTTTTTTTGTCCGAAAGCTCTTACCTTTTTTTCTTCTATAACACTTCTAGAATACCAAGATTTAAGTCAGGAAGAAGAAGAAGAAAACAAGATTAGCTCTATAAAGCTGACAAAATAGATCAGCTACTGATATCCAGCCTTCTTATCTTCTTATCTTTCCTTTCTACGTTGGCCATGATCGCCAGTTCTCTTAAAATTTGGAATGTTTGCCGAATTGTCAGTTGTCTTTTTGAATTTCTTATGTTAGCCGCCGAAAAGACTAAGAATCGCCGTACTCCCCAGTTTCTTCTTGACAGCATAAAATTTAGCATTCTTGCTGAATTTTTCGATGAATTTTATGCTGAATTAATGCTGCATTAATTGAACGAAAATATAAGTCCGAAAGCGAAATGCTGCATAACATGCTGAATTAATTCAGCATTTTCGTTCGTTTCTGAGCTTTCGGACACGTTCATAGTATATAGTATAGTAACATAGTACAGAGTGTAGCAAAACATCCACCCATCTATTCGCTGTCTGATTTTCACCGACGGATGCGAATTCCGCAACTGGACCCGAAACTTGGATCGGAGCTTGTGTGGAAAGATTTCCTCGTGTCCGAATAGTCGCATCCTTTACTTCGGTCGGATTCGTTGCGCATATGACTTTACTTCGGCTACTGCACTTCTCTACTGAAATTATCGAATTCACTCTACCAGTAACTTCTACGTTGTCACGTTTCTTCAGTTTTCAACACACTAGCTCTATGGAGCCATAGACCACATGTGGTCTACAGGCTTAAGGTAGAAGCCAGCAGGTAATCTCATCAGGCCCATACTTGTGAATCTTGCTTGGAATGGCATTTCTTATGAATAGGTTCTATGTAGAGCCTATGTATAGGTTCTTAAAGATTTGCGTCTTTCGTTATGTACATAAACTTCTATATATGTTCTTTCGCTCTTTTTTTATATTTCCTAATCAGCCTGTGACGTCAATTCATCGCTTGAAAGACATGTGACACTATTTAGGCATAAGCACTTCCTTCTCCGCTATTGTAATCAGGTTTCTTTGAAACTCCGTATCCCTCTACGTTTGAATTATTTCGCTTCAGTCTACTATTGTACTCACGTAAATCATGAATGTTGCTATTCGGTCACCCATGGCAACGTCACGTGGTTCCATCATTTTCAACTGGTCTGGGGTTTTATCTCGCATAAGGTAGTCGTGGTGAGGGTTGTAGTGACCGCCGATGCCATAGTTGGCAATCTAGAGATAATAATACAAACTAAAGACCTTCTTTGAATAGCAACATTAAACAGTTGAACTCGAATGCCAAAGGAAGCGTCGTCGCTAATGTACCTACTAATTACCCAAATGCTATTAGAGTTTTTTTTATGTAGTTTCGGCGTAGTTTCGCTTAAAAGACGTTTTATTTGTCCATTCCATTTGCTGTAGTTTCGAACCTGAAACTGCAGAGCTCAAACTACAAACTACCTCGCCGACGAAGTTTGGTGTAGTTTGACTTTTCGAAAACAAGAACTCAATAAAACGCAAGTAAGACAAAACAAGAGTCAAACTACAAACTTTGACGAAACAAAAGTGAATCTAAAAAAACGCAAATTAGGTAGATAAAACAAATAGTATTCAATATTTGTATATAAAAAAAAGTCAAAGTTCTCTAGTTAAAGTCAATTTGTTTCCTTTGATCTTTGTGAGCATGGCGGGTTCACTAGACTGGACTTGCGTTTTATTTGAATTTCATAGCATAGCGTGAGCGGACGGCAAACTGTAAGTAGTCGTTCTATTCATGGCGGACTACGTCAGAAGGTAGGCTGAACCCTTCTCTACCGCACCCACCGTACAAACTAGCGGGTCCGCTGGCACTCAGCGGGCGGCCCGCTGGCAAATAAAATGACTTCGGGCACCCCGCGCCTTCCCACCGTACCAAATAAAACGAATAAAACGACAGCGAACAGTCCGCTGTACTATGAACTTCAAATAAAACGCAACTTTGGTCACGTTTTAGGCAGCCGTCAGGGCACGGCATCGCTAAAGCAAAAGTTAAAGGACCCGTCGTGGCTATATTGCCAATGCAGCGTACTTCCGTAATTGCATTCGTTAACTGTTACACCCGGAGACCCGAATTTCATACCTGAAGGCCAGAATTTCACATTCTGAACCCCCTAAAGACACCTGACTAATCTTTGCACTTGCCACGATTCGCTATTTTCCAAGTGCAGTATGAGTGCCCACGTGCCATGCTGCTGATGCGTTAAACTGGTTATCTGAAATTTGCAAAGTTCTTGCTAGAAGTTCATGGACGTGAGAAAGGCTTAAAATAGCCAAAACCGTGGATAATTTTATGAAAGTAGAGCTTAGTTTTATAATATTCAGATAGTTGAGAATATTCGAACATAAACAGTAGTTAGTGAGAGGTGTGCTTTAAGATTCGTCAACGTACAATAGAGCGTCCAATGCGTACGTCCAGGGACATACCGTGAGACCCCAAGCTAGAAATTGCAAAGTTTGCTCGATTATTTCATCGGGTTGAAACAGGTGGCTGTCATGTTACAACACCACTCACGCAAAGTTCATCGGCTAAGTTTATCTTTTGGCAAATTTTGTGCTGAACCTTCCCAGAGTCTTGGCTGTGACAATGCCCATAATCCCGCAACGCCCACTCTCCCACAAATCCCTGACGTATGGATAGGCCTTACTCATCGGGGGTATGATTCGTCAATAGAAACAAGCCTACACTGTAAAAAGTTTTTCCGAGTAAGGACTAAAGTTAACTGCAGTATTTGCTACTGGGATTAATCTCATCTCTAATCAGATAGGATTAATCCGAATTAGAGATAAGATTAACTTTCTAGAGACAATATTAATCGCAGTAGTAAATACTGCAAAAAATGTGCACTGATGTTGAGAAAGTGTGTAAAAAAAATTGCACCCAGTAGGGTACGCCTGGATGAAAATTCAGGGTATTGTACCTGGAAGAGTTCAGCCTCCTGTTTGGTGGACCTAGCATACAGACCCGTAATTCTGGTGATCCTGTTTGCTAGTTTGTCCAGTAGAGGGTGTTCATTCTCGGTGAGCCAGGATACCTTCGAGGTTCTAACGTTGGAGACGAGGCTTTGATCAGGTGTGTTGCCTTGCACCATGGCTCGCGATAACTAGAGAAGATGAAATTAATTAGGCTACCTGAGGTCGGCCACAACCTTAAAGCACTCCTCCCAGGGACGGTTCGAACGGGGAGCGCGGGGTGTGTGACCCCTCCACCTCCATGCCTCAGAGAATCGTTATCTCGGTCGTATATTCTAAGCCTCTCTGCATGGCAGTCGTACGTTTCGAGCTTGCCAGAATGACAAAGGCAGTTACCTTACGATTCTATTTTTAGGATTCAACATCCTTGCTAAAAAAATATTCATTCCGGCTTGAGGACTGGATACAAAAAAGGCACATGTGTGCTTGAAAAACGCAACCAGTACACTTTTACCACCATACTATATAAATATAACTAATCAAACCTTCACTAAAATCCAGGGTTGATCACCAAAAGTAACTTCGTACATCCTGGAAAGTAACTCAAAAGTATCGCAAAGTAACCCAATGTAACCTAATGTAACCCAAAGTAACCCAATGCAATGTCATCCAAAGTAACCCAATGTAACCAAAAGTAACCCAAAGTAACTCTGAGTACCCCAAAGTATCCTGAAGTAACTCGTACACCCTGGTTCTTGGTGACCAACCCTGGATTAAAATTGCTTGCAAATGACTTGTTTCTGGTCGTAGTCATATGTTTCGAGCTTGTCAGATTCACAGTTAAGTGGTTCCGCTTTTGTCAGAATGACAACCATATATTTTGAGCTTGCCAGGGACATGAGCATATGGCCTATATATATATATATATATATACATATAAGACACAGCTCCCATGTACTCATTCTTGTTCCGACACCCTCTGAAGCTAAAAAAAAAATCCTCCCGAGCTATCATGGAAAGATTCATAATCAACCCATTCATTTTATCGACGAAGACAACATTTCTCGCATTCTGATCAACCACTCCTCATTGAACTCGTACACACCGAAAACCTCCTGCAGCCCATTCACTTCAGCCTACGCCCAAATTTACCAGAGACTCCGCGCTCTTGGTAAAATATGGAAAAGGTACATTAATCGTGTCTGATGTATATAGCTCAAAGTCCCCACATGCATTACTACCAGGACCAGGATAATCCTGGTTTCCCAAGGTTTTCCAGTTCGCCTCCGCATTCTGTAAAGTGAAACCAAAGACTCTTGAAAATAAACTATTTAGTAACTTACTTATTCACAACTTTCCAGGAAAGTGCTTCCAAAAGGTTTGTCGGTAGTTTCATGGAAAGTTGAATTGCGGACAATTATTTTTTTTTAAAGCAAAAAAAGGCGAAACCAGGCGACTCTTGGGTAAGAGTCGCCTGGTTTGGAGCATATAATATCCACAGCTATAACATAAATCAACTGTTAAACTCCTGAAGCAGAAACTGTATGTGTATAGTATTTAATACTTTTCGTGCGTTTTCCGGGTAAATTGACATGGAAAATGGAAATCGACTCCGTATTTTTAAACGGTGTACTTTCCTCGCTGTAGACTTGTTACGTAGTCAGTTACTGCAATGAGGATATCCTAGGAGTTGTCGTCTCTACACTAGTTCTGAAAGGGCTCTCAGATTTTTAAGATTTTAAAGTTAATCTCTGAGGATTGTTAGTGCTCTGGCTACACTGTAAAAAGTCTCTCCTTTATCGGACTTTAGTAGTTGTGCGTCACCGATTTTCGAATATTTTTGTTCTAATTCGGAGAATTAAAATCCGAACTCGGAGGGTTATAATCCGATACAAGATAAAAATGCTAGAATGCAAAATACTGCAGTACACTGTAAAAAGTTTCTCAGAATAATGATGCAGTATTTGCTACTGGGATTAATCTTATCTCTATTGGGATAAGATTAATCCGAATAAGAGGTAATCTTTACAATAAAGATAAGATTAATCCCAGTAGCAAATACTGCAAGATTTTTTTTACAGTGTATATACATTCTAGTGTTTTAATCCTGCATCAGATTATAAATCTTCGAATTCAGATTTAAATTATCCGAAATAGGAATAAAAATGTCCGAAATCGGTGACACACAACTAGTAAAGTCCGATAAAGGAGAGACTTTTTACAGTGTAGTGACCTGGGATAGAGGGTACCTGAAGGGATTACGGCGTTCTAGGTTTCCGAGCTTAAAAAAAAAATTTGCCACTGCTTTCCAGTTGACTTTGACAACAATGACCATAAAATCATAGAGTGCACTGTACAAAAAAAAATTCTGAGTAAGGATTTAAGTTAACTGCAGTATTTGCTACCGGGATTAATCTTATCTCTACTGAGATAAGATTAATCCGAATAAGAGATAAGATTATCTTTTTAGAGACAAGATTAATCACAGTAGCAAATACTGCATTTTTTGTACAGTGTGGCTAGAGTCTGGAAAAGAGCCACTGATCCACAAGGGGATCGTAAAATGCTCCAAATTTGCAAACGAGCCTGCCACAGTGTGCAATGCCACAAAAGCTTACTACAGACAACGTATTGACTACTTACACGAGGTTTTGCAAGCTGTTCCACAACTTCGATCTCTTTGTCGGTTATGACGTCATGAAAAGTGTAAAGGGGCAAGCTTAGACTATTCCTTTCCACCCGAATGGGCATGAGAAGAAAATAAGGATTATTCCGGTTGTCCAACCAGCATTTAAGTTTCGATAGGTGGAGGTCTCCCTGAAAAAAAGTCTTTCTATTGTTGTTGTATGAAAAGATTAGAAGTTGGAAAAAATTTTCCTATTTTCTGTTCTGGTGCTTACTGATCTGATGAAGTCATGGACGGCTGGGTTGTCAAGACATGTTAATAAATCAGAAGAAGCAAGTATTCCCTCCTCCAATACATTCATACGAGCGTTACCTAAAGTCTTGTACCATACTTTGTTAGGCATTTTAAATGTCATTTTACATTTTCACTAACTACGGTGTGTAATTTTGAGCTGCTATTTTTATTGATGTAGTTTATTTATGAATTTAGTGCCTTTATTTAAATACCGAAATTTGACTATTTTATACTGACTTATCCGCTTTGCACTGTCAAATTTGACTATTTTAGAAAAAATGACCTGTCGCGTTTATTAATACATTTTATTTATAAATCAAGTGCTTGAAATGCTTTTATTTGAATACTGACAGATCCAAAGTTATTTTTTAAAACATTTAAAGATATTAAGGAGTAAATCATTTTTTTGTTTATGTTTTGGCCGACTTCCCTGATATCTTCAACAGGACCCATCGCACTGTTTACTGTATATGTTATGTTATTTTAAAATAGTTGAATACTCTAAAACTAAGCTCTTTTTTCAACAAATTACCAACGTCTTCGGTTGTTTTAAGCCTTTGTCCAGGCCCGTTGACTTCTAGCAGAAGCAGGGAATCACACATCTGGTACTATTACGACGAGCTTCTCTCAAACAAGCGTCTGAAGCATTATATGCTTGGAAAATAACAAAGCAATGCAACAAGGCCGTATCCAGGGGGGTGGGGGGAGTTCCCCCCCCCTCCCGAAACATACAAAAATACTCATTTTTATAGGCTTTTCCCTCTGATCTATGTCTTTTATGTACTTTTTTGTGCGACCCGCAGGCACCCCCCCCCCCCCCGAAATGGCAAGTATGAAAATCAGTAAACTGTCATTATAGATGGATTAAACTTACCGTATGAAATTCAGGTCTCCTGGTTTAAGAATTGATTGGAGCGACTACGGAAATAGGCCATTCGAAACGTCCCCGTGACAAAACGTCCCCACGACAAAACGTCCCCGATCAAAACGTCCCCTGGCAAAACGTCCCCGGCTATAGTTTTTGTTTTCATCGCTGAGGGCTAGCTACGCCTATGAGACTACTCATTGCGTCATCAATTCAGGCAAAAATATTATTGGAAATAAGCTTTCGAAAACCACGATGGGTTGAATTTACTTCAGCATCTAACCGATAGTCAAGAAACAAACCAAAGTACGGCTCTCGGCTATAGCCATTTCTTAAAGAAAGCGGCGAGATTTAGTAGTTTGTCAGTTTTCGTTTTATCTTTTATTTAAGTGGTTTGTTTTCTATGTTAGTTTACCCTGCGATATAACTCATTGATCTCGCTTTTGTTCGATATTTAATTCGGTGATATTTACTATTAAAAGGTGTTATTAAAGGATTAAACCGTCTAACCTAGATTTACTTGTCTCTATACCTAACTAATAGATAACTAATCGTTCATCCGCTTTTGAGCGCCAAATCCAAGTGTGGTGTGCCAAACGGCGCTTTCTTGACAAGCTAACCCCAAGTGTGGTGTGCCAAACGGCGCTTTCTTGACAAGCTAACCCCAAGTGTGGTGTGCCAGACGGCGCTTTCTTGACAAAATTGGCGTCTAAAATTACTGAGAAAATTGATTATGTTCAAATTTGTAAATAGGATTGCCGATAATGTATTTATGATGTATTTATGAGCATCGGGATTTTAGATTATGGCCCTTTGGATTCTGAATACATTCATATACATAATGTACTGTCATTGCGATTTTGCTCGAGATTTGCCATCTGAATGTCTGAACTTTGAATTCACATCTTTCAGTTCTCAAGTTTGGGGTCCCAAAACATTGGTGACGGGATACCTTCGTAAAAGTGTTCCGATGTCCGTTTGTTAGCTCGATAACTCTCGAAGAGGTTGAGATTATTTTGTTAAAAATCAGGTAGCCCTGTATTTAAGTGGATTCAACTTTAGAGGTGTTTTTTTTATGCTTAGAAAATACTCGATTTAGATATAAAGGTACATGCTGAATCCGTATCTAGAATTTACTTTCTTGTTATAGGCTAGTAGTTCGCCCAGAATCAGGCCCAAAAACTGAACTTTACAAAAGGAAAATTTGTCTCTGAAATCAGTTACAGATTCGTTGTAGAGGTAAAAGTACATGTTGAATCTATTCCAGAACTTTATTTTCTTGCCGGTCAAGTATTTCGCTGTGAGTCCGACCAGAACCCGAAAATTATTAAAAGTGAAAGTTCTTTCTGAAGTTGATTATAGGTTCGATACAGGTGTAAAGTACATATTGAATCCGTTTTTGGACTCTTATTTTCTTACCATCAGGCTTTCGCCTCGACACAAGGCCCGGAAATTATCGTTTTCTTGTCTTGGGGTTATAGATTTTCCCAAGGTGTAATGTCGGTTTTCCAGTATCTCCTGCCGTTGAATTGTTGCTGATTTCCGGGAGAGTAGTTCGGGGAAAAGGTGCTCTGAGTATGCACCACTCCCCAGGGTATCGTCATGCTAAAAAAAAAAAAAAAGGTTAGAAAGACGTTATTTACCATTATTCAAACAAAAATTCAACTAGAATGCAAACACAGAAGAGAAAAGTTGTGTTTTCAGCAATTAGCGTGTTGAACTCGAATCCTAACACGTTGCACTGTCACCCGTTTTCAGCGCCCGTGTTTTGTATAAGAGAACCCGGCACAGGATTTAATACTCTGCCGAGTCCGTTTGTGGTTGGATTCGGTGTTGAACTCGAAAGAAACGCGGAAGCTAAAAACGCTTGAAGCCACAGAAAACGGAAGCCGTATTAGGATGGCGCACTGGAGGCGCTCCGTAAAAACGACTTGTGACGAAAACGAGTTGAGAATCGCGCGCCTGAAAACGCAACTAAACACAGAGCACAGAAGAAATCAAATTTTAAATGCTTTTGTTAAGCGTCGGTCCCGTCGGCACATCTTGTTCTTTTTACATGCAAAAATCAAATTCTGCAAACATCTGTCGGGCAAAACACAGAAGAAATCAAATTTTTGTATGCTTTTGTCGGCAGACCTGGTTAATTTTATACAGAAGAAATTAAATTTGTGTGTGCTTTTGTCAGAATCGGTCGACTCGTCGGCACATCGGGTTCTGCGAACATTTAACGTGCACACCGGGAAGTTTAACTCTCGTTGGCAAATCAAGCTATTTTTACATGTAAGTAATCAAGTTCTGTACAGTCTTGTCGGGCAAAACACAGAAAAAATCAAATGTATGATACATAAAAGAAAATATTCTGTTTTGCGAAAACCCCAGCACCGAGGAGAGCATGAAAAAAACTATTCGTGTGCCTGTTCTTGATCAGTTTGCGGTGACAGGGTTGAACTTATGACTGGATTCAAAATCCATTTAGTGGAAACGTCATGTCAAGCTACGGTAAAAAATGTGATGACTGTAAAAAATATTGCCGTTAATGACATCGAGCCGAGCGTAGACAAATTTTTTGCTACAACGCAGCCTCTAATGTCCCATTGATTTTGTGTATATTTCTACACGTGTATGCCTTTTCATTTATGAGATAAATATCGTCTTTTTCACGTTCTGAAAATGGGGGTACGCAACGTTTTCGAACCTTGTTTAGGGGTATCCGGTACAGAAAAGTTTAGGAACCACTGGTTTAAGGTCTAAGGAGGCCCAATGAATCTGTGTCTGAACTTAGTTTTCTTGCCGGGGAAGTGATTCACCCGGAATTCGGCCAAAACTGTAAATTTCGTTGAAACTCAAAGTTGTTTCTGAAGTCGATTAGAGATTCGGTATTGTGGTAAGGAGACATGCTGAATCGAATTTTGAAATTTATCTCCTTGACGGATAAGCTTGCAAAATTTGCTAAAACCTGGGAAAGGTTCGGATTTCAATGTCACTACCTCTTTTAATCTCGCCGGGAATGCTGCTAAAATACGAGGAATTTGGTAAATAAAAAAAACTGTCTAAAAGACCTTTCTGATGTCGATTAGAGATGAGATATTGGAGTAAACGTGTGTTGCTGAATCCATAATCCATAACTTGGTTTTCTCATTTAATTAGTTGTTTGGCCGTAAGTTGTCGAAAAATTCCATAACGGTAACATTTTTTTGTCTATATCCAAGCGGTTGATTGTGGATCAGTAGCAAAATGTTAAAGGGGTCTGGTGACAACTCGGAAATCTACAAGATTCTATGGTCTGGATCAAGAAGTCCAAAAGATATTAAATTTTTGGTCTTGTTCTAGTTTGAGGTTGAAGAAATGAGGTCAAAAAAATGTTACCGTTATGGAGTTTTTCGACAACTTACGGCCAAACAACTAATTAAATGAGAAAACCAAGTTCAGATATGGATTCAGCAACACACGTTTACTTGATGTGACGGGACGAAATACGCCAGAAGAAAACTTAGGTGACGCATTCGTTTAGCGCAGGCAAATATGGTCAGTGAATGTTTGGCAAAGTCTAAAGTAGGCTACTCACTGCTCGGGTCGCCAGTCTCACAAAATCACGGACATCACGCTTCGTGAGTGTTTCGTTAGTGTCCGTGCTGACTAGTAGATGGCTTTGCTGAAACCACTGAACTGCTCTGTTATAGAGGCCGGCATTATATGAATGCTTTCCAAGGTATAGACAGTCTTGGTCCTTCAGAACTGAAAAAAACTAACTCGATAAAAGGCCCTCTAATGTTCATGTTTTGCGCACACGAGGGTTCACCGGCGCAAGACAGACAAACAAAGTTGTAGGCCACCTGAGACGTTAGCACGATGGACTCAACGGCGAAAGGGCGCTGGTTCGAGTCTCAGTGGTGCTGACCGTTTGTTGTGGGATGGGTATTAGTGGCGTAACCATAGTTATGTTTTTGCAGATACCGTTGTATCTGATACCACGGTCGAAAGTCGTGTTTGCGGACATCGTGGTATCTAACACAACCGTCAAACGGCGTTTTTGCAGTTATCGTGGTATCTGCGTTCTTCAGATACCACGGTCCGACCGTGGTAACTGATCGTGGTATCTGAAAAAGTCATCTCACTTTCGTCAAGGTCTGTCAAATTGCTGGGAAAGAAGTTTGGCACTTAGTGATGTGACTGAATATCAGTTATTCTTTTGAGATGATTTCAAAATGCGCAATTTTGGCAATTGTCGTTTTTGCAGAGCAACCGCATGTCACATACCATGATAACTGCAAAAACAACTTAGAGATCCAGTTACCGTCGGCAGAACGCAAGTCATGTAAGACAAGCTAAAGTCCACCCAGCTTCAAATGGGTACCTGGAGAAACCGGGGAAGGTGACAGGAAGGGTGTGCAAAGCCCCAGAAAGGCTTGCCCCAACCGCCCATTGCACCTCCTAGCTGCTAGCAGAGAATTTGAGATGAGCATCGACAGTCAGGCCTGTATTTGCTGCTATACCTTTCCTTTTTTTACGGTTACTTACTTAGTCGTAGTAGCAGTAGAATAGTTTTTTTAACAAAACAATCTAGGGCCTCATAAATATCACAGCAAAAGCACTGCCTGCGAGGATTTGCTATTAAACAACACTACAAAAAAAAAAATGAAGTAAGGAACAAGAGGGTGAAACCACGTACCAAAACACTCCACGCAATTATTTAGACTAAAGTAAAACATGATGTTTTCTAATCCCAAGGCAAAAAAAAACTAAAAAAAACTACTTAGTATGTCAGTCGGTTGCAGCAAAAGAAAAAAATGAAAACTTTGAAAAGAGAAGTTAAATTTAGAGTTGACAAAGTATAAAAATATTTTAGGTTTAAGACGAAAGTGTAAGTGACGTTAAAGTAGGGTAAACTGTTAGGTTAAGTTTGTATTAACGTCACTGAGTTGGAACTCGAAAGTAGAAACATGGTTTGATGAAACGAAAGCTTGGCTGCATAACTTCAGATAGTCCTGTCTGGCATAGGCTGTACAAGGTTCTCGTAGGCTCAAGGACAAGCAAAAAACAACCTTTTTGGCCCCAGGCAAGAGGACAAGCAAAAACTATCCTTTTTGGCCCCAGGCAAGAGTTCTACGAAGCTTCCAAAAATGTAATGTCATATTCATAAATCCGGACTAAGGTCCACACTTACCTTAAAAACCGCACATGTTAGACCCTTACCACTTTCTAGTAATAACCTGTCAAGACCAAAGGTTTCGATGGGATCCCAAAAATGTTTATGTTTTTCAGACTTCTTGATCCAGACAATCGAATCTTGAACATTTCCAATCCCAAAAGTTCAAATTTGATCCAGACAATTGGGTCTTGTCTTCGCCGAACTCCTTGAACACTTTTACTATTGAATTTTAGAAACAGATTAAGAACAAATAGCTAATCCCGTGATAAAACCAAGTTCTGATACGGATTCAGCATGTGTGTTTACCCCTTTAAGTCATATCTATTTTGACGAAGCAGATCAAATCTTCCTGCCTTATCTTCTGCCAATTTTCCGGTTTCGGCGGAATTCCGGAACTACTTGTCCGGCGAAAAAGATAAAGCTCAAAAATGAATTCCGAATGTCTCCTTACCCCTAGATCCAACGTCCAATCAACTTCGAATTAAACTTTTACTTTTAACAAATTTTCCGGTTTCAGCCGGATTCCGAGCGATCTATACGTCCGGTGAGAAAAAGATTTTCATATACGAATTCAGCATGTCTACTTACCCGCAAATCGAAACTCCGGATTCCGGCCGAACTACTTTCTCGGCGAGAAAATGATTCTCATATTCGGACTCAGCACGTTCCCTTGTCCCTAAATCGAACCTTCAATCAACTTCATATTAAACTTTTACTTTTCACAAATATTCCGGTTTTTACCGGATTCCGGGTGAACGATTTGTCCGGCGAGAAAATTTATTTCATATTCGGATTCAGCATGTTTCTTTACTCCTAATTCGACTATTTCATTAGCTTTTAAAAAATATTTTTTGTTCCCCTTAATTTCAAACCCCTCCCACACCCCTAAGTATAGAGCTACATAGCCCATCTTCGAAACCTACCTGTACTTTGACCTAAAGAGTCTTCATGCCAAGTTTGACCAAAATATCTCAACCCCTTCAAGAGTTATCGTGCTAACAGACGGACGGACGGACAGACGGACAATTTTTGCGATGTCATAGGTATCCCTCCACTTACGTTTTGGGATCCCAAAAAAAACAAAAAAAAACACGACAATAATCACTCGTTTTAGTTCGATCTAAAGCAAGAACAAATTAAAAAGTAGCAACCCGGGAAACAAAAGATCAGCGGTACATAAATTTCATGAGAATCGGACATCAGTACCGTCAGTTTGGCCTGTCGAGGCTAGTACCGATTGTTTTACCTTTTTACCTACTATGCGTCGGCGACAAATACGCTAAGTATAAATTATATAAATTATAAAAATAAAAATAAATTATTGTAATGAAAAAAGTGAGTGTGTTTATTATTTGCTTACCATTACTATTCAACTCCATTCCCTAAAGGAATGGTGAAAATGATGATCAGTAACACTCAACTGACTTATCCGTTTGGCGTCATCAAATTTGGTTCAGAATACAAACGTACCCAGTCGCTGATAAACAGAGACACACTTTTTGGGATCCCAAAAGGTAGGTGGAGGGATACCTGTGACATCACAAAAGTTGTCCGTTTGTCCGTCTGTCTGCCTGTGAGTACGATAACTCTCGAAAGGAATGAGATGTTTTGATGAAACTTGGTGTGAGGATCAGGGGCGTCGCAAGTGCATTTTCGGTGGGGGGGGGGGGGGGGGGTGCAGAGCCAAAATTTGACCGAATCAAAATTTGACCGAAATCGTGACGTTGCGTTGTAACTACGTAAGTAGGATGGAACATGCTCAATGATTTACAGACAGCTCAGGCTGAAGGTATACAAACGTACACAGTCGCTAATAAACTGAGACAAACTTTTAAATATGATTACTTATTATCTATTATATTTATATTTGTTGATAATACTGCTGAGCGTAGATTATGGTTTATGGACGGAATAAAGTAATTTCATTACATTTCATTATATCGCTGGGATCAAACGAACTAAAAATAAGACGAAGCTTTACCGGCCTGTGTCTTGATTCCTAGGACGTTCCCAGCTGCAATTTCAGCAGGGTCCATTTCGTAGACATCCTGTATCCGTATAAGGGCTTGTGCTGCCCCATAAAGATCCTGATCTCGCGGGGGACTTGTCAGAGATTTGGCTCGTTCGATTTTCTTTATTGCGCCTGGAATGTAAAATATAATAATAATAAATATTCTTTGAGCCCAAGCTGACTTTGAAACATTTATTCAAACAATGTTTACAACGGGTGCGTCAGCTACGATTCTTCATCAGCGATATTTCGGCCCTTCTTGGCAAGGATCCTCGTCAGGCTGTCAATCCTCTGGTTTAACTTCGGGGAAGGAAACAAACCTGTAATAAATCAATCAATCCTTGCCAAGGCCGAAATATCGCTGATGAAGAATCGTAACTGACGTATCCGTTGTAAACATTGTTTGAATAAATCACAATAATAATAACGATACTTAGTTATGACCTTTGTCCAAATTTAAGATAGTGGAGTAATGAGAGAAAAGAATTAAAGAAAGTACAACCCATCACACACAACAACTGAAAAGCACTCAATGAAAAAGCCAGATGAGGCCGTGGTGCGCACCAAGTCGGAAACTACACGTGTCGGCACCAATACTGGTGTGTGATTATCCAACAAATATTTTGTTCAGCGTTAAATCATGCTTTTTAGTGTTTAACTGATTTGTTGGATGAAAATTTTGTTCTGTTGATGAGAATTTATCTTAAATTGCTTTCTTTCTTTGGAAAAGTAAGATGGATATTAGGTTACTCCAAAACCAAAATACAGAAAGAACTTTACCCTTTCCACAACCCAATCGAGCACCAAAAACAGCACCCAAGTCGAAAGTGAAATCACAGCACCAGCTTAACTCCAAGCAGTTTTCAGGGAAGAAGTTCATTTAACGAAGAATCTTCAATTGTTTTTCCACAAGTCCATTTTCCAGCTTGAGCGGCTTGAGCCTGAAGAGGACCCTTGCCAAGAAGGGCCGAGATATAGCTCTAATACAATGTAGCTGACGTATTCGTTTTGTATTATCAAATATAAAAGTAGAAATTTTAAATTTGCCAAGCCCTTTCCAAGAAGGGCCGAGATATCGCTCGAATAAATTCAGCTGACGGATCCTTTTACGCAGTTAGCTTGGGCTGAACGAATATTTAAGCTTGCGGTAGTCTACCTTCAAAAGCTCGTGTTATCTGATGAAGAAACTTCATTTCTAATCGTGTCAAATTTATTTAAAAGAGTTAGACTAATTGATGCTCTGTTATGGATATTTTGTTGTTTGAGACTTGTGACGGATTACAAATATTTGTCATATTAGTTGTGTAAGGTAGCACCTGAAAATAAATTAGTTACAATAACAGTAAATATTCCTTTAGCCCAAGCAGACTACGAATCATATTTGGCTGTGCAAAAAAGATACGTCAGCTGAATTTTCTTAGAGCTATACTTCGGCCTTTGCTGGCAAGGGTCCTCTTCAGGCTCAAGCCGCTCAGATTGGAAAATGAAAAAACTAAAGTTAAACATTTAAACAGAAGGGCCGAAATATAGCTGAAATCAAATTCAGCTGACGTATCCGTTTTGCACTGTCAAATGTACTAATAATGATTTATTTCTAGCCCACAAATCGGGCAAGCCGAAAATAATATAAAGCAAAATATAAAAAAATAATTAGGGAAAACATAAACACGTATAGCCGCTTTCACATTGACGCGTCGTTGCGATGCGTATGCGTTCATCTTGCGTTGCATACAGGTTGCGCAGGCTATTTTTCGCACCTGCGCGAGAAGCTTTCGCGTTGTGCTCATTTACATTTTCCTTTCTCTGTTTCTTCTATTGAATTTTAGTTTCTTTCACTAGTTGCAAGTTTGTCTTCATCATCAGTATGTTGTTTTTTTTTCTTCAAAAACTTCCATTTGCCACTGACAAATCTGATGCGTACGTGTTGACGTATAACTCGCGAGGGCGGCAGACGCGCTTATGCCGTTTGGGACTTATTTTTTGTGGAGAACAGACAATTTTATTCGTATCTGGCAGCGAATATATTTTCTTTGCCAAGGAGAAAAAAAAGGTATTTACAAAAAAGTAAGTAAGAAGACGACATAGCGTTAATATCCTTTTTCTTTACCGTGTTCATCTTATATTCATTAGTTCGTCAGACCTCGCAAAAAAAAATTCTGCTCACCACGTCCACTGTCAGATAATGACGTTTACCTTTCCAATCGTCTGTTTCGACTTCGTCTTCCAGTTTTTTCCAGATAAGTTCCAGTCTTTCCAACAGATGAAAAGCATGGAGGGGGTTCCCGACCAAGCTTTCTAAGATGTTTTCATCTTGGTTGTTGTCTTCTTCTCGCCATTCTACAGCTTCTTGGGCAAACCTAAAAAAGAAAAATTGTTTAGACATTGAAAAAAAAATAAAAGAAGGCTAACTTAGAAATATTCCTCTAGTCGAGCTGATTCAAAGCGACTGCGAATCCTGTTTGAGGGGCATACATCGGAGGACACGAAATTACGAAATTTTCAAACGAGTCTTTTAACAGTAAAACGATCTGAAAAGTTATGGATAGCATTACAGTACTCAAGGTTCTATTCAATTATATTGCTAGTCACCATTCGTCACGATGCCTGCGATTGAACTGGATTAAGTTCGACTGGGTGCGAAGTCAACATATTCTTTTAAATCCTTTCTTCTGACGTTCAATTTTTAGGGGATCGTCAGCCTAACCCCTAAACGGATAAGTCAATTGATAATAGTCGCGTTTTTTGCAATCGCTTGGAAAGAAAGTTGCCGTTTTTTGCGATCGACTGTCGACTGGAGGTCAAGTCGATCCGTTTTTTGTCGCTTGACTGGAGATCGACTGGGAACAAAGTCAACAGTCGATCCGATGCACCTTTCTCTTGGAGGTCCAGTCAAACTTGGTGCCAAATTTTGAAAACTGAAACATGTGGACCCAAAAACGTACAATTTACACCTCAGGAAGCGCCAGTACTGCAGCAGTTTCAGAGACTGCCGAGGGAAGAGTTGTGGGGATGGACTGATTTATTGAATGATTTAGACCGTTTTTCGAAGGCTTGTTCTCGCTCCCCTATCAAGCGACAAAAAACGGTCAACTGGATGAACCCGGGAACAAGTCCCAATCGCCAGTCGTTTTGTAAAAAACGCGACTAATTTATTTCAGCAGCGTTCCGGCTCATTTCGGCAACAGTTCTTTTCAGGCTGCATTTGAAATATGACTATATATGTTATCAACTTGATATCAAGCTTGAATTATGCAAAATGTTGGTTGGCGCCTGATGACTGACTAATCACTCACCTCTGTATTGACAGCAGCTTTCTTTCCGTCCTGATTTTAAAATCTACCAGAACATCCGCCACATGTTTTTCTAGCCGGAAAACTCCCAACAAATCTGCTTGAGCGGAGTACACTTCTCCATTACCAGATGGAAGTTTAATGCTGAAAAGCACAAAAGATGTCGCTAGTAGGAACGAAGACGGCATCTTGGGCGGAATGCTCCACTGGGAAAAATTAAATCTCCAGTGACACAATTCTTTAGATTCGCTTTACACTTTGCTCTGTGTGAGACATATATATTTGCTTACTTAGAAGACACATATATTTAAATACTAAGAATCTGTTCTCGAACAGCATCAAACATTGTACATAGGTCACCTGGTTTCCTTCGGTACGTCATAGTCCGACAGAAGCCGGATCCTAGTTAAATTTTCCGGTACTTCCACACTTCTCAGTCACGAAATAGGCACCGCATGTTTCTAGCAAAGTAAGCTATGTACGCCACATGCTTCCTAGGCAATTTTCCGAGGTCCAGATACAACACTCCAATTCTAAATCCACTTAACAAGTAATATAACGTTTGTGTCTTAGTGTTGTACGTGAAAATGTCGTGGGCCTCCACTCGGTCATGCTTAATTAAACGCCCGCTAATTGTTTGCGGCAGATGGTCGATCTGCTCAAGGTGGCCGTATTCCATATAAATAGTTTGGTCGTTGTTCCGTCTCGCAGAAGAACATTATTTAAGGTTATGCTTTAACCCCGCTTGATCATCATTTTTTTTCATTTCGCTACTGTCGGATGTTCCACAACAGATAACACAAGGAGGCGCTGTTTCAGCAGAGAACCCTTGGGATGTTAGCTGCTGTTTTTTTTAAACCTTTTAATAATAATAATAATTAGTTTTTAACACACGAATCGTACAAGACGAAAGCAGTGGAGCACAAAAAAAAATATGAAGACATAATTAGGGAAAAACACAACAAATACATACAAAAGACAGACGAATAACCATAGGCTCACACAGAGGGATACCTATGAAATCGCAAAAGTTGTCCGTCCGTCTGTCTGTCCGTCCGTCTGTAAGCACGATAACTCTCGAAGGGAATGAGATATTTTGATGAAACTTGGTGTGAGGATTCGTTGGATCGTCGGACCAATCAAGTTCGTAGATGGGCTTTGTAGCCCTACATTTAGCGGTGGGGGAGGAGGGGGTTCAAATTAAGGGAAAACAAAATATTTTGAAACAGCTAATGTGATAGTCGATTATGGAGTAAGAAGACAAGCTGAACACGATCGTTAAAACCATTTTGTCATCGGGCAAGTAGTTCGCCCGGAATCCGGCCAAAACCGGAAAGTTTGTTGAAAGTAAAAGTTTTATTTGAAGTTCATTAGATGTTCGATTTGGGGGTAGGAAGACACGGTGAAGACGATTGTGAAAACTATTTTCTAGACGGACAAGTATTTCGCCCTGTGTCTGCACTCAACAAACTACTGGGTTTGTGTGATAGCTTTGCGAGTCGCCATGACATTGTTTTCAATACTAAGAAAACATTATGCATGGCCTTCATTCCCCCTGGTATGAGACTCCTAGTAATTCCACCAGTGTTTGTTTCAGGGGTTCAACTTGAGTTTGTGTCATCCTTCAAGTACTTGGGGTTCACTTTTACCCCCACGCTGGATGATGAACTCCATGTTAATGCATTGGCAAGATCACTCTGTGCTCGCGTCAACCTCCTGATCAGGAAATTTGCGAAGTGTGACGGAGTGGTGAAATCTTTCCTGTTCCGGGCTTATTGCACACAACTTTATGGTCTTTCTCTTGTGACTAATATCACGGTCAGACGCGGTAATTCTTTCCGTGTTCTGTACAATAACTTCCTCCGGTGGTTGCACGGTTTTCCTTGGAATTGTAGTGCCTCGGCAATGTTTGTTGGTGAAGGTCTCCCATCTTTCTCTGAAGTCCGTAGATCAGCTTGTTTTTCGCTCCAGAATAGAATTCTGGAGTCCCAGAACCCTCTGTTGGCTGTTCTCTCTGGGCCGCACATGCGGCTATCTCTTCCTGTTTGGCTGAAATGGGGGGAGCTGTTATATTGTGGGTTTGACCTTAGTGTGTAAAGCGTAAGTTTTTAAAGTGTTTTTTGTTTTGTATAATGGCCCTAGTTGGCCGGTATTAGATCCAAATAAATAATAAATAAATAAATAAGAATCGGTTGCTAAAGCATTGTCGTTTTTATGAGATATTAGAATGATCTATGGTGATCGTCTATCCATGTAACCTAGAATTAAGTTTTTACGCAACGGATACAAATGACAATGTAAAACAATGACATATTTTCGCACCAATTAGTAGAGTGGCATCTATGGTATTTTGATCACGGAAGCAACGGATAGCTTTATAATACTAACTAGTATGACTACGATTAAAAAGGATAAAGTTCAACTGGCTGCAAAGTCAATTTAGTTCCTACTTCCCATATGCTGTTCTTTTCTTTTTAACGCTAAGAGATAGCCCTGTGATTATAGATTTTGATTCAGTTCAGAAAAAATCCTCTTGGAACTTCCAATTTTGAAAACCTCGATGGGTTGACAACTTCAGGATTTAAATGGTAGCGAAGAAACAAAAGGCGAAGCCAAACCAAGGTTTTTGCAACGTTGCCCAGGCAACGTAGGTCTAGTTCTAGTTGTCACCGCATCACCGGCTGATTAGACTTTTCCGATTTATTGTGTTGCGAGAGCAACACTTTGGTTTTGTCGTGGGTTTTTTTTTTCCTAGTACCCCGATTTCCGCTTTTTCCTAGAAAGTGGTAAGGGTATAAGCTGTGCGGTTTTTACGGAATGTACGGACCTTAGGCCGTAGAACTCTTGCCTGGGGCCAAAAAGGATGGTTTTTGCTGGTCATTGAACCAGAGCCTACAGTGTGTGAAGTGAAGTGGAGTTGTGTAGTGTTATGGAGACATCCCATAGCACTTTGCTCTGCAAGAGTCCTCCTAGTTATTCCCTCCATCTATCGCCTACTTTTCTATATATCTCTTCGGTTTCCATCACCATCATTAATTTCCCGGCATCGTGACAATAGGTCACTCGGTCTTTATCCACTAGCTTCAGTTAGCTGCTCGCTAATCCGAGGTCAGGCTTTGATCCATTTCATTCTAAGTATTTTGGCTGCGGAATGATTCCGCAGCCAAGAAGAGTTCTTTTTCATCCTTGGTCGGAGCAAGACCTCAGTTACTCTGTATTATAATTTATGGTAAGGACCAGTTTATATATTTAGTTAGGGACCCATTAGTGCTATATTATATGTGTCCCACTCTTGTACACGATTTACATGAGATAAATTAACTATAGACGTTATGGTCCATCTCGGCTAGTAGGCCTCGGGCTTGATTGGATATGTGAATTCCAGCTTCGCTAGAATGTGTGAACCAGCTTGATTAGGGATTTCTGGATTGACTGCGGCTGAGCTATAGAATTCCCTGAGACTTTCCCTTGTCTCTTTTGTCCGGTTTCCTGACTGGTCCTGGGGCTAGTGGGCACCTACGGTGTCAGAATGTCTTCAGCCCACACCCCAGGAGCCTTATCTTCAGTAAACCTCGCCTCCACTCGTCCATCCTCTCAGAAGTGGTCCAGAAGTGGGATAACATTCATAACAATGGTCTCAACAGTGGGATTCGATCTCACACCTTCTGAACAATGTTGTCAGAGTGGGATAGATCCTTAACAATGGTATCAGAAGTGGGAAGTTTATTTTTTTAAGCCCTTATTTTCTCATAATAAGGAGGACCCACGTCCAAATTTTTTTGTTCGTAGTCACGACAATTATTTTTTTTTTCCACCCACCCGCCCTACCCTTTAATTTAGCAAAATAAAAATAACTCCCTTATTTATTTTATTTCATTTTTTTTATGGTTCAGCTCGGTCAGTCCAGAACAAAAATGTAGGTTTAGGTTTTTCCATTTTTGCTCTTTGATATTTCCGTCGGCTTTCTTCACATATGAAAATTATTTTATGTCGGGTTTATCCTTTTGTTTTTTTTTTCCCTTGTATAGTTTTTTGGATTTTTCCGGTCGCCATGTGAGTGTGTGTCGCGCCACTGACTGTGAATTTTCCTTCCTTCTTTCCTCCCACTTTTTTTTTAAAGAATTTTCCGGTCTACATGTGAGTGTGTGTCGCTCGGTGTGTCGCGCCACTGACTGTGAATTTTCGTTCCCCCTGTCCTCCTACTTTTTTTTGTTTTAATAATTTTCCGATCTACATGTGAGTGTGTTTCGTGCCACTGATTGAGAAATTTCTTGTCCCTCCCCCTTCCCTTTTAAGGATTTTTCCGGTCGCCATGTGAGTGTATTTCGCGCCACTGACCGCGAATTTTCTTTTCTCCTGCCCTTTTCGCCTTTTCAGGAATTTTGCAGTCTTCATGTGTGTGTGTGTCGCGCCATTGATTGCTGATTTTCTTTTCCCTGCCCCTTTCCCTTCCAGGATTTTTCCGGTCGTCGTTGTATGTGTATCGCCGCACTACAGATCGCGATTTGTCCATCCCTTCAGTATTTGTTAGTGTCTACTTGTCGTCAAGTGAGTGTTTTTCGCGCCACAGACTGCAAATCGTCATCGCATCAGCAAAATAATTTATTCACCGGGGTACATCATTGCGTCATTTCGCCGTGTCTATTTTAGATCAGTGCTCTCAACACTGACAATGCGTGCTTGCGGTACCATTGATAAACTAGCACTTGCGTATGATTTCATTTTTCACATACCCGGAAACGTAATTTTGCCTGCGATTATTCCCAATTCCATGATGATTCTTTTCTTTAGTTCCCCGACATATTTTTTTTTTTGCATGAAAGCCATGGTTATTCGGAATAAAATTAACCTTTTTCGCCGTTTTTTCTAGACGTTGTCTTTATGGCACGATTTTCAAGCCCTATGGTGTGATGCAGGGACGTCGTATTTCTTTTTGTGGCATTTTTTCGGCTTATCCTTAATTTTTCACATTCCCCTATCGGCCAGTTTATTTTTTTGTTTGGTGGTGATCTGTTTGTATATTTTTCTTGCGGAGATAGATACTCTCTCAAGAATGTACATCGCGCTTCATTCGTGACATTTTCGTGGAATTTGGACTGGTTTCGGTCTAAATGTGTGTAGTAATTTGCCACATAGACGTTATATGCGTTTCGCCAGTCGTTCCCTCTGTCATCCCTCCCCCACCACCACATTTTTTTTTAGGTTTTCTTGCGGTTCGATTGCCATCTAGCGTATGTGTGTTTATTCGCCATCCGGATGCGGCGATTTCGCATGAAGCCTCTGGCCTATTTTCTTTTGATACTAAATTGAAGGTTAATGCCATTTATTCTTGCCACATATTTTTTTTTTCCCTCATGAAGTAAAAACAATGGTTAGATATCAAGTTGGTTCCGCGTCTTAGTTTAGTCTGAGTTTACACGTCCAGTCGAGCTTGTTCCCCCTCTCATTTTCCTTGTAAACTTTAATATTTTTGTATAAGTGTTATTTTTCGATTTTCTTACATATTATCATTGTTTTCTCAAGTGAATTTTTTAGTGAAGATTTTCGGTGGTCCTTGCGAATATTTTGATTTGTCGTTCCGCAATTGAGGTCACCTACACTCATGACGGATTTTCGAAATGGACAATTACCCCGTTTGCCCCCCTGTCCCTCGACCACGCACATCGCTACTTCTCCCTAAAAATAACATCAAAAATGAATGTTCACGAGATCCCCAATGTTTTCCCCTTCCAGATCCTTGGTTTGGTTGGTCTCAGTATTTGCGAGAATGTAAACCGCTACCAGACTCGCATACTGAGGACCAACCACAATTCCCATCATGCCAAGGTGTAGAACCTTTGTCTGAAGTTGTGCCCAGTAAACTCAAAACCTGCACATTTTACCGGATGGAGAAAAAGTGCTCCCATTAAAGAGTGTTCATCGTATCAGACCGAATTATTCCAGACAAATTAGCTGCAAAATTGTCGGTTTACCCCCTTATACAACAGTTCTGATTAAGGGCAATGCCGCCCTACAGGCCCGAAAGATTACAGTGAACCCCCAGTTCGTCAAAATTCTCCCCGATGGTAATGTCGTCTTCGTAGCAGAGAATCATTCTACTTCAAAAATCTGAATACGAAAAGGTGACCTCTCCCTCCTTTCCATTGATAGAAATTGCAACAAATTTACCCCGCATGATATTGGTGACATGGTTTTTCTCAAATTCCCCCCCGCTTCTGGTATAGGGTCAAAAATTTCCGAAATGCGCCAGGATGGACCCTATCATGTTGTTCGCGTTCTAAACAAAGGCAGAAGCTACGAAATTCAGAAACTCGGATCACAAAAACAAGTCGTCCACTATGACCACTTGAAAAAATCTGGTCCAAGATTTACATTCGTAGAGCCAAGAGTCGGGGTAGCTAGCTCACCAACTGTTCTTGTTTGGAAACAGCCGTTTTCACCGCCGTTTGCATCACCTCGGGAATATTACCCGTCTCCTCCATTCCCAAAACTGGACCGGACAGTGGTAAGGCCACGACTGATTCAGCCTTCGGTAGAGCCAGTGTCAAGGCCTACCAGTCATCATATTCTCCCTCCCCATAGTGGTACGCTTTTCTCTCTGTCCCCTCACGAAATAGGATATACAGGGCAAATAGATACTATGAGAAGCGATTGGCCCCGGCCAGTAACGCCGGAGTGTCCCTCCGAGCAATCACTTTTCTCTTCCAGGTGTCATCGCCGCTGGTGGACCCACGCCAGTCGCCGCCCCGTGCCGTACCGTCTGAATTGGTACTGATGATGTTTAGTATGTAATGGTTCACACGGCGCAAGCAACCGGACCGACTTTCGGTCTCGGTTTGACGCCATTTCTTTAATTCTACCACAATACACCTTAAATAAAACAAATCTAATGAAAAATATTCCAGATTGTTTGAAAAAATTCCATTTTCCAGTTGGTTTCCAATTCTAATGTAAATTTTCCAGTTTGTTGAAAATTTCTATCTGATTCAAAATTTTCAAACGTTAGCAATTAATCTTTAAATCACAGTGGTCTGACTCCCAATCAATTTTTTTTTTGCAAATGTTTGTTTATATTTACATTTTCGGACGGACTTTTTGTATGGCACGCAGGTTGCGACAGAAGAGGCAGTGGCGCTGAGGTCCCAGCGTCTTCGAGCGTCAAGGCGCCTCCTATGGGACAACTTACACCGCCAACGCCACCAACGGAGCCTGTAACGCCGCCGACGCCCCGGAGAGTCATTATCACGCCGCCAACCTTGCACGTCACGCCACCGACGCCGCCAATCTTTTGAATCACGCCACTGACGCCGCCAATCTTTCGAAAGCACGCCACCGATATTGGAAATCGCGCTGCCAACCCCAACAGTGATAACGGGCACGCCGCACAATCCGTGCCAGTCGCTCCGGACCCCACCTCAGCACTCAGCATCCTCCTATCTCCCCACCATGGGTCGAGCCAAGCTGAGCCTACTCCGACAGCCGATCTCCGTCCTGCGTCACGGCCTCGTCCACTTACAATTCCGGCCTCTCCACCCTGACCCTCAATTCAACTCTAAGCGACCAATCAGAAACGATACAACTAGTCACCGTCAACGCCATCTAAATTCAATTTCATCAAACCATTCTTCTGTCTGCGCTACAACTTCAACTTTAAGCAACTTTAGACCAACAATTATTCCGACTTCAACATCATCCAATCTCATCACCAGCGAAATTCAGCCGGACGTTGCAACCTCCAAGTAAAATTTATTTATTTAGGTAGGAGTGTTAGGTCCGCGTTTTCCCGCTTGCAAGTGCGGCTTTAAATATTTCCGGTTAGGTGTGTATATTTTCGTCCCTCCCCCTTCTTAGTTTAATTGTGTAGGCCCTCTTTAAAGTCGCTTTTGTACATATGTTGATTTCGGTTTCGCTTCGCTAGCCCTTGCGATAACTGCACTGTTCCTTTAAGCATTGCTTTTTCTGCTTCCGCGCTTTTCATGCAGTTCCTTCAACTTTTCGGTTGATCTGACTGAAGCCGTTTGTCGGCCACCGCTAGCTTTTGTTTTCCGCGCTTTGTTGCCTTATACTTCTTCACATAATGTATATATTATCAATCATCAGATTGACGCCGTGTGTCCGGCAATCATGCTTAAAAATGCTTTGCGCCTGTCTTTTGCGCTTTCATTACTTGCGTGCCCTTACCTTTAGTGCTTTATTTTGCGGCTTAGAGTGCGTAGGACCTCCCCCATTTCTACTTCAATTTTTTTTGCGTCAAGGTCTTACCTCAGGTCCTTGCGACAGCTAACTGGAGTAATTTTTAAAATTGCGGCCTTTCTTTTTCCCTTTCCTCCCAAATTCCTCCTAGTTTTCCCTTTTCCATTTTGTATTTTTAACAAATCTCAGAGACTTCTCTTTTGGGACGAGTTGTGGTACTGGCAATATTTCCCCAATATTTCCCTGATAATCCCTTTTTAAAGTCTCTTCCAGCCCCTAACTTATTTTAGAACTTAAAGGCATCGACGCTTCAAATATTAATTCTGCCTTTATTTCGTATTTTATATTTGTTTTGGTTTGGTTCGTGTGGTCAGGGTAAGGTCAGTAGGACTGAAGCTCAATAAAGGACCCTGAACTAACTGAACAGAGAGTGGGCTTTGATTTTTCACACTTATTTGATTGCCCTCTCTGTCAGAAACCTGGGTTGCCGCGATGGCTTAGCTATCGATGGTATGTTAGTAGGTGGGGCTGGAATGGAAACATTGTAGAATCTTTTGTTGCCCGTACACCACTCTGCCAAAGGGGGGGAAGTGTGTGTTGGAGACATCCCATAGCACTTTGCTCTGCAGATAGTCCTCCTAGTTATTCCCTCCATCTATCGCCTACTTTTCTATATTTCTCTTCGGTTTCCATCACCATCATTAGTTTCCCGGCATCGTGAGAATAGGTCACTCGGTCTTTATCCACTAGCTTCAGTTAGCTGCTCGCTAATCCGAGGTCAGGCTTTGATCCATTTCATTCTAAGTATTTTGGCTGCGGAATGATTCCGCAGCCAAGAAGAGTTCTTTTTCATGATACTGATACTGATACTGATACTTTATTGTAAAACGAGACTTTCACAGCATTGGATTGCCGAACTTGTCGTTTTCGTCAGGTACATCATAATTACAAAACATTTAATAAGGCGGTTGTACATAATAAAGCAATAGCTTGGTCGGAGCTCCTTGGTCGGAGCAAGACCTCAGTTACTCTGTATTATAATTTATGGTAAGGACCAGTTTATATATTTAGTTAGGGACACATTAGTGCTATATTATATGTGTCACACTCTTGTACACGATTTACATGAGATAAATTAACTATAGACGTTATGGTCCATCTCGGCTAGTAGGCCTCGGGCTTGATTGGATATGTGAATTCCAGCTTCGCTAGAATGTGTGAACCAGCTTGATTAGGGATTTCTGGATTGACTGCGGCTGAGCTATAGAATTCCCTGAGACTTTCCCTTGTCTCTTTTGTCCGGTTTCCTGACTGGTCCTGGGGCTAGTGGGCACCTACGGTGTCAGAATGTCTTCAGCCCACACCCCAGGAGCCTTATCTTCAATAAACCTCGCCTCCACTCGTCCATCCTCTCAACAAGGTGTAGAACAGGGGTTGGAAACTTCCTCCAGGTTCAACATTCTTAACAATCGTGTTATAAGTGGGATATATCCTTAACAATGGGGTCCAGAAGTGGGATAACATTCATAACAATGGTCTCAACAGTGGGATTCGATCTCACACCTTCTTAACAATGTTGTCAGAGTGGGATATATCCTTAACAGTAGCTTATGTCAGAGAGGACTATCTGAAGTTATGCAGCCAAGCTTTCGGTTCATCAAACCATGTTTCTGCTTTCGAGTGGAAAGCTCCGTTCTAGCAGGCAAACAGACAGGCACCAGTAAGTGCTGAATATGTGAGGCAGTTCCCTGGCTCCATAGCCAATAAACCGATGTGATGTTCTTGCCCTGCTGTTATTACTCTTTATACTCGGACCGGCGGCTTATGTCCCACTCGGGATCATTATATGGTAGCGTTCGAGCGGCAGCAGTATTCACCCTTCGAAGGCGTATAGGGATCGTAGTCTTTCGTTTAGGGAGGTCGGTTCTTTTTCTTTAACACTTACTTTATTTATTCCTTTAGTACAACCTGCTTCTGTTAACACGTAAGGTAATCTAATAATACAGACACATGTCTCGCTACAGTCAACTCCCAGAATCATCTGCTCGCTTCGAGCTTCACATCAAATTCCTATTCTTGCTTATTGCGTAGGAGCTAACCGCAGTCGCTACAAAAGATTAAACCAAAGTCCTGATCAAACGTGCCTGAAAACTCAGGAAGAGGATGTTCAACAACAGGGAACTGATAAGGCTACTTCCATCGTCCCGAGGCTTGAATTATTACCAAATATGGAGTTGCTTTTCTCAGACCGCATTATTTCAGATTACGGAATCAACTTTGATATTTAATATCCTAATACTATCCGTAACACTCGTTATCCCTTTCAAGGTTTTGACTCCCGACAAAACAAACTATGCCACTGCCAGAACTTGATTTTTATAAACTTCTCTTTACTTGGCTTACTTTATTTTTGCATTCTAAAATTTTTGATCAACCTGTCTAACTCAGTTACGACAGATGTTCCATTTCCAGTATCGGCTTTTCAATAAAATGAAAACAAAACTTTACAAGCCTCTACCCTTCCTTTTGTCCGAAAGTTTGCATGAGCGGTGGTTTGCAAGTTTTTAGACCTGAAACCTTTTGCTCCCCGGCATAGTATGCTGAATACTTTCCCGACAAAAGGGTACTTTATGTACTGATAAAATAGAAGCAATTAAATAAAAGTCTGCATCCCTTCCCTCTTTCGAAAATTTCGTTCAGGGTAGGACCTAATTTTATACAATCAATATCGAGTTCTGACTTGGCTAACCCACCCGTAAAGAAGTTAAATTTATAATTTATGGCAACACAATTAGCTTATAATTTTACAATTGTAAGTTGATTTCTAATTTTAACATTAATTTTTTTTTTTTTACTTTAATGGAATCAATATGAAGTTCAAATTACTAAGACACCCGCGAAAATCTGAATTAAAAGAAAAATAATGCCTCTCCCAATTAAATTAATTCTTGAGCATATGGAACTTGGTTTAACTGCGGTCACGACTCAAACTGAAAACTACGTTAACACAAACGTTAATTCGCGACGACACTACAATACCGACAACAAGAAAAATTTTCCATATTATATACACGACATAAAACAATTAATTATTTTTATTTCGTTTTATCGGAACCAATGAAAATCGGTTCTTAATTTAACTTAAGCAAAATTTACAGTATTATACACACCACATACTACAATTAATTATTTTTATCTCGTTTTATCTACTTCAACTTAAGCAAAAATTACCATATTGTGCTCACAACATTTTACAACTAATTATTCTATTTCATTTTATCTAGTAATTTATTACTATTATTATTATTACATATATATATATATTTTTTTTTTTTTTTTTTTTTTTTTTTTAATATACATTTATAGTCTTGGCTCTTCAGCCATCTGAATACATTTGATAATGTGATAAGCATGCTCAGCAAATAAAGCAATAGAAAAATCGTGGCCTTCGGCCCTTCAAATACGTTTGAAAGTTTAAAACAAGCATGCTTCACTCATTGAAAAGGAAAATACTACAATTTGTGGCCTGAGGCCCTTCGAATAATTTACATGAATCACATGTTAAAGCGGCAAAACAGCACTAAAAATTATAATTGTCTTATTCCGATGTTCACTGTTACTGTTGTGTACACCCACTACCGTGAAAAATTCCGAAACAGTACAACCGGACCATAAGTTCTTGCCTTGCACGGGCATTCGCGGGACGCATAAAAATATCGTTAAGCTGATCCACGGTGACCTCCATCGGAATTCTTTCTCGTCGATGACTTCTGTTGAATAGTTCCTCGTTGATGACTTCTGTTGAATAGTTCCTCGTCCATAACTTCTGTTAAGTAGTTCCTCGTCTTCATCTGTTCTGATGAAAACTCGACCGAAATGGTTACGAATGATGGTTGGTTGACTCGACGCTGACTCGGTTGACTTGATGACTTCTGTTAAGTCGTTCCTCGTCGATAACTTCTGCTGGGTTTATGGCAAAACTGCTTCTAGCTGTTCTGATGAAAATTCGACAGGAATTCTTATGAACGATGGTTGATTAACGGCTCCGTTCATCCACGGATGCGGTATGGGAGCACTCCGACTTGGAATACTAGGGAGGGGTTTTATGACTACGTCCCCTCTTGGTTCCTCTGGTAGAATAGCTGGCGAAAACGGCATGGCCTCGTATGCGAATACATCTACGGCTACTTCAAGATTCGGTGGCAACTCAGCTCGTTCGCCGTCCTCCATTGGCATGGGCAGAGTGTGAGGGCGATGCCGCTCCTCGTTCTGTGGCGACTCGGCTCGTTCGCCGTCCTCCATTGGCATGGGTGGAGTCTGAGGGCGATGCTGATCCTCTTCTCCTTCCTCATCCGCGAAAAGGTCAGCAAGCCGTTCATCGATTCTCCTAGGGCTCATATTGACGTCCCCTACCGGTTCCTCTGTTGGCGTTATCGAAGCGAAGCGTTGTCGAACTAGTTGGCTTTTCATGCTGTATGCAGGGCAGGGCCGTTATCAGCTAAGCTCTTCTGTGCTCCTTAGTCGAACTTCTGCTGATGTGGACATAACTCGTCCGCATGTACGTGACTTCTAAATGGGAAGACAGATGGCGCTGCAAGCCGTCTCTTCTTTCTCGCCACTGGCAAGATTGGTTTGAGAGCGACGACTGGTTCTTTTCTTCCTCGATGAATGATTGACGAACTGCTCCTCCATGACTGGGATTTCTGCTGAGAACGACTCGTAGTAAGGACTAAGTTGGTTCGGCTTCGGTTCGACCTGTAATATAAAATAAACGCAGTATATCTGGAATACTTATTTAATCGCTTTACACGATTACTTTTGGCGTCCTCTCATTCTCATGTTTCTTTCTTCTCCGTGTTTCTTGTTATTTGTATATGTGCTTCGCGAAAATTTAAAACACCTCAAATCTGACGTTTAACGCACATCAGATGCTAAAACCGCAAATCACGGGAGCTGTTTTAATTTAAAGACACCTCAATTCTGACGTTTAACGCACATCAGATGCTAAAACCGCAAATCAAGGGAGCTCTTTAAAATTTCCCACGACTTCTCTTTGAGCGTTTAAAGTACGCTAAGGGTAACTTGACCGCAAGTTCTGACCTTTCAAATCGCGACATATGCTAATCCATTTAAGCTGGATGGCCTCTGACGGTAGTTTTTAGCTGTACAGCAAAACAAAATTTGGCGCGATTTCTACGGCACACGGTAACAAAGTGAAGTTGGACGTATGCTTCAACCATATCTGTCTAGATCTATCTATCTGTCTATACTTGCTATCATGAAGAGCTTCTGGATAAAATGCCGGTTAATATCTCCGACCATTGACCATTGGTTGACACTGTCTGTGTGTCCTTCTAAGCTCTGAAAGACTCAAAACAATAATTAGTAAAACCCTCACTCGATTTGTCTATCAATCGAAATACGTGTCTAGCAGCAATTATTTAAAAATCCTGTGACTCAATTATACTGCAAAAGTACGTCAGCTACTCGCGTGAAGCAAAACCGCAAAGCTAGTCAGCAAAAGCAAAATTGAAAAATCGTGGCTGTATAGTCTCTACAGGTTTTCATTTGTGTCATAGCTTTTAGGCATAATCTGTTAGTTGAGCTACGTGACCTTCTCTTTTCAACAAAGGGGAGCGAACTCTTACTTTTCAGGGCAAAAGTAATTAGGGAAAATTTTGGGACAAGCAAAAATCGAACAAAATTTCTTTACTCAGTATTTCAGGGATTCAATCTGATACAATTGTTATTTTGTACATTCGTTCAATCTAGTATCATAATATAATCTAGGGATTATAACTGATTGATTATTACTGAGCCCTCTGACATGGTGCAGTAAAACAAAATAATAGACAGGTAAAATACCGCGTAGTTTCGGTCAAGGGGACCAACATTGACCGAGCTCACTCCAGGTTTATCAGTGCATGACATCACTACACGTTACTTCCCATTTTAAGTTGCTTAATTCTCCAATATTTTCTCACCCTGATTTAATTCAAACAAACTTTTGCTCTTTCGCTTCTCTGTTTACCTACTGGCTCATACCACACTTAATGCAAATAAAATGGTTACAGGGGTTTGAGACTCCCTACTAAATCTTCGCGAATTGAAATATCTATTTGTTTTAATAATATTTTTAGGTCTTTATAAGTTGAGAAAAGAATATTTAGAAACTGCACCGTCTTTAGTGCCGAGACAGGTCGCTCCGGCCGGTGTGAGCCTGTCTTAAGCACTTTCGACAGTATTACACGACAATAGACCATTAGTAAAAACATAATGTGCACTTAATATTAAAACTCTGGGTCTATTATTGATTTATTAAACTTTATGATTTCTTCCATCTTTCTGAAACAAGGGAACTAAACTAAACTTTCTTGTCCATGTATTATTTGCTACGCCAAACATAAAATGAAGCAAGATAAAGCCAAGTGAGTACTCAGTAAAACAGCAACATTACAAATTTAATTTAGCGACCACCGACGACTATTCTATTATATTGTATATGAACAAAATCGCAATAGCTCGACGAGTTTATCCTGGGCTTCAAAGAGCAAATCTTGCACGTCTGCAAGGTGACCTTTGACGCCCCGGAATTCAACTGTTGTAACGTTTATTATTTCTGCAGTTCAAGATTTTCTGCTTATTTTGCTAACTTGAGCTTCTGTTCGCGCGTGTTCCAGCTTTTCTTCTGAAACCCTATCTGCGCCTCCCTCTTTTTCCTCTCGTTAATTTCCCATATTTGTCTGATCGTGTTTATTTGTCTTTCATCTGTAATAAACCACTGACAACTACTATACATGTAATTTACTTTTAGTAATTTACCCCTCTATTTATTGCCTTTGATTTTCGGGTAAATAAGGGCTTCCAAGCTTATCATACCCTAACCTATTTGGGCGGCGAACTTCTCTGGACGTTTGTCTAGTACCTCTCGTAGCCAGATCAAACCTAACACCTTGCATTGCACCGCGGCGCGCGGCTTGAGTACGTAATCTAAGCGCCTCTGAACGAACTGTAGGGTGGCTTAAAGCTCTATCACGAATTAAAATTGGTGGGGGGCTATTAAGATCAATAGGAGCTTCAGACCCTGGGTGATCAGATTCGAGTTCCCCAAATGGTCCTCTCAGTTCTGGCATACTACCAGAACGGTTGACCCCATCGCTAAAATCCGACCCGAGCCCAAAATGACCCGGTGTCTCCTCAAGTGTGCCCCTTCCAAAACCTCCCCGTTGAGGGCTGGTTTCTTCTGATTCTGGTAACCGAGATACTTTACCCCCCCGAGACTGAGGTGTCTCAATTACCGTTTGATTTGGTGACTCTTCTTCTGGTCGAACAGGTGATAGGTCTGGGGACCTGTCAACCCGCGTACTAGCCTGAGGGAAGTTATTACCCGTGAGTGAATCGTTTATACCCCCAGGATCACTAAACGGATCCTGCGCAACTGTGCTCTCGAACTCTAGACGGTAGTTTGGGGCCTCTAATGACGGTATCCCCACCCCAGCGAGATTTTCGTAGAAATCATGAGATGGTGTGATACCCTGTCTCAAAACTGGTGCCTCGCCAAAAGTTGGCGTAGAGCATCTAACAACTGTCCTTGGTGTGAAAAGTTCTCTTTCCATCAGCGCATCGTCTAATAATTCGCTCTCGAGACTCGAGGAGCTTCCAAACCCCTGCCTGCGAACAGGTGTTTCAGTATAGGGGTCATCCCATTCTAAATCTTCAGAGCCCAGAGAATAACGTCTTTTGCAATCCCCATGTTCATTTGGTTGATCCGTATGATACGGCTGTAATGTTAAAGGGCGGTGAAATAGAGGAAGTTGGCGGAATTTCGGAAAATCCTCCATCGATTCCGGACCCGGAACCGAGGATTCCGGTCTAAAAGCAAAATCACTCGCGCCAATATCATACATGTCCTCAGTAAGTGGGTTTGGTATAACGGAAGGTGGGTTTGGTGGGTCGCAGTCTGGGATAGTTTTCTGACCTGCAGGTGGACTGTCCCACCAAGTAACTGTTTTTCCGGTACGCGAACTTTCAGGTTTATTTCCGGCCGGATTTTCTGCGGGAGAGGAAATGGGTGCCGGAATTTCGTCAAAATTAGGCGGTATAATCAGTTCATCTTGCATAACGTCCCTTTCCCACAGACTCCTGGGAATGTACGTTTTCAAACGATTGTAATGGACAATTTCCACCCGTCCGTCTGACAGCCTTGTGATTTTAAAGTTTAGGCCATTTTCCAAAACTGCATTTATTCGATAAGGTCCCACCCAACGTATCTTGTCCAATTTTCGCAACCTCGCGTCGGGTGGCGTATGCAAAAGTACAAGGTCACCGACCTTTAGGGGTTTCTGATTTTCGGTTCTATTGTAGTAGAACCGCTGACGTTCCCGAGCGATATCGGAGTTGTCCCTGATCATTTGATACGCAGTTCTCTGCCGAGTAATCATTTCCGATTTGTAATCCGAATCCAGATTATAATAGACCCTACTGTTAATGACGGTGTCCATCGGGAAACGGGCGTCGCGAAGGAACATAGCATAAAATGGGTTGTCCGAGATGGATTCGTGAAAAGCTGTGTTCATAGCAAATTGGACATAACAAAGTTGGTCTTCCCAGTCTGAATGTCCCCTATCCTTGACGTATAGACTTAAAATGTTTGCTATATCCCTATTCCGCCTTTCGACCGCCCCGTTACACATAGGATGATACGCAGATGTACGAAGCTGCTTAATGTCAAGAAGTTCAAGTATACCCTTGAATACCGCATTTATGAATTCCGTACCCTGGTCACTTATCAAACGTTCACATGCCCCATAAATTAAGACAAAATGCTCAACAAAAGCCCTTGCGACAGCTTTCGCTGTTTTATCTGCTATGTCCGTAAGAACGATGTATTTCGTAAAATGATCAGTGATGACGACAATATATTTTGAACCATGATTAGAAACGGGTAATGGACCGAGAAGGTCGATACCGACCATATCGAGTGGTCTAGAGGACTCGGGTATGGTGCCCAACGGAGCCCTGGGTGTGTGGTTAAGACCTTTGCGTTGACAACAATCAAGGCAACACAGCACATATTGTTTGACAACGTTGTACATGTTCCGAAAGTAAAAACGGTTGCGCACGCGCTCATATGTCTTAAGAAACCCAAAATGACCCGATATTTTTGAATCATGGCAATCAAATAGGACTTCCGGGATGAGTGAACGAGGTAAAACTGGTACTACCCGCAAATCAGGCCTGCGACAGTTTTGATACGGTGTGTAAATGTAACAAAGTAAGCCGTCGTCAAGAACAAAATTTTCGATTTCACGCAGGACTTGAGTTTCGATTTGAGAGGGCAACCCACTGCCATGTTTAAGGTAGTTACGTACTGCAGAAGAAAACCCGTCTTTCCCTTGCAATTCCCGCAGTTCCTCTGAGGAAAACTGGTTATCCGCCTCTGGTATTACGGCCATTATCGCGGGAGTTGGAATAGTCGTAGGGAGCCTACTTAGAGCGTCTGCAACGACGTTCTGAGTCCCGGGGATGTGCGTGATCTCGAATTCGTACCCTTTCAGTTCCATCTGCATTCTAGCCCACTTTCCGGTAAGATCCTTCCCTGTACTCTTCATCAACCACTGAAGAGGCTTATGATCCGAGGCAACAATGAATTTTCTACCGAGCAAATAAGGGCGAAATGACCTGATGCAGTGAATTACGGCTAAGGCCTCCTGTTGGACCGCGGCATGTTTGACCTCGGCGTCGTTGAAAGTACGTGACGTATACTGTAAGACCTTTTGCCTCCCACCCTGTTCCTGGGTCAAAAACCCTCCACATGCCTTTTTGCTAGCATCGCAAAAAATTTTCATCGGTTTCGCGGACCGACCAAGATCTGGAAGGCCAAGTATAGGTTCTTCTAACAATTTAGATCGCAGCAGTTCAAAAGCTTTCTTCTCCTCATCCCCAAAAATAAAAGGTACCTCCTTTTTGGTAAGTTTAATTAGGGGTGACGCTATAGCCGAAAACTGGGGGACGAATTTGCGAAAATACGAAAACAGACCTATACATGAGCGCAGTTCGCTGACGTTCTTTGGGTATGCAATGTTACGTACCGCACTTAGCTTATTGGGGTCTGGACGGACTCCGTTCTTATCGACCCGATGACCCAAGAAAATAACTTCCTCCTTAAAAAAATCACATTTCCGCGCTTTCAATTTCAGACCGGCTTTGCGGAAAGCGGTAAAAACTTTAATCAACAAAGCCATGTGCGAATCGTCGTCTTCTGAGGCGTTTATAACGTCATCCAGATAGACGGCGACCCCTTCATCAAACAGATGTTTCAAAATTCTATGCATAATTCTACTATAAGCCGCGGGCGCGTTTTTTAGACCAAACGCGAGTTTCGCGTAAACGAATTGCTGGTAGCCTGGTGCCGAAAACCCCGTATATTTGCGGCTTTCTGGATCGATTTCCATCTGCCAATAACCACTCAAACAGTCAAGAACAGAGAAAATCTTTTTGCCATGCAATTTGTCTAAAATAGCAGCGATATGAGGGAGCGGAAACTCGTCTCCCACTGTCACATCATTCAGGCGACGAAAGTCGGTAACCGCACGGTAACTTCCATCCTTTTTCCCGACCAACAATAACGGAGCTAGCCACGGCGAAGCGGCTGGCTCTATAACCTTACAAGCCAACATACGGTCAATTTCTGCCTTTGCAACAGGTTCAAGGTGGACTGGAATGCGATAGGGACGAACTTTCTGTGGGGGTGCATTACCCACATCAATTACAAAAGGCTGAATGTTGCAAGTTCCCAAATCAAAATCGTCCTTCGCGAAAACGTCATGATTATCAGTTAAAAGCTTCTCTACTTTTTGTTTTCGAACTGGGTTTTTCGCGAGGTGATCTAATTTGAACATTTTAAGAAACGCATCCACTTCATTGTCTGGCAGAAAACCAGGACCCGAATTAACATCTGTTGGTTTTAATGAGTCGGTAACACTCATGCAAATATTTTCGTCTGCAATCCAGGCTTCGGCATTCGCCATATAAAACAAAGGAATTTTTATATCTTTGTCCGAATAGTTTTCTATGAATACCTGAAACATGCCGTCCTGTGTAGTTACAAGTTGTTCTGGTAAAACTAAATCTGGAAATCTTTCGCTCATTTCCTTCGTAGGCGAAACCAAAAACAACCCGTCCGTATCAATTGGCCCCCTACTGGTAGATAACACACAACGTTTACTGGTTTTTGTCTTAACGTTAGTCCTAGAAACGAGTTGAAGACGGTGTATGCGTTTCGGTGGTTTCACAGCTTCCACCTCCGTTTTTACCAACCCGATTTCAGACTTTTTACAAGTATTTTCAGCATGGGAAAGTGGGCAAGGGTAATCAGGAGGAGGTAAATTAACTACAGGACCCACAGGGTGACCAGAGATCGACTGTGGACCCCAAGACTGACTTCTAGTAAAACAACAATTTTGTTCCCTTTGTCCTTTAAGGTTAACCAGATTTGCCGACGGATCAGAAAATTTACAAACAGGCCGAACCTCTCCCCCATTTCCGCCTCTACGGATTAATTTGTCATTTTTAGCATCAACTAGTAGGTCGTACTTCTTTAAAAATCCGTACCCCAAAATCATCGGTATCTTCAGTTTGTCACTTATTAAAAAAGTCTCAAAATATTCATGTTCATCAATTTTTACATTCTCTGAAATACATCCAATAATTTCCATAGAATGGCCGGTAGCACTACTAACATCATTATGGTTTTTAACTATTTTTGACCTAGCTAAAACAGGCAACTGCAAAAACGTATCATGGCTTATTAATGAAATCGAAGCGCCGGTATCCCCAAGCGCGCGTACAGGAATATCACACACTGAAGCATTAAAATACGGCAAAGCATTGCAATTCACTCCATTGCAATTAGCAAAATACGACGCAATAAAATTTCCACCCATATTTTTAGTCAAATAAGCCGGGACAGGATGCGCATCAGAATTTACTGAAACGTGACGAAGTGCGCGTCCCCTTACAAGTTTAAACGGCTGCTGTTTTCAGACACCAGGCATTCCCTTGCGAAATGTCCGTTTTTCCCACAATTAAAACACTTTTTCGGATTAAATCCGACGGACTGACTGCGACATTGTCTTGCCATATGCCCGATCCTTTGGCAGTTATAGCAACGGATGGTACGTGGTGCGCGACATTCGCGAGCAAAATGACCCGTTCTGTTGCAGTTGAAGCAATTCTTATACGACCCAACCGGTTTTCGGGACTCGGACCTCCCACGGCGACCTTCCCAGCCATTCCTGTCCCCTCTCGTGTCACGAGATCTACCCCTATAGCTGCTAGTGTCATTTGACATTTGGTCATTCCGTAACGAATCCCGACGGCGAAATACTGGGCGACTCGAACGGTCAAAAATAGTGCCGTCGCTACGGTTACCTGGTATGTTTTCCCGAACCATACCATCTCGTGAGGTTGTATCAGCTAGTACACTAGGCTTAGTTTCAACTGAAGCGGAAGCAATAGCGGAAAGCATATGAGGCGATTTGGCTTTAGCAAATTCACGTGCCCGAAAATCATTGATCAAAATTTGTGTGGCCTCCTCAAAATCTGTGGGACACTTAGCAACCACCCGCATTCCCAGCGTAGGGGAAAGACTGTCAAGAAGTAGGTTTTTCAAAAGATGTGAATAGCCGGCAAAACTTTCTTCGGTTACCGACGGCATTTGATCAAAGCCCATTAATTTTAAAACCTTCAATTTCAGCTTTTCTAAAAATGGAAATGGGTCTTCGCCATCCTCTAGACGAAGAGTTTCGTGAATCAATCGTGCTCTAAGAGATGTGTGCTCAAACTGGCTTGCCAAAGCCTTCTTCAAATCGTCAAACGACTCGAATTCCGCGTGGCTTGTTAAAAAATTAGCCGCATGCCCCGTTGTTTTCATGAATGCCAAACGGATAAGTTCATCGCTCTGAATAGACTTATCCCAGAATTTCAAATTTTCCAGCATCTCAAGAAATACCAAAACGTCTTCGCTACCAGTGAAGGTAGAGACTTGCGATGCAATTTTACAAAGCGTGTCAAGGGACATTTTTGCTGTGTCTTCGACAGACATTTTACGTTCGCTCAGTAACCCCGTAAAAAAATTAAAATAGAAAAATGTACTCAAAACACTAAAACACTATATACCATAATATCTAACCTACACCTTCCCTCCAAACGAAAGACGACGCGTCACCAGTAAACCGATGTGATGTTCTTGCCCTGCTGTTATTACTCTTTATACTCGGACCGGCGGCGTATGTCCCACTCGGGATCATTATATGGTAGCGTTCGAGCGGCAGCAGTATTCACCCTTCGAAGGCGTATAGGGATCGTAGTCTTTCGTTTAGGGAGGTCGGTTCTTTTTCTTTAACACTTACTTTATTTATTCCTTTAGTACAACCTGCTTCTGTTAACACGTAAGGTAATCTAATAATACAGACACATGTCTCGCTACAGTCAACTCCCAGAATCATCTGCTCGCTTCGAGCTTCACATCAAATTCCTATTCTTGCTTATTGCGTAGGAGCTAACCGCAGTCGCTACAAAAGATTAAACCAAAGTCCTGATCAAACGTGCCTGAAAACTCAGGAAGAGGATGTTCAACAACAGGGAACTGATAAGGCTACTTCCATCGTCCCGAGGCTTGAATTATTACCAAATATGGAGTTGCTTTTCTCAGACCGCATTATTTCAGATTACGGAATCAACTTTGATATTTAATATCCTAATACTATCCGTAACACCAATATATCTTCTTCAAGTGATAAGTAGAAAAATTTACAGAATCAAAAAAGTGTCATTTTCCCACGGGTCCGAAACTGCTGCCACATATTGTTTCTACCCGTTTCTGTTCGTAATTTCAGCTGAGTTTTATCAATTATTTTCTTACACTTGGGAGTGAGGAAGACAAACGATATCAGATGGGCCTCTTAAACTGTAGAAGTTCTCTCACTGCTAAAGAAACTAGAGATTAGCCTTTGCTCCTTTCTAAGTGGTGATATTAGAAAGTTGAGCCTAGGGCAAGAAGTCAACTTCTGAAATAATACAGACAGATATTTTTTTTTCAACAGCGTTCGATAGACCTTGGTGAGCTTTTTGGTACAAAAATTCCTTCATGAGATACAACAGTTTGAAAGTTTAGAGGGGTTGACAACTTCAGTAGTAAGGTACACACTGAAACCGAAAATGCGATCCCAATCGTGAGACATGTAGGGTAGTTGTAAGCAACAATCGGCTGTTAGACCATAACCATCTTCGGCGATGAGGGGTTAGCAGCTTTGGTAGTTGGTGTACCTATTTATCCTATTATTTCTTTCCGGTGTGTGAAAGCAATTTGGTACCATGTCTATCACGTGGAGATGGACTTGTAAGTAAGAATCGGTTGCTAGAAGGGTTCATGAGGGGCTAGAAATAAATCTGAGGGTATGAAAATTAGTCTCCTTAGTCTGTCACTGTAACTTAGGATTAGGTCTTTGAGGGGTTGACAACTTTAGCGGTGGGGTACATACTCAAACAAAGAATAGGCGGAACCCAATTGTGAGACATGTCAGGGACTTGAAATAACAATCGGCTGTTATACCATAATCATCTTCGGTTGTGAGGGGTTTCCGACTTTTCCTAGTTTGTTCACCTTTTTTGTTTCCGGTGTTTTCGGTGATAAAAAAAGATTTGGTTCATGTCATCATTCAAGAATCGGTTGCTATAGCATTGTCATTTTCATGAGATGCTACAATGGTGTACGGTCAAGGCCGTATCCAGGGGGAGGGGCTAGGGGGTTGAACTCCCCCCCCCCCCGAAACATACAAAAATAATAATTGTATAGGCTTTCTCTGATCTATGTGCTTTTTGTACTTTTTTGTCCGACTAGCAGGCAAACCCCCCCCCCCCCCCCCTCAAAAGGCAATTCCCCCCCCCCCCCCTCCCGAAATAAATTCCTGGATACGGGCCTGTGTACGGTGATGGTCTATCACTGTAACATAGAATTAAGTGTTACCGCAATGGATACCAATGATAATGTATAACAACGATATAGTTTCGAAATAATTAGCAGAGTGGCATGTATGGTATTTTGATCCTGAAAAGTTACGGATAGCTTCATAATACCAACTAGATTATAGAAGATAATGTTCCAAGTTTTCACCAGTCACGATGTCCACAATTAAAAAGGATAAATCTCAGCTGGCTGCAAAGTTAATTTTGAGGGATAGCCTTTGATCATGTTAAAGTTTCGAGGGGTTGACAACTCCAGTGTAGGCTACACACGGAACCCAATTCCGTGACTTATAAGTAACAGTCGGCTGTTAGACCCTAATCATCGAGGGGTTTCCAACTTTTCCTAGTTTGTGTACCTATTTCGTTTCCGGGGTTTTTGATAATTATAAAAGTCTGATTTTCGTTTTTCATGATGTGCTAGAATGGTCTATGGTGAGGGTCTATCACTGTTCCTAAATTTAGTGTTTATACAACGGATATAAATGATAATGTAAAACAATTTCGCAATAATTGTGTCATCTATGGTATTTTGATGCTGAAAGTTACGGAGAGCTTTATAATACCAACTAGGTTATATCAGATAACGTTCCAAGTTTTCACCCGTCACGACGTCTACGATTGAAAAGGATAAAGTTCAAGTGACTGCAAAGTTAATTTAGTCCCTACTTCCGATTTTCTGTTGCTGTTTTTTTTTCAGCGCTAAGGGATAACCGTGTGATAACGGATTATGTCATCAGTTCAGAAAAAAATTGTTCTTGGACCATACCACTTTGTAAACCTTGATGGGTTGACAACTCCAGAATTTAACCGATAGTGGAGAAACAAAACCAAAGTGTTGCTGCAACACTTCACGTTGCCGAGGCAACGTAGGTCTAGTTATAGTTGGATGACTTGGATGTTCCATTTGTGTAGTATAATTATTTTCTTTTCTATTTTCTCTTACTTACGGTTGTAATGTCTTCTAGTTTCGTGCTTTAAGAAACAAATATTCCTAATCACAACAATTTAGACCTTCCAAGTTCCTCACTTTATTTTGAAAACTTAAAAACAAATACATTTATATAATCTAAACAATTCCTTATTCACCACTAATCATTCAAATTACGGCTGCAGGACCGCCAGAATGCTTGGTCGAGATTTCGGAGCCATTCATTTGCGACTAGCGGAAGAAAATAAATCAGTTCTAACTTTGCCCTTAAAGGACCCGTCGCACCTATATTATTATTTCCGTTTATGCTACTTCCCGCGATTCCGAACTTCCTATGCATTTTGTGTCCACACTAACGACCGTTATTCTAATTCTTGCATTCTCCGTGTCCGGCGCTTTTTTAGCCAGACCAGGCTCATGCGTGTCAATTCTGTGGAGCTAATTGGTCAGCAATACTGTTGATGCAAGTTTCTCCAGGTCTCTTATCAAAACCAAGGGGGCTGCGCGCTGAAAACAGCCGAGACGAGCTTGTAATCTCTTGGAAACCCAGCAGAATTTCAGAGGAATCACATATGTGTGATGCTGAAATATAAAATGTATCTACTGCGAATTTTGTTTTACAAGAAGAAGATAATAAAATGTATTGATTTTTATTATTTTTTGTTATTTTAATTTAATATAACTGATTTTTTTGCTTGATTTTTTTTCTTTATTTTGCAGCGACCACTGTCTCCAAATATCTCGTGTGATACCCAAGAATTCGTCGTGTTTCGTTCAGAAATGTTCAGCGCAAGCTGACTGTGACTCATGCTCGCTGGTGCTACACGGATTAGTCAAGTGAGATGTTTACTTAGCGATATTCGGCCCTTCCTGGCAAGGGCCCTCTTCAGGTCGTGGATAAAATCTATTTTTTTCAAAGAAAAGTTTCTTTTAATCGTGATCTCTTTTACGATTTCTTTTTCCATGTACGACCAGATCTGTGTGCTTGTGATCTGTCACTTGTACACGTAGATATTGTGTCTTGAGATCTGTATGATGTTCCGTAACGAGAACAAGGTTCGACTTGGAAATGACTTCGAAAATTCGAATGTCGCGGCCCGAACTTTGTCCATTAATGACGCCCAATTCACCCAGGCGAATGCGAATCCCCGTTATTTGGGCTTAGCCGTGCTTTATGCAAGACCTGTTAGTTTGACCCAGGGATTGGCATGATTAATCTATATCATTAGAAAGCGAAGATACAGTAGAGGCAGGCCCGTATCCAGGAATTTATTTCGGTTCTTTGTTTTGCCATTCGGGGGGAGGGGGGGGGGGGTAACCTGCGGGTCGGACAAAATTACATAGATCAGAGAGAAAACCCTATAAAAATGATTATTTTTGTATGTTTCGGGGGGGGGGGGGGGGGTCAACCCCATACCCCCCCCCCCCCCCTGGATACGGGCTTGAGTAGAGGTACGCTTCTTTGAAAGTCCCCTAACTTGAAACAGCGCGTCAAAATGTCAAAAGCTATATTGAATCCATTCACTGTATTTTGTCTTATCTTTTGCTAATACCAGTTATATGACGAAGTCAAAAACACGTCAGCCATCCTCGGGAAGAACAAGAAAACGTAGCACTAACGACTCAAACTCAATAACTCAATCCTGTGTTAACCAATCACTGCGATGTTTGGGAGCAGCTCTGATACCACTTCTCGCTCTTCCGCTATGTACACGGCTGTTTCGTATCGGCAAGAAGAGTTAGTCGTCAAGAGTATTTCCGTACTGCAACATCTGTGCAATACTTTCCTAACCGTCCAAAGTATCCCAACAGACGAAACAGAGACTTCAAAATTAACAGCAGACGAAATAAAACGAAACCGGATTTCATTCCTCTGTCAAAAAGGAACCTGAAACACTTGGGTCTTAAAGAACACCTGAATGAAGATTACCAAGTATCATCCCTATCTGTATGTCTTCCGTAACATTGCCTGCAGAAAACTTAATCCAAATACGAAATAGTGTTTCCAAGCCATGATTTTTGCTCCATTTTGCATCTGTGCTTATTTCAATACCGCAAAATTTTAGAAATGAACAAATGTCTCCAATCAACCCTTCTTCTGGAATATTTGTAACCAGTTAGGCCCAAACGTATATCTAGAAGAAATTCCCATACGATCCGGCCAGCGCTGTACAAGATTTGAATAAATTGCGCTTTTTCTCTTCGAGTCTCCATGTGCAAACCTCCAGAAACGAACATCCCTATTTTGAAGACGTCACGCTCAGGAGAAGAATGCTCTCCGTGGCCATGGCTGTAAATGCATTCTCCATGGTGTGTTCAAGTATGGTTTCATTGTTCAGGTGTCCTTTAAGTCACGTTCACAAGCATGCCTACCCTAGCACGTGTGCCACGTGCTCAGGCGTAGCCAGGCACCGAGTTCTAGAGCCTGGCCCCAAATTTGTTCCTAGGCATGGGTGTGTGCAGTGATGCTAGGCACGTACCTAGACATCTGTGCTTGGCTAAGCATGCTTGTGAACGGGTCTTTAGCAGAGCCTCGTTTTTGTTGCAATAGCGCTGCCGCATCGCTGCTGCAGCACTTCTTTGCTTTTGCATAATATACGTTTTTGGATTCACTTTCTTCTTGGTTTAAGTGGCATCGCTGCAGCATCTTGCAGGGAAACACGGACTTGGTTGGGGAGCAAGTCCGTGATTCTCGAGAATCGCTGCCGTCTTCCTCGGAAGCGCTGCAGTGCAAAAACGGATGTAGAAAGAATCAGTCCGTAATCAGCCGAGAAGTGGCCCTGCAGCATGCAACAAAAACGAGGCTCAGATATAAGGTTCTTAATTTATCATCCCCATTTGACTATTTAGATACGAAAAGCAAAACAAAGGTAATCAAGAATTTAGCGAATTGTCTTAAGAAGCATACCTGTACTGTCAAGAACTGATTGCGATAGGCGATGCTACTATGCGGGAATGAAAGGAAGATCTAAAAGAGGCATGTTGTCGGCGAGGAACCATGTGACTCGTCTTAACTAATCTAAAAAACAACTTGGACCAATCACGCAACTTACCCCATTTCGATCCCAGTAATACCGGGCATCCACCGTGCAGGGTAAGGTAGTCCGGCTTACCATTTCTTCTAACATTGTGCCAAAAGACGGCAGCGTTTCTAACTGGCTTAATGCCAACACCTATGCGAGGGAAGACGGTGTTTCCTCCCATCTCCACGTCTGAAAGCTGAAATCGCAAAACAATCAACAAAGCCCGTGACCAAGGTCACAATAAAACCTTTCATTAAAGAGAATCTTCCTCTAACATTTTGCCAAACGACAACAGCACCTTAAACTGGCTGAACGCCAACAACTATGCGAGAGAAGACGGTGTTTCCTTCCATCTCAACGTCTGAAAGCTGAAGTGAAACAAGACCAAAGGTTTCGATGGGATCCCAAAAATCTAATGTTTGATCAAGACATTTGGGTCTCGTCTTAGACAGATCCAGTCTTCTCCAGGCTAGTCATCAGAGGAAAGCAAGTTCAGATATACCTCTATAATCTATTTTGACAATACTGACCCAAACTTCCTGCTTTACTTCTGCCAAATTTCCGGTTTTGTCCGAGTTCCGAGCTAACTAATTGTCCAGCAAAAAAAGAAAACTCAGAATTGAATTCAGCGTATATCCTTATCTGTATAAGGAACACCTAATCAACTTCAAATAAAACTTTATCTTATAACAAAATAGCGGTTACAACCGGATTCCGGACGAACTATATGTCCGGGTACAAAATAATTGTCCTGTACACACTCAGTGTCTCTTCTTACCCCTCTGTTTGTCATCTCATCTAAGTGAAAGAAAACTTTTGCTTTTAACAAATTTTCCGGTTTGTCCGTTGTCCAACTTGTGTCCGGACAAGTTGTCCGGTAGAAAATGCTTTTTACCATCGTGTTCAGCATGTCTTCTTACCCCATAATCGACTATCACATTGGCTGTTTAAAAATATTTAGTTTGTCCCTTAATTTGAACCCCCACCCCACCCCTAAATGTAAGGCTACAGAGCCCATCTTCGAACTTGACCTTATCGTTGCCTCAGAGAATCCTCACACCAAGTTTCAAAAAAATATCTCATTCCCTTCGAGAGTTATAGTGCGCACAGACGGACAAACGGACAGACGGACGGACGGACAGACGGACAAAGGAACAACTTTTGCGATGTCATAGGTATCCCTCCACTTACGTATTGGGATCCCAAAAAGCGAAACTGAAACATAAGCATATGATATGCTATCGCATATCTTCGGAGGGGTTGACAGTTATGTCATGCTTTCTCCTTTTCAGTGTCTGAAGATTGAAGTGAAAAGGGGAGGGTTTACGAAAGGGCGCCATTTCTTGTCTGTTATAGAGCTTGACCATTATTCCCCCAAGCCAAATATGTCAGTTTTTCGGTTTACATTTTTGCTTTTTTAGTTTTGGTGCGAAAATCATTCGATGACAACCAGCACCGTGATAGGTAATATTGTTCGACGTGGGGCAAGAAGCACTGGATCCACAAGTGATGGCATGTTGAGGATGTTGTGTAGAGCGTACCGTAACCTATTCGAGCGAGAAATTACTTACGTAAAGCATGAAGGTTGCAGCTCGATCTCCATACTCTATGTTCTGGAAGATAAAAAATATGAGCCGGGTTTTGACCAGAAAATCACAGTAGACATCACGCTGGAACAATGAACCGGATGTCCACTATTTTGGACATCTCGGAGTGCACATTGAGGTAGAAGGAAAGCTTAAAAATTTTAACTGAAAAGCCAGCTTATTTTTGTATCTTAAAGCTCTTACTAGAAATGCCAGCTTATTTTTGTATCTTAAAACTCTTACTAGAAATGATCTTTTCCCTATGAAATGAATCAGAAAAAATATTTTTTGAAGTACCATTACTTTCCACCTAAAACTAGCGATTCGCTTGTTAGCGCTTGTCAACTAAATCCAGCCTTCCTGCTCTCCGACGCGGCGGCTGGGCGCAAAACATTTGAAAACTGAACGTGTCTTGGTCAAAAAGACCCGTTGACCTGTAGCGAAAAACAGGGAAACAATTTACATACCTAGTTTTTTTTTTTTAAGGAAAAACTTCTGTCAGACAACCGTCGACAGCGTGATACACATCGAAGGTAGCAAAACACGACACGTGAAAAAATCAGCGTGGTTTTGTGAGAGGGGTTAGAATGTACCGTACGAAGTTGGGGTCTCCGGGTTTAGAAATATATGGAGTGATTATGGAAGTAGGTTGCATTAGTATTTTGAGACAGGTCGTTTAAGGATTTCCACTATAGACACGCGAGTTAATGTAAACACGTGACGGTGGCTTGCTGGCGGCTCGCCTCTATATATACTTTTTATAAAAATATGCTTTTATTCCAAAATTCTACCATCACGTCAAATAGGATTCGCAGTCAGCTTGAGCTGAAGGAATATCTTTGACCTTGCTGGTGTAACGGCTGTTAGGAGAGAAAAGATATGATAATCTTTCGTTACCTTTGTTTTCCACCGGATCGATAGTTGAACTGATATTTGGGAAACTTGATGTTAACCGACAAGGAACGTTTGTTCTAGTTGAACCGATAGTTGGGAAACTTGATGTTTAAGCCCCGTTTACAAGCGTGCCTAGCCAAGCACAGATGCCTAGGCACGTGCTCAGCTGAGGCACGTGCTCAGGCGTATGATGCCCAGAGCCTGGAACTGCGTGCCTGGCCCAAAATCTGTGCCTAGGCATTGGTGTGAACGGTGATGCTAGGCACGTGCCTAGACATCTGTGCTTCGCTAGGCATGCTTGTAAACGGGGCTTAACCGACAAGGAACGTTTGTTTTCTTCTTAATTCTCTAGTAGGTTTACGTTCCTAACTACGCCACTTTCAGACTGCGATCCTGTGATGGTAGTAGAAAATAAAAATGATTCCTACCTCTCCTGTTATTTGTCCTTTGACATCCACGGAATCGAAATGAGGAAAATATTGTCCTCCCAAACCGTAGTTTCCGACCTAAAAACGTTCACGTTATTCACTTCCCAACCAGTTGCCCCGGAATAAAACTTTTGCAGCTGGAAATCATACACCTCGGCCTAGCACTACTCAGAACAAAAGGTAAGGTACGTGCACACGCAATGGGATTTCCGTCATCGTTTGTAGCTTTCCCCATAGTGAGTGTTTCCCATGCGAATTCCTATCGAGCTATCGCACAGTCCGATTTTCGGAGTCGATGTGAATTCGCCTTATGCCTGTTCAGCGCTTCTTAGCGGACTAGTTTCTGTTAGTCCCCCTAGGCCTGCCCATCAACACTTGTCTTAGACATAGTAAGATAGATCCACAGATTGATTAGTAGCAAATCTGCAATACTCACAGTGCGAATACGCGATCAGAACTTCCCGGCGGATTTTCTTCACTTTCATCTTAAAGTTAAAAAAAACTTTTCCATATGGAAATGATGGTGGTGCCGAAAGTGCGGGCAGGACTTCCAGTCCGGGAGCGCCCGACCCTGATCATGTGTTCGCACTTCACTTGGAGGCTGAACTGGAATAAGGTGAATTTCCTCTTTCGCTCCAGATTTATAATTACTATCCTAATTCGCCTGCGTGTTTTCTCAGAAATCTTATCGGACTGAGTGCGCGTGCTCACGATCACAGTGACTATGACTCAAAATGTGCACAATAAATACAACTCTCAATGCTCACGGTTCAAAAAGCCCACGAGTCAAAATGCGGACGACTCAAAATGCCCACAGTTCAGAGTGCCCACAATTTCATTGTGTGATGTGATCAGTCCGTAGTGAATAAATATGTTTTAGAAAATATATCATAGGTAGGCATTAAACTGCATCTGTACTATGATCAAAAGCCTTACAGATCGAGTCTAATGAAAATATGTAAACCTATAAAATATACGAAGGGATTTACAAATTCATCTGTACCCTGTCAGTAACGTCTCGGGGTCCCCAAATGCAACATGAATCCTGAATCTTGAAATGTGTTAAGACGTTTGTTCTCTGCCGAATTCTGAACAGACAGACTGAATAGTTGCGTTTTTGCTGATACCATGGTATCTGTTACCACGGTCTAAAGTCGTTTTTGCAGTTATCGTGGTATCTGATACCACGGTCAAAAGGCGGTTTTGCAGTTATCGTGGTATCTGGCTAGTTATCGTGGTATCAGATATTCAGATACTACGTCCGACCGTGGTAACTGGTCGTGGTATCTGAAAAGTCATCTCACTTTCATCAAATTTTGTCAGATTGGTGAGAAAGAAGTTTATCACTTAGTGATGTAACTGGATATCTGTTTTTTATTTGCAAATTGCAATTTCGGCAATAGTCGTTTTTGCAGAGCACCGTGTATCAGATACCACGATAACTGCAAAAACGACTAATTGCAGTTACCGTGGTAACAGATACCATGGTATCTGCAAAAACGCAACTAATACCTTTTCCGTGCAGGTCCTGTCCCTTGTAACCCGTTGTCCATTATCCCAGGATGATTTTGCCCTCCCCTCTGGACATTTTGAGCCGTCGGTATTAAGAGCAGTCGGCATTTTGTATGATTTCGATTTCGGGTTCTTCGGCTTCAGGGCATTTTCATGGGAATTTTGAACCGTGATCATTTTGCTCGTGAATATTCACAACCGTGGGCATTGTGAGAGTGGTCAATAAGATCGTGGTGATTTTGGGAAATATGTAACGCTAGCCCTTTTTTTCTTTTTTTTACCCCCAAACGAGCGATTCTTGTGACATCGAATTTATCCTTCCTTCCTTCCGTTCGACTGTCAGATAGAATGATAAATCTACACAGATTCGACCTAGTTTTGGTTTCAGGTATGGAAATTTCAACCTCAAGAGTTTAGGCAGGTTCACAAATTGGTTATGTACCAAAACATTTTGGGTTAGGGGAGTAGGGGCTAGCCGACAGGACATAGGCGGAAAAAGAATCTATGTCGAACTACTTAAAAGAATCGACTTTGGTGGGAACTCGGCGTTTCCGACTGGTCCTCCAGTTCGACATTTCGACATTGCCCCTCCTCCAGTGACTCAACTTGAGCTACTTTTTAGAAGATAAGCTATTATTACTTGAAGAGGTTCAGCGCCCCGAAGGGACAGTCCCGTAATGTGGTAGATTTTGCGGAAGATTTTCCAGACTGTTGGGTCAGTTGGCTGCAGCCATGCAACCTTTTCCGTCCGTCCTTCGGAAGACTTCTTTGAGTGAAAAACGTTCGCTCGTTGCATCTAAGAACAAAAAGAAAATCAGGTCTGGAAGTACCCTTGCTAACTAACACTGAACCTACCGACCGACAGACAGCGACCAACCGACTCTATATGACAGTTAAAGGCACAGAAAACTTGACTACGCAACTTTCGGCCATCAAACCGACCTGGGGGGCTTAGACAAAGATACAGGGACTTATTGTCGACAGGACGCCCTTTCCTTGCTATCTCGAACCCCCTCCTTCGTGTTCCCAAAGCTAGCTGGCAGGCCCTTGCCCGTTATGCACTGTCATTATGCACTTATACACTTTAAAAGTTCGCCTTTGGCCGTGTTTCGGCCATAGTATCGGGATAGTAGTCAAGAGGTCTTGCGTTCGATTTCTACTCCCGACCCACAAACCTTTTGCTTTTTTTTCTACTAACTCAAAAGTCGAATTCTCGGGAACTGCCCGGAAACTTCAATGGTCATAACGAGAATTTGTCTTACTCTCAATATCGACTCAGGGTACATTCTTGATATATCAGCTAGCTCCCCGAGTCAAGTTTGAGTCAAGTTCTCTGTTCCTTTAAGCCAAAGGATACAAATGCCATAGATCAGTGGTTCCCAACCTTTTCCGTACCGCGTACACCTAATCAAGGTTCGAAAAGGTTGCGTACCACCTTTTTGAGAACGCGAATAAGACGATATTTATTATCATAGAGGATTAGGCATACGTCTGTAGAAATACATACAAAATCAATGAGACACTTGAGGCTGCTTTGTAGCTATAATTTTGTCAAATCTCGGCGCTACATCATTTACAGCAATATTTTTTACAGTTTGGTTTGCTTCTGTGTTTGCTTTTGATCATTAAGCTGCATCGCAAACATTTTCGTAAGCTTAGTTTGTAACCTGAATGACAGTAACACTTGCAATGTCTTTGATTCTTCTTGAAACAGTATGGTTTGACACAAAAACAAATTTTACGGCAGCAGGCTAGCTGATTTGCAGTAAACATTATTATAGACCCCAAAGTGGTCTGCAAGATGGTTAAAGAGAAACGAGTCGGCGCGAAGCGCCGCGATCTTTCGTAAAAATAGTCGGTAAAATGACCAGGCAGTCTGTAAAAATACCTGCACCCCCAAAAAAACATTTTGGCTAGTTAGCAGTTTACTACTTGGCTAGTTGGTAGTTTTAGGCTTTCCGCAATAAAAAATGAGTGAGGCGAGATTCGTAAGCTGCAGACTAAATCGATTTTGTTACTTTCCCGTACCCCATGACAGGGTCTCGCATACCCCTTTGGGTACCAACGGTTGGGAACCACGGCCATAGATAAAGGAAATCGAAACAGAAACCGACGTGGAGATGCATGGAAATGTTTATAAAGTCACGTGGTGTCCAACACGGTTTTGGAATGGTAAAAATTCTGAAAAACTTGTTAGATAACCGGTGACGTATCGCATGTTCTGCGAGTGATTCATATCGACATTCCAATTCTCAATATTCCTTATCATATGTGTAACTTTTCGTCATAAGAATGAAGGACGACCCGGTGTTCTCAACCCGAGATAGAGGCTACGACGAAAATTTACAGTTCACGAATATTTTAAACATGAACGAAACGAGAAATATTTTACCAGGTCTTGCAAATCCCAAAAAATATCCTGAACTCGAGAAATCTCCTTGTTCTTTTTTCACTTCAACATTCAACGCGGAATCATAGGACGTGTTTCTGATTTATGTGTAAGAAATTGAATTTAGCTATGTCATGATAGTTTCGAAATATACCGATCTCTCTCCCTTGTCATCCGTGGTCCTTGGTAAACAAGTGTTTCGTTTCAACCGAAAGTGGTAAATTAAGGCGTGGCTCTCCGTCGAACTACGACAGTCTATTGTCGACGCATTGGACGGGAAGTCAGCATGGACGAAACCTTTTTCCGTAATAAATAACAATTTGTTTTAAACGTAAATATCTCAAAACCCGGAAGAAATATTCGTCAGTTAATTGATGCCCGCATTTTTCTTCTATGATTCAAGACTCACCAGTGGAAGAGACTGATTCTTCAAATAATCTATCTGGTTGTTATTTATGACGTCATACATCATGTAAACATCTGGATTCCTGTAGTACTGCTCGGTTTTTACTGGCATGAGCTTCAGGTAATGGCTTTTTCCATAGTGTAGACGACACTTCAGGCTTCTTTTTAATTCCGGTTTCTGCGAAACGAAATGCTGTCAGTGCTTAACCCCGTGCTAAGGACCGGATTTTTGTCATCCTCGACCGGATGCCCTTGCTGGATTCCGGAAGAAAGTAAAAGATATTTCTTCAGCCCAAGCTGACTGCGAATCATTTTTGAAGGTGCAAAACGGATACGTCAGCTACACTTTATAATACATCTTGGCAAGGGTCCTCTTCAGGCTCAAGCTGGAAAATAAACTTGCGGAAGACCAGAAGAAGGGCCGAAATATAATTCTAATAAAATGTGTCCGGCGTACCCGTTTTGCACCGTAAAATAAGAAATATAGGATATGTTGCACTCATAGTATTGATCCGCTCTTCTCATATATTCTTATTCCCAAAACTCCTGATATGGTTCGGTTATTTCTGTCCAGGCTAACAATGTTTCACTGGTTTCTGGATCCCATCCATGACCGAACATCCATGGACAGATTTCGGGGAATGTCAAAAGAAATGTTGTACTCTCCAAGCCCTGATCACCTTTTCTTCCATTATCATTCGACCCGTCCTAACAAGATTTGACTGATTTTTGGATCTCATCCCGATTACGTCGGCGAATTCGGTCTGTTCTTTTCTTCCCGGCTTGTACGGGGCTCCGGCAAAATTTTTCACCCTATCCATATCGTCATAATTATAGAGATTCGTTTTTTTGCCGCTTGCTAGGGTATCCGGCCGTTTGCCAAAGGAGTATGTCAAAGGACAAATAACAGGACAGGTAGGAATCATTGTTATGGCCCTTGCCCTTCGGCCAAGTGCCATATAGCTATCGCAATTTCTGTCCGCCCGCCGTTCGGTTGTAGCGGGTTTTGCTAGTTCGGGCCCCCACATAAGCTAGAATGATGAAACCGAGGATGAAACTTGGCAGGCATATAAAGAACTCAAACCATAAACTTGGGAACTGTCACTTCTCCGATCTGATCATCGTGGGGGAGTGGAGGGAAGGGGTATCACGAATCTTGAGGTATTTATAACTTTTGAACGGGTGATCGGATCTTAATAAAACTTGATTTTTCGAAAGACCTTGTGTCTTAGACGACCCACTTCAAATCCAAGCTGGATCCAGTGACTTAGGGGGGAGTTGGGTTGCAGGTTGCAGGTGGTTTCCCGGAAATCCGATGTTCGCGAGTTAGGATGCTTCCAGATGTGCTAAGGACGATAAAACTTGGCAGGCATATTAATGACCCGACCAAATACACTTAAGGACCCGAAACAATGCCCTAAGAAGACTTCCGTTCTAGGATACGACCATTTTTCGGGAAGTTCAGGGAAGGTGAATCCGGAAATTACTGGCTTCCGTAAGCTGTGAACAGATGGTCCGATTCAAGTGAAACTTTATGGGTGCATAGAACTGATGGCCTAAATATGCATAACATGTGTCCGAACCCCATGCGTAAATGGTTGGGGAGTTGGAGGGGGGGGGACTGCGTGACATGCATAAAAACCAAAGGAATGGGATGCAAGATGGACAGCACCGGCCTAGTTGGTTGTTTTGTTTGGTTTCCGGACCGAATCCGGTCACGGTAGGAGGAGGCTGAAGCAGAAACTGGAAATTTACAGATGTGCTCGGATTCGAGTTTAACTTGATGTTAGAGATGCGAAGTTTATGTGTCCGAGTTGTATTCAGCCACAGTGGAGGGGGAGGGGGGTCCCGGAAATCTTGTTGCTGGCATAGGGGTCAAACGAGGGGAGTAATTTGAATTAAACTTAGGAAGTAGAGAGATCTTATGCCCTAGATGACATATTTTAGGGTCCGGCACGGACCCGAGCACGGTAGGGAGGGAAGTTTGAGGGAAATGGGGAGAGAACTTCCGGAAAAGGGATGAGATTCCGGTGATAGGTGGTGAGAAGATGCTTTAGATGATCCATGTATGTGTCCGAACCAGATTCGGCCGCGGTACGGGGAGTTGGGGGGGGGGGCGGGGTAGCGGAAACAGTATGCCCACGTGTCCAGGGATTAAACGAGTGGATCTAAACTTGGAAAGTAGTCATTCGCCCTAGATGATCCGAGGCGATGCCGGAAATGCTCAGACTCGACTGAAACTATAGTTTCACTCGATTCGGAGCATATCTACGGATATCCTATTTCTAGGTCCAATCCTAGGGAGTTTGAAGGGGGTATCTTGTGACTTTCTCCATCTTTCTCGCACCCCCTACTCGTAACAAGTGCCATATGAGCTCATAGCTATTGTCATCTTTCCGACAAAATCGGCCTCGGCTGGACTATAAGTGAATAAAAAAAAAAACTTGTTTACGATCCTACCGAAACCCATTTTTTTCGTATCGCGGAAGATTCCAGCATGATATGGGGAATAATTTTATTTCTTACCAATAGCTCTTTTCCCTGGCAGAGCCAGCTGTAGGCCAAATCGTCTGTAATACTTTTGTCTTCTGCTGCCTCTGATCTCGATAGAGGGCGGTAGAACTGTCGCTGTAGTTCAAGATCTTGTCTTTTCTTCGAATGCTGCTTTCCCCATGGTGCTTCTCTTAGAGGTCTGCGGTAGAGGTATGGACTCGGAACACCATCTATGAGGGCCAAGTCGTGCTAGAAAAACAAATATTTTATCCGTTTCCACATGCTGGGATGATTGTTGTAGAATAAGCAAATTAGTTGGAAGTTCAGATCAGACGCCGAACTCGGCACCTAGCAATTTTGGGCACTCTGAATCAGTCTATCACAAAACCCTGATTTTTGGATAATCTATGCCAAACACTGGGTATATCTAACATTTGGCATATCCTATGCCTAACGCTTGACATCCTATGCCGAACGCTAGAAACCTGTTGTTACCCTAAAGCTGACCTATTGAGCTTCATTCAAATCATCAGTATTTTAATGGGTTAGAATATCCGGCATTTGGTACAGTGTATTCAGCGTTAGGCATAGGGTATCCAAAAATTAGGGTATTGTGGTAAACTAGGCCTACTCTGAATGTAAGGATTAGCTGTCCTTGCAATGATAAGGTACAATCGTGGAGAAAAAAAAATCCTCCTCCCCCTTCGATCTTCTAGTTGTGTATAATCCACAGTTATAAAGTTGTGGCTTTCATAGGCTAACTAAACATTTTCATTATGGTTCCCATGGGGATCCGCTCGGTCCCGGGGATTTTACGGTTCCACATCTGAGGGACCTGTAAACATTCAGCGGTGCCCATGACACTTAACTTATCCGGCCGGAAAATCCGAATGGTGATTACAGGTAACGACAGCACAATTATGACCACACATAGTTTATCGAATTTCAGGCAAAAACGCCCAGGCTCCAATGTTGAACATCTGGTTTTGCCAATAAAAGGAATAAAACAATTTAATAAGACGAATCTGAGTCCAAGACCGTCACCCCTAACGCCCGGGATCCAAGCTAAGTTCCACAACTAAAAAATTGAAGGGGCAGGGGCAACTTCCGCAGTTTACGTCAACATTTTAGAAGCCGATTCTCAGAAGAAAAAGCGAGATTTGACAACATTTTCGTGTCACCGAGGGGCCGTATGCTGGGGTAATCTTCCCTGTGATCGGATTTTCTCGCTCCATTCCTGCCTCTCATTTGCGCGCTTTGTAGATAAAACGTAAATAATGACTTATATAATTTTGGCTTTCATAAGCTAAACATTTTCATTATCCTTCCCATGGGGATTCGTAGTAGGCCTACATCTTCGCCAGACTCATTGATCCTTTTATTTTGGGATTGGGGATATCCCGGGTGCTGAGCGACGGTAACCGACGTAGCTTATAAACATTTACAAGCAGTGAAATGAAAAACAAAAATGCCCTCAGGCAAGATTTGAACCCACGACCTAGCTTATTAAAACTCGCTTACAAACTTAAGTAAAAGGACGCCAGAAATTTTTGTATTTAAAGAGGTCTAGGCGACCTCCCTCGCAAAAAAACCTAGACGAAACCCTCCCGTTTACCACTCCCCTCCCCCCCCCCCAGTACCAATCCCCCTGGTCATCCTCCCCGGCCAAAAATAACGAATACAAATATTTGGAAAAAATGGTATTAAAAGTTCTGACCGCGAGCTCTAAAGCAATTACCCTAGAGACGCGAGTTAAATTTAACGCATAACGGCGGCTCGCTGGCCGCTCGCCTCTTTGTATTTTTCTCATGACAAATTTTTATCAGCACGTCTAGACATGTCGTGGGGGGGGGGTGACCTTTTTACAGCAAGTATATAATGGAACCGCCGTTTCCCCTTTCCCGTTTCCCGTTTAGAGGAACGTAAGATTCCTGGAGTATGGAAAACATGATTTATTTACTGAACAATTATATCTAACTCCCCGCGGGGGACGGGGGGGGGGGGGATCACTGCCTCTGCATGTCTTCAGTGTTCTTGCCGATACATACCTCAGCTTCCGCCTTTTTTATTATGGATGTGATAGTCTCTGTGATTGCTTTGTCCCTCTCTTCAGAGGCTTTCCTTTTTGCTTCGTAGGCCCATTCAAATCCTCGTGTCCACACTTTGTCCTTAAACAACCCGTTAGCAAAGTTCACGCAGTCCTCCGACGTTAAACCTGGAAGTAATACTCTATATGACATAAGACCAAAACACGCCAGTAGTCCTCAGGAAGAACGAGTAAACGTCTCACTAACGAGTCAAACTCAACAACTCTAATCTTGTGTCAACCAATCACGGCGATCTTTGGGAGCGGATGTGACACCGCTTCCGGCTCTTCCGCTAGGTTCCCGGAGATTTTGCATCGGCAAAGAGAGTTAGTCATCAAGAGTATTCTAGAAATGATTCGGTATAGATGCATTATTGTTAGGGTTACCATCCTCTTCCACCCCTTCTATGTTTACTTGACTTATGCTAGATCGTCATCAGATGCCCTGAGGACCTCACTTCCGACAACTATAAAACTAATTTGTTTTTATTAAAAACAAAACAATCAAAATGGACTTCGCCGAATCTTGTACGTGATTCATACGACCTAAGAAGTACATCACCAAGCAAGAGTGAAGGAGGGAAAGGTTCAAGGTTTTAATTACACTTCTGTATAAAATCATAATAAACAGAGGGTCAAGCCGAGGGCACAAGGTCGATTGACAAAAACCCGCTACAATTCAGAAGACACCTATTTTACGTATAACTAATTAGATAAATACATTTTAATAATTGCATGACTCACAATTAGACGGGAACCCGCCCCACAAACCCACCGACACTCCGCAAGAATAACCCGAAATCCCACAAAAAAAAATAGGGAGGAGTGAAGGAGGGAAAGAAGGAGGAAGAAGATTACTGTATTGAAGGTTTGTTCCCTGTGAGAAGTTTCATAACAACTAACATCAGGATGCAAAATCTGACATGCAACATCAGCGCACAATCTTTTAATGTTACTTCAAAAATTGTGTTATGAGTCTAATGTCCCTTTTTTTCCAAAGATGAACTTAAGTATAGTTTGCAACGTTACTTTTCACGAAAAAATAACACTTGAGAGGTCATAACCGGAATATCCTGAAAAACTTGTCGATAACATCCACCAGTGGTATTGTGTGTAGAAATTGTGCACCTCATGTGAATTTTGTCAAACATCTGACAGTAGGTCCTTTCGACTAACAGAGTTACCAGCCACTAATCATGGGCCCTTGCTAAAACAAATGATATTCATTCTTTACTAGCAAAGCAGCTTCCCACGAAAGCCTGCTTTCCGAGCGGCGGAAAAACGGCACATATGTTCACTTACCTTTCCCAACCTTTCGGCCATGTATGATTCCTTCCACCAGTTCTGTCACGTTGAGGTCGTACACGTCTTGAACCCTTACAAGTGCTCTTGCGGCGCCGTAATAATCCTCCTTGGTCGGGAACGTCTTTTTCTTCCGATGAGATAGTACTTCATGTTTTATTTCTAAAAGTAGGCTAACTGAAATGTGTTGAATGTGTTGAAATATCTTGAAATTGCGATTAAGAGATTGGGGCGATTCCTGAGAACAGCGATGGAACATAGAAGTAGATTTTTGGATTAGGGAAATACTAAAGAAATACTGAAAACGGTTATTAGAGAGAGAAAGATTACGGAGAAGCTTTTTCTTTCTTTTTGTGTTGTTATTTTGTTTCGTGCGTTTTCTTCTGGTGTGTGATACTTTTTTGTGAGTTTTTGTTACCAAGGCCCTCGGGCTGCTTAGTAATTAATAAATCTATATATCTATCGTCCACAGGAAGATAATGAAAACAGATGTGTGTCAGCTTAGCCATCGCGGATACGACTGGGTTGTCGGCACTCTTAAACTACCGACTAAAATAGCACGGCTACAAGTCTTTAGACTTGTTTGCAGGCCTATCAGTCTAAAGGAAATGCGACACCAATACTGTTTCTTCACCAAGATTTTGAAAAGTTTTTCTCCTATCCGATTATTCTTATACTCCAAAGTAATAACATGCCTTTAAACCATTATTTCAAGAGTTTCATTTGAATTTGTCTCAGTGCAAAAATCGAAGCATAAATCGGTATATAGCTACGAAGCTACAAACGTTTATCGGAATATATTGGATCTCGGCAGAGCCAAAAATTATAGGGTCCATGCGTCTGGGCAAACCCGCGAAATCCAAAAATTCGGGGAATTGGAACATCAGCACAGCAAGTACTCCATTCCGTAGATAGTGAGAAATCCTTATTCGGGTTTTTTCTTACCAACGCTTGAAACTGGTTGGCCAGCCTACTTGGTACCATAGCGGATTCGTTCAACGTGTCTGTTTTCGACTCCCATAAGCCCCATGAGTCGCGTAAAGTGGCACCGGCTCGTGGTCAGCTCTTCGTAAAAATATTGCTCTGTTGACAGTCTCCCAGTGATTTCTGCACTTTCAGCGTGTCTTTTGTTTACTTCACAGACTTTGTTGATATTTTGCATATTGATATTTTGCGCAGCGATACCGTCGATTTTCCACGACGCGCTTTTTGGCGAGTGGCCCATCTTTCCTACTGACACGATCTTTGGTTTTCGGTAACTGGATCGGTAACAAACACATTTTTGTTCATCAGTGCTGCTCGAGTATTGTTGAAAAAAAAATAGGAAAAAAATAAAAACCAAAATAAATAAGACTGAGATCCAACAGTCTAGTAACACATCACGTATTCAATTAAATACGCCTGAAAACCCGATAAAAATGTATTACTTCCTTTGTCCGTTATCCACAGACAATTGATTGCATCGAGTGAACTTATTCTTTCGGATTTGCAGTACCTCTGTGTGCTTGTCCCTCTACGCTTGACACAAATACCAACTATAAATGTAAGCCATTGTCGAAAAAATAAATTAAAACTATCTGATTCCTTCCAAGACAGATCCTAAAATCATTTCCTACTTTTCTACAGGCGTGACTTTTCCGGGGTCAGCACATTTAACCCTGAAATGCAGGCCTTTGCTGGAATTCAAATTCTCCGCGTCTGGATGAATTTTGGGATGTCCTGCAAGCAGCGCACACTTTGACGTTATTACTAGAGGCCCGGGTCAAAATCCATTAGATGAGTCAAAGTATTTCAGTGTATTCAGATATCCATGTAAAAATAAGCTGCCTTTTCAGTTAAGCTTTAAGCCCGAGTCGAACTCACCCATTAAGTTATCCACGCGAAAATGACTTTGAGGTGGATGAAATCGACGACAAAACGCATTTCTTGATGATGTCTTGTCCCGCTGAACAACGCCGCCCACGCGAAAACGTTCCCCAAGTGTCCAAGACGTAAGAAACCTATTAAAGTCAAACCTTTTAAAGCCTGTTTCGCAAAGAACTCCTCCAGTTCTTTAAGGTCGTGAGCCACTAGCTTGATGACGGCATAGGACAAGATGGGGTTGTGACTCGGATCCCTGTCATGTTCAGCAGGCAGAGAGCGGAAACAATCTTCAATGTCCTTCCCCTCGTATTTGTAACATGGTCCGAGAACGTCTCGCTTGGATAAGTAACTAAAAGCAAAGCAAAGATAATTTACACATGCAAACCAGTGAAAGCCTGCGTAAGTCTCCGTCACAACTGGTTTTTAGCTGAAACTACTCGGTACAAGCCAGCTTTAAAAATTGTTCCGAGACTGACCCTAGGTTCACACAGACGTTCACACTGAGGCGATATCGGCCATCGCCGAGATTTTCGTCGCCAAAATCGGCGATTTCTGTTGCTTCGTCAGGCGATTTTCAATGTTGGGAAAATTCAACTTTAATCGGGCGACAGTAAGATTTTATGCACGCAACAGCAACATGGACGACCCTTTTGTGATTCACTTTTAGAAAAAATAATTATTGCTGTTCAGTTCTACCCCATTTTGTATGAAAAGGGATTTATTTTTCAAAGTTTTCGCATTAAATTCTGTTGCCGAAGAAAATTCAGTGTGAACATAAAATGGCGATAAAAATCTTCTTTCTCTGCGATTGAAAAATCTCGTTCATCGACGCGATCTGCTCTATGTGAACCTGGGGTGAGGCTTTGCTGGGTTTCTGCCGTTCACAATAGACACTGGCACGAGTTTGTCGTACCAGCTAGTTGAAAAGCAATCTAGCGAGCTAGCGAATCAGATTGTTTTGCGGTATATTCTGATTGACTAGTGCCAAACCGAGCCCGATAGTCAAAACCACATCTACACCTTCTTGTTCTGGAAACTGAAACGAAAACCTGTTGTGAATGGATCGTAAAGCAGGGGCCAGTCCCCGGTGACGGTGCCCCATCGGATGAGAGGACGATGCAGAGTAAAACTAGACCTACGTTGCCGGGGCAACGTGAAGTGTTGCCGCAACCTTTGTCCGGCTTCGCCGACTAAAGTGTTGCGAGAGCAACACTTTGGTTTTGTTTCTTCGCTGTCGGTTAAATGCTGAAATTGTCAACTTATCGAAGCTTTTAAAATGGTATGTTCTAAAAAGAATAATTACATGATCAAAAGCTGTTCTTTAGTGTTGTAAAACCAACAACAAAACAATATCGGAAGAAGGGACTAAATTGACTTGGCGGTCAGTTGGACTTTATCCTTTTCAATCGTAGATATCGTGACGGATGAAAACTTGGAACAATATCTTATATAATCTAGTTGGTATTATAAAGCTATCCGTAACGTTTCAGGATTAAAATACCATAGATGACACTATTAATTATTACAAAACTACCTTATTGTTTTAGATTACCGTATCGTTTGTACCCGTTGTGTAAACAGTTAATCCTCGGTTATAGCGATAGACCATCAATACAAACTTTCTTACCGTCATATTTACAGATATCGAATACAATGTGCACCAATTTTCAAAAATTTCTAGCCCCTCGTGAACCGATTCTTACTTACAAGTCCCTCTCCCGTGATTGACATCAAATTCATCGGAACAAAGAATGGATACACCAGCTATTAAAAGTTGCGAACCCCTCATCGCTGAAGATGATTATAGCATAAAAGCCGTTTTGGCTTTTTGGGAACAAAATTGTTCTTACCATCTAATACACCTGATACAAATAACAGGTATACCAACTAGCAAAAGCTGCAAACTCCTCATTGCCAAAGATGATTATGAGCTAACAGTCGACTGTTGCTTACAGTCGACTGTTGCTTACAAGTCCCTTACATGTCTCACAACTGGTATCGCCTATTTTTGGTTTCAGTGTGTACCTTATTCCTGAAGTTGTCAACCCCTTGAAACTTTCAAACTGGTTTATCTCATGAAGGATTTTTGTTCAAAAAAATGGATGACATATACTTTGATCAGCTCATCAAGGGCATCGATTGCCCTAGCCACAACAAAAGAATATCGGAAAAAGGGACTAAATTGACTTTGCAGTCAGTTGAACTTTATCCTTTTCAATCGTAGACATCGTGACGGATGAAAACTTGGAACAATATCCTATATAATCTAGTTGGTATTATAAAGCTATCCGTAACTTTTCAGGATTAAAATACCATAGATGACACTATTAATTATTACGAAACTACCGTGTTTTACATTATCGTTTGTACCCGTTGCGAAAACAGTAAATCCTAGGATACAGCGAGAGACCATCGATACAAACTTTCTTACCGTCAGTTTTATATAAATCGAATACAATGTGCAACAATTTGCACAAATTTCTAGCCCCTCGTGCACCGATTCTACTGACAAGTCCCTTTCCCGTGATAGACATCAAGTTCACCGGATAAAAATAATGGGTACACCGGCTAGCAAAAGTTGCAAACCCCTCATCGCTGAAGATTTTTGTAGCATAACAGCCTATTATTACTGACAAGTCTCTTGCATGTCTTACAATTGGGAACCTAATTGTTCTTACCATCAAATGATAGGTACGCCAACTAGCGAAAGCTGCAAACCCCTCATTGCCGAAGATGATTATGAGCTAACACTCGACTGCCGCGTACAAGTCCCCTACATGTCTCACAACTGGTATCACCTATTTTTGGTTTCAGTGTGTACCTTACTACTGAAGTTGTCAACCCCTTGAAACTTTCAAACTGGTGTATCTCATGAAGGAATTTGTGTATAAAAAAATGGATGACATATACTTTGATCAGCTCATCAGCGGCTATCGATTGCCGTCGAAAAAAAAAATTCTACCTGTCTTTGTTCAAAAGTTGACTTTTTTGCCGTAGGCCAACTTTCTAACGTCACCACTTAGAAAGGAGCAAAGGATAAGCTCTAGTTTCTTTAGCAATGAGAGAAATTCCAAAGTTTAAGAGGTACATCTGATACCATTTCTCTACCGCAAACCCAAGTGCAAAAAAATGAATGATAAACTCAGCTGAAATCGCGTACACAAATGGAACCAAATTGTTCTTACCATCGAATACACCGGAAACAAATAACATGTATACCAACTAGCAATAGCTGCAAACCCCTCATTACCGAAGATGATTATGGGCTAACAGTCGACTGTTGCTTAAAAGTCCCCTATATGTATCATAACTGGTATCGCCTATTTTTGGTTTCAATGTACCTTACTATGAAGTTGTCAACCCCTTTGAAATTTTCAAACTGGTGTATCTCACGAAGGAATTTTTGTACCAAAAAATGGATGACATATACTTTGATCAGCTCATCAATGGCTATCGATTGCCGTCGAAAAAAAAATTCTACCTGTCTTAGTTCAAAAGTTGACTTTTTTGCCGTAGGCCAACTTTCTAACGTCACGACTTAGAAAGGAGCAAAGGATAAGCTCTAGTTTCTTTAGCAATGAGAGAACTTTTAAAGTTTAAGTGGCACATCTGATACCGTTACTCTACCACAACCAAAGTGCAAAAAAAAAATATTATAAACTCAGCTGAAATCGTCGCAGACATGGACAGAAACAATAGATGGCAGCACTTTCGGACCCGTGGGAAAAAGCCACTTTTTTGTCTCTGTAGATTTTTCTATTTATCACTCAAAGAAGATATGTTGGCTGTGGGGCCGGGTAACTGCCGCGTATATTTAACACTTATAGATTTTAGTCCATCTTCAATTTGAAACTGGTGCCTGCCTGCTTGCGTGCTAGAACGGAGCTTTCCACTCGAAAGCAGAAACATCTTTTGATGAAACGAAAGGTTCGCTACACAGCTTCAGATAGTCCTCTCTGACATAGGCTATACAACTCCACTTCACTTCGCAAACCGTAGGCTCTGGCTCGAGGACAAGCAAAAACCATCCTTATTGGCCCCAGGCAAGAGTTCTACGGAGCTTTCCAAAATGTAATGTCATATTCATCAATCTGGCCTAAGGTCCACACTTTCCGTAAAAACCGCACAGGTTAGACCCTTCTCAGTTACGAGGAATAAAATTAAATCGGAGTCATAGGAAAAAAAAAAAAAAAAAAAAAAAAACGAGGACAAAACTAGACCTACGTTGCCCGGGCAACGTGAAGTGTTGCGGCAACCTTTGTCCGGCTTCGCCGGCTAAAGTGTTGCGAGAGCAACACTTTGGTTTTGTTTCTTCGCTGTCGGTTAAATGCTGAAATTGTCAACTTATCGAAGCTTTTAAAACGGTATGTTGTAAAAAGAATAATCACATAATCAAAAGCTGTTCTTTAGCGTTGTAAAACCAACAACAAAACAATATCGGAAGAAGGCTATCCGTAACGTTTCAGGATTAAAATACCATAGATGACACTATTAATTATTACAAAACTAACTTATTGTTTTACATTACCGTATCGTTTGTACCCGTTGCGTAAACAGTTAATCCTAGGTTATAGCGATAGACCATCGATACAAACTTTCTTACTGTCATATTTACAGAAATCGAATACAATGTGCACCAATTTTCAAAAATGTCTAGCCCCTCGTGGACCGATCTTACTTACAAGTCCGTCTCCCGTGATTGACATCAAATTCACCGGAAACAAATAATGGATACACCAGCTATCAAAAGTTGCAAACCCCTCATCGCTGAAGATGATTATAACATAAAAGCCGATTATTACCAAGAACAAATAAGAGCAAGAACTGCTGTCTCCCTATCTCTGTCACACACCCAAGCTGAGACGAGTCGACTCCCGACGCAAATGAGCGGAGGTGGATCTCACCCGGGACATCAAAAGTCGTTACCTCTACAGAGAAGGTGTAACGCAGTAAACCACTGAGGAAGAAAAATTGAATGGAGGCAGCGCAGCAGTGATAAGCCTGTTCACACTGGGCTGGGCGGGCGCTGAAACAGCGGTTGCCGGCTCATTGATTCAGACAAGCTTTCGGGGGTTGACAAGAAAATTCCGAAGCAATTAAGAATATATCAAAATATACAGAAACTGCCATTTGATGCAAAGTAGATTTTACAGATGCGTCAAATTTAGTTAAAAGTACGACAAACTGTATATATATCTGTGTTGAAAAACCCAAAGGCCGTATACAGGTAACGTAAGATATATGGTAACGTAAATTGTATCTTTTCTGGGTCAACTCAATTAAGTGGTGTCAATATCCAGAACAAGAAGAGATAAATTTCATTCCAAGTATTTGCTCTCATCTGAGAATATCATATGAAAACAGGCAGATTCTTTAAAAAAAAAAAAGGCCGTGTTTCAGGTTTAATAGGCTCAGTGGAAATGAACAAATATTACGCAGATGGAATAGGCTTCTACTCTGACAAACTAACCAGAAACAATTTTTAATTAAATTTAAAAAAAACTAGGACTTCTATGTGGGTCCTAGACAAACTAGAACCAAGCTAGAACCCATGTGGCAATGCCTCAGTACGAAAACCTAAGACTTTATTTGATGGGAAAATACACCGTAGACATCGAATTATTTGTAAGTAGTGAACTAAAAGACAAAGGAGATAGACCAAGTTGACGTGAACTTTCGTCTTTCGATTAACTACTGAACTGAAATCTAACTCACTAAATCGAAATGTATACAATTATCCATTTCGGAAAAAAAAGAAGAAAAAACACAAAATATAGACTCACCTACTGGTATTATTTTGACTATTCCATGCTATTCTACCATTTCGGTAATTTCAGTAATCCTCGATAGCCTTAATTACGTTACTTCTAGTTTACACTCGTCTGACAAACTGAATACTACAGATGTTGAAACTCAATGGGTCATGACTTCAGTGAGTGTGCTTCAAATCCCGGTTTGCATTGTATGGTTCTCCCGAGAGACATAAAAAGGAATGTCACAAGGGATTTCAATCTTCATATTGATTGTCATGGTATAACAAAGGCGATTATGAATGACCATCGTCAAGTTCGCTTTTTGTTTTTCGCGTCACTAATATTCACTAATCACACGCCAGCGTCTACTCAAACAAAATCAACGCTGTTTCCTTCCCGTGTGAACAGGCCAGAACATCCGCCTCGCTAGTGGCTACGTTGTTTTCTTCGTCAAGTGTGTAACGGCGGAGAGTCGGAGACCAACGAGTATACACGAGCGACCAAGAAATGGCTCCACCTCCGCTCATTGTTGACGGAACATTTATAGTCGGTGGATGGACGAGAGACCATTGTTCTTACTCGTTATTTGTTCTTGTTATTACTTACAAGTCCCATGCATGTCTTACAATTGGGAAGAAAATTGTTCTTACCATCGAATACACCTGAGACAAATAACAGGTATACCAACTAGCAAAAGCTGCAAACTCCTCGTTGCCGAAGATGATTATGAGCTAACAGTCGACTGTTGCTTACAGTCGACTGTTGCTTACAAGTCCCTTACATGTCTCACAACTGGTATCGCCTATTTTTGGTTTCAGTGTGTACCTTACTCCTGAAGTTGTCAACCCCTTGAAACTTTCAAACTGGTTTATCTCATGAAGGATTTTTGTTCAAAAAAATGGATGGCATATATTTTGATCAGCTCTTCAATGGCTATCGATTGCCCTAACCACAACAAAAGCATATCGGAAAAAGGGACTAAATTGACTTTGCAGTCAGTTGAACTTTATCCTTTTCAATCGTAGACATCGTGACCGATGAAAACTTGGAATAATATCCTATATAATCTAGTTGGTATTATAAAGCTATCCGTAACTTTTTAGGATTAAAATACCATAGATGACACTATTAATTAATACGGAACTACCTTGTTTTACATTACAGTATCGTTTGTACCCGTTGCGTTAACAGTAAATCCTAGGTTACAGCGATAGACTAACGATACAAACTTTCTTACCGTCAGATTTATATAAATCGAATACAATGTGCAACAATTTGCACAAATCTAGCCCCTCGTGCACCGATTCTACTGACAAGTCCCTTTCCCGTGATAGACATCAAGTTCACCGGATAAAAATAATGGGTACACCGACTAGCAAAAGTTGCAAACCCCTCATCGCTGAAGATTTGTGTAGCATAACAGCCGATTATTACTTACAAGTCCCTTGCATGTTTTACATTTGGGAACCCAATTGTTCATCAAATGACAGGTACGCCAACTAGCGAGAGCTGCAAACCCCTCATTGCCGAAGATGATTATGAGTTAACAGTCGCCTGTCGCGTACAAGTCCCCTAAATGTCTCACAACTGGTATCGCCTATTTTTCGTTTCAGTGTGTACCTTACTACTGAAGTTGTCAACCCCTTGAAACTTTCAAACTGGTGTATCTCATAAAGGAATTTTTTTTACCAAAAATTGGATGTCATATACTTTGATCAGCTCATCAGCGGCTATCGATTGCCGTCGAAGTTGAACTCCTTTTCAATCGTAGATATCGTGACGGATGAAAACTTGGAACAATATCTTATATAATCTAGTTGATATTATAAAGCTATCCGTAACTTTTCAGGATTAAAATACCATAGATGACACTATTAATTATTACAAAATTACTTATTGTTTTAAATTACCGTATCGTTTGTACCCGTTGCATAAACAGTTAATCCTAGGTTATAGCGATAGACCATCGATACAAACTTTCTTACTGTCATATTTACAGAAATCGAATACAATGTGCACCAATTTTCAAAAATTTCTAGCCCCTCGTGAACCGATTCTTACTTACAAGTCCGTCTCCCGTGATTGACATCAAATTCACCGGAAAGAAATAATGGATATACCAGCTATCAAAAGTTGCAAGCCCCTCATCGCTGACGATGATTATAGCATAAGCTTTTTAAACGGGATGTTCTAAAAAAATTAATCATATGATCAAAAGGTATTCTTCAGCGTTGTAAAAACAACAACAAAATAATATAGGAAGAAGGGACTAAATTAACTTTGCAGTCAGTTGTACTTTATCCTTTTCAATCGTAGACATCGTGACGGATGAAAACTTGGAACAATATCTTATATAATCTAGTTGGTAATAGAAAGCTATCCGTAACTTTTCAGGATTAAAATACCATAGATGACACTATTAATTATTATGAAACTACCTCATTGCTTTGCATTTTCGTTTGTATCCGTTGTGTAAACAGGTAATCCTCGGTTACATTGATAGACCATCGACACAAACTTTCTTACCGTCAGATTTATAGAAATCGAATACAATGTGCACCCATTTGCAAAAATTCCTAGCCCCTCGTGAACCGATTCCTACTTACAAGTCCCTCTCCCGTGATATATATTAAGTTAACCGGAAACAAATAATGGGTACACCAGCTAGCAAAAGCTGCAAACCCATCATCGCAGAAGATGATTGTAGCAAAACAGCCGATTATTACTTACAAGTCCCTTGCATATCTTACCATTGGGAACCAAATTGTTCTTACCATCGAATACACCGGAAACAAATAACAGGTATACCAACTAGCAAAAGCTGCAAACCCCTCATTACCGAAGATGATTATGGGCTAACAGTCGACTGTTGCTTAAAAGTCCCCTATGTGTATCATAACTGGTATCGCCTATTTTTGGTTTCAATGTACCTTACTATGAAGTTGTCAACCCCTTTGAAATTTTCAAACTGGTGTATCTCATGAAGGAATTTTTGTACCAAAAAATGGATGACATATACTTTGATCAGCTCATCAATGGCTGGTATCGCCTATTTTCGGTTTCAGTGTGTACCTTACTACTGAAGTTGTCAACCCCTTGAAACTTTCAAACTGGTGTATTTCATGATGGAATTTTTGTGCCAAAAAATGGATGACATATACTTTGATCAGCTCATCAGCGGCTATCGATTGCCGTCGAAAACAAAATTCTACCTGTCTTAGTTCAAAAGTTGACTTTTTTGCCGTAGGCCAACTGTCTAACGTCACCACTTAGAAAGGAGCAAAGGATAAGCTCTAGTTTCTTTAGCAATGAGAGAACTTCTAAAGTTTAAGAGTTCATCTGATACCATTTCTCTACCGCAAACCCAAGTGCAAAAAAACGAATGATAAACTCAGCTGAAATCGCGTACACAAATGGATAGTTGCGTAAACAGTTAATCCTAGGTTACAGCGATAGACCATCGATACAAACTTTCTACCGTCAGGTTTATAGAAATCGAATACAATGTGCACCAATTTACAAAAGTTCTAGCCCCTCGTGAACCGATTCTTACTTACAAGTCTCTCTCCCGTGATAGACATCAAGTTCACCGGATAAAAATAATGGGTACACTAGCGAGCAGAAGTTGTAAACCCCTCATCCCTGAAGATGATTGTAGCATACAATGTGCACCCAATTGCAAAAATTCCTAGCCACTCGTGAACCGATTCCTACTTACAAGTCCCTCTCCCGTGATATACATTAACCCTTAAACGAAAACAAATAATGGGTACACCAGCTAGCAAAAGTTGCAAACCCATCATCGCAGAAGATGATTGTAGCATAACAGCCGATTATTACTTACAAGTCCCTTGCATATCTTACCATTGGGAACCAAATTGTTCTTACCATCGAATACACCGGAAACAAATAACAGGTACACCAACTAGCAAAAGCGGCAAACCCCTCATTACCAAAGATGATTATGAGCCAACAGTCGACTGTTGCTTAAAAGTCCCCTACATGTCTCATAACAGGTATCGCCTATTTTTGTTTTCGTGTACCTTACTACTGAAGTTGTCAACCCCTTTGAAATTTTCAAACTGGTGTATCTCATGAAGGAATTTGTGTACCAAAAAATGGATGACATTTACTTTGATCAGCTCATCAATGGCTATCGATTGCCGTCGACAAAAAAATTCCACCTGTCTTAGTTCAAAAGTTGACTTTTTTGCCGTAGGCCAACTTTCTAACGTCACGACTTAGAAAGGAGCAAAGGATAAGCTCTAGTTTCTTTAGCAATGAGAGAACTTTTAAAGTTTAAGGGGCACATCTGATACCGTTACTCTACCGCAAACCCAAGTGCAAAAATTTTTTTTTATAAACTCAGCTGGAATCGTCGCAGACATGGACAGAAACAATAGATGGCAGCACTTTCGGACCCGTGGGAAAAAGCCACTTTTTTGTCTCTGTAGATTTTTCTATTTATCACTCAAAGAAGATATGTTGGCTGTGGGGCCGGGTAACTGCCGCATATATTTAACACTTATAGATTTTAGTCCATCTTCAATTTGAAACTGGTGCCTGCCTGCTAGCGTGCTAGAACGGAGCTTTCCACTCGAAAGCAGAAACATGGTTTGATGAAACGAAAGGTTCGCTACACAACTTGAGATGGTCCTCTCCGACATAGGCTATACAACTCCACTTCACTTCGCAAACCGTAGGCTCTGGCTCGATGACAAGCAAAAACCATCCTTATTGGCCCCAGGCAAGAGTTCTACGGAGCTTTCCAAAATGTAATGTCATATTCATCAATCCGGCCTAAGGTCCACACTTTCCGTAAAAACCGCACAGGTTAGACCCCTCCCAGTTACCAGGAATAAAATGAAATCGGAGTCATAGGAAAAAAAAAAAAAAAAAAAAAAAAAAAAACAGGACAAAACCAAAGTGTTGCTCTCGCAACACAACTAAAGTGTTGCTCTCGCAACACAATAACACTAGGGAGTAGCGCCAAGACTTGACAAAATTGACAACCACTCCAATAGCAGCGATACGAGCGTCACTAGCGATAGATAACGTCTCTATTGAAACTCATTCAGCCGTTCACAGCGCTGGCTCCGATAACTTCATATTCTGAACATAGCAAAAAAAAAGATGCAGCCTCCATTGTTTCCTTGGTGTGTGCAGACCGCACCTTTGCTTTACTAGAGATTTCTAAACCTGCAAGTTTGTTTCGCTTTAAGTGTCACAAGCATAGTGGGCTGTGCTATGAATATGGCCCGTTTGCAAAGAATGGGAAGTATCTGTCTTGGCACTAGTCGTTAGTGTTATTTTGCTCTGGTACGATGTGTGGCTGGGTGGAAGTATTCCGACGCTTCTTGCGCTTTTCTTTGGATTTCTCTCGAAATCGTTATACAGCTGGATTGCCTGCGGCTAGTCTTCGTTTTAGCAGTATCATGAAACCCGTAATACCACTGTAGAATATCCGTTTCTCCTTTCTCACTAATGTCCCCTTGTTGCGACTAAGCAATTCGCCTCGCCTCGCCACGTCAGCGCGACAAGTGGACTATTTTCTGAAAATCCTCCGCTGTCTCTTTATCAACACTTGTGACAGAGATAGTAACACAATGATCCATGAGGTAGTGAGCAGCAGGGCCTTCGCGAATGCATTTTCGTTGCGGAGGGGGGGGGGGGCCAGAGCCAAAATTTTACCGAATCTTTCTAGAATTCTCACGAATCCTAGAAACTAAGAATTCAAGCTTTAAATTATTGAACAGAAATAATTACATACAAAACAATTATTACTGTTACTCTTTGTACGGTACAAAGAGTAAAAGTAGCATTGTTAATCTTTGTACAATCATTTCTGTCCAACAATTTAAAATAAACTCTAGGGCAACATGAAAGATGATCAGCAAGCTACTAGGTGTCGTTTTTTCGAAGACCACTTAGACCATATATTGCCGGGTATGATGGCCAATTTTTTGTCTCTTTTCTGTAGGCTATAATTTAACTGCTTTGGAAAACCAAGATCCTAAAAATACCCCAAAACTGGATGGAGCGACTTGCCGGCAGCAGCAGCTACTGTAGGGTAGTCAGTACTGTCCATGATCACATAAAGTGAGCACCTTAGGCGATACTTTTTAAGTTAGCTTTTTCCTGCCAAATTTAACTATTTCCATGCAGATTCTAGCTGTTAACCTTTCTCAAATCCCAATCCTAAAACTGGTTTGAAACCCCAGTTAAATGAGCGCAGGCGGAATTTTCGAAACACTTATGATTAGAGCGTCTTTTTGGGATAAAAGAAAAAGTCAGGACTATAATGGAATCATAGATCAGTCCTTTTGTCTGCGACCAGTTCTTCACTCGATCTCTTCGAGCTGTGAGGTTCGTGGTAACTACCGAATCCTAGAAATTATACCGAACAAATTACCGAATCCACATTATTATTACTGAGTAAGTCTCGACCGATAGCCTATTCGGGATTCTGTATTACTACCGAAACCCGGCTGTTATACCGAATGGTTTTGGCCTCGAAAAGCTACCGAATAATACTCACATTCTGTATAATTTTGTCGAAACTGGAAACTTTCGACGACTACCGAATCCTAAAAATTATAACGAATAAATTACCGAATCCCAATCATGATACCGAATAATTTTGAACCGATAGCCTATTTGGGATTTTGTGTAACTGTCGAATATCCCTAAATATACCTAATAGTTCTGGCACTCGAGAAATTGCCGAGTATTCCAGTAAAGTATCCAGTAAATATTTCAGTAAAATCCCGATCATCATACCGAACAGATTTGTACCGATAGCCTAGTTGGGATTGTGTATAACTACTGAATCCCCGTAAATGTACCGAATACTTCTGGTATCGAACAAATATCGAACAATTCCGTCCTCCGGCCCAAAATTTTACCGAATTTGGAAGCTCGGGGGGAGAAGCTTCCCCCTCCCTGACCCCCTCCCCTTGTGACGCCCCTGGTGAGCAGAACATGTTAACTTTCACTAGCAAGTCCAGAGACAGTGCATGGCCTACAACACCTGGAAGCAGTTTGTTTGACAATAATCGCAAATTTGGTTTATAACCACGATAGTCGATTTTTATAATAAACTTTCTATCTTTCTCAGCTTTTCTACTCATCAACCTGTGGGGGCGACTTTTTGAAACTAGTCCGCTTGGCAAACGCTGAAATATGGCGAATTCCCGACCCAGATGAATGCTGCCACTGTACCCGGGACTGGGTATGAAAGGTCTCGGGTAAAATGTAAGGACCCACTCGCTCTTTGTGGACCGTGTTCAAGGATTTCTGCATGGCACAGAGGCTGAGAGGTTTTTGTCATTATCGGCTTTTGGTAGCATGAGGTTCATTTCGCGTCGCTCAACTAAGACCAACTACAAGCGTCACTTTAATTTCGGTTCCCATCCGACAAAACCCGCTTCGTCGGGATAATCGCCGGAAAAATTATTATTTTAGATTTGTCCGCTCCTGAATCTTACTATCTTTAGGTTTATTTTGTCTCTCGACTGCCACTGCGAGCAAATTAAACGACGTTATCGGATCATTTTCCGTCTTTCTTTTCTCCAAAGCTGCGAGAACTCCGCTCTGGGAACTGTCATGATGCGATCGTCACTAGGTCATTTTAACCCAGTCGTTCATTTTCCCCATTCGGTTGCTGTCGTTGCCCTGCGACGGAACGTAGCTTTAAGCCGCTTTCACATTGACGCGGCTGTTGGGAATCGTCCGATTCTGTTTTTCACCCTATTTGAATACTCCGCGCTTTTCCCGTTCATAACGCCATCTAGCAGTGTTGAGTAAAGTAAAGTATCTTCATAGAAGCGCTACCAGTTCAGTTGGTAGACAGCTTTCAACCAGATTAATGGCTTGTAATAATTAAAATGGATTTGCTGTAATTTTAAGTTAAACCTTTTTCGGATTATTATATTAGTATATAATTAAGATATAATTTATTAATTCTGAATTGAAGTATTCATTCTTAAAGTAAAATCATAAAGTAAAAGATTGATTATTATTTTATAGGGTTCCTGACTACAATTATTGCTGACATTGTACATCTGTAAATACTCGTTGTTACAATAAATGTTATTTAACGTTGCACTGGAGGAATTGGCGTGCCAGAGAGGTTTTCCCAACAGCGACATTGTTCTGCATTGCGTATGCGTTTATCTTGCGTTGCGTATCTTTCACACCTGCGCGAGAAGCTTACGCGCTGGATCCTCATTTATGTTTTCCTTTCTCGGTTTCTTTTGCTGAATTTTAATTTCTTTCACTATTAGCAAGTTTTCTTCATCCTCATAATTTTTGGTGTTGTTTTTTTTCAAAAACTTCCATTTTGTACTGACAAATCTGATCCGCACGCGTTGACGCAATGCAAGAATAGTACTTGGTTCTATTCTTGCGTTTTACTTGTCTGCATAAGTTCTGCGTTGCCCGCAAACACGACGCAGAGGTTGTGCAGCTTAGTGTGAAAGGCTCAACGCGTCATTGTGAAAGAGGGTTTATACCTTGGATATACGATCAGCCTCGTGGAATGAATTCCTGGAAGGCTTTTCAGAACCAAATATTCTTTGAGCCCAAGCTGACTTCGAAAGATATTTATAGTCGGTAGAAGCTTCAGTTATTTATTACAGATTTATTTCCTTCCCCGAAGATGAACCAGAGGATTGACAGCCTGACGAGGACCCTTGCCAAGAAGAGCCGAAATATCGCTGATGAAAAATCATAGCTGACGTATCCGTTGTAAACATTGTTTGAATAAACTTTTCAAAACCATCTTCACATCCATACGGAAAAGTTCAGACTTTTCAACTTGATGATGAAAGTGCAGACAATCCTTACCAAGAAATCCCGATCGTATGTTATAAGGCGTATTCTCGCCGTTGCCCGAGGACTCCACTTGAGGAGTCCCCGCGTTTTTATTCGTCCCGGGGACTCACTCCCCGTATTCTCGCGAGTCCCCAAGGACAGGGAATGCTCCGATTATCATCACCATCATCAAAGAGGACTCACTTTCAGATTCAAAGGGGAGTCAGTTTTTGCTGGTGTTGTGCAATGTAAAATTAACTAAAAAGAATCGGGATAAGCAAAACCAAAGATAAAGTGGATCCAGACAGCTTCGTCAACTGCATATTTATTTATTTTTGACAAAATCCATTTTAGACGCATTCCCCGTTTTCTCGTTGTTTTCCTAGGCGGAGTCCGCGTGGAGTGACTCCCTCTATTTTCGCCGTTACCTTCGATTCCTCGGGGAACGGCGAGAACACGCCTATAGTGCGGGCACACGATCTGGATAGGAAGCTCCCGGACTGGAATTCCTGCCCGGATTTTTTCCACCATCATCACTTCCATATGGAAAAGCTGAAATTTTTTCAACTTGATTATGAAAGTGCAGGAAATCAGGACGGGAAATCCTGCTCGTGTGTTCGCACTTCAGCTTTTTCTGCCACAACCGATCGCCTCGGGAGGATTCGAATCTGAACCCCCCAGCAACCGATGATCAAAATTCGACAAAGTAAATTTCTCTACCTAGAAATAGCCTGAAAGTAATTTTATCTTTCTCTTTTTTCTGTGTAACCCAAACCACTATTTCCAAGGGTTTCCGTATTATCGGGACCATATGGAACCAGAAACCGACCGAAAACTAGCGGGGAACCTCGTGCTTAATTTGACTAAAATCCAGATAGGTTCGGAGAAAAATGTAGGGCACATCCTGATGATACTTGGTAACTGTTTTTAAAAGATATTGGGTATTGGTTCGAAAAGTAGTTTAAATATCAATATGATTTGAAAAAAATTGGAATTAGTGTGAATTCCAGTTTCAAAAGAAATGTCACTTGGCCCCTATGCCTTTGAAAAAGTTTACTAAAGGACGATATGGTGAAGATCCGTTTTCGTGTTTCGCTTGCATTAAATTAAACTAAAACTAAACTAAAAAGCTGAACAAATTCTTACTTGTTTACTGCACCTAGCCTTCCTTTCAGGATCTCTTCGTATTTCTTTAATGTAGGGACTAAGCTTAGTTCCAGTTTCGCAAGTTGTAAAACATCAGTCGTCGATGAATAAAAGTCGGCATTGCACAATGTCACAATCAAAGAAACTACTTTGGCTACCCCGAGTCGCATTTTCAACTAAACCACCTGTTACATGTGAGGTGATACAACCGTAGATAATTATGATGTCGCGAATTACGGTTAGCCATTGACGAAACAGTTTCGTATGAATGATCAAGAAGCGGGGGTAGTTAAAATATGATAACATAAAAATATTATGTGCTGATGAGGTGATTGGAGATAAATAAATATATAATAAAACTGGAATTCATTTTAACGGCAGACATTCGAAATCGAACCGGGACATTGACACACACTCGAGTAGTAGAGATAAAAGCACCACTAGCGATATAGAACGTCCCTACTAACTCATTCAGTCAGTCGTTCACCAGCGCTGGCTCTGATAACTTCATATCCTGAACCCAGCAAAAAAAAAAATTATACAGCCTCCATTGTTTCTTGGTGTGTGCAGACCTTTGCTTTATTAGCAATTGGCCCTATTCCTGTTAAGCGCTTCCGAGCGGACTAGTTTCTGTTAATCCCCCCATGCATCACCGTCATTATTTGGATCAGACATGGTAAACTAGATCCACAGGTTAGTACGTGGAAAACCTGTCCTCTGTGTCCCAGGTATTGGAGGTTTTGCATATGTTTCAGCAGCAGCAAGTGAAAGTGACCCACTACCCTATGGATTCGACTATTTACTATGTCTTAACCAACACTTGTGTAGACATAGTAAAAAGTCGAATCCATAGGGTAGTGGGTCGCTTTCCCTTTCTGCTACTAAAACAATGTAAAACCTCCATTACCTGGGACACAGATGACAGGTTTTCCACTCACTAACCTGTGGATCTATTTTGCCATGTCTGGTCCAAGTAATGACGGTGAGGCATGGGGGGATTAACAGAAACTAGTCCGCTTGGAAGCGCTGAACAGGAATATGGCCAATTTGTAAACCCACAAGTTTGACGCGCTTTAAATGCCGCAAGCCGCCGCAAGCGTCTTGGACGTTTATGTGGTATGGCCCGTTTGCAAAGCGCGGAAAGCATAGGTCTTGGCGCCACTCCCTAAGACATATTCTCCCGATTCCCCGAGGACTTCACTTGAGGAGTCCCCACGTTTTTGTTTGTCCCGGAAACTCGCTGCCCGTATTCTCACGAGTCCCACGGACGGGGAATGCTCCGATTACCATCACTATCATCAAAAAGGACTCCTTTCAGATGCGGAGGGGAATCAATTTTTGCTCTTGTTGGTGCAATGTAAAATTAATTAAAACAACCAGAATAAACAAAACAAAAAATAAAACCGATCCAGACTTCTTCGACTGTATATTTTTTTTTCGAACAAAATCCGTTTTGAAAGCATTCTCGCTGTTTTCTGTACGCGGAGTCCGCGTAGAGTGACTCCCTCTATTCTCGCCGTTCCCTTGGAGTCCTCGGGGAACGGCGAGAATACGCTTCTAGTGTTATTTTGCTCTGCAGAAAACTGATTTCCGGGAAACGGACCGGAAAACCCTTATCTCACGGCGAGTTCATAATCGACCTTTTCTAAAACCACAAGAATCGTATTCGTTCATGGCGTAAAGCAGAACCGAAACTCGATACTATTCCATTATTTTCGTTCAATAACAAGCGCCATCACTAGCCGGCCTATTTTCGATTTTCCTTGCGCAGTTGTTTTAGTGCTTTGTTCCCCAATCCAGTCTAATCGTTCTGTTGAGGGTATTGGCAAAAAAAGCCCGGCCTCTTTGTGATTCATTCAGTCGGAGGTACGGACTGTGCAAAACACCGAGATATTTTATTCGTTGACGTCATGATGTCATTGACGTCATTTCGGAATAGGCTAACATCATGCATTTGCCCGAAACGATCTACTTGGTTATATTCGTAATTAAAAGTACAAAAATTCCAACAAATTCTTATATCTGTTTTAAAATACAATTCAACACTGCTTAAAACCTCTAACATCTACCGCTCATAGGCCTAGCCTATACCGGTTCTGGGAGTCACTCTGCTTTCATGGAAACATGCGTCTGGTAAATTAGAATCATCAGTCTAACATTGCTCCACTCCCCACCTACTTTCCACCAGGGTTACCAGTTCCTTAACCAGTGGTGTCGCGTAAGCCCCCATCGCTTATCTCGGACTGAAACGTGGATGTATTTACCCGAGACTTAAAGTACGTGCACACAGTCCGGTTTTCGCAGCCATATTCAAATTTCTTCCTATCCTCCGGAATTTTGAAAAATCGCATGCAGGTTTTCCCATAGTGACGCGAATTTCGGATGCGTATTTTCGCACGCAAAATCTTACAGGACTGTGTGTGTTCGTAGCTGTAGTTGTAGCACTGAGCTGAGGACCGATATCTCCGACAGTCAGGGTTTTGTACACCGATAAGTAACGAATAAGTAACAGAAGTTTATATGACCCCACATAACAACTAGCCATAACTACTCTCCACAAAAACGGTAATTAACTAGTCTAATCTCATAGCCCAGGACTCGAACCGGGGAGCCTCGTAGACTACTCGCAGCTAATCGTAAATCTTCGTTGATGAAAATGAAACAAAGCCGAATATTGCATTGGAATAGGGAAAGGCAAAAGCACTCTTCAGGCCGTCATTGAACAGGCGGGTTACAGATCAGGGAGAAGTACCTCCACCTAAACAGTTCAATCTCTCTTTCTCCCCTGTCCGGGTGGGATCACTGATCCTGTAACCCGCTCCTGTCTGTAGCGATTTCTGAATGGTGTTCACAAGCCATCGATAGCTCGCTTCAGTAGCTCGTCGGCGTTGAACTCTGCGGGGCAATTCCGTCTTTCATTTCATTAATTTCAGTAGGAATGGAACAAAATCAAAAGCCTGATTCGTGGCTCTTTCCTAAGGCATATGGCACCGAGTATTAGGTACATTCACATATTAATCCGAATCGGAAAACGCTTCAAAAGACATCAACAAATTACGCGGCTCAATCGTACTGGCGGTTGACAACAATGAACTATTGTTCGGGAGCATGGAACTGTTATCCTCCTCCCCCTCTTCTATCAGAAAAGAGGGCTTTCGCAGTGACCCCTTTCCCTCCAAAATCGGGGTTGAGGGCTTAGAGCCTCTCAGACGCATAGGCGTCCTTATTGGGGTTCGGAGCTTTATTGGAGTGGAGCTCAGGTGCCGCTGGGGGGAAGCAGTGTACCCAGAAACCGAAGTCCGGCCGGAAATTTCTAAAGGCCGGACTTCTGGTGAGCTCTTTGAAGAAGGGACCGGGGGAGGTAGAGAGAGTGAAAGATCGCAAGTGGGACTGTCTCTGCCTTTTGAAAAGGATTGGAATTCGTCGTCGGAATATGTGTCCTCCAACTGGAACTGCAAAGGTTTTGCGAAGTGCCCGTCCGGAGTGCGACTTACATTAGTTCGAACAGGTGTCGCCACCTTAAACCAAATTACATACAATGTGACAAACAAGTTCCAAACATACAAAAACACTTTCTCCCAGAAACGAGAAACACTTATAAGAATTCGATCACAAACCAAACTCGCCCGTCGCAGGTACGCTTTATACTGAATGTATGGATTGTCCAAAAGTTCCTGGGCGGTCGGCCGCAAAGTCGGATCCGGGTTGAGCATCCAGCTCAATACCCGGAAGAGTCGGTCGCCCATGTAGCGACGGCAGGTCTTAGGAATCCTTCCTTTCCTAATCTGGTCAATCGTGTCTTGCATTGCAAGGTTACTAAGGTCCAAATCACAAGCGAGTTCGAGCATGGTCATACCAAGGCTGAATATGTCCGCTGCCTTCGTAAAATTTCCAGTTAACAATTCTGGCGCAAGATAGCGCGCGTCGCCTTCCACCGCTCTCTGCGGGTCTTGCGTCTTCATGTCGAACGCCAAGCCAAAATCACCTAGCTTGCAGCGCCCATCAGTCCCCAAGAATATATTCTCAGGCTTAATGTCAAGATGAATGAAATCATGGTCGTGTATGTGTTTCAGGGCTTGCAAGAGATCCACCATATAATGCCAGATTACTCTTTCTGGGATATCGCTATGTTTGTATGCATAGTCCTCCAGGTTCATTCTGCAAAACTCCAGCTGCATGTATAGGTGGTCATTTTCCTCCCACGCTTTACAAAACCGTACTAGGTTTGGGTGAGGTTCAATTGACTCATTCTTACGAACTTCATCAAGCTTCTGGCAGCGATCACCAAGTCCACGGAATCTGGTATTAGTTCTCTTAATGGCATAGACTTTGCCATCTTCCTTGCTTACCACCTTGTACACATCACCAAAGTCCCCAGAGCCGACTTTTGATTCAATTACGAAACACTGGTTTAAGTAGTTATCATTAGTGTACTCATCATAGAATGGGCTCGCCAGTGAGTTGTTACAATGTGAACGGAAGGAGATAGCTGTTGGTTTGCCAGAACTTGAAGAAAGCTTAGCTGTGGACTTTTCTGGTGCTTTTGGGGGGCGAGTTCTTTTCAGGCCTTGTCGAGCTTTCTTGGTCGACATCTGCCCTTGATTCTCGTAGAAAACAGGTCGAGGCATAGACCCTGGTGTTTTGAAGCCTTCCATTCTTTTTTTTTTCTTGTTGGGAACTGGAAAATAGAAGCAAAATCAATCTGAGAACAACCCAAAATGATGAATTGCCTGGTTGGGCTGCTGCTGCAGCGTGAATATGTGTGACACGTCCTGGTGGGAACTGTAGGCTAGTGTGATACTACATGATATTTTCCAAAAGCCTATGTTAATTATTACTGGCATTTCAAACTGTGTTGAGCTGAGTTCTTTAAAATGCTGAAACTTCCTCTAAAATGGAAGTTATTTCAAAAAGCATTACTGATTTAGCAGTTTGCCTACATGACAACTTTGAACAGGGCTGCTTGCTACTGAAAAAGACATTAGTTTCATTAGGCTATTTCCTTTCCTCATGTTCAACTAGAAATACATCAAACAAGCACACTGGGGAGCAAGAAATTCATAATTTAACCAGTGGGGAACAAAAAATTCATACTTTAACCATAATAACAACAACTACGTAAATAACCTCTGCATATGTAGCCTCTAAGACTCTGCTATTGACTGCTGTCTGATATACCAAAAGAAAGTGTACGACCAGCGTAATTTAGCAAAGTTGGTTTTTAGCGAAGTTGGTTTATCAATAAACGATTTGATGATGATGATGACAAAGCCCCTTGTTTCTGGTTTACGCTATTTACTCTAGTTCATGCAGGTTTTAAGACTGCTCCTAGAAACTACGCTTTTGCAGGTTCCAAGGGAACCAATCAAATCCAAATAGTATGTTGCATGTCAAATTGGTGAGTGCTTCTATCTTATGTGCTACTAAAAACTGGAAGTGGTAAGCTTAATCAGAATATGTTTTTGCTTTTAGTCTTGAAGAATCAGCAATATGTGTGTTTGTTACGATCTGTGTATGAGACTGTCCATTCACAATAAGCCCATTCAGTATAAAGTAATATGTAAAAAAAATACATTAAAAATCTTTAAAAGTGTGAGTCTTGAACAGACAGCTCAATCCTTACTTTTCAACCATGTGATCTGACAGACTGATCCCTAAACTGGACTGAAGGACCATAGCCATGATCTAAGGGTGATTTAAGGGGAATCCGAAAAAAGCCCTGAACAAACTGTAAGAGCATTGGACACTCAGTATGGACCTGGTCTATCCATAATGGCTGCATAAGTAGTACTGAAGTCCACATGAACATCAATATTTGTGTGCTTCCTTCAAGTTTCAATGACAAGCCTTTTATTATGTATGTAATTGTATATTATCTGTACTGTACCTGACGAAAAAATGATTCTGTTTAAACATAATTAAGTTCACTAACAACCCAAACACTGCCCTAACCACTTTTAACTGCACCTTCTTAAACCAGTAAGCCCAGTCAACCACAAACCCCTGATTTTTAGATACCCTATGCCAAACGGTCGATAGCTGTTGGTACCCTATCCTTGCCCTACCTCACTTCAGATGAATTCTGATTGGTTGATTTCTGAGCTTCAATGAAATCATCAATATTTTATTGGTCCCAATATCCTGCATTTGCATAGTGTATCCAGCCCAATAGTTAGGTTTCCACTGATCATACCAGATCATACAATGACTCAAGAAACTGACAAGCTGCCTGTTTATTATTGGGTGGTCTTTTAACCTTTGACACAAACATATTTTTCTCCTTATTCTTATACTTTCTGGCACTTGTGTGGGGGTTGTTGACTGGGTTAGCCCAGTCAACCACAAACCCCTGATTTTTGGATACCCTATGCCAAACGTTGGATATGTCTAGCGTTTGGCAAACCCTATGCCTAAAGCTGTGTGGGGGTTGTTGACTGGGTTAGCCCAGTCAACCACAAACCCCTGATTTTTGGATACCCTATGCCAAACGTTGGATATGTCGTTGGCAGCGTTCGGCAAACCCTATGCCTAACGCTGGATACACTATGCCAGGTGCTGGATACTGTAACCCAGTAAAATATTGATGATTTAAGTGAAGCTAAAAAATCAACCAATCAGAACTCCTTTATACTGAGGTAGGTCAGGGTTAGGTTAGTAACAGGTATCCAGGGTTAGGCATAGGCTATGCCAAATCCTAGATATACCCAGCGTTTGGCATAGGGTATCAAAAAATTGCCGAAAATCAGGGATTCGCGGTAGACGGGTTAGCCTACTCATCTTGATGCTACTTTTTTATATCTTTCTACTTTCTGACAACAGTTCATTCAGAAAATGTTAGGAGTGTGATCAAATTTCTGAATAAGCTAGATTGAATCCACCAAAGCAAAATACCATAGCAAGAGAAAACCATGGAAATCAATGGACAAACCTGAAAAATAGTTAACTTAACAAACCCAAAAGAAAGCAAGACTTAATCCTGCACTAATAGGCTAACAGGCAGCAAAAAAATTGCAAGCCATTTACGCCCTTCGTCTAATTCAAAACTGGTTCTTGCAGCTTTGCCTTTGTTTCTTTTCTTATTGAAAAAAAAAAAAAATCTTATCTCACTAAAGTCCATTGGGAACTGGGAAAAATAAATATTGGCTGAACAGAATTCATGGTCCTTTTCACTTCTATTTCTAGAGAAAACACCATCCTTTCCAAAGAATGCATCAAGAATCCTTTCCTTGATGCTTTTTTTATAGTTTTTTATTCATGGGCAGAGAAAAGTATGGCAAGAACTCTCATAAGCCTGAGCAATGGTAAAAAAAGCATGGTCTATAATAAAAGTACCTTTAAAAGTGTATTTCTTTCTGAAGAACAGTTAGTTTGTTCTTTGTTGTTGTGTTAAACCTTGCCTCTAGTCTTTGCATTGTTTGTATACAAATTTGAATTTGAAAATTGCGTTGTGTTAACGGTGTCAACAAGAGCATCGGTCTTTCGAAGCACGCTACGATCTACGGATTTGTAGATTGGACTTTGGGATTTGTCTTTCTGAAGAAGAGGAAGAAATATAAATTGTCAGATCATCAGTTGTTATTATTATTTATTCCTAGCATTTTAACTGTTCAACATGGCAGTTGAGAAAAACGAGAAGAAAGAAGTAGGAAATAAAAAGAAGAAAGATGAGAAAAAGGAGCCAGAGTTGGTAGGTATCAATGTTTCTTAGCTTTTTCTGGTAATTCTTCTTTAAAGTTTAATTGAGAAGCCAGCATATTTTTATGCCTTCAGTTTGAATGCATTACTTGGATTGAATCAGTCAGCTACAAACCTCTGGTTTTGCCAAAGGCTGGGTATAACTAGCGTTTGGCATGAACTATGCTCACTTTGGACACAGCTGCTATTTTGCTGCTCAATTGGCTCGTCAAACCGTCAACAAAAGGTTAGATATTTTTCTGCACTTTGGTTATGGAGTCGCCTGTCTCTTCTTCTTCTTTCCAGCTAAGATGGACACTTGTAGGCGGCATAGGACAATGACGGCATGACAGCAAACTGGCACAAAAACAATTTGACAGTGGTAAACAGGGATCTAAAACAAAGGCATTTGGCAACACTGCAACTTTGTTCAAGGGAAATGGAAAAATATTACATTTTAGAGAATAATTAGAGCTTTCATTCAAGGCCCAGTTTCACACATTTGGTAGCCTAAGTGTAGAGGCTGGAAAGAAACAGTGGTAATTGCAGGTATGTATTTCATTAACATGGGGTGGTGGAAATAGCAAGGTATCCTGTAAGTTACCTTGCTATTGGTGCCATCTACATGAATAAAATAGATACCTGCAATTCCGATTATTTTTTCCAACCTCTATATGTACCAAATATGTGAAATTGGGCCTTGTCAGACCCAAGATCTTCCCAAATATCAAGTTTTGCTAAGATCTCTAAAATCGCTAAAAAGGAAACTGGGAATCGTGTGACACTCTCAGAGTGTGGGGGGGGGGGTCACAGTGAAACTTGGTGGGAATAAAAAGCACAAGCCCTAGATTCACAGTTGACAGCACCGGGCAGTATTTGTGCACTGTGGGGAGTTGGAGGGGGGAGGGTCCATCGTGAATTCCGGTAATCCCCAGTTAAGGTACTTCCAGGTGTGCTAGGACGATGCAACTTGGTAGGTTTATTTGGGGGCTTGACCATGTTCACTAAGCAAAGTCGTTTCCGCGATCCGACCATCTTGGGTGGAAGTAATCCGGAATCTTGATATGTGTTTATAACTTTTGAACATGTGATAGGATCTTACTTAAACTTGAATTTCGGAAAGAACTCGTGTTTCGGAAGTCTCTGTGACTTTGGGGGTTGGAGGGAGGAACCAGAAATCTTGTGAAACTGTCAGAGTGAAGGGATCGGAATGAAACTTGGTCGGAATAAAAAGAGCAAGACCTAGATGTATCTTTCTGAGAGCCGAACCAGCGCGGGGAACTGTGGAGGGAGAAGAAGGGGGGGGGTCCAGAATTTTGTGATGGCAAGTATTAAGGTACTTCGAGCTGTGCTAGGACGATGAAACTTTGCTGGCACGTTAAAGATCCGACAAGATTGACAACAAAATTGTCATTTCTGGATCCGACCATCCTAGGGGAGGGGGTGGAGGAAAGGAAAATCTGGAAACTTGATGTATATATAACTTTTGAACCAGTGATCAGATCTTAATGAAACTTGATAACTGGGAAGAGTACATGCCTCCGATGTTTTTCATTTGTACCTCAAGAGTTTTGCTTACAAATGAATTTCTAGTCCCTTAGTCCCCTTCAAGCGCGTATCTTAACCGCAAAGTGTTCCAATAGTTATTCCAAAAGATACATTTTCACGATCTAAAGGGCCTCTGATCATTACCTCAAAGGTTTTGCTTACAAATGAATTTCCGGGAAAGTAAGAAAACTATGTTTGAGCATACAGTACATTTTCATATTTGACCGTGCAAAACGGGTAACTCAGCTAGATTTTATTGGAGCTATATTTTGAACCATTCGAACAGCAAAAACAGCAGCCGTATCCAGAATTAAATCACAGCACCAAATTAAACTCCAATCAATTTTCAGAGAAGAAGTTCACAAAATCAGATATTTAAGGAAGAATCTTTAATTGTTTTTCCACAAGTTCATTTTCCAGCTTGAGCGGCTAGAGCCTGAAGAGGACCCTTGCCAAGAAGAGCCAAAATATAGCTCCAATAAAATGTAGCTGACTTATCCGTTTTGCACCGTCAAATATGATTTGCAGTCAGCTTGGGCCGAACAAATGTCTAGTACATTTTCGTGATTCCCAAGGGCCCATGATCATTTCTGCCTCAAGGATTTTTAGTATTTCTATAAACCATGAGTTGATATATTCCCACAGTCGTCCTCTGACCCACCCTTGCAAGTGCCATATGACCGTCTTGCTCTTGTTTCTTTTAATTATTTTGCCAATCTTTGTGCTGCTAGGAACTTTAATATTTCATTGCACCATATGAACCAGAAAGCCAATGTAATTCGAGGTAAGACTAGCAATATTTCTAGTTTGGTTCTAGCTAGACAGTTTCCTGGTTTGTAGGTTTTTTCCCATGTTTTTATTTGGCTGATGGAATTTTTGTTTATAGTCTGATGAAGACAAGAAACTACTGGACGATCTCAATATGGTTGTTGAGCGGTTGAAAGAAGATAACTCTGAGCTATGGGGGCCAGCACTTGAAACCCTTCGATCTGAAATCCGTAAATCTACAACGTCTATGACAAGTGTTCCCAAACCACTGAAATTCCTCAGGCAGCACTATGAAGCATTGAAAGAAATCTATGAAAAGATAACTGAGATAAAGACCAAGCAATTGTGTGCTGACATTGTCTCTGTAATGGCTATGACGAATGCCGAAGGAAGAGAATCACTCAAGTACAGACTTCTGGGAACCCCTGGTGGTTTGGATGATTGGGGTCACGAGTATGTAAGGTGAGCTTTCCCAGAGTTTTGTACAAGGTCAGATTCTTAGCAGCGTTTTGAGTAGTCCAATGTCTCTCTTCCCAAAGTAGCTGTGGTTCACAATTTTTTGTTTAAGCTTTTGTCTGTCTGCTTATAGTCTTTTTTTCTGGGAAGGGTGCTCTGGACATTCTGGAATAGGGACTTTCTTAGGCAGGGCCTCACAATATAACTGCAGTAAGAAAAGGCTTTAATTTCTCGGGACACTGTGTACACTAAATTCAATTTCAGCCAGGTGTCGATCCACGCCTGCTTTAAACTGATTGATATTTTCGGCATTTACGACATTTTCGGGGAGATTATTCCAGTATGCCACTATCCGGTTTTGAAGCTCCATTTTCCAATGTCTTTTCGGAATTTCTCACCACGAATTTTCAAGCTGTGTCCTCTGAGACCGTTATGATTGAAAGTGAGGACATCATCAGGCCTTAGGTTATCATAGTAACTATGACAAATCTTAAAAGTCACAATCACAAGTGATTGTTCAAGTGCGAACACACGATCAGGATTTCCCGGCCGGATTTCCTGCACTTTCATCATCAAGTTGAAAAAATTGCAACTTTTCCATATGAAAGTGATGATGGTGGCAAAAATCCGGGCAGGAATTCCAGTCCGGGAGCTTCCTATCCTGATCGTGTGTCCGCACTATTATTAATGATTTATTACAAATTCTTTATCGCTTATTTCTCTATGACTTTCAGAATCCTACAACAATGTTTCTCGGGTAAGTAAAGAATAAATGTGTGACCTGCTGCTATGTATTGCGAGAAGAATAGGCTGCATATAGCCAACATATAGTCTAAATACAGATTCATTTCTACAAAACAAAGTCCACTGTCTTCGAAATATTGAAACACTTGAACTTTGAATATTGAAAAATAACAGTGTGTAGTCGCAGGCTACTGAGGCATTTTTAATTTTTGTATTACTTCCATTTATTTTTTAAGGTTTAAGGAGATTCATCTTTCAGGCACTTGTCTGGAGAGATCATAGCAGAATGGAGAGAGCTCCCAGAGACAACAGAGGCTGAGCAAGAAAAGGCCAAACTGATTGAAATGACTAACTTGATCATTCCTTATCAAATGAAGCTGAACGCAGAAGCGGAAGCATGTGATCTACTTATGGAAATTGAGAGGCTTGATTTTCTTGATAAGTTTGTGGACGAAACAGCATATCCACGAGTCTGCCTGTATCTTACAAGGTAGGTAGAGAAATACAAGACCACGAGCGTGTTCCAACCTACTTACCATAGTTATTACGTATGACGTCACGAATTCTGGCCTTTTGCCGTCAAGGCTGGAACGATTTTTCTATTTTCCAGCAGAATATCATGCCACGGGCGAATCCAACCAATCACGTTACAGAGATGCGTAGTTACCACGCTTATTACGCTCCCGAGCATGTTGAGCAAATAGTTACTATTAGTTACTATTTTGAGAAGGTTGGAACTGTCACCGTAGTAACTTTTTACAAGGTTGGAACAACATAGTAACTAATAGTTACTATTGTTAGAAGGGTGGAACACGCTCCATGATGCTGCATCGTTTTCAAGCTTGAGGCCACAATAAGTATTTCAAGATTCACTGATTTTTACACGTGGAAGCAAATAAGCACATTTAAAGGTCACCTCGCACTATATTATATACTAAGCGTACAAGCTTGCAAAATCAAGACTCCACAAGGACGTTTTTAAGTGGGGTTTCGGCAACAGAATCGTTGATCCTTGGAACAGCCTTACCGAACATGCGATTAAAGGACACCTGAACAATGAAACTATACTTGAACACACTATGGAGAATGCATTTACAGACATGGCCACGAAGAGCATTCTCCTCCTGAGCGTGACGTTTTCAAAATGGGATGATCGTTTCTGGAGGTTTGCACATGCAGACTCCAAGACAAAAACACAATTCATTCAAATCTTGTACAGTGCTGGCCGGATCGTATTGGAATTTCTTCTAAATATACGTTTGGGCTTATATGGTTAAAAAATATTCTAAAATATTCTTAGAGACATTTGTTCATTTCTAAAACTGTTCGGTACTGAAATAAGGACAGATGCAAAATGGAGCAAAAATCATAGCTTGGAAACGCTATTTCGTATTTGGATTGGGTTTTCTGCAGGCAATGTTAACGGAAGTCATACAGACAAAATATTTGTAAACAGCTAATGTGAAAGTTGATTATGGGGTAAGAAGACATGCTGAGCATGATGGTGACATTCATTTTCTCGCCGGACAAGTAGTTCGTCCGGAATCCGGCAAAAACCGGAAAGTTTGTTAAAAGTAAAAGTTTCATTTGAAGTTGATTAAATGTTTGATTTAGGGGTAAGAAGACATGCTGAGCACGACGGTGAAAACCATTTTCTCGCTGGACGAGTAGTTCGTCTGGAATCCGGCAAAAACCGGAAAGTTGGTTAAAAGTAAAAGTTTCATTTGAAGTTGATTAAATGTTTGATTTAGGGGTATAAAGACATGCTGAGCATGATGGTGAAAATCATTTTGTCGCCGGACAAGCAGTTCGTCCGGAATCCGGACAAAACCGGAAAGTTGGTTAAAAGTAACAGTTTCATTTGAAGTTGATTAAATGTTTGATTTATGGGTAAGAAGACATGCTGAACCCGATGGTGAAAAATATTTTCTCGCCGGACAACTAGTTCGCCTGTAATCCGGCCAAAACCGGAAAATATGTTAAAAGTAAAAGCTTTATCTGAAGTTGATTAGATGATATATTTAGGGGTAAGAAGAGACGCTGAGTTGTATATAATGATCATTACCCGGACATATAATTAGTCCGGAATCCGGTTGTACCCGCATTTTTTTTAAGTCAAAATTTTATATAAAGTTGATTAGATTTCTTTCTTTTTTTTTGCTGGACTAGTAGTTCGCTCGGAATTCGGGCGAAACCGCAAATTTGGCAGTAGTAAAGCAGGAAGTTTCGGTCAATATCGTCAAAATAGATATGGCTTATAGAGGGCGAAGACAAGACCGAATTGTCTGGATCAAATCTTAGATTTTTGGGATCCCATCGGCACCTTTGGTCTTGTTATTATATTGTGCTTCTGCTAAGATGTTGTGGAAAGTTGACTACTTTAAAACTTATCACTGCTTCGGCTGTTTTAGCCTCTGTCTATTGCCCTTGCCTTGGATAACAAACTTGTCAAAATTTGCATAAACGGTCTCGGACGAATAAGCTACTTGGAGCCCGGTACGTTAAGAGAATAAACGTGGCAAGCGTGATAACTAGTGTAATGCTGGTAATGCTAATAGAGGAGATTATCGCATCTTATCGTGCAAATTAAAATTTTCGCTTCTATGTTTTGTCTTCTGATAAAAAAATACAAGAAAAGGAGAATTGGTTCCATTTCAGTGGTAAAAAAACGCGAAATAGGAGAATTGTTAGGAGAATTGAGATAAAAAACGCAACTAATGTTTCATATATGCCAAGTATGTCCGAGGAATTAAAACGAGCTACTTCGTAAGATAAGTGGAAGCTCGTTTAAACTGTAAAAAATTATAGTTTAGGGCTTGTTGGAAACCTCGTTAAAGTAGAAACAATCATAAAGCCTTTATGTACAAGCTCGTTGTTTTCTACCCATGGTGATCTGATGACTGTTACACGATGTGTCACAAAAACTACTATAAAGTGCCTTCTGACTAAGTTCTCAACTTCAACGGAAATGGTCTGCGCGGACGTGACTGCGAGCTGAATGGCCGGCTGTTTTCGAACCGCATTTTCTTCCAAGATTCGAGGAATCTTCCATTTGAATAATAAAAATAATATAATGGAAAAATAGGCATTGGTCTCTAAAGTGAATGCCTGAAATACTCGCCATACATTTTCTCAGCGTTGATATTATCCAGGGATTTCTTGAAGGCGTTGATGGAGTCACTAAGAACTGCACTAGAGGTTCGCTTATTTGAACAGTTACTTAAATATGAACAGTGCAGTTTTGGGCTAAATGGACGAATGAAGATCCAAAATACCTATTAAGGTGTTTTCAGAGGCTCTTAATAACCTACTTTGGATATCTGGTAGTTAACTTTAGTCACAGCAGGTGTATGAAAATGGCAAGTTCATAGTCAACAAACGTTCAAATAAGCATAGCTGTACTGTACTGCAGATGAAAGGTCGTTCCAGCAGTCCACCACCATGTTATTGAAAGACCGTCTTCCAACGTCTTTAGCAAAGCGCTATACGCGATGTTTACGTCTTAATAAACACGCCTGTTCAAATACAACCCAAGAGGTTCTTATCAATGCAGCGTTCGGTGCTGCCAAGGTAATACAATTTTTCGAGCTCTAAAAATATCCGAAAAGGTTCTTAGTACTACTTGAAATACACGAGTACAATATAACGCAAATTATAATGTAAAAATGCCACTAAAGTAAGGGATGGACTGCATTGATCCTCGAACTGACGAAAAGCAGTCGTAAACAAAATCACGTTTTTTTAAGAAAAGTTGTTTCTTTAGCTTCCAGCAAAGTAGAACTGTTGTGCTTTCTTTGGCAACACTGACGACGCTGCGCCTCTCCTCGGCCCGCTGGCGGAACCAACCAAGCGATCTGATTGGCTTTGCATAAGGAAGAATGGAGCCGAGCTCTATTTTCCTTATTCGCCTTATTACAGCGCGCCCCGAGGAAAAGAGGAATCTGGAATAAGCTTTATACGCGGTAATGCACCTTACAACACCTATTAGGACAATGCTTTAGTAGAGGCCTATGGCCTATTTTTTTGTATTATTAATTATCGTTAGTTTGTATTCTTGGCCATGGAAGCTGAATTAATCATTTGATCTGCAGATTTATTGTTCTAGCTGCGTCCCATATGTTCCTGATCCAGAAAACATGAATCTCCTGCTTGCAGCAATGCAGCTGTACAGGAAGTTTGGTCAGCTCCCCCACGCCATGCGTTTAGCTATGCAGATGAACGACAGGAAAATGATTGAAGACATCTTTAACTCCTGCTCTGATTGGTAAGCAATTTTGTGTTGGTTCTCCTTGTTTTTCGTATTATTTTTCAAGTGATCTCCTCTTGCCCGTGACGTAGAAAGGAGCAAATCTGGCATCGGATTCGAATCCAAGGACGTGTCCGAAAGCTCCGAAACGAACGAAAATGCTGAATTAATTCAGCATTTTATGCAGCATTTCGCTTTCGGACTCAAATTTTCGCCCAATTAATGCAGCATTAATTCAGCATAAAATTCATCGAAAAATTCAGCAAGAATGCTAAATTTTCTAGAAGAAACTGGGGAGTACGGCGATTCTCTCAGTGTTTTCGGTGGCAAACATAACAAATTCAAAAAGACGACTGACAGTTCGGCAAACATTCCAAATTCTAAGACAACTGGCGATCATGACCAACGAAGAAAGGAAAGATAAGAAGGTTGGATATCAGTAGCTGATCCATTTTGTCAGCTTTATACAGCTAATTCTTTTTTCTTCTTCTTCTTCCTGACTTAAATTTTGGTATTCAAGAAGTGTCAGAGAAGAAAAAAAGGTAACAGCTTTCGGACAAAAAAGAAAAGAAAATGCAGCATTAATGCAGCATTTACAGCACCAAAACGCTTTCCGATACGTTCCAGGATTCGCCGTTTGGCCGGGTCCGAATCTTCTGCTCGTCAGGCTGGATTCGGATTCTAGACCTTCTATCCGGTCAGGTTTTTAGTCTACATCCTTCCAGTCCGTTTCCCAATTTACGCAGTAGGCTTAAGCAATCCAGCTTTTTATCTCCACCACCAACCATCCTCAGTAACCTATCACATTATCTGATTACCTAAGATATCACTACTGTTTGTCACCTCTGATTTTACACTATAACCTATGTACATGATCTTATTTTTGTTAAGGTCGGATTGGATTCAGGATACGAATCCTCAGTATAAAATGGTTGATTAGGAATCGGATTCGTATCTAGCCGTGGATTCGGATTCTTTCATGGTCGGATTCGCCCATCTCTGCCGTGACGCCGATTTTTCATTTACGCTTCTTTTCCACAGAGAGACAAGCGGTTGGAAAGAACACTATCCTTTTTACCTTTAAAGGACAACTCACACTTCATAGAGTTTCTGCTAAGATGGTCTTAGTTAGTTGGCCACTTTACAACTAAGCTATGGTAGGGCTACAGAAAACGGATTTGGCTGTTTTTAGCCTCTTTCCATGTCCCTTGCCTGGGGATAATCTTGGTAAAATTTGCATAACCCGTCCCCGGGCGGATAAGCTAATCGGGAGACAATGACTGGGATGATGTGTCTCGTAAAGAGAACAAATGTGGCAAGTGTTATTGTGGCAATAACTGTTCGGGTATGGAGTCTTTACTGATCAAGCACAAAAGGGTAACTGCCTGAAATAACCTAGGGGCTTGCGAGTGTTAATTTATTCCTTCAACATTTCCCAGTATGAATGAATGAATGAAGGATTTATTTGTACATTAAAGCCATCCGGCCATCATGCAACAAAACGAAACAAAAAGTAAACAATCTTACATGCGCTTGTACACACTAACACACTCTTAATATATGTACGGTGAAGCACATAGCAATAACAATGGTGAAAATACCAGATTTTCGTCACTGTGATAATCAGTGTATTGCTAATGGAAGAGATAAGGTAGTGAGAAGAATCTCGGGAACTAGAATGGATGGAAATACGACTGAAGTAGACCGAATTACTATCGTAAGCACGTCGTATTCTTTAAATGATGGTGAAGGGATGGATTTTATCTTGTGCGCGCCAGGCAGTAGTTTTACAACTATATTAATATTAGTTATATATTAATATATTAGTTTTACACTATATTAACTTTTATAAGTTCAGATCGGTTGTACTTCAATGTGTCGATTTTGCAAAAATTTAGTGTTTAAAAGAAAAGCTGCAAACAGAAAACAGAACGAAGTACAGCTAAATAAATATTGAACGATCGCTGTTTGCCGTTGTAGCTCAGGTTTTTATTTTTGTTTACAGTTCTAAATTATCTAGGACATTGAAGAAGCAACTGGCTTTCATGATGGGTCGTCAGAATTTTGTCCTACCCATGAATGAAGACGACGAAGAACAGAACGAGGACATAACCGATATAATGTGTAACACTCAGCTGAACTCGAACTTCCTCGCTCTCGCAAGAGAGGTAAGATTTAAATACCAAAAGCTTAAAGGACCCCGCGTACTATTGTCTAATCAACTTAGAGTATTTCAAAATACTTGAATACTTTAAAACTAGGCTGTGCTTTGAACAAATAATCCACGGTTTTGGCTGTTTTAAGCCATTTGCGAGACCCGTTGACTTACAGTGAAAACAATGAAAAAATTTACATAACCAGTTTTTGGGATCCCAAAACCTAAGTGGAGGGATACCTATGACATATCAAAAGCTGTCCGTCTGTTCGTCCGTCCGTCCGTCTGTGAGCACGATAACTCACGAAGGGAGTGAGATATTTTGCTGAAACTTGGTGTGAGGATTCGTTGGATCATCGGACAAGTCAAGTTCGTAGATGGGCTTTGTAGCCCTACATTTAGGGGTGGGGGAGGGATTTCAAATTAAGGGGCAATTAGAATATTTTGAAATAGATAATGTGATAGTCGATTATGGGGTAAAAAGACATGCTGAACACGATGGTGAAAACCATTTTCTCGAGGGGCAAGTAGTTCGCCCGGAATTCGGCCCAAACCGGAAAGTTGTTTAAATTAGAATTTGTATTTGGAGTTGATTAGATGTTCGATTTAGGGCATGAAGACATGCTGAACACTTATGTGAAAACAATTTTCTACTCGGACATGTAGTTCGCCGGGAATCCGGTCAAAACCGGAATTTGTCAAAAGTTAAAGTTTTATTTGTAGTTGATTAGATATCCGATTTAGGGGTAAAAAGAGATGCTGAATCCGTGTGTGACAATAATTTTTTATCCGGACATATAGTTTGACCAGAATCCGGCTGGAGTCGGATTTGTTAAAAGTTAAATTTTTATTTGAAGTTGATTAGATGTTCATTATTGGGGAAAGAAGATATTCGTTGTTGTTGAGCTTTCTTTTTTCGCTGGACAAGTACGGCCGGAACCGGGAAATTGACACAGGTGGCAGGAAGTTTTCGTCAAAACAGATATGCCTTATAGGGGTAAACACACATGCTGAATCCATATCTGAACTTGGTTTTCTCAGATGATTAGCTATTTGGCCTGAATCTCTTTCTGAATTTTAATAGTAATAATGTTCAAGGAGTCTGGCGAAGACTGGATCTGGCGAAAACAAGACCCGGTTGTCTGGATCAAATATGGAATTTTTGGGATCCCATCGAAACCTTTAGTCTTGTTCTGATGAAAAAAGACAACCGTCCACAGTGTGGTTTTGTTAGAGGGGTTAGACTGTACCGTACGAAATTGTCTCTGGGTTTAGAAATATATGGAGTGATCAAATAAGTAGGTTGTGTTAGTAGTATGGGGAAGACACGTCCTTTAAGTCATTCTGATCGGCAGCCAGCTTTTTACGGTAGGATTTGTGTATCTACGGCAAAAGATACGTCAATATCTTTTATTTGTGAAATTTGAGGTTCTTTAATCTCTGTAAATGCTCGTAATAGGGTAGAGATATTCTTATTTAAACACCTACTGTTTCACTACCCTGGTCCCGTTACGCCTGTAAATCGATCAGATGGAAAGGAAAAATACAAACATTGAGCGTGTTCCACTCTACTTACCGTAGTTACTACGCATGACGTCACGGATCCTGGCTTTTTGCCGTCAAGGCTGGAACGATTGTTCTATTTTCCAGCAGGATCTCACGCCAGGAGCGTATCCGACCAATTACGTTACAGAGATGCGTAGTAACTACGCTTACTACGCTCCAGAGCATGGTAAGCAAATAGTAATTATTAGTTACTATTCCGACAAGGTTGGAACGGTCAGCGTAGTAACTTTTCGTGAGGATGGAACGGAAATAGTAACTAATAGCAAGAATAAATAAATGCAAGAACTGCTGTCTCCCTATCTCTGTCATACAACCCAGCTGAGTCAAGTCGACTCCCGACGCAAACGAGCGGAGGTGGAGCTTACCCGGGACACCAAAAGTCGTTACCTCTACAGAGAAGGTGTAACGCAGTAAACCACCGAGGAAGAAAAATCGAATGGAGGCAGAAATGATAAGCCCGTTCACACTGGACTGGACGCGGAAACAGCGGTTGCCGGCTCATCGATTCAGAAAGCTTTCGGGGCATGACAAGAAAATTCAGAAGCAATTAAGAATGTATCAAAATATGCAGGACTGGCATTTGATGCAAAGCAGATATTACGAATGTGTCAATAACCAGAACAAGAAGAGATAAATTTCATTCCAGGTATTTGCTCTCAACTGAGAATACCAGATGAAAACAGGCAGATTCTTAAAAAAAATGCCGTGGTTTAGAGGTTTAGTAGGCTGAGTGGAAATGAACAAATATTACGCAGATGGACCATTATAGCCTACAATAGGCTTCTACTGTGACAAACTAACCAGAAACTATTTTGAATTAAATTAAAAAAAAAACTAGGACTGTGGGTCCTAGACAAACTAGAGCCCATATGGCAAGGCCACAGTACGAAAACCAAAGACTTTATTTGATGGGAAAATACGCCGTTGACATCGAATTATTTGTAAATAGTGAACTAAAAGACAAAAGAGATAGATCAGGTTGAGGTAAACTTTCGTCGTTCAATTAACTGCTGAATTGAAATCTAACTTACTAAATCGAAATGTATTCAGTTATACATTTGGGAAAAAAAGAAGAAAAACAATAAATATTCACTCACATACTGGTAGCCTATTATTTGGCTATTCCATGCTATTCTACCTTTTCAGTAATTTCAGTAATCCTCGCAAGCCGTAATTACGTTAGTCTTAGTTTACACTCGTCTGACAAAGTTAAAACTAAAGATGTTGAAACTCAATGGGTCATGAGTTCAGTGAGTGCGCTTCAAATCCCGGTTTGTCATTGTATGGTTCTTCCCCAGAGAGATATAAAGGAATGTCACAGGGGATTTCATTCTCCGTATTGATGGTTATGGTATAACAAAAGTGATTTCGAATGGCCATCATCAAGTTCGCTTTTGTTTTTCGCATCACTAATCAGACGCCAGCGTCTACTCAAACAAAGCCAACGCTATTTCCTTCCCGTGTGAACAGGCCAGAACATCCGCCTCGCTAGTGGCTACATTTTTTTCTTCGTAAATTGACTCAAGCGTGTAACGGCGGAGACCAACGAGTATACACGGGCGACCAAGAAGGCTCTGTATCGGCCCACCTCCGCTCATTTTGTCGGAACATTTTTAGTCGGTGGATGGATGAGAGACCATTGTTCTTACTCGTTATTTGTTCTTGCTAATAGTAACTATTGTTAGAAGGGTGGAACACGCTTATTATGAATGTGTCCGAAAGCTTTTTGGTGCTGTAATGCTGCATTAATGCTGCATTTTCTTTTTTTTTCTGTGCTACCTTTTTTTTCTTCTCTGACACTTGTAGAATACCAAAATTTAAGTCAGGAAGAAGAAGAAGAAAAAAGAATTAGCTGTATAAAGCTGACAAAATGGATCAGCTACTGATATCCAACCTTCGTATCTCTTATCTTTCCTTTCTTCGTTGGCCATGATCGCCAGTTCTCTTAGAATGTGGAATGTTTGCCGAATTGTCACTTGTCTTTTTGAATCTGTTATGTTTGCCGCCGAAAACACTGAGAGAATTGCCGTACTCCCCAGTTTCTTCTAAAAAATCAGCATTAAATTTAGCATTTTTGCTGAATTTTTCGATGAATTTTATGGTGAACTAATGCTGCATTAATTGAGCGAAATTTTAAGTCCGAAAGCGAAATGCTGCATAAAATGCTGAATTAATTCAGCATCTTCGTTCGTTTCGGAGCTTTCGGACACTTTCTATATCAGCTATATCAACTGTTTCAGGGATGCCCTGGCACAAACTTTAGTTTGAGTATTACCTTCCATATTTTTATTTGGGATTTATAGTTGTGCTTCTTGTTCTATTTGAGGATGTTCCGTGGTTTGAACGTCATCTACTTGGGGGAGGTACGTTCCACTAGCAATAGACTCAAATTTTGAAGAAGAAAAGATCAGGCGGGAGTTGTTAACAGCAAATTCGACTAAATAAGAGTGACAAGTGACGAAACCTGAGTAGAAAAAAGTTTTTTTACTGGTGGGTTTTATTTCTATTCTCTTGGCAAACGTTCACTCTTTGGTGATGTTTAGGTAAATATCCTGATGAAAAATTTGTAGCCTGCTTTTTTGTATGATAGTTGTACGAAAAAGTTGTATGTATTAATACGTAATAGTAAAGAATACTATCATTTAATGTACTTCAGATTGTTCAGTAGTAGTATCCAGTAGCATCCCATCTTGCTATAGTAGTATCAAGTCTTGCTAGTATTAGCATGCAGTAGAATGCAGCAACACGGTAGCCGTGAAATAGAAGCGTGCAGTAGCATCAGTTCGTACTGCATGCTACTTTTTCGTACAACTTCATACTACTATTTTGACCTAAATTTTTCATCGGGATACCTCTACTGTACCTCTTCCAGCAGTTAAAGTTTAACCGAAAAGAGCTAGGATACGACAGTCTAGTTACCCATCACTTGTTCGCTTAAATAATCTTGAAAACCCGATGAAAAAGCGTTAGTTTGTTTTTCTGATATTTCCAAATAATCGATTATCCCATTGTGCTTGCCGCTCTTCCCGTTTTTGTGATATCTCTATGGTGCCTGGAACATTTGGCAACAACACCAGCAGCAAACGAGTAAATAAAATGTGTATCAAATAAACAAAGAAGTGTCTGCAGTGCCAAAAACTAGTGCTAGCTATTGAGGTGTCTTGTGTAGTGATAGTTTAGTGATTTTCGCGGGCGAATTGTGGACGGATTCACCATGGGAAAGCGTCCACATTCCCAACGTCCCTACTGAAGACTACTGTGGACAGAATGAAAATCCCCAATAGGTGTTGTAATAATTCAATGTATTTGAATCTAAGATGTAAAAATAAGTTGCCTGTTCAGTTAAACTTTAACAGTTGTCTGCAATTCATATTGCTTGGAACACCCTGTTCCAGTGACCATGAGGTTCAATAATTGTGAGCGGGCTAATCGCAACCCGCGCCTGTTCGCATACTACACGCATTCATGGCATAGGTTTGGCGTAAGGGTATTAGAGGGAGTCCGAATAATCAGGGTTGCCACATCAAAAACATTCAGAAAGTGACTTTTGGCCCAAAACAGAGAGTGAATTGGGAGACGGGAGGGGAGTGGGAATAGACGGCTAATCGTGTCGTTAGAAAATTGGGCTGTCCGCTTAACTTTGAACTATGAAACTGAGAGTAATCACACAAAAACGCAAACAAATCAAGAGGATTTGCAAACAACAACACGTGAAACGTTTAGTTATGCTATAATTTGTCAGAAACAGAATGTCAATAGAGCGACTATTTTACGACAAACCAACCGCTACACGACGCCAATTATCGCGACGGTACGTATAGGAGTTTTGTGTCTTTCCACTGGCTAACCTCTTTAATAATAATAATAATTTATTATTAAACCACAAATCGTACAAGACTAAAACATGGGAGTACAAAAGAAAATAAGAAGACATAATTAGGGAAAACGTAATACATACAAGAAAATCTACACAAGAGTCAAACAGAGGAATAAGCCCATGAGAGGGCAACAGGCGCGCCTACGCCGTTTCAGACAGTTTTCTGTGGAGAACGAGAGAGTTTCTCCATAATATCCGGTAGCGAGTACTTACTAAATTTTAGAATTTCTTTGCCAAGGGGAGGAAAAGAAGTAATTACAAAAACAAAAGTAAGATGATCGCTTAGCTTTAATATCCCTTTTCTTTAAACAGGATACACACCAGATAGAAAAAGAATAGAATGGTCACAGAAGAAAGAGTATAGCTTGCCGGTAGCTTTCCGATTTTATTTCCCCCTGTTCGCAACGATTTCGAATAACCCAGTTGAATGTTTAATGTACAATCGGAAACCGTCCGGGATTGGAAAGAACAAATACTTTTAGTAATGGTAATACCCAACCACTAAATAGAATCAACATTTGGAATAGAAAATAAGAAGACATAATTAGGGAAAACACAACATATGCTAACAAAATCTACACAAGAGTCAAACAGACGAATAAGCCCATGAGAGCCTGAGAGAGTGGTAGCCCAGCGAATACCCAAATTGCAGCCAATTAAACGTACAACGACTCGTTACCTAAGAAGTTTTGTTCCCGCCTTCGTCAACTTTTTCAACTTGCATCATACCCAACCACTAAATAGAATTGACAAGATTTGAAGATTTTGTGTTATGTTTGACAAGTCTTTGTTATATCCAAACTAGTGTAGAATTATCTTTTGTACATAATTAGTGTTAATATGGACGAGAACCACCAAATCGGCTTCACTTGTATCGGTTTTATAAATAAATTGAATTGAATTGAGAGGGCGACAGACGCGCGTACGCCGTTTCGGACAGTTTTCTGTGGAGAACAAACAGTTTCTTCAAGCAATTTAGAGACGCGGGTGGCCCAGAGTTAAAAGGGGAGATGAGGCTAGCATTTAAGTTACTTTTCATATTCTAATTTTGCTTTCTAGTTGGATATCATGGAGCCCAAAACTCCCGAGGACATCTACAAGTCCCACCTGGAGAACACTCGTTCCTCGTACAGTAGCAGCCAGGTGGACTCCGCTCGCCAGAACTTAGCATCCAGTTTCGTCAATGGATTCGTCAACGCTGCCTTTGGGAAAGATAAGCTCCTGTTAGTCGAGGATGGAAATAAGTGGATTTATAAGAACAAGGAGCATGGAATGTTCAGCACTGCAGCATCCTTGGGTCTGCTGCTCCTATGGGACCTGGATGGGGGTTTGACCCAGATTGACAAGTTTATGTACTCAAGCGAAGAGTATGTTAAGGTGAGTCCGGATTATGTTTCCTATGAGGATGGTCTGGTCAAGCCAGTTGTCGACCCTTGCAGATAGGAGACATCGACTGACGATGAACTTGGGAAAAATTGTTTAACTCCTGACCACCATCGGACTATTTTTCCAGACTTAGGTTTTTAAAGCAAACCTAATCTCTGCCATGAGGTACAAATCTTGTCGTGTCTACGTTCCTGGCATACGCAGAAGCTGTGGCTCTACTTTTGTGTCAGAGCTCTAACTGCTATGACGTATAGTTAAATTCAGAATAAAATCTACCATCCAGTTTTCTACAAACGACGCAAATGGGGAGCGGAAATTAAAAGTTTAGCTGAAAAGCCATTGTATCTTTAGATCTTGGATTTCAGTACATTGAATTATTTTGCCTCTGCTAAGGCACTTTTTGAGATCCCAAAACGTAAGTGGCGGGATACCTATGACATCGCAAAAGTTGTCCGTCTTCCCGTCCGCCCGTCTGTCCATCCGTCCGTCCGTCTGTCAGTCTGTGCGCATTATAACTCCCGAAGGGAATGAGATATTTTGCTGAAACTTGGTGTGAGGATTCTTCGGGTCAAGAGTAAGGTCAAGTTCGTAGATGGGCTCTGTAGCTCTAGATTTAGGGTGGGGGATGGGGTTTAAATTAAGGGGCAAATGAAATATTTTTAAACGGATAATGTGAATCCATATCTGAACTTGGTTTTCTCAGATGACTAGCTATTTGGCCTTAATCTGTTTCTGAATTTTAATAGTAAACATGTTCAAGGGGTCTGGCGAAGACTGGATCTGGCGAAGAGAAGACCCAATTGTCTGGACCAAATATTGAATTTTTGGGATCCCATCGAAACCTTTGGCCTTGAGACTTTTTTTTTTCATCTCGGTCTGATGGTCCGACAATAAAAAGTTGATTCCGACGCGGAGAATTCAAGTTTCAACAAAAGTGTTCATTCAAATGGATAGCGGGATTCCAGATTGTCCGGTAACTTCTAAGAAAAACGTAGAACTTGTACGACCCCAAAAGGATTTATTCTTCGGCAATCGCTTACCGTTGTAGTTGCTAAATATCTAAAGTATAGAGGTTCACGCATATAGTGGGACTACAATGCCAAGAAAAAAAGCTCCTTCGATGAAATTAGAGTAAATGAATAACGGAGAAGATTTCATCGAGTTCTCAAGCATATTCCAAGTGAATAAGTGATTGGTAACGAGGTTGTCGTATCACAGCCATATTCGGCTAAGTTTTAAAGAAAACATTAATTGTCTCTTAGTACCCAACCACTTAGTACCTCTTAGTATACTCTTAGTACCAATTGTATATTGCAAAATGCGCTCACGATGCAGGACTTGAATTCCCGCAGGCTTACATTTGCTTTCTGTTTTAGGCCGGTGCTCTTCTGGCCTGTGGTATCGTCAGCACTGGTGTTAAGAACGATTGTGATCCCGCCTTCGCTCTCCTCAGCGACTACGTTCTCAATGATAAACCCACCCTAAGGATAGGATCCATTTTGGGTCTGGGTTTGGCTTACGCCGGAACTGACCGGTAAGGTTTTTCTCGGGAATAAAAATGGATAGAAATAGTCTGGGATTGGTTTGTTTTGAATAAGCATACCCGAATCGCCACAAACTGTCCTCCGGAATTCCCAAATTTTGTCTATCGCACATCTCGTCGTTTAAATTTAAAAGTAAAATTGGGAATATGCGTGTTTACCGGCTTTATCTTCGTCTTCTTTTAAGCCGCTGTCTTCGTATCTTGAAAAAGTTTGACCAGATGTGCCTATGTAATTTTTGGGATCCCAAAACGTAAGTGGAGGGATACCTATGACATCGCAAAAGTTGTCCGTCCTTCTGTCCGTCTGTGAGCACGATAACTCTCGAAGGGAATGAGATATTTTGATGAAACTTGGTGTGAGTGTGACGATTCTTTGGGTCAAGAGTAAGGTCGACTTCGTAGATGGTTCCTGTAGCCCTATATTTAGGAGTAGGGGAGGGGTTTGAAATTTAGGGGCTATTGAGATAGTTGATTTAGGGGAAAGGAGACATGCTGATTACGAATATGAAAGTCATTTTCTCACCGTACAAGTAGTTCGTCCGGAATCCGGCAAAAACCGGACAAAAAATTTGTCGACCAATTTTCGGCTACTCCTTTTCTTCACACTAGTATAGCTCTGCGCGTCGATGAGGCGCAGAACACGTAATCTGTGAACGTAGCTAGTGTGATTGAAAGTCGAAGGGGCTGATATATGGGAATAGTGTAGGTGGTTGCAGGCTGTCCCAAAATATTTTTAAACAGCTAATGAGATGTTGATTATGGGGTAAGAAGACATGCTGAACACGAATATGAAAACCATTGTCTCGCCGGACAAGTAAGTAATAGTTTCAACTTTAAGTTGATTAGATGTTTGACTTCGGGGTAAGAAGACATGCTGAACCCATATGTGGCAATCATTTTCTACCCGGACAAGTACTTCGCCCGGAATCCGTTGATTAGATATCCGTTGTAGGGATAAGAAGAGATAGTGAATCCGTATATGACAATCATTTTTTAGTTGGACATATAGTTCGTCCGGAATCCTGCTGAAACTTTTGAAAACTTAAAAATAATCAGTTTTTAAAGTTTCCAACCTGTTTTGTCCTGCAATATAAACTTTGGTCTGTTTCTGAATATTACAAGTAAAAATATTTATCTATCTACATTATTTATTTATTTATTCATTCATTTATTTCCCTCACAACTGAGGAGTGCAAAATAATGTATAAAAAAGAACTATGCCTAAACCATCTGGTCCATTCATCAACACATAAATACTATAAAAAATATACAGGATGTCGAAAACTAAGTTACAATTATGTACGCACTTTTTATTCACTTGTTAAAAAAGGGGTACAGGTTGTGGGTTCGGAGGGCTACCAAAGCTTTTTTATAACATGATTCGCAGTCAGCTTGGGCTGAAGTAATGCAAGTTCTCCCCGACTTTAGTTAAAAATAGTACAATTTTGTGCTCTTTTTATAATATAATAATAGCAATATCATAATAACGATAATAATATAACTGCATCAAAAGGCTTTCGCCTCTATAAATGTATATAGGATTTGACTCAAGGATTTGGCTGTAAGTTAATTCGGAAACTTGTAAAATCTCAATATCACACATCTTCTGATCGTACGAAGTAAAGCGTCTTTCACGTCTACAAGGCGTGGCTTTCGAACGATTAAAGGACCCGTAGTACCTGCCAATGCATCCTACTACCGTAACTGCATTCATTAATTCTTGAACCTGAAGGCTAAAACCCGCTAACAACATCGCACTAAACTTTGCAGTTGCCACGAGTCACTAGTTGCCATGTGCATTATGCTCCCGACGAGGGTTCGCGTATCAAGCTGTTGATGCGAAAAAAACTGGTTTTCTGAATTTTGCCATCTTTCCGAGAAGTCAGTGAACCCGGGAAAAGGCTTAAAAAAGTCAAAGCTTGTGAAACTCGTGGTTTTCCCCACAAGTTCGTTTTTCCAACTTAAGTGGTTTTGAGCCTGAAAAGGACCCTTGCCAAGAAGGGCCGATATAGCTCCAGTAAAATTCAGCTGACGGTGAATAGTCAATGAATCTGGGAAAAGGCTTAAAACAGCCAAAACTTGTGAACTTGTGGTTTTTCCCACAAGTTCATTTTTCCAACTTTAGCGGTTTTGAGCCTGAAGAGAACCCTTGCCAAGAATGGCCAAAGTATAGCTCCAATAAAATTCAGCTGACGTATCCGTTTTGCACTATCAGATATGATTCGCAGTCAGCTTGGGCTGAAGGAATATTTACAGTATTCAGATAGTTTTTAATATTCGAACATAAACAGTAAATAGTGCGAGGTGTGCTTTAAGGGATGTCAGGATTCCTCAGTTCCCTGAGCAGTAAGAATCGTCTGTAAATAATTATAGAAATGGTATATTTGATATTTTTATTCATGAACTTATAAACGTCGCAACTAGAGCTGATAGTGGAAAATAAAAGAATCCCTTAGCAAAATCCAAATTATTCAGTGTATCCAATTAAATGACACAAAAATAAGTTGGCTTTTCAGTTAAACTTTAATGTTGTCAGTTGCAGTTTGGATACGGTGTACGAATCTCCTAACAGTTTCGTTTGAAGTTGTTCTCCGCAAACAATACTTTAAAAGTTATCCCCTTTATTAGGCTTGATGTCATTGGTCAACTTGTCCCCGCCCTCTCCGATCCTAAGTCATCCGTTGAAATCATTGGCGTGACCTCGCTCGCCCTTGGATTGATTTCGGTTGGCGCTTGCAACTCTGAAGTCACTTCTGCGATACTCCAAACCCTAATGGAGACGAGCGAAACTAAGGAATCCAGTCTCAAGGAGCCGTTTGCGAAGTTCCTACCACTTGCTCTTGGTCTCTGTTATTTGGGTGAGTTTTTTCTTCGTTCTTTAGATTATAGGGATGGAATATTCCCCCCACCCCCACCCCCTCGGGATGCCCCTGGCCCTAAGATCGGGAGACTTCGATTTCCCCTCTCTCGTTATTTTGGCGGGATAAGAGCCTTTCATTAATTCTTTGTCTTGGATTTCAAGCGTATTTCTATTATGTTATGACCCTTTTAAGTTTTATGTCTCCAGAAAGAAACTCCGTTATAAATATTATGAATGAACGAATGAAGAAAGTTATCACCCATCAAAACTGGCTAGTGAGGACCTCGATGGATTATATGAAAGAAACGAAAAACAACACTATTCTATACGAACACTCCAGTACATCAAAAATGTAAGAAAATACGAACATTAACATGAATTGAGAAGAATTGATGTGGACAGAATTGAAGTGGATGGTGAGTCTTAGGGCGGATGCTCTTCCGGTCGGGATGCGGAGAAATTATATTTTTGGAGATAGGAAAGGTACTGGTCCTTATTTTTGTCCAATGTGTGGTATTGAAGGAGAGGATGTGGTACACTTGATATGTTATTGTGAGGAGTTGAAAGAATTAAGAAAGGAAGTGTTTGGTCGGGAGGCTTGGGAGGAAAGGGATTTGGTTTCAAGTATGGGAAGTAAGTATTTTGGTGAGATCCGAAGGCTGGGTAGATTCCTGAAGCTAGCTATGACCCACCGTGAACTATTTTTATAGAAGTTGATTTTTTGGTTTGTTGTTGGAGTGTATGATATTTCGATTTTGTTATTGTGTTATGTTTCCCGCCATGGCCCTTGGGCTTCATTGGGAATAAATTCATTCATTCATGTAAATGAGTCGCATGAAGTGTGCGATCTATTTGAACTTAACCGTACCGCCTATGGGCGCATCGTCCCCAACCGGGGGCGCTATAATCGTAAAGCTTTGGGAAATTTTGTACAGCACCTTTTGCGTTCCTTCTATACTATTTCGTTCTGGTGTCACTCATGTTCTGCGAAAGAAGGAGATAAAAAAGATGAGATCATGTTATTTTAAATATGCAAAGCACCTGCTCCACTTGTCGAAATTATGCCATAACCATACTTTGACGGAGAAGTTCAAAATTCAAGATGCAAGTGTTACCCTTTTGGATGTTTCTTCGTCGCTATCAAAAATCATTGACAACAGAACCCAACCAGCGCACGACCTTCTACACTGCTTCCTGGCAGACGGTTGAAATTAAGTGTCTTTTTGTGTATGTTTATGTGTTTTATTTACTTTCTTCATTTACTCCGCTTTCTTGAAAACGGCGGGTTATAAATAAATTACTTACTTACGTACTTGAACTTCTTTAATTTATTATTGCCTCAGTCCCAGTCACAGGGTCGGCATGACGGTATTACTGATTTGCCGAAAGTTCACGAAAATAAAGTTTAACACATGCGCAAACATATGTTAAACGATACCAAACCTCCCCGATGAAATATTTGTAGCCTGCGTAGTAGTATGGTAGTTGTCCGAGAGCGTTGCATGTAATACTATGTAATAGCCAAGAATATTATCATTTAATGTGCCTCTGACTGGTCCAATCTTATATAGTAGTATACAGTAGCATCCTGTCTTGCCATAGTAGCATCCGGTCTTGCTAATAGTAGCATATAGTAGTATGCAGTAACACGGTAGAAGCATGTAGTAGCATCGTTAGTACTGCGTGCTACTTTTTCGTACTACTTCATAGTACTACTTTGAGATAAATTTTTCGTCGGGTCTGACAGTGTAGATGTAGATGAATCAACCTTGTCTCTCCTGCTTGACCGTCTATATATAATCATTTTACACAGAAGTGTAAATTAAAACCTTGGACCTCGAACCTTAGGCTGTTACCCCAAGTCTGTGAAATTTGTGATACCGACCGGAAGGAATGAAGAAGACGTGTGTGAATTAGATATGGCAAATCTAGATCCAGATTCGGATTCCAGTTCGGATTAGGCATGGGCACTGTTCTGTTTTTTTATTCAAACAAGAACAGGCAGAAACTGGTCACATAAGAACAGAAACAGAAAGAACACAGGAAACTTGAAAACAGCTCCTGTTCTGTTTTAACAGAAATGATGGCTTCGAAAACAGAAACAGATGTTAAACAGGCTAAAAAAAAAAAAAGAACCGGCTGTTTAAAACAGGTATTTTTTATTTATTTTTTTATTCCCGTATTTTTTACTATTTTTTCTGGTACTGTTCACCTATAGTTTGCCCTGTACCAAGAAGTATCTTAAATAGTTCTTCCTTACACCGTACAGATGCCTTTATTCGAGTTCTTTTCATGGAACAAGTAATATTTTGGTCCAGAATTCCAGCTGCCCATACCAGTGAATCACACTTTCTCCCGATGGAAAATGAGCCATGGACCTTTCCAGTTGGATTGTTTGTCATAGTGATTGGTAATAAACTAAAATTTTACGGATCATACAATCTCAAAGTTAAGCAAGCTTCACTTCGTGAGAGTGGTTGGTGATGATGGTCTTTTTTTACTGTGAGGGGTGGTCGCGAGGAATGCATGTTCAACCAGAATACCGAATAGCTTTTCCTCGGTGGTTTCTTTTAAGCATGGTCATACTATACTAGGCTCAAAACGCGCAGATTTCTCGGCTGAATGTGAGTCCAGAGACATTACTAGCCAAAATGTTTGGGGGGGGGGGGGCGAGTCATTTACCGACTGGCTGGTAATTTTTACCGACTGTTTTTGCAGAAAAAACGACTATTTTCAACAAAAAAAACGACTATTTTCAACAAAAAAAACGACGACTGATTTTCAGGAAAAACCACTCGGTTATTTTATACCGACAGCATTGCCCCCCCTCCCTCCCCCCCCCCACAGTTGTGACGCTCCTGTGTGAGTCTGCTATTCTGCGAAAATCCATGAAATGGAGGTTTCCTTTCATCATCAAGTTGAACAAATCTCAACCAGAGAACAAATATTCGGGTTTTTGTTAATACCGTAAGGAATGTTTTTGAATAATAAAGATTGATTGATTGATTTATTGAAATACTGCAAGATCTTTTTTTACAGTGCTCTCTGGTGTAAATGTTTTTTTTTCGGGTCAGGAGACTTTGCTTCAGTTTTTTTCTTCTTTTAGCCAAGCAAGAGGCGGCAGAAGCCACAATTGAAGCACTCCAGGTCCTCCCAGAACCTTTCCGGTCCATGGCCGGCACACTAGTCGAGGTGTGCGCGTACGCAGGCACAGGCAACGTGCTCAAAGTGCAGAAATTACTGCACATTTGCAGCGAACATTATGAACCTGAAGAAAAGAGCAAGGATAGCAAAAAAGATAAGAAGGAGAAGGAAGAGGATAAGGATAAACCGATGGATATGTCAATGCAGCAAGCAGTAGCAGTGCTAGGAATTGGTTTGATTTCAATGGGAGAGGAAATCGGGTCGGATATGGCTTACAGAACCTTTGGTTTGTTGGTAAGTTCCGCAACTTGTACTATAAGATAAAATTATATTTATACTGAGAGCCAAAGGCCATTGCAAACACATGAAAAACAAACACAAACAAACAAAAATAATACCTTCTATAAGCACCTATCCCTATGGGCTGGGGCTACCCTGAGGAACCTCGCCAACTGTTTAATACTTATAAAACAACTATCCCCGTGACCCTACACATCCATTCTTCATCCACCCCTTTTTCATTCACTCCAAAAATTTACAATCTAAGTTCGCTCAAAGTTTCGCACTCACACAACCAATGTTTCAAGTTCTCATCCATACTCCCACAAATTGGACATCAGTAAGGACCGGACCGACCCTTTGCCCTCCCATTATACCGTCTTCTCTCCGCAAGAGGCAGACTGCCTGTCCTACACTACGACTAGTCAAATTCCTTATTTTCTCCCTTTTCAATCCCGCTTTAAAGTAAACTTCCTCCCCCCAAATCTCTTTGATCTTTGCATAAAACCTTAAAGGACCCTTGTTGCTTATTCTGCCTTTTATAATATACCTAGTTCCCTTGTGGAAGTATAAGCCTCTAGAATTCCCACCTTTCTCCATTGATTCATTTTGTGCCTAAGAATTTTAGCGCTTTTTCGGCTGTGCCGAGTTTTGCCTGTCAGACAACGCAAAGTTTTCCAGAATCTTAAATGTCCCGCTAACAACTTTTTCACATTGAAGGATATGATAATCTTCTCTTTTTTACTTCCTTTATTTGCTTAGTTTTAAAACTTTTTAACCACGGCGCGTTCAGTTTTCAAAGGTTTTGCGCTCAGCCGCCGCCTCAGAGAGCAGGAAGGCTGGATGGAGACGACAATCTCGTAACAAGAAAATTGCTAATTGTAGGTGGAAAGTAATGGTGTTTTCGAAATCGTTTTTTCAAGTCTGTTTCATTGGGAAAAGATCATTTCTAGTAAGAGTTGTGCTTTAAAGACAAGCTGACTGGGGAACATATATTAAACATGGCTAAAAATGGAAAGTCAGCGATATTTTGGCCTTTCTTGGCAAGCGTCCTCATAATCAGGCTGTTAACACTAGGGAGTGTTAAAAAAAATGGCAAAATAACACTAGGGAGCAGCGCCAAGACCTATGCTTTCCGTGCTTTGCAAATGGGCCATACTCGTAGCGCTGCCCACTGCGCTTGTGGCATTTCAAGCGAGACAAACTTGCGAGTTTAGAATTACTATAGTAGAGCAAAGGTGTGGTATACTTTATCATTTTTTTTTTGCTATGTTCAGAATATGAAGTTATCGGAGCCAGCGCTGGTGCACGAATGAGTGAGTTTCAGTAGAGATGTTCTCTATTTATAAGTTGTGAACTAATAGACAAAAGTGCTCCTCAGACGGGATTTGAACCCAGGACCTTCTGCTTACAAGGCAGTCACTCTACCACTGAGCTACCGAGGGGCTTGTGAACAGAGTTCGGAAACCACTACAATAGTCTGGTTCTCTATCACTAGTGGTGCTAGTATCGCTGCCATTCGAATGTGTGTCAATTTTGTCAAGTCTTGGCGCTACTCCTTAGCAGAGCAAAATAACACTAGGGAGTTTAAGCGCCAAGACCTGAAAAATGTGACACACACACACTGGAATAGCAGCGAGACCAGCAACACTACCGTTAGAAAAGGTCGCCTCTGAAACTTAATCAGTCGTGCACCAGCGCTGACTCCGATTACCCCATATTCTGGACAAAGCAATAAAAAGACACACGTCCTCTGTTTCCTGAATGTATGCCAACCGCATGTTAGCTCCTTAGAAAATTTCTAAACCAGTAAGTTTGTCTCGATTTGAATTTCACGAGCATAATGGACGTCGCTACGATTAAGACCCGTTTAAGGTGCTTGGAGCGAATAGGTCTTGGTGCTACTCCCTAGTGTTATTTTGCTCTTGAAGTGGAAGAACCTGCTGCAACTAAACGAAGATTCTACCAACTACAAGTAGTCTATTTTGGGTGGTTACTTTTTAGAAATTTCTGTAGGGAAAACCTAATGCTGAGATTTCACTTTTGACACGGCTGCTCTTTTTGCTGCTCGGTTAGTGCCGAGAAATTCGGCAAACATGAGAGTTTTTTTTACTCATTTGGATGTAGGCTTTTTTGTTATTAATAAGGGCCTTGCCAAGAACGGCCGAAATTTCGCCGATAAACATCATAGCTGACCAGAACGTAAGCGGAGGGATACCTATGACATCGCAAAAGTTGTCCGTCTGTCCGTCCGTCTGTAAGCACGATAACTCTCGAAGGGAATGAGATATTTTGATGAAACTTGGTGTGAGGATTCGTCGGGTCGTCGGACCAGTCGAGTTCGTAGATGGGCTTTGTAGCCCTAGATTTAGGGGTGGGGGAGGGCGTTCAAATTAAGGGACAAACAAAATATTTTGAAACAGCTAATGTTATGGCGTAAGAAGACATGCTGAGCACGATGGCGAAAACCATTTTGTCATCGGACGAGTAGTTCGCCCGGAATCCGGCCAAAACTGGAAAGTTTGTTAAAAGTAAAAGTTTTATTTGAAGTTGATTAGTTGTTCGATTTAAAGGTAGGAAGACATGCTGGAGACGATGGTTAAAAACATTTTCTCGACGGACAAGTAGTTCGCCCAGAATCCGTCGAAAACCGGAAAGTTGGTTAAAAGTAAAAGTTTAATTTGAAGTTGATTAAATGTTTGATTTATGGGTAAAAAGACATGCTGAACACGATGGTGAAAATCATTTTCTCGCTGGACAACTAGTTCGCCCGGAATCCGGCCAAAACCGGAAAATTTGTTAAAAGCTTAAGTTCGATTAGATGACAGATTAAGGGGTGAGTCGGTATATGACAATGGTTTTTTACCCGGACATATAATTATTCCGGAATCCGGTTGTAACCGGACTTTTTTGTAAGTCAAACTTTTATTCAAAATTGATTGGATGTTCTTTATAGGGATTAGGAGATAAGCTGGTTTTGTTTCTGTATTTGTTTTTGCTGGACTAGTAGTTCGCTCGGAAATCGGCCGGAAGTCTGGTCAGTATCGTCAAAATAAATATGGCTTATAGAGGTATATCTGAACTTGGTTTTCTCTGATGATTAGCCTGTTGAAGACTGGATCTTGCGAAGACAAGGCTCGATTGTCTGAGTCAGATATTAGATTTTTGGGATCCCATCGACACCTTTGGTCTTGTTCTTCTTTGGGCCACTAAAGACTGGAAGTACGAGTGAGACATCTCATCATGCTCACACCTGCTATGAGATACCACCGATTCAACTCAGGAGCATTCAATAGACCTACAGATCTTAATTTGCTCCGTAGTGCAAATTAAGGTAAATACGCAATTTGAGATAAACGTTTCCGGTAAGTACTTCGCAGTTTAAGTTGTCTGGTTCGGTTTTTAGTGTTTTTTCTTCGCCGTCCACCGTTAAAAGACATTTTAAGAAACATACCTCGTAATTGTGTTTGTTGTCGGATTGTATTTTAAAATGGTAACATATATGTGATTATTTATGACTATGTTGACCGTGAACGACGATCCACCACTATTTTTGTGAAAAGATAACATGGAATTAAACTAATTAGAATTAAAATAAGCAGAACACTTCAGACAAAACCAAAGTCTGACGCTTTTAAGCAACATGAGGTTTATTTGTATTTGTCAATAAAATTGTACCTTACCTTACCAAGTTCAGGTTCTTTTATTGTTTGAATGTACATATTTAACACTGTTTACATAACGTCCCCAGCAGGGAGACTGGCTCGAAAGCTGGGCGACAAACGGGATAAACAAACAAACCCAGAAGAAACGGATGCCATCGCACTTCTCACTCTATCTCACACCAACAAATATATACGATTTTTTTGTATTTTTATAATTATTATTGTTTACGTACCTTACTTAACGTTGTTGTTCAACGAACTCCATGGCACTTTCACTGGGATGAGACTGTGACTCTTTGTCATTCCTGACACTATTGTGACCTCTTTTCAGCTCCGCTATTCTGAAGTGGTCATTCGCCGAGTTGTTCCCTTAGCACTGGCCCTAGTCTACGTCTCAAACCCGAAGCTGAATGTCCTGGATACCCTCTCAAAGTTTTCTCATGACGCCGACTCGGAAGTTGCCTACAATGCCATCTTTGCGATGGGTCTTGTCGGGGCTGGAACTAATAATGCGAGGTAAGATCTTGGATAATATGCGAAACACCTGCTCCATTTGTCAAAATAATGTCATAACCATACATTGACGGAGAAGTTCAAAATTAAAGACGCAAGTGCTACCCTTTTGGATGTTTCCTCGTCTAGGCCCAACCAGCGCACGACGTTACACCACTGCATCCTAGTCGAAGATTGAACATTTAATTTCTTTGCTGTGTGTTTTATTTATTTTCTTTCACTTACTCTGCTTCTTAAAGTGGCGGGTTACAAATTAATTATCCTCACTCTCTCTCGCTGCGGTATTACTTCGCCCTTTATCTTCCTTTACCAGGACCTGTGAGGGGGGGGGGGGGATTATTTTTGTACGGCTGTAAACAAAAATGGAATGGATGGTACAATACTTACAGACATAAATAATCATAAACTTCCGGCAGAGAGCAATGCATGAATGACGTGTGAGTGAAAAAAAATAATCGCCCACTGAACATCAGCTTTTAATCAGCGATTCCAGCGTCGTTTGTTGAAAGAATGACACGCATACATTTGGATTTTTAAGTGTCTGCTTCGATGGTACCAGAAAATTGATGAAATTCTTTGAATGCCAAAGCATAGTGCAGAAGTATATACATACGGTAGAGGTATGCTTCTTGATCCTTTAACATTTTTTAATTCTGAACAGTGCAGTTTGGGGCTAAATGGTAAAAACAGCTCTTAAATAGATTCTTTGTCTGACTTATGATTTACTTTTGTCGCAGCTAGTAGATAAAAATAGCACTATTCAAAGTGAACTAACCTTCAAAGAAACACACCTCTACTGTATAATCAGAGCACAAAATAAATAAAAGAAAAACAGTGCTCTTTCATTTTGCTTATTAGAAAACGCAGATAAAGCTCCGTTGCATTGAATACCTTTTCTGTGTGGTTATTGTAGGCTATAAACATGTCAAGTTTCAGAAGTTTACTCTGTCAGCTTGTCCCTCAGGTACTCCTGTGATCGAGCCTAATTTCTTGAAGACACTCTGTGTTCTGAGTGTGAAGCCTATATTCCGCCGTCAAATCCTCACTGTGGAGCCAGCAGGTTAATCTGAGCCTCGTTTTTGTTGCATGCTGCAGGTCCACTTCTCGGCCGATTCCGGACTGATTCTTTCTACATCCGTTTTTGCACTGCAGCGCTTCCGAGGAAGACGGCAGCGCTTCTCGAGAATCACGGACTTGCTCCCCGACCAAGTCCGTGCTTCCCTGCAAGATGCTGCAGTGCTGCCGCTTCAACCAAGAAGAACGTGAATCCAAAAACGCATATTATGCAAAAGCAAAGAAGAGCTGCAGCAGCGATGCGGCAGTGCTATTGCAACAAAAACGAGGCTCTGGACTTCGTTGGCGTCCATTGGTCACGTCTCGCAAGCACCGATTGAGGATGCACCAGGTGATATCTCGATGTATGTGGCCAGTCGACCACAAGTAAAGTCCAGATATCGTCCAATTAGAAATCAGAATTCTTTTGTAGTGGGTTTGGTCTGTGTTGGGATATTCAGCATTTGACATAGGCGATAGGCATTGGCTACCCCGAAATCAGGGATATGTGGAAGACTGTGTCTGGCCGTAAAGAAAGGGGATGAAGGAGAACTTTCGGTTCAGTTTCAGTTTATTCGCAAAAATAAAAAACACCATTAACTGTTTATGGCCCCACCGTAAGGCCTGTCAATGGGCGGGGCTTATGAGTCAGGCCTGGCAATGGGCGGGGCTTCTATACTCAAAACAACAAATGGTTGTCAGTCACTAACGTTGATACGGCAGAGCCTCGTTTTTGTTGCATGCTGCCGGTCCACTTCTCGGCCGATTCCGGACTGATTCTTTCTACATCCGTTTTTGCACTGCAGCGCTTCCGAGGAAGACGGCAGTGCTTCTCGAGAATCACGGACTTGCTCCCCGACCAAGTCCGTGCTTCCCTGCAAGATGCTGCAGCGCTGCCGCTTCAACCAAGAAGAAAGTGAGTCCAAAAACGCATATTGTGCAAAAGCAAAGAAGTGCTGCCGCAGCGATGCGGCAGCGCTATTGCAACAAAAACGAGGCCCAGGATCGTTAAAGAACCCGTCTTGCTTATTCTGCTTTTTACAGTATACCTAGTTCCCTTATGGAATTATAAGTTTCTAAAATTCCCACCTTTCGCCACTGTTTCGTTTTGTGCCTACGTATTTTAGCGCTTTTTCGGCCGTGCCGAGTTTTGCCCTTCACGCAACGCAAACTTCGCCGGAATCTTTACACCCTCTGACAACACTTTCACACATAAGGATATAAGCTTGAAAGTGTTGTTTTTCATTTTGGAAGACGTGGTAGTTCTATCTTCTGTTTTGTACTTCTTTATTTTGCTTAGTTTTTCCAATTTTAAACCACGGCGCGTTAAGTTTTCAAACCTTTTGCGCCCAGCCGCCGCGTCGGAGAGCAGGGAGGCTGGACAGGGTCGACGAGCGCTAACAACAAAATCGCTAATGTTAAATGAAAAGTAATGGTATTTTCAAAACCGAATTTCAGACCCACTTTACAGTGAAAAGATAATTTCTAGTAAGAGCTGTGCATAAACTAGTAGGAAAAATCTGTTACCACGGTCTAAAGTCGTTTTCGCAGTACCGTGGTATCTGATACCACGGTCAAAAGACGTTATTGCAGTTATCGTGGTATCCGAAAAGTCATCTCACTTTCATCAAATTTTCTCAAATTGGTGACAAAGAAGTTTAGCACTTAGTGATGTAACTGGATATCAGTTTTTCTTTTGGTATGACTTCGAAAAGTGCAATTTCGGCAATAGCCGTTTTTGCAGAGCAACCGTTCCTCAGATACCACGGTAACTGCAAAAACGACTAATTGCAGATTCAGTTACCGTGGTAACAGATACCATGGTATCTACAAAACCGCAACTTATGTCTTGACAAGTCTTCAAGTGATTGTCTGCACTTTCAGGTTGGGGACGATGTTGCGACAGCTTGCTCAGTACCACGCCAAAGATCCGAACCAGCTCTTCATGGTAAGAATCGCACAAGGCCTCTGTCATATGGGTAAGGGTACTCTTACCCTCTCGCCATACCACAGCGACAGGCAGCTTATGAGGCCTGTGGCGCTAGCTGGACTGCTTGGAGTATTGGTTGCGTGTTTGGACGTCAAGCAAAGTAAGTCCAACTGTTTTTGCTTTATCACTTTTCCATCCCGCAGAATTTAGCTGCCTTTTATATCTGCTTAACGATAATCATCACACGCACAGTATCCTACCCCGCTCAGACTATTTATTTTCTACCCTGAGCCTTGTTTTTATTGCACGCTGCAGGTCCACTTCTCGGCCGCTTCTGGGCTGATTATGTCTATATTCGTGATTGCGCTGCTGTAGTTCCGACGGCGGTGGTGGAGGGGTTTCTGGCGAACAATTTTGTGTGTAATGAGATAAGTTCGTTAGATGTCCGATTTAGGGGTAAGAAGACATGCTGAATCCACTTTGACAGTCATTTTCGACGGACATATAGTTCGCCCGGAATCCAGCTGAAACCACGAAATTTGTTAAAAGTTAAAGTTTTATCTGAAGTTGATTAGATGTTTGATATAGGGGTAAGGTGATACGCTGAAATCCCTTTTAAGCTTTAGTTTTTGCGGGACAAGTAGTTCGCTCGTAATACGGTCGAAACCAGAGATTTGGCAGAAGTAAGGTAGGAAGGTTTGATCAGTTTCGTCAAAGTAGATATGAAGAATAGCCTAGAGGTAAATACACACATGGTGAATCCATATCTGAACTTCGTTTTCTCAGACGAGTATAGCCATTAACTTTCTCCTGTATCGAAGTCTTAATAGTAAAAATGTTCAAGGAGCTTGGCGAAGACCGGACCAAATTGTCTTGATCAGCTATTAAATTTTTGGGATCCCATCGAAACCTTTGGTCTTGTTTGGCTCTTTTTGGCAACATGAAACTTGAACTCTTCTTGGCAATGCTTGTTTTGCATTATGTTCAGTGCATAAGGTTTGCCAAGTCACAACAGAGAGTGTCCCTAGTGTTTTCTCTTGAAACTCCGCATCCTTGTGTTATCTGCTTTGCAAATTCCGACAGTGTGGGAGTTGACGTTTATTACAAGCTCGTAACTTTTTTTTATATATACCTAAATTATAACAGAAAGAGCCAGGCGAGACCCACAGCCACAGCACCTGGTCCGTATTAGTGTACGTCCAAAAAGCAGCCTTCTCTTGTGGTATGAAGTCTGTCGGGAACGTTGGAATAACTGAGATTTCTTTCCAGCTATTTTGGGTAAGGCCCACTACCTTCTTTTCACGCTGGCATCTGCTATGCAGCCTCGCATGTTGGTGACCTTCGATGAACAGCTGAAGCCTCTGCCAATTGCAGTACGCGTTGGAACGGTAAGCATCTTTTTCTTCTTTTTTTTGTTCTGATGAAAGAAAAAAAGCCGGATGCGGCCCTGTCCCTAAACAAGGTTCCTTCTTCTTCAGTAATACAGACCGCTCCGGACAGCAAATGCTCCACTTCGGCCTCTTCTTTTCCTTCTTTGGTAGGGTTATGGCCGTTTCGGACAGTGGTGAGCTCCACTTCGGCCTTTTCTTCAATTTTCTACTCGGTTATGAGCAGTATTCGTCGCCCTCCGTGGCTGCGGCTCACAGTTTCACGATCAGATCTTTCAAGCTAAGGGTGTTTTTCGACCTCCTTACTAAAGGCTAAAACATCGTCACTAAAATAGTTACTAAAGGCTAAAACATCGTCGTGTCAACCTCTTGGCTCTCAGGACAGCAGGTACATTTCATTTTAACATTTTCGCGGCAACATTCGAGGTAGTGTAGAAACGAGGTGAGGTACCCCTCCTGTAAAACAGCTTCCAAAATATTTAAAATACACCAGTCAACCACATACCCCTGATTTTTGGATACCCTATGCCAAACGCTGGGTATATCTAGCGTTTGCATAGCCCCTGACTAATGCTGGGTAGGGGAGAGTCTGGTAGTGTGACACACTCTTGGAACTGATGGAACTATTTGGAGATACAAGCAATACAGCTTTTCTTGAGACTTTTCTAGAATTATCTGCTTTGGATATCTAGATATGTTTCTACGCATATCGTTCTTCTTATTTCATCGAAATATGACAATTTGTTCGAACCTTATGACCAGCAGGGACCACCGATATCCTGTCGCCTCTGTTTGGTGTCACAAAAACTAACAGCCTGGCATTTTTTATTCTACACCAGTAGGCCTACTTTACAAGCATAGAACGGACAAGCCGATCGATTGTCTTTGCGTCATGCCAAATCACCCATTCTAAAATCTTAAGTCGCCTACAAAGCTCATTGACTATCACGATATGTTCTTGAGTTATCGAGCTTTCAGAGACACGGATGGACAAATGGGTAAAAAGGTTTAAGAAAATGGCAGTTCTGCCATTAATAACAATAATAATAATTGTATTGGGGAAAGCGACAGGCCCATATACACGTTCAACTTAGTTCTGTACGAACAGATCAGTATCACTAAAACTAATCATTAAAAAACTTCCAGCGCATTGTTTATAAATGTAGCAACCTTATATAGAGATTGGTACCCTTCAGAATAAACAAGATCAAAGGTTTCGATGGGATCCCAAACATTTAATGTACGGAAATTCATCTGACATCCGTTTGGCACTGTCGAATATCATCATCGTTAGGAACTGGAATCCGGGAAATAATGGTGTGTACACGCGATCAGGATTTCGTGGCCGGGTTTTCTACAATCAAGTTGAAAAAAGCTCAACTTTTTCGTAAGGAACGATGGTACCAAAAATCCTGGTCGGAATTCCGATTCCGAAGCTTAAAAGACAAGTGTTTTACTACAACGTTATCGTGTTAACCCGTTGATATTTTCAGGCTGTAGATGTCGTCGGACAGGCCGGAAAACCGAAGACCATCACCGGATTCCAGACCCACACAACCCCCGTTTTGCTTGCTCATGGAGAGAGGGCGGAAATAGCTACAGACGAATACTTACCCCTCACACCCGTACTTGAAGGTTTTGTGATACTTCGGAAGAACCCGAATTTCGAGAAGTAAATTTGATTTTCTATTTCATTTGTTTTCTAGAATAAACTCTGTCTAATTTCGATTATCCTGAATCACAAGTTTGTTTTGACCATAATCGGTGAGAATTTCGCTTAAAGGACACCTGAATGAAGAGTACTAAGTATCATCCCTATCTGTATGACTTCCGTTAACACTGCCTGCAGAAAACCCGATTCAAATACAAAATAGCGTTTCCAAGCTATGATTTTTGCTCCGTTTTGCATCTGTCCTTGTTTCAGTACTGAACAATTTTAGAAATGAACAAATGTCTCCAATCAACCCTTCTTCTGGAATATTTTTTAAACAGTCAAGCCCAAACGGATATCTAGAAGAAATTCCAATACGATCCGACCAGCGCTGTACAAGATTTGAATGAATTGCGCTTTTCGTCTTGGAGTCGGCATGTGCAAACCTCCAGAAACGAACATCCATACTTTGAAAACGTCGCGCTGAGGAGAAGAATGTTCTCCGTGGCCATGTCTGTAAATGCATTCTCCATGGTGTGTTCAAGTATGGTTTCATTGTTGAGGTGTACTTTAAGGCTTAATTTACCTTGAGCTCTGTTCGGCAGTGATGATAAAGTTGCAAAAGAAACTCCAAACATCGAAATGCGTCAAGGAAGAAGAAGACGGATTAAACTAGAACACATGTGCTGTCTTACGGAAGGAGAAAATTAGAACAGGGGTCGTTCACTTCCTAGTTTTTCGCGTAAGTTAAGCAGGTAGGATTGGCGCGGTAGGGGAGAACAAGAAGGAAATAAGAACAAGGGTTCCTCCCTTTTCTTGCGGTAGAATTCAAGATAAACAAGTTAGTTCTTATGGAATCGAACTTTTGAGTCTTTTAGACGCAGATTTGAAGCAAAACTAGGACATGGTACGATCCTGCAGACGTTGTTATCCATGGAATCAAGAGAGACATTCGACGAGGGGTAGAAACCCAGATTTGTTACCGGAGGTCTGTTATAGAGATTAAGAGCGTGTTCCACCTTACAGTAGTTAATACGCTTGACGTCCCGAATTTTGGCTTCATGTCTTTAACGTATCTATTTTCCCCCAAATATCATGCCGTGTGTTAATCCGACCAATCAAGTTGAGTTCCGTAGATACCACGCTTACTATTCTCCCGAGCGTGGTAAGCAAATAGTTCAATCAATCAATTTTATTTAGAACCCTAATAGCACTAGGCTAACATGGGCCGGAAAAATAAACATTACTATTTCGAGAAGGTTGGAACGGTCAGCGTCGTAACTTTTCACGAGGTTGGACCGGAAATAGTAACAAATAGTTACTATTGTTAGAAGGGGGAACACGCTCTAAACAATAGCTTTGAATGTATTTTGAAAGACGGAAGAACTGTGGTTCCTAGGAAGGTGCATAGATACTTGAATCGAGATCGTAGAAATCTCTTTCCCCCTCCCCTCGTCTGTGCGTTGGTCCGACAGGAGCACTGCATTGTCAGAAGTTTCATAATAGATAAGACAAGGATGCGCACTTTTTAAAGCACCTGATCTATGTTTTAATATTTTGGTATTTACTAATTTTAATCCGTTGATCTTGTTTTGTTTTTTTTTACTGGAAATTTGTTTTTTTTTATAAGGATTATAAAAAATGCCCAATAACGCAAGGCCCAGTGAATGTGTTGAGTTGATTATAATTATTAGATAGTGATCAATGTATTTAAAATATGTTATTTAAATGATTTATATAGTGATCAGTGTATTTTTAAATATGTTAGTTAAATGATTTTTTATTTATTAGTGATGTTTTTAGTTGAATGTGTTAATGATGATACCGTTTCCAGTAAAGTATTTAAGTTTGAAGAGTTTGAATGTATATTTCAGTAGCCGGAACGGAAGGTTAAATTTTGTATATATATTGAAATAAATTTTCTGGTTTATTGTGTTGTCTTTTGTCCTTGTGTTTGTGCCAGTAAATAGCTGGGGTTGATGACTTGGTGTGTGAAGGTGTTGGGATCTTTATTTTTTTTATTTAAGTGTTTATTTTTTTAATAGTTTATATTTAGTTGTTTAAAGAAAATGTAGTTAAAGAAATTTTTTAAAAGATCCAAATGAGAGAATTAATTTTCAAATATTAGGGGCGAAAAATCGTAAATAAAATATGGGTTAATTTAAAAAGTTAGGTGACGTGAATAGTTAAAATTGGGTAAAAATATATTAAAAGTAACGTCACTGAGGGATGGAGGAGTAGCCACAAAAAGTACGAAATATGATTTCTTAGCTTTTAAGTAATATAAAAATAAGTTAAATTACAAAAGATGCTACGGGAAAAAAAAAAAAAAAAAAAAAAAAAGCACCTGATGACTTTTTCGATATCATGAACACAAACAAAGAAGTCAGCAGATGATTTTTTGGCGGTTTCTCGGCTCTTCCTGGCAATGCTTGTTATGCATAACATTTCATTCATAATATTTGTCGCGACAACATATACCATCCCAAGTGTTTTCTATTGAAACCGCGCACCTCTGTGTTATCTGTTATGAAACTTTTGACAGTGTGCCCTTCCTCTTTTTCGCCAGCGCTGTTTATCCGATGCGCGCAGTTTTGAGCCAGTGTGATAACGCTCGTATATGGGATTGCTAGCATCTCACAGGAGAGGAGAAGGCGGAATAGACTACGCATGTTGACAAGCTTCTGAAGGACTCGGCTGAATTCCGATCGAAACCATATTTTTGCGGATTAATGCGATCATTCGTGTGGGGGTGGAAGAGGGAGGAACACGGAAACTTGCGACCTGCGTGACCCGAGTCAAAGTAAACTTTAGGCGTATTCTCGCCGTTCCCCGAGGACTCCTCGGGGAATCAAAGGGAACGGCGAGAATAGAGGGAGTCACTCCACGCCGACTCCTCGGACAGAAACAGCGAGAACACGGGAAATGCTTCCAGCATGGATTTTGTTCGAAAAATAGATATGCAGTTGACGAAGTTAGTGGAGCCACTTTTTTTTTGGTTTTGTTTATTCTGATTATTTTTAAATATTTTACATTGCTCCAACACCAGCAAAAATTGATTCCCCTTCGAATCTGAAAAGGAGTCCTTTCTGATGATGGTGATGACAATCAGAGCATTCCCCGTCCGTGGGCACTCGCGAGAATACGGGGAGTGAGTCCCCGGGACAAACAAAAACGCGGGGACTCCTCAAGTGGAGTCCGCGGGGAACGGCGAGAGTACGCCTTTTATGTATTGCGGGAAGCTTGGTGCCCTAGATGACACATTTAATTTTTCCGGAGGGGGAGGCCCGGAAACCGTTGCACATGCGCAGGTGCCAATTGTATCGTACAAAGATCATGGGTACTAGAAATATTATTTTTACGTCCGTGTTATTACCTTGCTAATAGAGGTTTAAAGGGTCGGACCGGCTGGCAGACCATTGTTGGAACTCAAGCTGTTCGTGCAAGATCTTCAACATTTCTTTGGATTTATACTTGCGGTTTGTATACATTTAAAGTTTTTAAAGTTGGTTGATTACAAATTAGGTTATTTCAGTACTTGTTTGGTTATTGGGGATATGTTTTGGTTCTAAAGCTGTTTGTATATAAAATGTGATAAACATTTTACTTTCCCACTCCACGTCTGAGCGCTTGCGCACTTGTTTGTCACGGTACTAGTCCATCTACATAAGGCGTATTCTCGCCGTTCCCCGAGGACTTCTCGGGGAATCGAAGGGAACGGCGAGAATAGAGGGAGTCATCCCAGGCGGACTACATGTGGAGATAACAGCGAGAACACGCGGAATGCTTCCAAAAACGGATTTTATTCGAAACAAAAATCTGCAGTTGACGTAGTTAGTCTGGATCCACATTATTTTTGGTTTTGTTTATTCTGAAGTTTTTAATTAATTTATAATGCACCAACACCAGCGAAAATTGATTCTATCCGAATCTGAAAAGGAGTCCTTTTCGACGATGGTAATGATAATCGGAGCATTCCCCGATACGGGGAGTGAACTCCCGGGGACAAACAAAAACGCGGGGATTCCTCAAGTGGAGTCCTCGGGGAACGGCAAGAATACGCCTATATTACCTGTCAAGTCCTGTGACATGGGGATGTGAAGTGTTTAGATGGATTTGTCTTCGGCGGGATCACTGTTCCTATGGCCTGCTTCTTCGGGACTATTATAGTGGCCTGCGAGCTGTCTTCGAAAGCCCCGCTACTGTACCTAAGTGGTAGAGCAGTGGCCTTGAAAGTCGGAGGTCCTGGGTTCAAATCTCGGCTGAAGAGCATTTTTGTCTTTCAGTTGACTACTTTTTTTCTTTTTTTTCAGATGACAGCTGGCTGAAATTTTTCAGAAGTTTTCATGAAACTTAATGGTTTTAGATGCAAATGCTCTAGTTGTAACATTTATGTGTCTTTACGGGATAGAAACCCAGTGGAGGATTTTGATGAGGGATACAGAAGAGCTGAAAGATCATATAGCACTTGCAAGAGTAGGTAGCATCTATTTTAGCTCAGGGTCGAATACGGTCCGGCCATACAAATAGAACATTTTGGACATTTGCTCTCGCCAGCTGGCAAGTTCCTCCTGATCGGATCACGACTTCGAGATTTAGACATGTCATAAAACGAGAAGACATACAGGAACATTTTACGTATCTATTACATATCTAGGACCCATGGCCTTGTACCGTTCGCGATATACGCGGGTCAAGATCAAGGATTGCTGACCCCCCACACGGATGGTCAGATCCGGAAAAGAAGGATTCATCGATTATCGATCCGGTCCTTTTTATGCATGCCAAATTTCGTGGTCCTACCTTGTATGGAAGGGCCGAAACTAGCAAAGTGAGACGAGGGGATTGACGAACCGACGGAGAGAAACAATGATCGCTGTACAGACTTGCGTCAAAGGCTACAAGTTACGAAGGGGCAAAAAAGGACAATTAAAAGCAAGTGCCATACAAATCTTTAACCTGTATAGGCTACCTGCTGCTTTACTACAAATAAAATTTGTCAAAGGGGGAGTCCTTAAGCAGAACTTTCTAACTTTTTATTTTTAATTTTCATTTAATTTCTGGTAGGGAGGGGGGTTGTTTGGTTTAGTAAAGAAAAATAGGGTTTTTGTTGGTTTAAAGAGTTGTAATAGTGGCTGCGATGGAAGGGGTGCCCTATGCCGGAAGGGCACCCTGAGATATCGATGTGCTTTTTGTTTTTGTTTTTGTGTGTTTTGCCCTATTTTTCGTTATTAGACTATAGATTGACTGCTCAAAAGGTAAATTAGATTAAAGTTAAATTTGAGTAAAGGAAAAAGAATGTTATTGAGATGAGTGGAGGTGGGTTTAATATTAGTAGATTTGAATTATAAGTAATAAAAAAAAAAAGGAAATGTAGTTAAAGAATTTTTTTTACAAAATATAAATGAGATAATTATTTTCAAAGTATTAGGGGAAAGAATAGTAAATAAAATATGGGTTTAATTTTGAAAGTTAGGTGACGTGAATACTTAAAATTGGGTAAAAATAGATTCAAATTAACGTCACTGAGGGATGGAGGAGTAGCCACAAAAAGTACGAAATCTGATTTCTTAGTTTATAAATAATATAAAAATAAATTAAATTACAAAAGATGCTACGGGATTAATTTAAAAAAAAAAAAAAAAAAAAAAAAGGGGGAGTCCCCGTTACTCGAGGAGATTTCTAGGGAATTTAGGATGTCCAGCAATCGAGGGGATAGCAAGAGGACTGTCTGCAAAGAATGGCAAATTTCACCGCCCTAGCGAATGCCGTTTTACCCTTAGGCCAGTTAAGCCGGTGCTGGGGGGCCAGCGGAAAAGAGAGGCCAAGTGGCCGGTCTAAATTTCTGAGAAATCAGTCTATGGTTGCTAGCCGTATTGCCTTGTTCCTTACCACTGCCGCCACAACGGATTTCTGCTTACTTGCTGATGGCAAAAATAGAACAAAAACATGGAGCCTTATAAAACTCAATAGAAAAGGAACTTGAAACATGTCACTTAATATTGATTTGGCGGCAAAATTTTACCGGTGTGCAGCCACCGCCGACCCCAACGGCGGCGCGCAGCGAGCCGCCGACTTTCGGCGCGGCTTTGGGGACTACTTTTGAGGAGTCCCTGCGTTTTTTTTCCCAGGGACTCGCTCCCCATATTCTCGCGGGTCCCCAAGAACGTCCAGTGCTCCGATTATCATCACGATTACAAGAAAGGACACCCTTTCAGATTCGGAGGGGAATCAATTTTTGCTGGTCTTGGCGCAATGTAAAATTAATTAAAAAACAGTCAGAATAAATAAAACCAACAATAAAGTGGATCCAGATTAAATTCGTCAACTTAATTTTTTTTGTCGAACGAAATTCATTTTGGAAGCATTCTCCGTGTTCTCGTTGTTATTTCTCGTACGAGTCCGCGTGGAGTGACTCTCTCTATTCTCGCCGTTCCCCTTGATTCCCCGAGGAGTCCTCGGGGAACGGCGAGAATACGCCTATAGATTATAGGTTAAAAATCAGTGGTGACAAAATCACTGATGCGTAAGGCAAATGAAACGGTTACCTGGGCGATATTCAATATTTGCAAGATTCAAAGTTAGGCAAAATTCAAATAAGGATACCTCCACTCAGCCTCTACTGCAGGCTATAAATCTAAGCCCTCTACGTAGGACCTCTCGCACTATTTACTCTTCAATATACAGTATTTAAAAATGTTTGAATACTTTAAAACTAGGCTCTGCCTTCAGCAAATAACCCTAACAAATAACTTCCTCGCAGACAACCGCCGCCAGCATGATACACATCGAAGGTACCAAAACACGGCAAGTGAGACAATCAGCGGGGTTTTGTTAGAGAGGTTAGAATGTACCGTATGAAATTTGGGTCTCTGGGTTTAGAAATATATGGAGTGATTATGGAAGTAGGTTACATTAGTGTTATAGGTAAGATAGGTCCTTTAAAAGTCAGTATGAGAAATCCCTTTATCGGCCTTATTTGCACAACTGCTTGCTGGCCTAATGATGCAAAAAACTTCAACTTCTTAGTAAGGAATTCACTTATTTTTACAACTGTTAGCCTGATGATGCTTCAAATTCTTTTCCCTTCTGAACTTGTTCTGACACCGGCTACACTTGAATGGAAAAACTGTTGTGTGGTTGTAGAAGACATGTTGGCTCAAATGTTGCTTCAGTGAGAATTGTTTGGGACAATGGCCGCACTGGAACCGTAAGGGGGCTTCTGTAGAATGGTGCTTTTGCTGGATATGGTACTTTAAATAAGATTTTGTCGAAAAGCCTTTCCCGCAGAACTCACAGATACTCGGTGACTCGTGCTTCAACATATGATTCTGATACTGTGTACCGTTCACTTCTAAATGGCATATTCCACATGTTCTCTTACGTAACTTTACAGTCCTTGCAAGCTCATCTAGTTTGTGCTTCAAATGGATGTGCTTCGTCAATCGTTTTTTATCCTTAAAAGTTCTTTCACAGTGGAAACAGGTGTAATATGGATAACAGTGCTTCTCGTGTTTGTACATGTCAGTCGAGCGATGGAATTTGGATTGACAGATTCGGCATTTGTTACTTGGATCAGTTGGATGGCTGTCGTCTGTCTTTCGATTCAGCATGCATGATGCAAGGTGGCTGACATATGAGTATCCGGTGCGGAACTTTGACCGACAGTTTTCACACCTGACTTTGGAGTGTGGATGCTCTTTCTTGAGATGTACAAGGAGAAACCACGCTGACGCCGTAACAGACAGGCAGAGTGGACACTGAGCATTTCTTACGTGTGTTTTTTCGTGATTTTTCATATCGTCTGACATCGCGAAGGTTTTTTCGCAAAAGCGGCAATTGATTTGTCGCAGTTCAGTGGGTAGATGTTTAAGTATGTGCTTCCCGAAACAACGGGTCGTTAGGTTCTTGAAGCAAAAAGTACACTTACTGACGAGACTCTTCAAACTAGTCAAATCTCGTAGTGAAACTTCCAAACACTCCCGCGAGCAAATGTCTATGAGAAAAGACCTATCATAGAGGTGTGTAAAGAGGTGGCGAAGCACCTCGTTCTTTCCTACTTTCTCGAAGCAGCAACCACAGATTAAGCTGTTAGCCTCTTTTTGAAAGACATTGAGACTCGTGTTTATGCAAAACTTTTTCATACACTTACTGCATTCCGTTGGTCGTGCTGCTGCTGGGGTAATTGCAAACTGGGGACATGGTATCGATAGCTTCACATTTGTTTCTTTTTCTTGAAAAGGAGCACCAGGGACGAAGGTAGATGTCAGGTAGTCCAAGCGTTTTTCCAGAGTCGAATGCGTTCGAATGCCTCTCCCAGCATTGCCGTTTTTGCCTATAAGCTTATTTAGATTCAAGTACATTTGCTGGACGTTACTGGTATCCTCCGTCACTGAACATTTTCCTCTGGTAATATTTTCGTCTTCAGAGAAGTGACAGTCGAAAATGTGGGAGTGAATTTGACGTCTGCTACTAAAATGGCTATTGCAGTGATAACAGGTTAACGGCTCCTGCGTTTCATCTGAAAGGTATCCGTCATTGTGTAGGCTTCTTCTGGAGTGTACTCTTGTACTGTGAAGATAGAGCTTGGCCCATCCACGGTAGTTCTTGTTACACACTTTGCATGTGTAGTATCGTCCAAGATGTGTCTCTATATGTTTCCGAAACTCTCTTGCATCCCTGTGGATGTTCAAGCAGATAGGACAAACAAAGCGCGAAATTGGAGATCTGCGAACACTTGGAGGTCTGATGTTTCGAACGTAATCCTCAACGCATTCGCTGGAACACAGTCTAAGCATAATCGAACGCAGGTCGAGATGGTTCTGCACGTGCTTAAGGGTCTTATCGCCCAGAGGTTTTTCGCAGAGCCCGCACATAACATTCTCCCCGTCTTTGTGGAAGTGTAGTCCGACACAGGTGGTGAACTTCTTAGAGCATGTGAGGCATTCTACCTCCTGGGTTTCTTCGGGCCAGGGTTCCTCCCGGTGGGATCTTTCGAGGTCGCACAGCGTACAGGGAAATGCTCGGCCTGGTTTGAACGTCTGGATTATGTATGATCTGAAGGATTTAGGGTTCGTGGCGAAGCAGTCGAACTGATGAGCGATGAAATGGTCGGGCTTGACACCAATGTGTGAGAAGCATTTGTCGCAGAAGGTACTGGAATCGGAGGACCCCCTGCTGGCAACTGGTTTGGCTTCTTCGGACCGCTCTGTTTTTACAAGGATCTTGCCGTCGAACATGACAGTCCTATAAGAAAGACTGCTTAATGCATAAAGCTGATCAAACAATCAAAATTAAAACGCTGCGACCCGCTTCTCAAGGAAGCCACCGATCAAGCACAGCCTGCGGTATAGCAGATCATTTGTATCATACTTCGTTAAGCACCACAACCTGGAAGCAGAAGCAAACAAGACCATGACACAACAGTGAAAGAAACCAATAGTGCTTATAATGTTTTTATTTCGTGTTTTTATTTAACGTTTTGACGTCCCAGGCTATTTTAACGAATATTGGGAAAAATAAAATGATTCTGATTCCGAATGACGGCTCTAAGGCGTTCGTAAAGTGCGCAAACACGCTCGCAAGGCTATTAAAGTCAACAGAAAGCCAAAGTTATTTGTTTGTATCATTTAATTCAGTACACCGAAACATTTGAATTCTGCCAAGGATTTGTTTTAAGCGTCCACTATCTGCTGTAGTACTGTTGTACAGAGTATCTGTGGCCGTCTCCATATACAAATTTTACGATGAAGCACAAAATTTGAAACTTTTCAGTGGCCAGTGATAGCGCGGCAGGTATCTCACTGTGCGAACACTTCTTTTTCGTGAATCGTTTTCGTCAAGTTTACAACAAAGGGACAAGCGTATAGAGGTACCACAAATCTGACCAAAAAGTCCAGGATCCGAAAATCGATTATTCGTGCCTGAATAGCGGAGCAACAAAGTAACGAATTTTATCGGGTTTACAAGCCTATTAAAGTGAACAAGTAAGAGTAACTAGAATGTCCTATCTCTACTCTTTTCGGTTAAACTTGAAAGTTGTTCCGTAAACGGTCAAGCTGTTGCTGGATCGCAGGCTCGTTTCTTCAGATTCAGCTGAAGAAGATGACAAGACAGGTCCAAAAATGCGATTTTCCTTTTTGAGCCGTTGCTAAATATATCATATCGAATCTCTAGTCACGTCAGAAAATACTAAAGCCCTCTCCTCTAATTTGTGTTCTCCGATTGGAAAATTACCTGTCCACCCCATCAACGTGATTCTAAATTAGTGAACCTTTATGGAAAATATTTGTTGAGTGTTTTGCAATTATTTTGTATTTCTTTATCCTTTTTACTGCACTTACGCCCTTGGGCAGTGCGTCATAAATCCATTCATTCATTCACTAATAGATTTCCGGTTTTGGCCGAATTCTGGGCGAAGTAATGAATTAATTAATTCGCAAGAAATTAAGTGCAAAAATGGACTCAGCACGTCTCCTTATCCCTTTATCGAACCTCTAATCCACTTCTGGTTATTTTTCGACCTAAAAAGATTGTTCAGAAATGAATTCAGCGAGTCCTCTTACTTTAATACTGAACCTCTTAATCATATTTAGATAAAACCATAACTTATACCAGACTTTCGGTTTTTGCCGGATTCCAGGTGAATTACTTGTCCTGTGTGAAAAAGAGAGTTTCAGATATCAATCAATCAAATTTATTTCCAAATAGCTTAAAGCTAGAGGAGAATAAAATATTTACGAATACGTAAAAACGAAACAAATTAACTAATGGCAGTGTCTATTGTTCCCCGACCTGGAAATGATACCTCAAATGCTAAAAGTACTCGACCAGTCCAGTATGCTACCACACAGGAGCTAATAGTACTCGACCAGTCGAGTAACAATGGTTATGGGAGCCAGGGGCGTCGCAAGGGGGGTGCGGGGGTGCAGCACCCCCCCCCCCCCCCACCTTTTTGAGATTCGGTAAAATTTTGGCTTGTTCGGTATTTTTTCGATAGCAGGGCTGTCTGATATATTTTCGGGGGTTCGGTAGTTATACAGAATCCTAAATAGGCCATCTGTACGAATCTCTTCGGCATAATGATCAGGATTCGGTATAATTGCCAGTATTCGGTAATTTGGTAATTTTTCGATGCCGGAACTGTTCAGTATATTTATGGAGATTCTGTAGTTACACAGAATCCGGAATAAGTTATTGGTTCAAAATTATTCGGTATCAGGATTGAGATTCGGTAATTTATTCAGTACAATTTCCAGGATTAGGAAGTTATCTACGATCCTGACTTTGTTCCAGTTTCGACGAAATTATATCAAATACGAATATTGTTCGGTAGTCTTTCGATACCAAAACAATTCGGTATAATAACCGGGATACGGTAGTTGTACAGTATAACATGCTATCGGTCTAAACTTATTCCGTAGAATAATTGGGATTCGGTCATTTATTCGTTACAATTGCCAGGATTCGGAAGTTACCATGAACTTCGAAACTCAGAAGAGGTCGAGTTACGCACTGGTCGCAGACAAAAGGGGTGATCTGTGGTATCATCGATAGTCCTTACTTTTATTTTCGATCCCGAAAAGAATATATAATTATAAATATTTCGAAAATTCCGCCTGCAGCACTTTTCGTAATATTCTCTATTTTGTGGAAAGGCGCGTCATTTGACGGGGGTTTCAAGCCAGTTGTATGATTGAGATTTCGAAACATTAAAGCTAGAATTTGGATGGAAATTAAGTTCGGCAGGAAAAAGCAAAAAAAAGTTTCGCCTGCGGCCCTCACTTTATGTGATTATGGGTAGTATATTGACTAGACTACAGTTGCTGCTGCTGCCGGAACGTCGCTCCACACGGTTTCTGGAACTTCTAAGAGTCTCGGTATTTAATCAACGGTAAATGATAAAATTCGTAAGAGAAGCAGTTAAATTTTAGCCTACAGAAAAAAATGGATTTCGAAAATTTTTGCCGGCGGTGCTGGATTTAATTTTGTATTGGCTATAATAGATACAAGCCGTTACTGCAATCATGCCCCGGCAATATATTCTCCATCTAATAGTTGGCTTATCGTCTTTCATGCTGCCCTTTATTTTTACTCTTCCTACGTAATCGTTTCTTTTCCATAATTTAAAGCTCGAATTCTTAGTTCTAGGATACGGTAAAATTTTTGAAAGATTCGTTAAAATTTTGGCTCTGCACCCCCCCCCCCCCACTGAAAATGTACTTGCGACGCCCCTGATGGGAGCTATCAGTAATTGACCAGTCGATGAATCAAGCATCCAGTCACTATCAGTACTAGACTGGTCGAGTACTCGTGTGTTGGGAAGCTAAAAGTACTTGACTCTATGACTCTAATAGGTCGAGTAATTACTATCATACCATTCTCGACCATACAGATGAAATCCGGAAAGTTGTAGAAAGTTGTGGAAAGTTAGTACTCGATCTGAAAAGAAGGATAGATGGGTCGAGTATTTGACGTCCCAGGGGCTCAAGTATTCAGGGCGATGACTGTAAAAATACTTGACCTGTCGAAGGAGCAGTGGTAGGCCGAGTACTTGAAGCCCTAACAGCAGTTCGTACTCGACCTAATATTAGGCTACGAATAAGAGGCCAAGTATTCAAGGTGGCGACCCCTAAAAATACTCGACCTGTTGAACGAGGATTAGTCGATCGAGTACTTTTTTTTTTTTTTTTTTTTTATCAATCAATTATAATATATCAATCAATCAATCATACTTCACGCCCTAGCCGCTTTCGTACTCGACCTACGTATGGGGGGAGAGGGGGGACGCCCCCCCCCCCAATGTTGAGGACCAGCTGGTAAAAAATAGGCGAGTCGACCCGAAGCACCGCGATATTCCATACAAACAGTCGATTTTTTCTTGGAAACTGTCGATTTTCGTCAAAAAAGGTCGGTTTTTCGTAAATATAGTCAATTTTCTCTTTAAAACAGTCGTTTTTTTATCGGTCGATTTTTCGTTAAAATAGTCGTTTTTCTGCAATAACAGTCGGTAAAAATGACCAGTTAGTCGGTAGATACCTTACCCCCCCCCCCAAAGATTTTGGCTAGGAAGGATCGCCTCTGCTGAAGAGAACCCTCGCCAAGAAGGGCCGACATACAGCTCTAACAAAATGCAGCCGGCTTATCCGTTTCCGTTTTGAACTGTCAAACATGATTCGCAGCCAGCTTGGGCTGAAGGAATACTTGAAAAATAGTGAGTAAAAAAAAAAAAAAAAAATTTAGTACTCCGGAGTTTAGAAAACTCAGAACTATAAGATACGTCATACCTGTTCCACGAATCCGTAAACACAGTTTGTGTAGTTAGTAAGATCAAGGTACGATGTGTGTGCTTGCTACCTGCTACAGTGCTGTACATTTATCATAATCACTCCTGCGTACCTGAACCAAGTCAACCAAGCTTGAACTGACCGTCCTTTGTTTCGATTCGATGGCAGCCAGGTAGGGTAGACCGCAGAGCCCGCAGGTTGAACTCGATTGATATGCCAAATAAGATCATATCTGCAGTTCCGAAGCAGGGGGTTACTGACTGGTTTTTGGGACCTAGTGCTGGTACCTCTGATTTTGGTCTGTACTGTACTGTAGGCTGTCTGTACTGTCCGTCCGTCTGTTATCAGAATAATTTTGATAGGATTGAGATAATTTGTCTAAAGTTGGTGTGAGGATTCTTTGGGTCAACGTATACAGGTCATTTAGTAGAGGTGCCTTGTAGCCAAGGCCGTATCCAAGGGGGTTGACCTCCCCCCCCCCCAAAAAAAAAAAACATACAAAAATAATCGTTTTCATAGGCTTTTCCCCCTGATCTATGTCTTGTTTGTACTTTTTTGTCCGACCCGCCCGATGAAAAATTTATCTCAAAATAGTACTGTGAAGTAGTACGAAAAAGTAGCATGCAGTACTACCGATGCTACTACATGCTTCTACTTCAAGGCTACCGTGTTACTGCATACTACTATATGCTACTATTAGCAAGACCTGATGCTACTATGGCAAGACAGGATGGTACTGGATACTACTACATAAGATTGGACCAGTCTGAGGCACATTAAATGATAGTATTCTTTGATATTACATAGACATGCAAGGTTTTCGTACTACTACCATAGGCTACTACTACGCAGGCTACTTATTTTTCATCGGACGCAGGCAACCCCCCCCCCCCAAAAAAAAAGAGTAATTTCTTGGATACGGGCCTGCTTGTAGCCCTGTGGATGCGGAAGGGGGTTACAAATAAAGGGCGGATTTTTTTTGTTCAAGCTAATAAGATTATTCTAAAAGGTAATCGATTTAATCTATTTAGGGGTTAGGAGACGTGCTGAATCCGTATCCGAAACTTCTGCCAGATGTCAAGTAAGATCATATCTGGAGTTACGAACCAGGGTGTCACTCATTGTTTTTTGGAATCTCGAAAGGTTTGTGACGGTACCTCTGATTTTGGAAAGTCTGTACTGTCCGTCCGTCTGTTTGCACAATAACTCTCAAACGGATTAAGATATTTTATTTATACTTATTTCTCGCGGGCGAGTGGCTTGCCTGGAGTCCGGCCAAAACCGGAAATTATTCTTTATTTATTTATATATATTATAGCACAAGTTTTTTTCTGCAGTTATTCGGCCAGGATCAGAAAAACTTAATTTTTGTAGTGCTTATGATTGCTCGATCAAGTATCGATAATGGGGTAAGCTGATATGTTGATTTGATCTATCTGCTTTGTTTTCCTGGTAGTTTAAACTACCGACACGATCCACTGATCGAGCCGCTGAAAATGGAAATCCGGTAGGCATCGTTTTTTTTCGGTCTTCCGAGTTTCGATCTCGTGATAAGAATACATACTTCGTTTCCCTAGGAAGTCGCCGCTAGGTCGGCCGGATTCACCGGAATCAGGCGAAAACGGGAAATTCGTCAGTTCCAACGAATACTTTGTCCAGCTGTTTGTTTCGGTATAGGAAATGGTCTCGGGATTTAGTGAAGACTGATCCAGTAAATGTGTCCCTTTGGGATCCCGTCAAAACCTTGGTTGTTGAACAGTAGCCGATTTGCCCTCTAGCTACATGGCCAACCAGTAGTTTGAATTTGTTTCAAAGAAGTTTTGAAAGATTCCGAGTTCTTTTTTATTTCTAATACTTACAAATATAAAGAATCAAATACTGTCGACAGAGAAAAAGCACGAACGGAACAGGAGTGACAAATAAAAAACAATTACCTTATTTAAAAGATAAAGTGAAAGAGTACGGTAGCCGATTACGCTCGATAATAAGTTTCGTCTGAACTGGGTTTGCAATAAGTGTAATGTACCCATCGCGGCCATCTTCAAAATACGCGCAATTTCGGCAGTTTCATGTGAGAACGGCTGAAGCTTATTTTTTTATCTTTTTTATTTTTTTTTGTCCTTTCAGCTACAATAATTGAGGAAGACAACAAAGCTCTGCCATCAGTTTATTTGAAGTACCCCTTCTCCTAACTGAATTCTTCTCCCAACTAGTTATTTCCTCATTCATTTTCCCCTCAAAATTGAAGAGTAAAATAATATACGGTATAAACAAGACTATACTTGAATCAACTGATACATTCAATGACATCTAAATACTGTGAAAACTATTAACTTCTTGCATTATTCACTTGTGAAAGAATCAGTATAGGTTCTAGGTTCGAACGGCTTCCAATTTTTTTTTATAAAAACAAATAGGGGTATTTATGTAAGATATTTATACTAATCCATTTCTCGAATCCAAGTCGAATCTTATGCGCTGGTTTTGTTGATTTGAATCGTTTCAGGTTTTGGGGAAGAGAAAAATGGATTTACTCCTGGATTTTTGATTCCGTAGCTTATTGACGGGTTGCTCACTCCCAGAGTAAGTGTACAGTAACGAAGGCTCCGGGGAGGATATACAACGACATAATAGCCCTAAAAGTTGGCGTTGAGTATCTCAACAAGGGTCCGCGGAGTCTCGCAAAACCGTGCGCTCATATTTCTTGTCATCGGCAGATCTTCAGATAGTTCCAAGCTAGAAAGGGTCGGTAGGGCCAGGCTGTGGAACCCTAGTGTCTTGTCACAACTAGAGTGGAAGTCTAGCAGACTATCATAGACGTCGACACTTGGGGTTGTAGTGGATCCGTCGATAGAACTGTCTTTTCCACTTTTAGCGTTGGACTCTTCAGAGATTGTAGCTAAAACGTCGCTTATACTCTGGCAGTCTCCAGTCGCACTCACCACCAAACCTTGTGGCTTAAATTTGATTTTCATTACGAAATCTTTGTGAAGGAGTACTAGGTACGATCCCATTTGACGTAGTGGCACTTTGGCAAAGTCGGTTGCTGGTGACGCTAGGTCTCTAGGGAAGTCTGGAGTTATGCATCGACGGATGGTTAGAAGTTCGAGGTCCCAGATGATGATCGTCTGAAATGTTTTCTGCTTAAATATTATTTTAATTCAGAGGCCTCATTCGGACCCCAAGGGGTAGAAGGTACCCATGAAAATCATCAAATCTGCAAGAATCTCCCAGGGGTAAAAGTTACCCGTGAAAATTATCAAATCTGCTAGAAAAAAGTGATTTGACATAATTTTGACAGGTAGTTGTGAAAAGTTGATCTTAAGAAGGTATCTCACCCGGGGACGTCACGACTGGGGGGGGGGGCGCCCCTTCCCCACAATGCTGTCGGCCAGCCGGTAAAAAATAACCGAGTCGACGCGAAGCGCCACGATTTTTCGTCATAACAGCTGATTTTTTCACGAAAACAGTCGGTTTTTCTGAAAATTGGTGTATTTTTCGTGAAATAGTCGTTTTTCTGAAAATCAGTGGATTTTTCTGAAAATCAGTCGATTTTTTTCAAAAATGTAATTTTTGTTGTTGAAAACAGTCGTTTTTCTGCAGGAAAAGTCGGTAAAAATTACCAGCCAGTCGGTAAATGCCTCCCCCCCCCCCCAATCAGAGGCTAGTAACGCCTCTGATATTCTCACCAAACTTTGACCTTCTTAAGGCGAGTTGATGATACGAAATGGCGCCGTTGCCCCACAAGGCTTTCGCGGCATGACGCCCCCTGTTTTAATGTTATTACCCATCATAATATGCTTGTGCAAGTAGAAAAGATAAAGGGAAACGAAGAAAATACACACCACTGCGTATCTACAACGAAATATCTTCAGCTATTTGAGCTATTTGTACATATCACTTTATATGTGAAGTAGCACCTATCTACTTAAGGTCTTTTTCTTTTCCATTCGTTCTTGCTTGATCGAATTAAAACAGGTTGTTGCGTCTCCACCTCCAACTCAGTGACGTTAATACAAAATTTACCAAACAGTTTACCCTAGTCTAACGTCACTTACACTTTCATCTTAAACCTACTTTCTTTTTATACTTTCCAACTCTAAAACTAACTTCTATTTTCAAACTTTTCATTTTTCTATTAAACATTCACATAAAAACTATGTCCCTATTTTGGGAGGCCCTTCCTCCATAGAGCCTCTATCTACTATGGAGATCTACCCTTTTTTGTTTACTATTTCTCCAACAATGTTAACTTTTGTCTACCATATTTTACAGCTGTTAACTATTTCTTCTTCATTACCACTCACCTGCTCATATTTTTAAAATCTGGTAAAAACCAAAAAATGTATTAGCCTACCTACCAGGGTTGCCGCGGGAAGGACTAAAGTTCTACTTTGTTGAAAGTTGAAGAAACAAGTTTCTTCAGAGGAACACGTTTTGATCTGTTACAACGGCTTATTAATGCTGTCCATCTCTTCGTTAGTAGCTTTTTACAATATAATGGGCGTCAAATTATACTCGTATACTTTAGGTTGTAGTCTCGGTTGTAGTAAGAACACTTTTTCTGATCTTTAGAAGCTCGAAAAAATTGTATTTGCGTGGCAATACCGCTACTCACTTCGAAATCAAGCAGTCAAATTTTATAGGTTCGATCAAGAATCTACCAACAAATTTCAAACTTCTGTGTATTTCGTTGTACGTACAGCCTTTATCTTCCACGAAAATGTGATAAACACTGACACAACTGCACATACGTCCCAAAACCCTTGCTCGTCCCCTGAATACTTTCGGCGACTCCGACATTCTTACATTCCTTCCGTGCCCTAATGATTACCCCCCCCCCCACAAGGTTTACTGAAATGACGCAACTGCGTGAAAACCGAAACTCGCAAATACGTTTTTGCAATCACAATTAACTCAAGGATACGTATACTTCTATTAAATACCTCAAAACTTCTGTTTTGTTTCTTGAAAATCACATTTCAAACTGTTTTAAACATTATGATATGATTATATATGAAATGCTTCAACGCAGTGGGAACTATTTATGCCAACAGGCTTGCCGCGGAACTCGTACATCGTCTTTTGATAACCAGACTTCGGAAAAAGCTTGCAAATGATCAAGATAAGTCTATTGAGCCGAACTACCGAGGAGTCACTCACTCCCCAGCACCTTCTGTACACCCTTTCCCGGCACCGGTCTACACCGACAGAAGGTTGACTTGACTTACCTTTGCTAGTTATCTTTGCTGTTTCCGTCAATAAAAGATAAAACCGGGCACCGTGTACTCTGTACACTAAAATCGAGAGTGGGAAACCCCTTGCGAAATACGTTCATCAAGCGACATATGGGTAACAGCGAAAATATCCGTAATCTATTTTCCACTTTCATAGTAAGCCACTTCGTAATAATCAGGCTGCAAAAATCTCTTCACTTTAGAATTGTCGCCATTCAGAATTTTAAACTTTTTTTTTGTAATACCGTACCTGTAGCAATTTTTTCTCATTTTTCGGACTGGATTTGACACCAGCTTGATGCTACATCTCCTCCCTCGATGAAATTAGATCCCAAATTACCCTAATCTTTCCTTGCCATTGCCATCTACGCTGATAATAATTTAAAACATTATTTGCTAACTTATAACAATTTTGACAATTTTGAAGTGACTGATTTAGTAAGATTCAGCATTAACCGTCATCATCGGGGGCACGCGTACAAGCTTACAAAGTCAAGATTCCACAAGGATGTTTTTAAGTGGGGTTTTGGCAACAGAGTTGTTGATCCTTGGAACAGCCTTACCGAAGATGCGGTTAATGCTGAATCGATCAATAGTTTTAAGTGCATTGTTGATGAGATTTTTAACTCTGATCAGTTCGACTACTCAAAATTTCTTAGAGTTATTTAGAGGCGAAAGCCTTTTCTCTTGCTTTGTATTATTATTATTATTATAACATTTATTCCAGTGATACTTCACCGCAACAGTCCTTAGTAATTTGTAAAAAATAAGTTTTCTTTCATTGCCATCAGCCTATTCATAAAGTTTTCTGTTTAAATTTTTCAGAAGCTCTTTGATTCCAACGTGGGAAGATCTGCGTATGTCAGCTACAAGATAGAAAGGTCAAGTAGTTTTTGAGCGTGTTTCACCCTTCTAACAGTAGTAACTGTTAGCTACTATTTTGTTCCAACCTCGTGAAAAGTTACTGCGCTGGTCGTCTCAGCCTTCTCAAAATATTAACTACAGGAATGCTGCGTGAAGCCGCCACCCTAAACTCCTATTTTGGGGAAATGACTTAGGGAAAAAGAGTAAAGGTTGAGATAAAATTCAGTGGAGTATCCTGAAAGGAAGCTTAGAACCTTCATTTTCTGCTGGTACCATAGTTTACTTGTAATTGTTCAAGGCTAAGCTAGAGAACACAAAAGAATGTAGGCACCCAAGTGATCATGAAGTCGCCCACTTTGCTAAAAATAGTATTTTGCTACATGGTGAAGTTAGAGGCCAGCTGTTTGGTCAGTGAGGTTCCTTGACTTTTTGCAAATAAGGAAATTTGCTGTTTTCTTGGAGTTTGCATGATTTTTCTGGGGTGGCAGCTTCATGATCCAAGGTGGCAGGATCATGTACCATGGCCAATTGGGGGGTGGGTGGTGCCATAGTAAGGGCAGCTTCATGCAACACTCCTGTACTTGCTTACCACGCTAGGGAGCGTAGTAAGCGTGCTAACTACGAATCTCTTTGACGTGATTGGTTCCGAGTAGCACGTGGCACGATATTTTGCTGAAAATCGAAAATGGGTTCCAAGAAGCCAGAAACCATGACGTCCTGCGTAGTAACTACGGTAAGTAGGTTGGAACACGCTCTTTATGTAAAGAGTTTTGGAAAGACCCTCTCTGGCACGCCAGTTCCTCCATAACATTTATTTCAAGCCATTAATCTGGTTGAAAGCTGTCTACCAACTGAACTGATGACGCTAAGATGCGTTTACTATTAATTTTACCCAACACTGCTAGATGGCGTTATAAATGGGAAAAGCGCGGAATATTCAAATAGTGTGAGAAACATGACGATTCCCAACATGGAGTCCTTGTGAATGACTGAAAATTTTCATCACATCCGCTTATCTGCATCGCAAACTTTTTTTTTATATTAAATAATGTCTCAAAACGGAAAAAAAGCTACTATGTTCTTCAGAAATATTTTGACTCTCCTTGGCAAGGGTACTCGTCAGGCTGTTGCTTTACTTGCAGGAACAAACCAGAAATCACAATGTTCTTCCATCAACGTCTAGGACCCTAGGCCCTCGCCTAGAAGGTCTGGAATGTGGCTGACAAAAATCAAAGCTAATATTTTCCCTTTTGAGCCGATGTTAATGTATGTTTTTCAGTCAGCTTGGCCTGAACGAGCTTTTGGTATTTTTTGGTATATCTATGAAATTTATTTCATCTTGTAATGCCCAATAATCGAGCTTGAATCTCCTAAGGCTAGGCGTACCTGATGAAAAGTTTTTAGACTGTGTAGTTATACAAAAAAGTTGCATGTATTGATGTTTAGTAGTACTGGATACTTTCATTTAACATGCCTCAGACTGGGTTAATCTTAAGAAGTAGTATCCGGTAGCATCCAGTCTTGGTATAGTAGCATCCAGTTTTGGTAGTAGTAGTATGCAGTGACAAAAGTTACTGCTGTATGCTACTAAATATTACAACTCCATACAACTAATTCTCGAAAACTTTTCATCGGGTACGCCTAGATGGAGCCTAACCATGTATCCGTATGCCTGAATCTGCGTGCTCAACTTTGGGTCCCTCGACCCTCTAAAGACCTCCCTCTATCCAGAAATGAAGCAATAGTGATAGAAATTGTGTATTTGTATTTATTTCTTATTTATTTGTTTTTCGTTTGTTTGCTTTTTGAATTAGTATTGGTAACCTGTGTCTTGAGTGTTGCTCCTTTTTATATTTTTCTTTTACTCTATATACTCAATCATTGACATCTTAAGTAACGATTGGAAATAAACTTATTCATCCATTCGTATGAAGAGATTTGCGAACAAGGTTTGAACTGAATATATTAAACAATGGATCAACACTGAAAAAGTCAGCCACGAGAGAAACGTCGGCTTAACCTCTTTTTTCTGTTAATGAACAAATAAATGCTCATCGGCGATATTTAGCGACATCCGGACCTTTGCCAAGAAGGGCCGAAGCATCCCTGACGAACTTCATAGCTGATTTTTCTGGGTTTTTTTTTTTATCAATCAAATTTATTTCCAAATAGCTCAAGGCTAGAAGAGGAATAAAATATTTACGAATTACACAAAAATGAAACAAATCAAGTAAAACTGTCAACCAGTTTTCTCCATATCCTGCTTATTTCTTCTTCCCAGTTCTTACATAGTTTCATCCCATCATTTATTTCTGGTCATGTCTTTTAAGCTTATTAGTTAATTTGTTTCGTTTCTGTGTATTTCGTAAATATATTATTCCTCCTCTAGCTTTGAGCTATTTGGAAATAAATCGTATTGATTGATTGAACACACCTAAAAGATATGACCAGAAATCAATGATGGGATGATGGTTAACACATTCCCCAATCAGCTTGTGCTCAAGGAGTACGAATGGAACGGATAACATCAAATTCAATTTTTGTACGTACTGTATTTTCGCAGACTGATGCTATCATCTTTTCTTCAGGTAGGATTGCTACACCCACGATCGGGGCCTCATGTTTCTTTAGTATCCCATAGGGAGTCTGTACCACCTGAGGACTCCACAGTCGAACTGCGCAGTCGTTGCTCCCCGTCACCAAAAGGTAAGGAGCCTCTGAATAATCGAAACATCGGACTCCCTAGAACGTAAGTGCATGGGCAGCATTTTCCGTCATCATTGGGGGCACGCGTTCAGTCTTGCAAAATCACTCCGCAGGCTCGTTTATAGGTGGAGTTTCGAAACAGAATACTCTTGATGATTAACTCATCGAGCGTGTTCCACCCTTCTAATAATAGTAGCATCGGCACCTTTGTCGCTGGACAATGCGACTTAAGGTAATTTTTAAGGTACTGTTTTCCTTCAAAACCTCATGAAAAGTTACTACTTTAATCGTTCCAGCCTTCAATAGTAACTATGTACTTACCACGCTCGGTAGCGTTGTTAGTGTGGTAACTACGATCTCAGTGATGTCATTGGTCTGATCAGCTCGCGGCAGGATATTTCGCCGAAAATAAGAAAAAAATTTCCAGCCTTGACGCCAAGAAGCAAAGACCCGTGACGTCATGCGTCCGGTAAATAGGGTGGAACACGCTCTTCGTGCGGATGAAGAATTGCCGTGTGCCCAGCGAAGAGCAAGAAATCTCACGACAGCAAATGATGTTGATTGGTTTACACAGCATTCGAGTATATTTATACGTTTCAAATTCAAGTTCAAGTTCAAGTTCTTTTAATTTTACACAAAAATACAAATAGATGACACAAGAACTGTGGAGAAAAACAATTCGAACATGCAGTGCTTGTTAAAAATTTTACTATAATAACAACAACTACGTACCCTATAAATGTAACAAAAATAATATAACTTAATTTATCTGACCTGTATGAAATGACCTGCTATCTACCAAATAAATAAATAAAAATTTATGTTTTCCCTTCTTGGGAAAAATAAACAAAAATGACAAACTATTTGACGTAGTAAGCGAGAATGCGTACAGCATAAACCAACCACACACGAAACAGTCATTCAATTAACCAACCACACTCTAATAAAGAAAAAAAAATTCTTACATAACTATTATTATTTTTTAAAATTAAGAATCAGTAGTCCTTTGAGTCGGAACCTGATAAGCGATGGGCTTCCTTCCAACATTCTGTAACATCATTTTTATATTTTTCCCACACAGATGATATTGTATATCGTAGAGAAATTTGCATCTTTCACACTTAATTTTTGGGAGCCGAAGGTTAGTGTTAGATCTCGTGTTCATTTGACATTATGGCGCTAGAGATATCAGGACCATATAAGAACAAGAGCTACGAGCTCATATGGCACTTGTTACGAGTAGGCACGGCTCGGTTATGTCAATGATATATCTAGTGTTTGCTAGGTGTCTTCCCACCAAGTTTCATCTCGATCCCTCCACTCATAGCGTTTTCCAATATTTCCGGTTCTCCCCTCCAGCTCCCCCCAAAAGTTACCGGATCCGGTCCGGATTTTAAGTGTGTCGTCTGAGGCATGAGGTCTTTCCAAATATCAAGTTTCATTGAGATCCGGTCACCCGTTTAAAAGTTATAAATACCTCAAGATTTCGGATTCCCCTCCCTCCACTCCCCCCACAGTGCCCGAATTGGCTCGGTTATGTCAATGATGTATCTAGTGTTTGCTAGGTGTCTTACCACCAAGTTTCATCTCGATCCCTCCACTCACAGCATTTCCCAAGATTTCCGGTTGCCCCCTCCAGCTCCCCCCAAAAGTCACCGGATCCGGTCCGAATTTTAAGTGGGTCGTCTGAGGCATGAGGTCGTTCCAAATATCAAGTTTCATCGAGATCCGGTCACCCGTTCAAAAGTTATAAATACCTCAAGAGTCCGGATTCCCCCTCCCTCCACTCCCCCGACAGTGCCCGAATCGGCTCGGTCATGTCAATTATGTATCTAGTGTTTGCTAGGTGTCCTCCCACCAAGTTTCATCTCGACCCCTCCACTCATAGTGTTTCCCAAGATTTCCAGTTGCCTCCTCCAGCTCCCTCCAAAAGTCACCGGATCCGGTCCGGATTTTAAGTGGGTCGTCTGAGGCATGAGGTCTTTCCAAATATCAAGTTCCATCGAGATCCGATCACCCGTTCAAAAGTTATAAATACCTCAAGATTCCGGATTCCTCCTCCCTCCACTCCCCCGACAGTGCCCGAATCGGCTCGGTCATGTCAATTATGTATCTAGTGTTTGCTAGGTGTCCTCCCACCAAGTTTCATCTCGACCCCTCCACTCATAGTGTTTCCCAAGATTTCCAGTTGCCTCCTCCAGCTCCCTCCAAAAGTCACCGGATCCGGTCCGGATTTTAAGTGGGTCGTCTGAGGCATGAGGTCTTTCCAAATATCAAGTTCCATCGAGATCCGATCACCCGTTCAAAAGTTATAAATACCTCAAGATTCCGGATTCCTCCTCCCTCCACTCCCCCCACAGTACCCGAATCGGCTCGGTTATGTCAATGATATATCTAGTGTTTGCTAGGTCTCTTCCCACCAAGTTTCATCTCGATCCCTTCACTCATAGCGGTTCCCAAGATTTCCGGTTGCCCCCCTCCAGCTCCCCCCAAAAGTCACCGGATCCGGTCCGGATTTTAATTGGGTTGTCTGAGGCATGAGGTCTTTCCAAATATCAAGTTCCATCGAGATCCGATCACCCGTTCAAAAGTTACAAGTACCTCAAGATTCCGGATTCCTCCTCCCTCTACTCCCCCCCCCACAGTGCCCGAATCGGCTCGGTTATGTCAATGATGCATCTAGTGTTTGCTAGGTGTCTTCCCACCAAGTTTCATTTCGATCCCTCCACTCATAGCGTTTCCCAAGATTTCCGGTTGCCCCCTCCAGCTCCCCCCAAAAGTCACCGGATCCGGTCTGGATTTTAAGTGGGTCGTCTGAGGCATGAGGTCGTTCCAAATATCAAGTTTCATCGAGATCCGATCACCCGTTCAAAAGTTAAAAATACCTCAAGATTCCGGATTCCCCCTCCCTCCACTCCCCCACGGTGCTCGGATCGGGGAAGTGACTATTTCCAACTTAATCATTTGGGGTCCCTGATGCGCCTGCCAAGTTTTATCGTCCTAGCTTATGTGGAAGTGCCCGAACTAGCAAAACCTGGACAGACCGACAGACCGACGGACGGACAGAAATTGCGATCGCTATATGGCACTTGGCCGAAGGGCAAGTGCCATAAAAATATGATGGAAGCAGATGGCGATCTAAATATACTTTAAAAATGAATGTTTCGTTTTGGTAATAGTTTCTTGTTCTTCCGGAGGCTCACTGGCATTGCCGGCGTGCTTCGGACTTACTCATATGGAGCAGTGAGCTCCTGGAGTCTTTGCTTGGAATGTTTTTCTCAAAGATGTGGCCAATGCTGAATCTGTTAATTGTTCCAAGTTTATTATACACTAAAAAAAAAATCTTGCAGGATTTGCTATTGGGATTATATCTTGGCTCTATTGAAATAAGATTAGCTCTAATTCGGATTAATCTTATCCCAGTAGAGATAAGATTAATCCCAGTAGCAAATACTGCAGTTAATTTTAATCCTAACTTGGAGAAACTTTGTACAGTGTAATGAGCTTTGAAACCCTGCTCAGTATGACCACTGCCAATTTCGTCGAGTTATGTAGAGGCGGAAGCATTATTACTTTACTATTTTACCAATGTTATTAGTAAAAAAAATTTCAAACTGTTTGTCGAGGGATAGCTACACTGTAAAAAGTTTCTCCGAATAAGGATGCAGTATTTGCTACTGGGATTGATCTTATCTATATTGGGATAAGATTAATCCGAATTAGGGTTAAGCTTATCTCAATAAAGATAAAATTAATCCCAGTAGCAAATACTGCAAGATTTTTTTTTACAGTGTAGGACTTAGGAGGGAGGGAGCGGCGGTTCCTATGTTGTCAGGGACTGACCTGATTAATCTTGAAATTGTATGATCTTGGCTTCTCCTCGGTTGTCTGAATAACAACAGCCGCCGCTGGGTCTTGTCGGGAGACGATCAATTGATTGCCTCTTGCGTTGAGTCGCATGTCAATCACGGGGCTTCTAGGCCCCTCTAGGTGTAGAAAAGTCAAATAGGAGCTGTAAGTGCTCTTGAGGTCCTGTAGAATAAAAGATAAGCTTCTTAAAAGTGTTATTTCGGGATAATGTTATCTGCCATCGGTAGCCTATCCTTCACCCAGCCAGTAACTACCTTTCCTTCAAGCTCCCTCCCTAATGCCTAGAACAAACGATCAGGATTTCCCGGACGGATTTCCGGCACTTCATCATCAAGTTGAAAAAATTTCAACTTTTCCATATGGAAGTGATGATGATGCCGAAAACCCGGGGAGGAATTCCAGTCCGGGAGCTCCCGGTCCGGATCGTGTGTTCGCAGTTCATAGTGAATGTAAGCGCAAGAAATCCGGCCGTGAAATCCTTATCGTATGTTAATAATAACATACCTAATTTTCGTCAACCTTGCTGAGGTGAAGGAACATCAACTGTGTTGGTACTTTGCGAGGATAGAAAGGCGTTTGTCATGGAGACAGGTTATGAAAAACTTTGGCTAGCCAAGCGGCCAGATTCACGACAATTTCATAGTAATGGTGCCTACCTATCTGCTGCGACCCTGTAAGACAAGCATACCCAGCTTCAAGGTACGTAAGACAAATCTATGGAAAAGCACGGGAAGCGTCGAATGACTTCACTGTAAAAACAAATGTTGCAGTAATTGCTACTGGGATTAATCTTGTCTTAACTGAGATAAGACTATCTCTAATTCGGGTTATCCCAGTAGAGATGAGATTAATCCCAGTAGTGGATACTGCAGTTAACTTTAATCCTTAGCCGGAGCAACTTGTTACAGTGCTGCCCCAAACCACGTATCGCTGTGCCGGCCAAGGGTAGTGAACCAAGAGATCAGCGCCCGGCACGCAAATCTTCAATGGTCTGCAATCTGGTCTTGTTTGGTACATCCATCCGTGGTATTGTGCCACCTAGGCTCTCATGCGCTCGACGAGATGGAAGATGTTCTTCCTCCACCCATGGTCGCATTCAAAGCTCAGGAATAACAAAGTTCTCAGAGAGGTCTGTCTGTTATTGCCTTTGCTCACAGTTGTTTCATTTGATACTGGATTTATGACGTGGCCAACGTTATTTTTATCTTGTTAAGCTAAAGGACACTCACACGAACATACAAAAAGCAAAACAACAAATAAAACGATAATGAAAAAAGGAAAGAAAATACATTGTCAAACAAATATTCTTTGAGGCCAAGCTGACTTTGAAACATTTATTCAAACAGAGACATCAAATATGGAGAATCGTAGCTGACGTATCCGTTGAAAACATTGTTTGAATTGTCAAACTCAAACAAAATGATACTTTGTTGCAAAAGGTTTGTTGTGCGTGAATCCCAAACTCAAGTCCAACAAAGCGGCAGGGACAGGCTATAAAAGTTTTCTAGACAAGTGAAGAAATGGCAGGTTGTACCAAGATGTGTTATAAATTAACCATTACCTCCCAGTTAAGACTGTGATTGACTGATCCCTCTCCTTTCCTTTCCAGGAGGTCGTGGACAGCCAGAAAAAAAACTGTGCCTGATTGGTCGCCTACTGTCAAAACATAGCCACGTGAGGAGAATCCATAATGAAGGCTATTCGGAATAGCATCGAGGCCCTTGATTCTGAGTCTGAAAGTAAGATAAAAATAATTTTAATGGAGTTGCAGCAAAAAGCCGTTCGCCTTTACAAATTAACAAGGCAGCAAGAACATCTGAGCCTCGTTTTTGTTGCATGCTGCAGGTCCACTTCTTGGCCGATTCCGGACTGATTCTTTCAACATCCGTTTTTGCACTGCAGCGCTTCCGAAGAAGACGGCAGCGCTTCTCGAGGATCACGGACTTGCTCCCCGACCAAGTCCGTGCTTCCCTGCAAGATGCTGCAGCGCTGCCGCTTCAACCAAGAAGAAAGTGAATCCAAAAACGAATAGTATGCAAAAGCAAAGAAGTGCTACAGCAGCGATGCGGCAGCGCTATTGCAACAAAAACGAGGCTCTGGACTGCTGAGGAGTTATACTTTTACGGTACGTGTATGGTTCTTCGAACGTCCCTCAACTCCGGACGGCGCCACTTCATCCCATCAGGCCAGGCCACACTGGTAAAAGTCAACGAGCGAGGTTAGAGACTCTGCAATTAACAACTGAAGATGGTTAATTATGTAATCGCAGTTCTTTCATAATAAATGATACTTTTAGTGGAAGGAAACGTTGACCTCCAGGTTCACGAAATAGGGATTAAAGTTGGTGTTAGAAACATCGGACTTTGAGACACTCTTTAACTTGCCTCTCCTGTAGTTTCATTAGCACGGCTTCTTTCCGTGGATATCCCAACAGCCAGGCTGTGGCTCGTGGCTGTGGAGAGGGAAGTTCGGACGGTTGTCCTAGGTTTTACATCTGGTAAACACTGTTATTGAAACAGAGTGAACTCGGCATGGATTATTTACATCTTTAGTTCCAATCACTGAATATTCTCTCAAGCACTGAACTACTCCAAAGAATGCTCACTACCGACCTCTGCTAGTCCAAACTCCCGTCTTATGTACCTTTCCTTTTCTTTCCGGCCAATCACGTTACAGTACCACGCTTACTAAGCTCCAGAGCATGGTAAGCAAATAGTTACTATTATTTAGTATTTTGAGAGGTTTGGAAGGTCTTAAAAAGTCTCTCATACATCGGGCTTTAGTGGTTGCACATCACCGAATTCGGCGATTTTATTCCGAATATTATTTTTATTCATTTTTTTTAATTAATTAATTTATTTAATTTTTATTCTGGAAAACTTGATCTGTAGTATTTTGCATTCTAGCATTTTAATCCTATATCGGATTTTAACTCTCCGAATTCGGTGATGTGTAACCACTAAAGTCCGATGTGGGAGAGACTTTTTGCAGTGTAATCGTGGTGCGTACCTTGATTGTGTACACGATTAGCGATCCCGTGAAACTGCTATTGTGCGCTGTCACTGAAACCTTAATTGTACAGGCTACAAATTTAGTACGCCACCGACAATGGAGTTGTGACTTGCGGATAAGTAAGTACTAATGATACGATCATCCATTAGTACCACTTAGAGCGTGTTCCAGCCTTCGAATAATAGTAACTATTAGTTACTATTTTCGTTCCTACCTCGTGAAAAGTTATTACGTCGCCGATTCCAAACCTCTCGCAATACTAAATAATAGTAACTATTTGCTTACCATGCTCTGGAGCTTAGTAAGCGTGGTAGCTACGCATATCTGTAACGTGATTGGCTGGATTCGTCCGTGGCATGATATTCTGCTGAAAAACAGAAAAATCGTTGCAGCCTTGACGGCAAAAAGCCAAAATTTGTGACGTCATGCACAGTAACTACGGTAAGTACGGTGGAACAGGCTCTTATTTACTCTAAGTGAACATTCTTTACAAGGGCGCTCTAACTTACTTTTCCCTGAAGGGAGCTCTATCTCCGAAGAAAATGAGACACCTGGTGGACGTCGCAAGAACTATGGCGTCAGGAATCGCTACAGCATCCGTCACCCATCCAGCGGCAACCTTTCGAACCTTTCGGCCTTCCAATAGGTCTGCGTCGAAAGAATCCAGTAGCTTAAAGTCGCAGTTGTAAAATCCAACACGTCCTCTTTTGGATACGAGAGCTGTAGTTGTAGATGGAGATGCTAGAGGGCAGAGCTGGACCAGTGACTGTTTCTGAAAAGTGAGTAAGGTACCTACTATTAGTAACAATTTAGTCAGTGCCGGATTATGTCCAAAGCACCCACGATTTCGGAGGCTTCCTTACACAATATCAGTCGTTTTTTTTGTTTTTACTATTTGTGCTACCACCCCTCCACTCGGTGACGTTCATTTTTGTTTTTCGCGAGGGGTCGCATACTGGTGCCTCATGGTGTACAAAGTCCCTGCCTCATGCCTGCCTCACGTGCCTCATGTCTGCCTCACATGCATCAGGCCTGCTTCACGTGCCTCATACCTGCCTCACATGCCTCATGCTTGCCTCACGTGCCTCGTCGCCCGTTTTGGTGACACGTTTGGGGATTTTTTTAGTGCCTCATGGTATACAAGGTCCCTGCCTCATGTCCGCCTCACGTGCCTCGTGCCTGCCTCACGTGCCTCATACCTGCCTCACTTGCCTCATGCCTGCCTCACGAGCCTCATGCCTACCTCACTTGCCTCATGCCTGCCTCACGTGCCTCATGCCTGCCTCACATGCCTCATGCCTGCCTCACGTGCCTCATGCCTGCCTCACATGCCTCGTGCCTGCCTCACGTGCCTCATGCCTGCCACGTGCCTCATGCCTGCCTCACTTGTCTCATGCCTGCCTCACGTGTGTCGTGCCTGCCTCACATGCCTTATGCTTGCCTCACGTGCCTCATCGCCCGTGCTGGTGACACGTTTAGGGATTTTTGAAGTGCCTCATGATGTGCAAGGTCCCTGCATCATGCCTGCCTCAAGTGCCTCACTTGCCTCATCTACGTCTGCCTCATGGTGTACATAAAATCGGCCAGTGCGCAACCCCTGGGTGTTTCGTTAACCTGTTTAAAGTCACCAACTTTTTCAAAACAAATAATAAGGCAAACTTACTTTAATCATTCTTCTAGATATACATTTAACTTTAACACTTTAATCTCCTTTCCATTTTAATTCCTTTCAGATCGAATGTTCTTAATAACAAATTTCTTTTTTTGTAAATTTGACTAAAACCAACAAAACATAAATTATTGCGTCGTTGCCAGACTCCTTAAACGATTGGTCCTTTGGTCGGGTGACTAACAGGGCAGTTTGATAACCTGACATCGAAAGTAATAATGATAGACAGGCTTCCCGTCTACAATTTCTTAGAAAACCTGCTAACAAGAAAGTGGTCAGTCAGGTAACTGTCCACGCATGCTTTAAACTGATTTAAAAGTTGTGTTTTTGCTGATACCATGGTATTTGATACCACGGTCTAAAGTCGTTTTTGCAGTTATCGTGGTATCTGATACCATGGTCAAAAGGCGTTTTTGCAGTTAGCGTGGTATCTGGCCAGTTATCGTGGTATCAGATATTCAGATACTACGGTCCGACCGTGGTAACTGGTCGTGGTATCTGAGAAGTCATCTCACTTTCATCAAATTTTGTCAGATTGGCGAGAAAGAAGTTTAGTACTTAGTGATGTAACTGGATATCTGTTTTCTTTTGGGATGACTTCGAAAAGTGCAATTTCTGCAATAGTTGTTTTTGCAGAGCACCGTATATCAGATACGACGATAACTGCAGAAACGACTAATTGCAGATCCAGTTACCGTGGTAACAGATATCATGGTACCAGCAAAAACGCAACTAAAGTCTCGGCTGCCACAATGCTTTCAGGAAATCGATAGTACCGGTCCACTATTCAATGTAGAAAGATCCACCTTCCTGTGCCCTCATACTCACAACCAGGTTTCCTTACTTTCCTGTAACAGTGACCCCAAGATTGTTGCGGTCGAAGAAGAGGCTATTTTCTGGTCTGGTTTTCATAATCATTAGCTGCGTTCTTTGTCACCGTAGTAGTCAGTGGTTGTGTCTGTTTCCTTCAAAGATGTTTTGGATTCACTGGTGACTGCTCCCTAGTGCTTTCATCCGTTTTCGCATCCGCCACACTGTCAGAAGTTTCATAACAGATAACACAAGGTTGCGCGGTTCCAAACAGACAACACTTGGGATGTAATCTGTTCTCGCGACAAACGTTATGCATGAAATGTTAGGAATAACAAGCATTGTCAAGAAGAGCCGAAAAACCGCCAAAAAAGCATCTGCTGACTTTTTGGGATCCCAAAACGTAAGTGGAGGGATACCTATGACATCGCAAAAGTTGTCCGTCTGTCCGTCCGTCCGTCCGTCCGTCCGTCCGTCCGTCCGTCCGTCTGTCCGTCCGTCTGTAAGCACGATAACTCTCGAAGGGAATGAGATATTTTGATGAAACTTGGTGTGAGGGTTCGTTGGGTCGTCGGACCAGTCAAGTTCGTAGATGGGCTTTGTAGCTCTACATTTAGGGGTGGGGGAGGGGATTCAAATTAAGGGACAAACAAAATATTTTGAAACAGCTAATGTGATAGTCGATTATAGGGTAAGAAGGCATGCTGAACACGATGGTGAAAACCATTTTGTCGTCGGACATGTAGTTCGCCCGGAATCCGGCCAAAACCGGAAAGTTTGTCGAAAGTACAAGTTTTATTTGAAGTTGATTAGATGTTCGATTTAGGGGTAGGAAGACATGCTGAAGACGATGGTGTAAATTATTTTCTCGACGGACAAGTATTTCGCCCGGAATCCGGCCCAAACCGGAAAGTTTGTTGAAAGTAAAAGTTTTATTTGAAATTGATTAGATGTTCGGTTTAGGGGTAGGAAAACATGCTGAAGACGATGGTGAAAACTATTTTCTCGATGGACAACTATTTCGCCCGGAATCCGGCCCAAACCGGAAAGTTTGTTGAAAGTAAAAGTTTTATTTGAAGTTGATTAAATTTCGATTCAGAGGTAGGGAGACATGCTGAAGACGATGGTGAAAACTATTTTCTCGACGGAGAAGTATTTCGACCGGAATCCGGCCCAAACCGGAAAGTTTGTCAAAATTAAAAGTTTTGTTTGGAGTTGATTAGATGTTTGATTTAGGGCAAGAAGACATGCTGAACACTTATGTGAAAACAAGTTTCTACCCGGACACGTAGTTCGTCCGGAATCCGGCCAAAACCGGAAAACTGTTGGAAGTCAAAGTTTTATTTCTAGTTGATTAGATAAGCGATTTAGGGGTAAGAAGAGATGCTGAGTCCCTGTGTGACAATCGTATTTTACCCGGACATATAGTTCGACCGGAATCCGGCTGGAATCGGAAAATTTGTTATAAGCTAAATTTCTATTTGAAGTTGATTAGATGTTCCTTACTGGGGAAAGAAGATACCCTGATTTCGTCTTTGAGCTTTCTTTTTTCGCCGGACAAGTAGTTCTGGAGTTCGGCCGGAACCGGGAAATTGGCAGAAGTGGCAGGAAGTTTTCGTCAAAACAGATATGACTTATAGGGGTAAACACACATGCTGAATCCAAATCTGAACTTGGTTTTCTCAGGTGATTAGCTATTTGGCCTTAATCTGTTTCTGAATTTTAATTGTAAAAATGTTCAAGGAGTCTGGCGAAGACTGGATCTGGCTAAGACAAGACCCAGTTGTCTGGATCAGATATTGAATTTTTGGGATCCCATCGAAACCTTTGGTCTTGTTTTTGTCGTCGTCGTGATATCGGAAAATTCAGTCGGTTGAAACCTCGCATCCGTGCATTGTCTGTTATGAAACTTCTGACAGTGCATTGTCTTTATTTTTTCCTTAGTGCATACTAGCTAGAATGTGGTCTGGAGCCTAGAGTCAGGTCTGAGTCAGGTTCTAGTGAGAATTCATCTGGATATGAACAGACTAAAAACTACGTAGGGGAGAGAGAGGCAGATTCATCATAGGGCAGGTCCAGACATTGGCTCTGCAAACCTCACTATTTAAATTTAAAATACGCGAAATTGTTTTTAGAGTTGTCACACTTGTACACTTTTTCTGTCAAAAATTCCCACAGCTGCACTCATGCAATCATAGCAAACCGATATTAGTGTCACCTTTTTTGCAAAAAAAAGCAAGTTCTACGTCCTGGGTTTGGCACGTCGTTTTGATAGTTCCGAACCTATTTACATCGTCGCATTTAGGTAGTTTAAGGTCGCCTTTCCTAATTGCTATAACAGTTTGAGGGTTACAAATTTATTTCTGTCAAAACAGCACCAGGGGCAGGTCCGGACAAAAACACTTGGGACAGGTTCGGACAGCAAAGGCAGAGAAGCTGAAGGAAAAAAAAAATAACGAAAGACGAGAAAATCGGAAGAGGAAGGAAAAAAGTCAGCCAAAAGGCTCAGAAAGCTTTTAAGAGCCATTCCGGAAGAAAATAAGTCATATTCAGACCCAGCGGTAGCAGCATATTCGGATGGTAATAACAGATGTAAGTAAGTAAGTAAGTATGTAATTTATATTTGTTTATGATGTTGCTGTATACTTTTGGACTTTTCCCACAGGGACGAAACGGAATTGAGTCAATGAAAGCAAATGAAAAAATATGTATACAACTTTCTTGAAAGTCCTTCCTGGATTAAAAAAAAATGATGCCCGGAGCCGCCCCAGCCCCAGACAAAAGTAACAACAACAGCTAACAAATTACTCTAGACAGTCAGAAAAAAATGGAATCAACAGAACCTAAAACGAAATCTTTGTATGCAAAAAAGCAAAAAACATAACGAACCTGTCCCCCCTCCCCTCCCCAATTGAACAAGTCGTTTTGACGGAGCGCATCAGGTGCGCATCTTAGACACGGGTTCCGTGTTCTGTAGCTTCAAGCGTTTTTAGCTCCCTTTGTCCCGCGTTTCTTTCGAGTTCAACACCGAATCCAAACACAAACGGATTCGGTAGAGTATCAAATCCTGTGCTGGGTTCTCTTATGCAAAACATGGGCGCTGAAAACGGGTGACAGCGCGGATAGGATTCGAGTTCAACACGCTAATTGCTGAAAACGCAACTGAAATTGTGTTTCTAGGATCGCTGTTCTCAATTTCAACCCGTGTTCGTCACGAGTCGTGGGAATCCTAACACGGGTTCCGTGTTCTGTGGCCTCGCGTTTTTAGCTCCCGTTTTTCCTTCGAGTTCAACACCGAATCCAAGGACTAACGGATTGGAGAGAGAGAGAGTAGCGAATCCTGTTTCGTCTTCTCTCGGATGACAGTAATTCGTGTTAGGGTCCAGGGCGCTAAAAGCTGAAAACGCGACTTAGAGGAACCCCCAGATATAAGTGAATGAGTAAAACCAGAAACTACTAGGAGCACGGCGGACACGTCGATTATATGAATGAATGAATGTTTTATTTTACTAAAATAGCGTCCGCTAGCGCAGGCATGTCAATAGATAAATACACGAGTCAATATATAAATAAAACCACAATAAATATTTCAAAGGCAATTTGCGTAACTAAGAATATTATTTTAAGTTAAATTTACCTTTTAAACATTTAAAATCATGGATCCAGTTGAGGGGAAATTGCCTTCCAGTACATAGGGAACAAAGATTTAAAAAAAATAAGGGTACAAATGGTAAGTGTGGGTATTGCGGAAACGAGGATAACAAATTAGCCCATCTCCTCATGGAGTGCCAGGAGCTTGAAAGTCTTAGGGATGAAATTTGGGGGGACCATCGATTGGTGCTACTTTCTGATATCCTGAGGTCTTCGAAGACTGGAACCATGTGCAAAATGGCACGATATGTGGAAAAGGCGGGAGAGGCTCAGTCGAGCCCGAGTGAAAGAAAATAGGTATTGTTTTATATTGAGTACGTGTTCTGTGCAGTGTTGTATCCAGGGGCGTCGCAAGGGGGGGGGGGGGGTGCGGGGGGTGCAGCACCCCCCCCCCACCTTTTTGAGATTCGGTAAACTTTGATCCGGAGGCCCAAAATTTTAATAAAATTGTTCGGTATTTTTTCGATAGAATAACTGTTCGATATATTTAAGGGGATTCGGTAGTTAAACAGGCTGTCTGTAGAAATCTCTTCGGTATAATGATCGGGATTCGGTATAATAGCCAGTATTCGGTAGTTATCACGAATTTGGTGAGAGAATTTGCTGAAATCATTTGGTAATTTTTCGATGCCGGAACTATACGGAGATTCCGTAGTTACAAAGAATCCCGAATAAGCTATTGGTTCAAAACTATTCGGTACCATGATTGCGATTCGGTAATTTGTTTAATATAATTTCCAGGAGTAGGAAGTTAACCACGAATCCCGACTTTGTTCCAGTTTCGACGAAAGTATACCGAATATGAACATTGTTCGGTAGTCTTTCGACACTAAAACAATTCGGTATAGTAACCGGGATACGGTAGTTATACAGAATCCCGAACATGCTATCGGTCTAAACTTATTCGGTATAGTAACTGGGATTCGGTAATTTATTCGTTATAACTGCCAGGATTCGGAAGCTACCACGAACCTCAGAAGAGGTCGAGTGAAGCATTGGTCGCAGACAAAAAGGATGATCTATGATACCATCGACAGTCCTTCCTTTTAATTTGGATCACAAAAAGAATATCTAATCATAAATATTACGAAAATTCCGCCTGCAGCACTTTTCGTAATATTCTCTATTTTGTGGAAGGGCGCGTCATTTGGCGGGGGTTTTAATCCAGTTTAAGGATTGAGATTTCGAAACAATAAAAGCTAGAATTCGCATTGAAATATAATTTGGCGGAAAAACAAACAAAAATTTCGCCTGCGGCGCTCACTTTATGTGATTATAGGTAGTATATTGACTAGACTAAAGTTGCTGTTGCTGCCGGAACGCCACTCCATCCAGTTTCCGGAACTTCTTAGAGCCTCGGTATTTAATCAACGGTAAAAGATAGAATTTGTAAGAGAAGCAGTTAAATTTTAGCCTACAGCAAAAAAAAAAATGGATTTCGAAAAATTTCGCCTGCGGCGCTCGATTTAATTTTTTATTGGCTATAATAGATAGAAACTGTTCCTGCAATCATGCCCGGCAATATATTCTCCATCTGGGCTTCGCCAAAATGACGCCTAAAAGTTGGCTTATCCTCTTTCATGCTGCCCTTTATTGTTACTCTTCCTACGTAATCGTCTCTGTTCCATAATTTAAAGCTCGAATTCTTATTTCTAGGATTCGGTAAAATTTTTGAAAGATTCGGTAAAATTTTGGCTCTGCACCCCCCCACCGAAAATCCACTTGCGACGCCCCTGGTTGTATCAATACATCATGTTGTGTATGGCCGTAGGGCTCAAATAATATTTTCTTCTTTCTTTCTTTCTTTCTTCAGAATTATCTCTATAAATATATTGGAGGGTGGGGTTAGACAAGGTAGGTAACAGGCAGTTTTGTTCTGACCCCAGATTGAGATAACAATCCTACGATGATACATAATTATCTCCATATAACATTGAAGGGTGGAGCTAGACTAGGTAGGTTACAGGCAGTTTTGTTCTGGCACCAGGATTGAAACAGCCTACGTTGTATATCAGGCGGTGGCGCTCAGGTTTCAGAAAGCTGCTGCGCTCTTTTTTAGACTACACTGTAAAAAAAAATCTTGCAGTATTTGCTACTGGGATTAATCTTATCTTTACTGAGATAAGATTACCCCTAATTCGGATTAATCTTATCCAAATAAAGGTAAGATTAATCCCAGTAGCAAATACTGCATCCTTATTCGGAGAAACTTTGTACAGTGTACACTGTAAAAAGTTTCTCCGTATAAAGATTAAAGTTAACCGCAGTATTTGCTACTCAGATTCATCTTATCTCTATTTGGCATTAAACTTATCTGCGTAGAGATAAGAATAATCCGAGTAGCAAATACTACAGTTAACTTTAATCTTGATACGGACAAACTTTCTACAGTGTATTCTTGGATACGAGGAAGGAGATCTGTAGCTCTAGAAGTCACCGCTATATGACAGTGCGGCAACAAAGCATGTTTCTATATCATCAGTACGTTGCACTGTAAAAAAAAAAATCTTGCAGTATTTGCTACTGGGATTATTCTTGTCTTTATTGAGATAAGATTATCCCTAATACGGATTAATTTTATCCCAATAGAGATAAGATTAATCCCAGTTGCAAATACTACATCCTTATTCGGAGAAACTTTGTACAGTGCATAGTGGCCTAGCTTTAATTAGTCCTTTTTTGTGAGGGGGGGGGGGAAGTAGGCAGGTAACAGGTAGTGAAATCACTGGCCAGCGAGATTTTTGGTGTTTAGAGAGCATGCGTTGGCAATCTCCAAGATCAAAGCGACTGTGTCAGGAACCTAAAGGGAAGTGTGGGTACTCAAATTTCAGCGAGTCGGCGCGTCATCTTGCGGACTGTTCTAAGGTGCGAAGTTTTGAGATGTCTAGTTCAAGAAGGCAACGCTAGATAGCTCAAGTTGCGCCAGAGCTTTATTTCCGTAGCGTTTAATAAATCTTCCATCAGTCATTTTTGTGTGGAGGGGGGGGGAGGGAATTAGTAAGGATATGTTTTCAGACACCAGCGTTGAAAGAGCTTTTGTTTGCGACTGCCAAGCTCCCAGCGATTGCCCGTCTGCAGGAGGTGCGAGATCTCCTTCACCTTTCGGATTGTCATCTAACAGAAGTAAACTTACTTTAGCGTGACGGCTTAAATGATAGGTTATATCTTGTTGCTCTATTTCACCTTTAATCGCTTTCATTTTGTCTGTTTACGCGGTTGCTACGACATTTGACGGCTGGCAAAGGCTGTCATCTACATTGGTTTGCGAGATCAACTTAAAAATTTGATATTTCGACCACTGTCAGGTAGAGAGCCCTTCCCCGTAAACGTGCAGGCACGCTGGTTACGAAGAAAAAAGTGTTAGATGAACAAACAGTTGGAGAGGTTTTCGTGTATGACGAACACAATGTTTTGTGACATAATATAAAGGCTATTTTTAACCCGTCATAGGGAAGGAAACGAAGCTTCAGTTATATATTGCAGGTTTGTTTCCTTCCCTGACGAGGACCCTTGCCTGAGGGGTTACTCACTCCCAAAAACGATGTACACCAAGTGACGCGTGCCGTGCCGTGCCGTGCCGGTGCCGCTTTTTTTTTTTAAATTAAAATATTAGGATAAACCATGATTTCTGATGTACATGTAAACAAATTTCGTCAGATATTGGCCAAGAATGAAGCAAGTCTACAATGTTCATGAGCTTGGGTTGAATATAAGAGCTAGAAGCTCATATGGTACTTGCAAGGCTGGGTCAGAGGCTGAAATTTACGAATTTGCAAATTCTTTGGTTTATTTTGTTTAATTATAAGCGATACACTTGAAATAAGAATGATCATGGGCCCTTGGAACTCAAGAGAATGATCTGGTGAAAAGTATTTTATTTCTGCACTTTAGGGGCAATAGAAATTCATCTGAAAGCAAAACCCGTGAGGCAAAAGTGATTATGGGGTCATGGGGATCACGAGATTGTATATTTTGCTCAAACTACTTTTTAGAATTCATTTGTAAAATGAATTCTAAAATTATTATTGCCCATGGGCATCATGAATATTTATCGTGTGGTCAAAAGAATTTTTTTCACTTTTCCGTTAAGATGTGCACTTTAAAGGACCTGTTTTACCTATAATACTAATACAACCTACTTCCGTAATCACGACATAGTTTTCTAAACCCGGAGACTCACGTTTCGTGCGGTACATTCTAACCCCTCTAACAAAACCTCGCTGATTCTCTTACTTGTCGTGTTTTGCTACCTTTGATGTGTATCACGCTGTCGACAGTTTGGGACGGTTGCGCGACGGTTGTCTGCGAGAAGTTTTTCCATCAGGAAAACCGGTTATGCAAATTGTTTCCCTGTTCCACTACAAGTCAACGGGTAGATGGAAACGAGTAGAGAAAAAAGCGTTAAAAATAAATACAATTCGAATATACAATAATAAATTTTAATAGTTGTAATATTTGGAATGGACTGTCGAGGTCTAAAGCGGAGTAAGAAAAGAAAAGAAACAAATAATAACTAACGTGCGTTAGAGTCTGAGAACCTGTAATCCAGGAGATCAGTGAATAAATCATTGTAGTAGGCGGCGTTGAGAATCGCAAACGATGGTCAAAACCCATGGGTGCAGACACGAAGGACACGTGTGGGTGTGTGTGACAGATACTACGAAGTCACTTCCGGAACAAAAAAAGCTAGTAAGATTAAAAGCAGCGGCGGAGTTACTTTGGAAGAAACCACTGGTTTGAACTGCGAGCTTTCTTGCGTGACGTGCAGACTCGAGTGCAAGTTAGAAGCGAAATTCGTTGTATGAAACACCGATGGCACTTTTATACGATAATACATATCTCTGACAAACCCAAAGGCCATATTCAACAAACCCAAAGGCCATATTCAACAGAGGCGAGAGCCTTTTTTACTGCAGTTATATTATTATTATTCTTATTATATAGAATAAACAAACAACTCATATAGAAAACTATGGCGAAATAACAAACTATATTGTACATTTTGTATGTACGTTCCTGCCGCAACCACAAATTAGTTCAGAAGTCCGGCGTCCAAGATGTCATTCATTCACTGCAGAAAACTTCAGCGTCACTACTGTGTACATCTCGTCATCCTAGTCATCGAGTACACGCTGTTTTTCATGAGTTTTTACGGCCCAGTTAGAAATTATGTCTAAATTGTGTGTGTTTAGACTGTTATTTATCTTGTCTTGTTTCCTTCTTTACCCCGCTACCCCCTTGTGTATTTGGCGAGTAACAAATAAAATATATAATATCTATATATAAACTAAGAAATAGCACTCTCAGCTCGAGTGCTTTGGCAAAGTTACCAAAGGAAACAATCAGTCTTGGTAACGTAGATCGTAAGATAATAAGAAGCTGTCCGCCATTTTTACAAAACGATGAACCATCAAATGCGAAAGCTCCTGGCACGCGAAAAGAAAATGATCCACACCATCCCCATCAATATGAAAAAGCGGACAATAATACGTGCTCCATCCGGACTCATCCTAGACTTCCACGGATTATCACCAATAGTGGTAGTTCACACCTGAATCTGAACCTTTTAAAAACTTAAATGGTATTCCTAACTTAAAATAAAATTCACCACCAAAAGAACCTGGAACGTAACTTGCCTGTAATAAACTAAACTCGATGACTGGTTTAACAGAGACCATAATTTTGAATTTCTTGGTCTGCTGAGTTAAGTAAAATAAATAAATATATTCTTTATTCCATAATAGCTTGATTCGCTGTTGCTGCGTCCGGATCCTCGTCCCTTTTCGGTAGGGCGAAGGTCGTACTTTCGATCGGTGCCCAGTATAACCATACCGGAAGTGAGTGACCCCTCGGGTACAATCAGATGACAGCACGTCTCTGTTTTTGCACTGAGGTGGTGAAGAAAGTACCGAAACTGCTCGACTTAACTTCTTGAACGTGTATTTCTTAACTTCGCGAGTGCGTTTTCTTAGTTTATTTTTCGAAAAAAACTCAAAATAGTAATCAGTAACCGCTACAAGGCTCCATGCCCGGTTACAAAGGAGTGAATACCGAAAAAAATAACCAAGTAAACGAGTCCCTCCAAACGTCAAAACAAAAAATGACTAATTATTTTGCTCCGTCCCCAAAATGCACGTCCAGATCCACACCCGAGCACACACGCAATAATCTGGCATATCTCTCCAATTGTTCATGTACGAGATAATTTTCTTTACACCGACTTTTCTTTTGCTTCCTAAGACCCTTCTGAAGACAAACTAGACCTACGTTGCCTGGGCAACATTAAGTGTTGCGAGAGCTTTTGTTTTGTTTCTTTGCTATCTGTTGCTGAAGTTGTCAACCCATCGAGGTTTTCAAAATGGTATTTTCTAAGAAGAATTTTTTTCTGGACTGATGACACAATCCGTAATCACACAGCTATCCTTCAGCGTTGAAGAAAAGCAATATGTCGAAAGTAGGGACCAAATTGACTTTGCAGCCAGTTCAACTTTATCCTTTTCAGTCGTAGACATCGTGACTGGTGAGAACTTGGAATATTATCTTATATAACCTAATTGGTATTCTAAGGCTATCCTTAACTTTGCAGGATCAAAATATTGCGTAAACATTTAATTTAATTCTAAGTTACAGTGGTAGACCATCTAGACTAATTTTCTTACCCTCAGATCTATAGAGATCAAATAGAATGTGCTCTGTAATTTGCATAAGTTTCTAGCCCCTAATAAACCTCTTCTAGCAATCGATTCTTACTTATAAGTCCATCTCCCCGTGATAGGCATCCCTGGTAGACATGGTACCAAATTGTTCTTACAGTCAAACACACTGGAAACAAATAATAGGATTAATATGTACACCACCTACCAAAAGTTGCTAATCCCTCATCGCCGAAGATAATTATGGTCTTACAGCCGATTGTTGCTTACAAGTCCCCTACATGTCTCACAGTTAAGATAGGCCTATTTTCGTTTTTTTGTGTGTATCAAACCACTGAAGTTGTCAACCCTCGTGTCAACCTCTCTAAACTTTCAAACTGTTGTGTCTCATGAAGGAATTTGTGTACCAAAAACGGGATGGCATATACTTCGATCAACTCACCGAGGTCTATCGATTGCGGTTGAATACAAAAATTCTATCTCTATTAGTTAAAAAGTTGCCGTAGGACAACTTTCTAATATCACGACTAAGAAAGAAGCAAAGGATAAGCTCTAATTTCTTTAGCATTGACAGAACTTTTAAAGTTCTACAGGCACATGTGATACCATTTCTCTTTCTCAATTCCAAGTCCAAAAAATGGAATGATAAACTCAGCAGATGGCAGCGCTTTTTGACCAGTGGGAAAATGCCACCTTTGTGTTTCTGCAAATTGTTTTATTTATCAGTGAAAGAAGATATATTGGCTGTGGTTCCGGGAAACTATCGCAGACATTTAGCACTTATAGATTTTAGTCCATCTTCAGTTTGAAACTGGTGTCTGCCTGCTTGAACCTCGGCTAGCGGAGCTTTCCACTCGAAAGCCGAAACGTGGTTTGTTGAAACGAAAGCTTAGCTGCACAACTTCAGACAGTCCTCTCTGACATCGGCCATATAACTCCACTTCACTTCGCACATCGTAGGCTCTGGCTCGAGGACAAGCAAAAACCATCCTTTTTGGCCCCAGGCAAGAGCTATAAGGAGCTTTCCAAAATGTAATGTCATAGTCATCAATCCGGCCCAAGCTCCACATTTTCCGTAAAAACCACAGAGGTTCAAACCGCGCTTTTTAGCAATAAGCTGAAATCGGGGTCCTAGGAAGAAAAAAATAAAAACGCTCTGCGCTCTCGCAACACAACTAAGAAAACTCGAACTACCTAACCTGGTCTGCCTTCGTAGGCGAAGTTGCATTATTAGCTTTGAGCTTTCGCTAGCTCTTTATTGCTTCGCTCTCCCGTCATTATCACTTTTTCACACCTTTCCTTTCCGTTCAGCACGGTTTATGTTTACAAGGGGTTACCCACTCCCCGGAAACTGCTGTACAAGCTTTCGGCATCAACCGAAATCGGTGGTGCCGGCACGATGCCGTCCATAATGTAGGCTATTCATCTTTAAAACTCTTCTAAACATGGTTATTGTTATCTCTAACACGTGACAACCGGTGCCAGTTGCTGTGCGGCGGTGTCGGCACCGGCCAGCTGTTCCGCGGCACCGGGCACTTGTTGGCACTCAATCGATAGTGGGCAACCCTTCGGTAGTTGAATGGTTCTTTATTTTAATATCTTACACATTAAAAGGCTTAACTTGAGTTGTTAAACGCTTAACCAGAATTGATCGCGATTGCCGGGTTGCTGTTGTGGCTCGAGAAAAAACCCACACCGAAAGTCTTCTTTTCTAGATGACGAGATTTTCCAGGATTGACTAGCAAAGAATTATAAGACCTAATTGATATTTTTTGTATGTCTTCAGGGGTACCACACTGGTCTTGGTTTTTTAATTTATTTGTATTTGTAATAAAAAGTTGGAGCATTAGATGGAATTACTATTTTGACTCTTGGCTCCCTATAATTGGCTCCCGGGATAATGGGCTGAGATTTAAGGCGTATTCTCGCCGTTCCCCGAGGACTCCACTTGAGGATTCCCCGCGTTTTTGTTTGTCCCGGGGACTCACTCCCCGTATTCTCGCGAGTCCCCACGGACGAGGAATGCTCCGACTATCATCACCATCAGCAAAAAGGACTCCCTTTGAGATTCGGAGGGGAATCAATTTTTGCTTGTGTTGGTGCAATGTAAAATTAATTAAAAACAATCAGAATAAACAAAACCAAAAATAAAGTGGATCTTGACTAATTTCGTCAACTGCATATTTTTGTTTTCGAACAAAATCAATTTTGGAAGCATTCCCTGTGTTCTCGCTGTTTCTGTACGGGGAGTCCGCGTAGAGTGACTTTCTCTATTCTCGCCGTTCCCTTCGATTCCCCGAGGAGTCCTCGGGGAACGGCGAGAATACGCCTTTAGTCCAGACGGAGTTATTTCAAACCTAGGAAATTTGCCGGTTTTTTTTTAATTTGCTCATTGTTTTACGGTGTTTTTGTGGTTTTAAACATTCATAGTGACAGTAGGGATGGTTAGCATTGTGTATGTGGTAGCAATACCACACGTCTGGCAAGATTCCTCAGAGGCGCTTTGCAACACCGAAAGTTATGCCTCTAGTAGGTTATTAATAAAATATAGCTTTGTTTTTGTTTATTTTGTTGTCATGGCCTTTTAATTTTTCTGAGCAACAAAATCCAAAAAAAAAGGATTAATGGAATGTGAGATAAAAGAAGACGTCTTTCACTTGTGTTGTCTTAGTTGATCGACATTAGTTGCTATTTGGGATGGAAAAGGTTGATGTCTGAAACCCTGTCTGGGTTTGACCATGGTTCACAATGTGTTTTATATATATATATATATATATATATTAATATAATTAGAAAAAGTATAGTTGATACTTGGCGTAAACTTCCTTTTTGTTAGGCTTCAAGCCCAGGTCACACCATCACAAATCACATTCTTCCATCTTTTATGCTTTTTCTCTTCTTATCTTTCGTGTCGTAAAAGTAGAGTTTGTTTACTGAAGTATAGGGGTCGTCTGCGTCTATTGGCACTTCTTTGTTCTCATTGGTCAATTGTGCTATTCCTCTATTTCCATTCCTCACCTCTCGTTTTCTTCCGTCCTCGTCGATCTTTTTCGTTTCCTCCCTTGGTAATTGTGAAGTTGTTTTAGATGTTCCTAGGCGTCTCTAGCGTCTTCGGGCGTCTCGTTTGCTCTCATTGGTCAGTTTCACTGCATGTATGACGCGCGAAGAGTAATGCTTGACTCCTGATTTACTATCGCACATTTCATTGAGGAAATTCGTGTTTAGTTAGGTTTCTCACGCGAGCCGGTAACATCGTAATCCGGTTGTTTGTTGTTCTGGGTTTGGCAGTGTTGAATAAGTAGGTTGAATTGCAGATTGAGAGAAGTTATTTGAAGGATAAGACATTGAAGATGGATAACATTGGATGGAGAGTCGTCGGTTGTTGGCTTACTTGTTTTGTCATATCATGTGAGTTGACATAACCCTAGTTTTTTTTTTCGTTTATTTCTGCTATTAGGCTAGGCTGTACGGGATGTCTTTGACTGAAGTCTGTGTCAGAGTTTGAGTCTATAAAACTGGTCCTTGGCAAAAATACGACCCGGGTTGGATTTAGTATCTAGTAACTAAGGGTTTGGAAAGTAGTGGACCTAGCCCGATTTGAGTAGCTATACCCGAGATTTTTGCCATGAAAGAGAACATTTTCAGCAGAAATAACGTATTTTCAGTCCGTCTCTAAGTGACCTTGCATTTTCCGTCTTTGGTACTTTTTGAGCCAGATCAGCCTCCCGCGTATCGCTTCCGAGGAGCTGATCTGATTATTGGTGAGAAAAACCTGCTATGCAAGTTCCTCCGGGTTTCTCCTTAAGAGCAAAGGGCTGCGTGTGTGTACGATATTGGAGTAGAAATTATATCCACCCGAGGTACCCCCTTTTTTAAAGAAACATTGTCAGTTTTGACAATTGTGACATTGTTGGGACAAACCTATCGGTATAAATACCAAACCAGCAGATGCAATCCTTTCAGAATAAATATGTTGGTCGACCTATTGGTAATATTGGTTCTAGTTCCCGAAATTTCACATTTTGACAGGTTTTAGGGGTAGGTGATTATGGAACGAATTTCCTACGATTTTCTCAATGCATTTGGCTCCCTGGAACGGCGTTTTGGAAACTAAGCGAACCCTCCCTAGGCGACATCTGCAGTCCGAATTAGTGATTGGTGTACTGATGATATCCTGGAAGACTGGAACCTAAAATGTACTTCAGTTTATGATTTTGGAAGTCTTTTGGGTGCTAGATAAATCACTGACCAGCAGTGAATGTATGCAAGGGTTCGAGGGGCTACCCACTCCCCGGCACCAACTGTCCACCCTTTCCCGTCACCGGCGGAAGCCAGCAAACATAATAACGAAACCGGAACGAAGACGAGAAAACATAGTAGGAAATTTCCGCTTTTAAACATGCTGATCTCAATATTCTAATACGTAGGCTACCCAAACTCTCAAAAGTCTCTCTCCTTGATCACACTAGCATGGTTATAAAAGTCGGTCTCCTAGGATTCTTATCGCCCATGTTAATGACCAGGGCTAGAGGGTATCCAAAGGTATTACGGAGTTCTAGGTTTCTGAATTTAACAAACTATGCTCCGCAACTACTCTCCTGAGTTAGCAAGTTTTTGTTCTTAACATTAATGAAAGTCAAATGATCCGACATTCCTAAAAAGAGTCTTGTGATTGAAAAGAGGGTCGTAAAATGTTCCCAAAATCTGCCCAGCAACATAACATAAAAACGTTATATACAGAACATGCAATTCTGGGAGAAGCATCCTCTCATATCCTTGCCGCCCTTTTTCCTCGATATATGGTTCAAACAAAACTCACGCCACCCAAATGTCGAAGAGCGGACGCGTTTCTTCATATTCCCATCTGTCCGAGATTGATCGCTCCCTCCCTCCTTTCAGCAAATTTGCCGCTACCCGAATAAACCAGCATCATTTGTCATCGAGCAGAAATGTGAGAATTCGGGTAGAATCACACAAAACCCAAGTCCATTATGTCATACTAAATTGCAAATCAAATGAGTAATAACATCTATCCAGCCCTGAATGGATGGAATTCGGTAGGGACGTTTGCATTTATCTTTCTGTCTCTCCTTTGTCTGGAAGTGCCAAGGCTTAAGTTAATCTTTCGAGTCTGGGACGTAACCGTGTGAAGTCGTCTTTATCCGTTAGTGTGCCTAAATTGGGCAAGCTCTGTCGTAAGTGGATTACGATGTGCATGCTGTGTGTGCTTTGGTGTCGTTAAAGGGTAATGAAATCTTAATATGCCGTAAATTAGAGGCTGTTAGGCACAACACTCAGAGTCTTATACACAACGACCTCTTCCCCTTGTTTTCCGGAGAAGTAGCGCACTGATAAATTTTTTTTCTTTCGTTTTTAATATTTGATAGTGCAAAACGGAAACGTCATTTGAATTTTATTAGAGCTTTATTCGGCCCTAGGGTCCTCTTCTGGCTGAAAGACGCTCAAATTGGAAAAATGAACTTGTGGGAAAATGAATAATGAATGAAATGTATTACCCATTTTTAAGACGAAAGTCACAAACGGAGTATGAGAGAAAAAAAAGAAGGAGAAAAAAGACAAGACACATAACACATAGATTATAGTAATCTTATTTTCACACGGGACAACGTAGCCCTGTACACAAGATCCTATCCAGGGGGGGGGGGGGGGGGGGGGGTAGGAGGTTAACCCCCCCCCCCCCCCCACCCGAAACTTAAAAAAATAGTCATTTTTATAGGCTTTTCCCTCTGATCTATGTCTTTTTTGTACTTTTTTGTCCGACCCGCAGGCTACCCCCCCCCCTCGGAAATAAATTTCTGGATACGGGCCTGCCTGTATAATGCGTAGCTAGCATCAAGCCAACGAATTAAACGTGCTACCCGCTCAGATACCGCAGTAAATGGATCGGTGACATTATAGTTAACCGATAATCTAGAATTATGGGCCCACGGAGGTAGTCCTAGCAGATGTTTACAGTACCTACGTAAAGGTAGGCCTACTAACATTTGCGTAGTGTCGGTCACTTGGGCTATATAAATGTATTTGTTTGACATGATGTATGATTGGTGAAGGTATTTATGTTGTTTTTTTTTTGCTATCGTAGGCTATAATCTTCAGGTTTGAAGGATCAAAGATAAATTTTAATAATTGGTCTAAGGTTAATAATTGCCGCACGTACTAGCGCTGTCGTCATTCTGGTCACTACTGACTATGAAAGATAAAAAATGCATTCGTTCTACATTTTATAAGTATTTCAGATATCTCCTAGGACTACCTCCGTGGACCCGTAATTCTAGATTGACGGCAAAGTATAATGTCACCGATCCGTTTATCGCAATATCTGAGCGAATTGCAGGTTTTATTCGTTCTCTTGACGCTAGCCATACTTTGTATAGGGCTATGTTGCCCCATGTGTAAACAAGACTATCAAAATTTATGTGTTACATGTTGTGTCTTCTTGTCCTCTTTTTTTCTTTCTTTTCTTGTCTTTTCTTTCATACTCCATTTGTGACTTGTGTCTTAAAAATGGGAAATAAATTTCATTTATTCATCCATTCTAAGGTTAAGGTAAAATCTTACTGAAATGAAAATACCAGTAGGGTAAATACAGTACTAAAAATGCATGTGGCATACGAAATGGCACTTAGTTTATAACCCTTTTCATATCTAGAAAACAAAATCTTAGCGTAAGGCATTAACGACCGAACGAAAAACAAACAAACACACAACTAACGATAATTTTAGTACGAGAATATTAGGACAATGGCAAGGAAGCCTGCATACATTGCAAAAACATCAATGTACTAACCTTTCAACCATTCTTAACCATCGCACGTTTATTAAAGAGTAAAAATAATGTAACAGTAAACTTATGATAATTTTAGCACGAGAATATTAGGGCAAGGAAGCCTACGGACATTGCTAAAAATGGCAACGTTCTAATCTTTCAGCCAATCTTTAAATATCACAAGTAAATTAAAGAGTGGAAACATAATGCAATAATGTACAAATAAGAGCCGAAAATTAGATGAGTTCTCGTCAAATCCGGTGCTCCGTTTGGACGAAATTGCTGTTCGGACCGTTCTGGAATTCAATTTTCCTGGCGTATATGATCCTTATTATGGTCAACACCGTTGTTGGCTAGGAAGCTCTTGGTATTTCGGACTGAATCCTCCTCGCTTCTGCGGTTAGTACCGTAGCTGACCACTTAGCCTAGGGGCGTTGCGGTGGCTGGCTATGTACGGGCGGAATGAGCCGTTTCCGCTTCTGAGTTAACTCACAGCAAATTTAAAGCAGACGTCGAAGTACAAGTAGTTTCTATTCCGGTATTCTGACAGACTCGACTCCCTTAAAACGGGTTTTTGGGATCCCAAAACGTAAGACCTATGACATCGCAAAAGTTGTCCGTCTGTCCGTCCGTCCGTCTGTAAGCACGATAACTCTCGAAGGGAATCGAGATTTTTGATAAAACTTGGTGCGAGGATTCATTGGGTCGTCGGACCAGTCAAGTTCGTAGATGGGCTTTGTAGTCCTACATTTAGGGGTGGGGGAGGGGGTTCAGATTAAGGGGCGAACAAAATATTTTGAAACAGCTAATGTGATAGTCGATTATGGGGTAAGAAGACATGCTGAGCACGATGGTAAAAACAGTTTTGTCATCGGACGAGTAGTTCTTCCGGAATCCGGCCAAAACCGGAAAGTTTGTTAAAATTAAAAGTTTTATTTCGAGTTGATTAGATGTTGAACACTTATGTGAAAACAATTTTCTACCCGGACATTAGTTCACCCGGAATCCGGCGAAAACCGGAAAGTTGGTTAAAAGTAAAAGTTTAATTTGAAGTTGATTAAATGTTTGATTTATGGGTAAAAAGACATGCCGAACACGATGGTGAAATTTCACTTTCTCGCCGGACAACTAGTTCGCCCGGAATCTGGCCAAAACCGGAAAATTTGTTAAAAGCAAAAGTTCGATTAGAGGACAGATTAAGGGGTAAGAAGAGTGGCTGAGTCGGTATATGACAATGGTTTATACCCGGACATATAATTATTCAGGAATCCGGTTGTAACCGGATTTTTTTTTAAGTCACACTTTTATTCAAAGTTGATTATATGTTCTTTATATGTTCTTTATTTGTTTCTGTATTTTTTTTTTTGCTGGACTAGTAGTTCGCTCGGAAATCGGCAGGAAGTCTCGGTCAGTATCGTCAAAATAGATATGGCTTATAGAGGTATATCTGAAATTGGTTTTCTCTGATGATTAGCCTGTCCAAGACTGGATCTGGCGAAGACAAAACTCGATTGTCTGAATCAAATATTAGATTTTTGGGATCCCATCGACACCTTTGGTCTTGTTAAAGATTACAAACTCGTCTCGACTATTTTCAGCCTCACTGGACCTTCGATGGAAAACATGGAACAAAAGTAAAACAGGTATTTCTGTCGTGAGTCCCTCGGAAGCTAAACAGTTTGAATTGTTCCATGAACATTTTTTATTTGTTTCCGTTTGTATTTTCCTTGACTTATAAAATCAAACCACTTTTTGTTATTTCTTTTTATTTAAGAAACTTTTGTGTGATAATAATTGACGTGAGGCACACACAAACAAATTGTTACTTTAGAAACTCAATCGATTTGTCTGTTTTTCGCTGTTTTAAATGAAATGGTTTGGGCTTTCTACGGTGTTCTTGAGATATAGCCTACGAATCCTTGCTTGCCCCGAGTAAGCGAATTCTAGCATGGCCCGAGCAAGCTTGGCCGGATGGGCTGGGCCAGAACAAAATAACACTAGGTAGTAGCTCCAAAACCTATGCTTTCCATGTAAATATTCCTTCAGCCCAAGACGACTGCGAATCATATTTAATAGTGCAAAACGGATACGTCAGCTGAATTTTATTGGAGCTATATTTCGGCCCTTCTTGGCAAGGGTATTGTTCAGACTCAAAACCGCTCAAGTTGTAAGGACGAAATATAGCTCCAATAATACTCAGCTGACATATCTGTTTTGCACCATCAAATATGCTTTCCATGCTTTGTAAACGGGCCATATTCGTTCCATATTCCATACTACGCTTACGGCATTTAAAGTGAGACAAACTTGCGGGTTTAAAAATTCTAGCAAAGCAAAGGTGCGGTCTGCACATATCAAGCAAATAATGGAGGCTGTATAATTTTTCAGCTATGTTCAGAATATGAAGTTATGGAGCCAACGCTGGTGTACGGCTGGATGAGTTTCAACAGGGGCGTTCTCTGTCGCTAGTGATGCTAGTATCGCTGCTATTACAGTATGTGTCAATCTTGTGAAGACTCGGTGCTACTCCCTAGTGTTATTTTGCTCTGGACTGGGCTAAATGACGGTCAAATGAAGGTTTTTCTCATTACATAATTATTCCTTCAGACCAAGCTGACTGCGAATCATGGTTGACTACGCTAAAGAAAAAAAACGCAAAAAAAAGCGGATTTATTTTAGTGATATCTCGTCGCTTGTTAGCAAGGGTGCCAGGCTTCAAGTGAACTTGAGATCTTGAAGAAAATCAACAATGGGGGCATGTTAATAGCAGGCCCGTATCCAGGAATTTATTTCGGGGGGGGGGGGCGGTTATTGCCTGCTGGTCGGAGAAAAAAGGACAAAAAACCCATAGATCAGACGGAAAAGCCCAATCATTATTTTTGTATGTTTCGGGGTGGGGGTCAACCTCCTAACCCCCCCCCCCCTCCGGGATACGGCCTTGGTTAATAGTTTACTTCAAAATTCAGCTAGCCTTGTAGGTTTTCAGTTTATATTTTGTCTAAAATCCCCATGAAAAATATTCAAGTATTATTAAAAACATATTGAAGTCAAATTAAGATTTTGGTAGGTCTATAACAATAGATATTACATTGATGGAACGGTCTACAAAGGCTTGTACCGTGACAAATAAACCAGAAGGAACGATTTTAATTCAATGCAGAAGTTTAGGACTCCATTGTCAGAGCCTCGCAAGCAAATTAGGGCCCACATGATAACCAAATAGATTTAATTTGGTGGTGGGTAACAGTAAGTTATTTCAAAATTCAGCGAAGTTTCTTAGATAATATTTTTATCTTTTGTCGAAAATCTCCATACAAAATATTTAAGAACGGCTAAAAAAATAATGATCCTTGGTAAAGCCTGGTCACCCTACGATCAATGCTTGAACAGGAGCAATGGATACCTACATTGAAGCGGAGTTAAGACGCGGAACATTCACGCTACATCTCCCCTGTGGAATTTTCTCTTTTTTACTCGCCCAAGATGCTGCCTGTAAGGGAATCCTCACTTATTTTAGCCGCGTTCAATGACTATTCTCGCCCATCTTATATTTGAAACTTAATTGGTACTTTCTGTTTCTGTAAACCTAGAAATCAAAAATGTCGCCTCAAAGAAGTTTTTGGATACGGTATCGTTTGCTTAATATTGCCAATAATACAGTGTAAAAAATAGGTCATTGGCCTTTGCAATATTTTAATGTGCCTTCCAATTCAGAGCAGGCAGAAGATTTTTGAGAGAGGTAATGTGGTGTCTGATGAGAAGTATGCTTGTTCACTTTGTGAGAAGGAGGAAGAAATATTTGGACCATTTCCTCCGTAGATCCCCGAAGCTTTCTGATTTAAGGAAAATTTATCTAGAGGGTGTAATCTTGTCACTTCCGGAAATTTTGAGTAATACTAACCCTACCGTCATTACTCGAGTGGGCGTGTATATAGACAAATGTTTAGAATTAAGAAGGTGTCTGATTGTTTAAGTTATATTTTTGTTTGTTTGGGTGTATGGCCCTTGGGCTTTTGAAATACACTGATCTATCTATCTATCTATACTCATCCCCTGGGATGAGTATAGATAGATAGATACTAGAAACGATAAATAGATAGATAGATAGATAGAAACGACTCACGTCGTTTGTTCCCTAGTTCACTGTAAAAAGTTCCTCCGGATAAAAATTAAAGTTAACTGCAGTATTTGCTACCCAGATTCATCTTATTTCTATTCGGTTATAATCTTATCTGCGTAGAGATAAGATTAATCCGAGTAGTAATCTTAAACTAATCTTACACGGAAAACTTTTTACAGTGTTCACCATGAACTACGAAGTGCAAAAATCTTAATTTCATAGAGAATTCTTGTGTTTTAAAGTTCCAGTAAGTAAGTAATTTATTTATAACCCGCCGTTTTCAGAAAGCGGAGTAAATGAAGAAAATAAATAAAACACATAAACATACACAAAAAGACACTTAATTTCAATCGTCGGCCAGGAAGCAGTGTAGAAGGTCGTGCGCTGGTTGGGTTCTGTTGTCGATGATTTTTGATAGCGACGAAGAAACATCCAAAAGGGTAACACTTGCATATTGAATTTTGAACTTCTCCGTCAAAGTATGGTTATGGCATAATTTCGACAAGTGGAGCAGGTGCTTTGCATATTTAAAATAACATGATCTCATCTTTTTTATCTCCTTCTTTCGCAGAACATGAGTGACACCAGAACGAAATAGTATAGAAGGAGCGCAGAAGGTGCTGTACAATTTTCCCAAAGCTTTACGATTATAGCGCCCCCGGTTGGGGACGATGCGCCCATAGGCGGTACGGATTGATCTAGAAACTTCTTGAACAACCGAAGAGCAAAATTTTGACAATGACTAACAAAATCACTGACAGCCTATTGAACATCACACAGCTGACAAACCGATATACCATAGTCTGTTCTCTAGAATACTAGACACTTTTGTAATAAATCTATTCTATTTTGATCTGTAATAATAACTTATTATTCAAACAATGTTTATAACGGATACGTCAGCTATGATTCTTCATCAGCGATATTTCGGCCCTTCTTGGCAAGGGTCCTCGTCAGGCTATCAATCCTCTAGTTCAACTTCGGGGAAGGAAACAAACCTGTAATCATTGCTTACAAATCTTGCTTACAAACCAGTGAAGTGGAAAAGAAAACTACCAAACTTGAAACAACGCCAAGGAGTAGCGACAAGACCAGAGCAAAATAACACTAGGAAGCAGGGGCGTCACTAGAACTAGAGGATTGATAGCCTGACGAGGACCCTTGCCAAGAAGGGCCGAAATATCGCTGATGAAGAATCATAGCTGACGTATCCGTTATAAACATTGTTTGAATAAATGTTTCAAAGTCAGCTTGGGCTCAAAGAATATTTAATAATAACTTTATTGTGTTAAAAGCCCGAGGGCCATAGCAAAAGCAAACATAGCAACACATAAATAAAACATATAACAAAATCACTGACAGCCTATTGAACATCACACAGTTGACAAACCGATATACCATAGTCTGAACCTGTATAGACATAGATACCTTAAAGGACCTGTCTTACTTGTGGAACTAATTAACCTGCTTCCGCAATTGCCCCATCCATGCTTCCACGTGAAGCCCGATTTATAGACCGTACATTCTAACCCCTCTAACAAAACTTTACTGATTTTCTCACTTGCCGGGTTTTGCTACCTTCGACGCGTATCATGCTGTCGACGGTGGTTTACGACAGGGAACCAACCAGATTAACTTGGAAATAATAACTTCCCGATCCAGTCATTGCCGGGGGAGTGGAGGGATGGGGGATCCGGAAACTAGAAACATGCATGACTCTGGAACGGATAATCGGACATGCATGAAATTGACAATTGTGAAAAACAAGTGTCTCAGATTTTCAATTTCAGATCTGGACCGAATCCGAAAACTGGAGGGGGGGGGGGGTTAGAGGGGGGGACCGGAAATCTCGTGAAATGCTTAGGGTCGAGGGATCGGGAGAAACTTGAAGGGAAGAAAAGCATTAAACTTAGATACTTTATTGACAAAACAAGACCGGATCGTATCACAGTAGAAGGGGTTGGAGGGGGTTTTCCCGGATTTCCGGTGATCACGAGTAAGGGGACTTCCACATGTACTAGAACCATGAAACTTAGCAGATTGATTAGGTAGTCTCCCAGGTCGACTTGAAAATAGTTCCTTTTCCCATCCGATGATCATGGGGGGAGTGAAAGGATCGGGAATCCGGATTCTAGTGACATGCATAACTTTAGAACGGGTGATCAGACGTGCATGAAACTTGTCAAGTGTCAAGAACAAGTGTCTCAGATGATCAATTTCAAGTCTGGAACGGATCCGATAACTTCGGGGAGGGGGGGGGGGGACGGAAATCTCGTGAAACGCTTAGAGTCGAGAGATCGGGATGGGACTTGGAAGGAAGAAAAGCATAAGCCGTAGATACATCATTGAGAAAACAGGAACGGATCGTGTCACAGTGGGGGGAGTTGGAGGGGTAAATATTCTTTGAGCCCAAGCTGACTTTGAAACATTTATTCAAACAATGTTTACAACGGATACGTCAGCTATGATTCTTCATCAGCGATATTTCGGCCCTTCTTGGCAAGGGTCCTCGTTAGGCTGTCAATCCTCTGGTTCAACTTCGGGGAAGGAAACAAACCTGTAATAAAACAGGTTTGTAATAAAACAGGTTTATTACAGGTTTGTTTCCTTCCCCGAGTTGAACCAGAGGATTGACAGCCTGACGAGGACCCTTGCCAAGAAGGGCCGAAATATCGCTGATGAAGAATCATAGCTGACGTATCCGTTGTAAACATTGTTTGAATAAAAGAGTTGGAGGGGGTTTTCCACATTTCCGATGATCACGAGTTACGGTACTTCCAGATGTTCTATGACCGTGAAACTTTTCAGGCATGTTAGGGACTCTATCAGATTGGCTTAAAGATAGTCCCTCCCCCGATTCGATCATCGTTGGAGGAAGAATCAGTTGTCAATGAGTGGTACAACAATTTCAGATTTACTAGACCATTTTCTGATGAAATGAATATCGGGAGAGAGATCCAGCCTTGAAAACTGCAAACCCTATCTGACAAACATGCTAACTGCTCTTACAAGTCCCATTTGAGCTTTCAGCTCTTGTTAACCAAGGCACGTTTAGTTTTTCAGTATTTTGCGTCCAGTCACCTCATCGGAAAGAGGGAGGCCGGATAGAGTTGACAAGCGCTAACAAGAAAATCGCTGATTTCTCGTGGAAAGTAATGGTATTTGTGAAAACGACATTTCATCTTGAAAAGATCATTTTTAGTAAGAGTTGTGCTTTAAGGACGATTAGCTCTAAGTTACCTAGCTCTTTTCTGAAGTACATGAAATATCAAATAAGATTAATTGTAAATTGATCTGCCGGAACCCTGGACTTCTTGGTTCTAATCTACTGTTCAGCATCTGTTTGATCTAGACTACCATTTCTTACGAGTCCCTATTAAACATTCTTGCCCTACACTACCAAATCCTTTCGAGGAAGATTAGAAATAAAGTTTAAAGGGAATATTGAAAAAAATATTCGAAAGATGAAATTAATTAATACTCAAGTTTAAAATCACAGATATGACGTGGATAATTATTGGTTGTTAATTAATTATGTGCATGGAAGAAAGTTAAAGGACAGCTACATAGTTTTTGGGATCCTAAAACGTAAGTGGAATGATGCCTGTGACTTCGTAAAAGTTGTTCGTCTGTCAGCACGATAACTCTCGAAGGGGTTGAGTATTTTGTTCAAAATTGGTGTGAGGATCCATTGTGAAAGAAGGGTCGCGAGCTTGATAAGTAACGTAAAGACAAGAAACGTGACAAGCGTGATACTCGGTGAAATGCTAATAAACTTGATAGGATACACTTAGGGAGTGTAAATTCTCTGGAACGAGAATGGATGGAAATACTACAAAAGTAGAATGAATTTGTAATAGGTATGACGTGTCCTTTAAGAACCCCAGCATCGCAGAACTGCATGCAGGTGGTGAGCAGCTAAGCTTTCAGCAATTTCACACCGCTGTGACCGATTTAGCCTTTTTCCAGGCTTCTTGGAAACGAGGATAAACACGGCAAAATGTGTTTAAACAGATCTGATTTGTAGGATTCTTAACAGTGAACTTATAGTACTAGTATTTTTTTTACCCATCAGTAATAAATTTGTAACAACCCATTGTTACAACCCATTCAAGTACAAATTTGTATTTAATAACTAAAACTGAACAAACAAATCGAACTAACAATTGACTACTGTAAGACTAAAATAAGCTGTCATTATTGTCATTAGTATAGATCTAATTCCCATCGGACGGAGACAAGAAAGACTGGTAACAACAGTAAAGTAAGAAACACAAGAAAGGTAGAACACACAGGTAGAAATTACTCAAAGTAGAGCATGCGCTGAGCTAAATTAGTTCAGTAAAGTGCACCGTATAAGGCCTATGACAAGGAAAAAATGATTATAACATCTTATATTTATTATTTCGACTACAGTTTGTCTAGCGAGTTTTTGAGGCTCGACTAAAAAATATTTCTCAAGTTTTAGTTCACTAATATGTTCATATTTTTTCGTGTTAATTAAAACAATAAATATTTTTTTTTGCTCGCTTTCGCTTAGTGCCTTTAGCTGGTCGTAAAGTATTTATTTTATTGTTATTATTGTGTTTCTTATGTAGCGGAATGGTATCCCCGTCGAGTTTCCGACCCCTTGGTTTCTTGATGAATGACTTAAATTCATTTTCTCACAGTTCTTAGCCTTTATAAATGCCGACTTAGCTTTGACGCTAATGATAATTTTCGAGTCGAAAAAGCCCCTTTTGTCCATCGTCGCGTTGCTTTGGTCGTGGTCGCATTGGCGCTAACTGCTTTGCTACGTGATTTTGCCCTAATTGTGTGTCCGCGTCTTACGTGACCGTGACTGGACCGCCGAATGCTCCGTCTTCCCCCATTTTTGATATCACCCAGCCTATTCAACTGTTTTCGTGAATGACTGTTTGTCTTATCATTCCCACGACATTTGGCATATATGTAAAACACTGTATACAAATGGGATAGGCTACTGGGTTTGATACTTCCAAATACTCGTTTTGACAATTCTGGAGAAGGGTTGTATGTTTGCCATGTAAGACGATCAGTTTGGTTGTTTTGCAGAGCGATTTTTAAAGGACCCCTCTTGCTTATTATGCCGTATATATTATCCCCAGCTCCCTTATGGATTTATAAGCTTCTGAAATCCCCTCCTTTCGCCATTGTTTCTTTTTGTCGCTACGACTGTTTAGCGCTTTTTTCGGCGAGCCGAGTTTGTATGTAACGCAAAGCAAAGCCGGAAGCTTCAGGGTCCGCCAACAACTCTTTTCACATACAAGGACACGAGAGCCTGTTTTGTTTGTTTGTTGAGAGACTTGTGTTTTTCATTTGTAAAATGGCCATCAGGTCTATCTTCTGTTTTGTCCTTTTTGGGATCCGAAAACGTAAGTGGAGGGATACCTATGACATCGCAAAAGTTGTCCGTCTGTCCGTCCGTCTGTAAGCACGATAACTCTCGAAGGGAATGAGATATTTTAATGAAACTTGGTGTGAGGGTTCGTTGGGTCGTTGGACCAGTCAAGTTCGTAGATGGGCTTTGTAGCTCTACATTTAGGGATGGGGGAGGGGATTCAAATTAAGGGACAAACAAAATGTTTTGAAACAGCTAATGTGATAGTCGATTATGGGGTAAGAAGACATGCTGAACACGATGGTGAAAACCATTTTGTCATCGGACAAAACCGGAAAGTTTGTTGAAAGTAAAAGTTTTATTTGAAGTTGATTAGATGTTCGATTTAGGGGTAGGAAGACATGCTGAAGACGATGGTGAAAATTATTTTCTCGACGGACAAGTATTTCGCCCGGAATCCGGCCCAAACCGGAAAGTTTGTTGAAAGTAAAAGTTTTATTTGAAATTGATTAGATGTTCGATTTAGGGGTAGGAAGACATGCTGAAGACGATGGTGAAAACTATTTTCTCGACGGACAAGTATTTCGCCCGGAATCCGGCCCAAACCGGAAAGTTTGTCAAAATTAAAAGTTTTATTTGGAGTTGATTAGATGTTCGATTTAGGGCAAGAAGACATGCTGAACACTTATGTGAAAACAAGTTTCTACCCGGACATGTATAGTTCGTCAGGAATCCGGCCAAAACCGGAAAACTGTTGGAAGTCAAAGTTTTATTTCTAGTTGATTAGATAAGCGATTTAGGGGTAAGAAGAGATGCTGAGTCCCTGTATGACAATCATATTTTACCCGGACATATAGTTCGACCGGAATCCGGCTGGAATCGGAAAATTTGTTATAAGCTAAATTTCTATTTGAAGTTGATTAGATGTTCATTACTGGGGAAAGAAGATACCCTGATTTCGTGTTTGAGCTTTCTTTTTTCGCCGGACAAGTAGTTCTGGAGTTCGGCCGGAACCGGGAAATAAGCGGAAGTGGCAGGAAGTTTTCGTCAAAACAGTTATGATAGGGGTAAACACACATGCTGAATACAAATCTGAACTTGGTTTTCTCAGGTGATTAGCTATTTTGCCTTAATCTGTTTCTGAATTTTAATTGTAAAAATGTTCAAGGAGTCTGGCGAAGACTGAATCTGGCTAAGACAAGACCCTGTTGTCTGGATCAGATATTGAATTTTTGGGATCCCATCGAAACCTTTAGTCTTGTTCTTTTTGGCTTGGTTTTCTCACTTTTTAACCACGATACGTACAGTTGTCAAATGTTTTGCGTCCAGCCGCTTCGTTGGAGAGCTGGAAGGCTGGATAAAGTCGACCAGTGCTAACACGAAAATCGCTAATTTCATATGGCAAATAATGTATTTTAATGGTATTTATTGTTTAAAAAAGATCGGCAAATGTAAATAATTGTATTTTCGAAAACCGGTATTTCTGAGTCTTTTATCGTGGAAAGATCATTTCCAGTAAGAGTAGTGCTTTAGCGATTTACAGCGAAACTATGCGCTATCGTTTTCTAGTGTGTGAAAATTGTGTTGCTGTTGTGTTTTGCGACGGAAATTTCACTCAGTGTTGAAAGATGTCGGAGGGCGCACCATAAGGTTTATGAACTCGTTTGTGCCCTTTTTTACTGTTTTTTTTTTAAAGAGTGGTTATTAGTTAGAAAAAAAAATCTGTAATGCCCATCCTACTCTAGAATCTTCTGCAGAAGGAAACTATGAAGTTGATTTGTCAATATATTTATTAATATTTTCTTTTGAAGATGGGGGTAGTACCGTCTACTGTGTGCCCCCCTCCATTTTTCCCTTTTTTCATTCCTCCATTTTATTTCAGGTCAAGGTCTGTGCTACTTCCCAGTGGAATACCAGGGCGAGTATGTCACCCAGACGTCATCGAAAGGGGGCGTGGACTTGAAGTATTCACCAATCACAATCCTTCCCGAGTCCGTCCCGATTTGGGGAATTTGCCATAGAAGAATGGGATCCAACGTGATTCTGACCGACAGGTAAGGTGCCAAGGAGCGTGTTCCACCCTACTTGCCATAGTTACTACGCATGACGTCACGAATTCTGGCTTTTAGCCTTTAAGGCTGCAACGATTTTTCTATTTTCCAGCAGGATATAGTACCACAGGTGAATCCGACCAATCACGTCACAGAGATGTGTAGTTACTACGCTCCCGAGCATGGTAAGCAAATAGTAACTATTAGTTACTATTTCGAGAAGGTTGGAACGGTCAGCGTAGTAACTTTTCGTGAGGATGGAACGGAAATAGTAACTATTGTTAGAAGGGTGGAACACGCCCAGAATTCCGTTCGCGAGAAGTTGACAACTCCTGGTCGATTGCGCTAAACGTACAAGTCAGTATATTTCAGAGATATTTTTGCCTTTCGTGATAAGAGGTCATGCTTTTAGGCTCGTTCTTCTAGCTCCAGCCTTACGAGCTCCCTTGCTAGGGAGGGGCGAAATATCGCTGGAACAGATCCCAGCCAATGGGTGCCCACTCTCGATTTTAGTGTAGGGCACCGGTGCCGGCACCGACTGACACCAGGCACCGGTTTCCGCTAGTCAAAAGATTTAAGCCAGCATGTTTAGAAGCGGAACTGCCTAATATATAACCGGCACCGCTGGTCTCGGCCGGTGCCGGGAAAGGGTGTACAGCAGGTGTCGGGGAGTGAGTAACCCCTCGAGCTGACTTATCCGTTTTGCGCGATCGACCATGCTTCGCAGTCAGCTCGGACTGAAAGAATATATTTTCCTGCCTCACCGCTGCCTAGAAGGGCGCCACTCCCAAAATAATTGTAAAGCAAGTGCCCAACAAGTGCCCATGGAGGCTGTACAGTGGTCCCCGCAATGTGAGCAACCCCTCGCACTGCCTACCCCCGTCACCGAGTCGGTCCTCCACAAGGCCGTATCCAGGGGGGGGGGGGGGGGGGTAGTGGGTTGACCCCCCCCCCGAAACATACAAAAATAATGATTTTTATAGGCTTTTCGCTTTGATGTATGTGTTTCTTGTACTTTTTTGTCCGACCAGCAGGCAATAACCCCCCCCCCCCCCCAAATAAATTCCTGGATACGTGCCTGGTCCTCCATCCTATTCGTGAATCTCGTATTAGGCTGCTGATATTTCGGATCCGGCTACCCCTCGTTTTCCATGGTTAGTCCAAAGTCTAGGAATAGTTCCAGTTTTCAGAGCTCGTGACTGCCGACATCCTAAAATAGTAAACCACTTCGTATAGAAATGTGTAGAAATGCTCATCGATGAAAATCTACTGACGGCCCATTGGGCAAGCAGGAAGTTCTGGCATGCATTACTACTATATGGTTCCAAAAAACATGAAATCGGTGAATCGTAATCCACAGTGTCGTTTATTCTTAAAACTTGGCAGCGACCGAGACATTACCCCCCTCCCCACTCATTTTGCTATGCAACCCCTTTAACAGGATTACGAAACCGGTGACATCTGATTTCTTTAGATTGGGTATAAAACATATACCCCAACGTGGTATGTTATCGATATGGTTATAGTTTTAGTTATTCCACCTCCTGATAGGGGGTACATCCCTTAGCTTTGGCCACCTGTTGATTTAGACTCACTAATTACTATTGTTTAGAATAAGGGGCTAGTAAGCCAATGGACTATTCTTTTGGTTAACTAGGTTTTGTTGCATTAACGTTACTGACCCCTTTCGGTTTAGTTTCACTCCTCTCCACTGCCTAAGGGTGTTTTTTTTATGTAGTTTTGGTGTAGTTTCACTGTAGTTTGACGTACTTTGACGTACTTTGTTTCAGTATTTTTTTTATTTTTTTCCGATATTTACTCCGCTTTTTCGAAATGGCGGGTTACAAATAAATTACTTACTTACTTACTAGTTATAAAAGTACAGTATGTGTACCGTTTTATTTATCCATTACACATACTGTACTTCCATAACTGAAATAAAAGTACGCCAAATTACATCCAAACTACATAAAAAACGCACCTTAAGTTGGCCTATGCATAGGTAGGCGTGACCCTTTGATATTCATGGGCAAGTTACTCTATGGCATCTTGTGCAATTTTTATTGAACACTTTACACCCCCTGTTGAGGAATGACCGTCCAGACACCCCGATGATTTTTCTAACATTACTGTCAAGAACCCCACAAATCGGAAGGGAAGTGGCGGAGTACATTATACCTCAGTTGTCTTGAATCCGTGAAATCAAGATACCCTAAACCCTTTCGCTACCCTCGACCCCAGGGGTCAGAGCGATAGTAATCCTCCGAGAGTAGCTTCATGATCCTTCTAATTTTCTGAAGCGAGAACAGCTGAGGTAGATCCGACAGACCCCAGACCTGGCTCATTGCCAACCGGGAAGTATATTACACTCTCAAACAGTCTCACCTTTCTGCTTTGACTTTTCATGACGTTTGCAGGTTCTGAAAGTTCCGCGTCAAATTATTTCCTGGGAAACTTCGAAGATTCTACATTGCGGAAAATTTCATGCTGGCATTTGCTCCACGTTCTAGCATTAAAAAACGGCGTCTGAGTGGCGCTGCGAAATCCTATTTCTGCGTCTGTACGCCTCGCCATTTCTAAGGCGTGTCGGCCAAATTTCTAGACAGGCGTTATGGTTCTGTGGAACTGGACGAAGGCCGTTTTGCTCGTTTGTACTATTATTACGGAGACAGGCTCTAATTCGTTTGCAATGGTTCTGCCAAGACAAGCAAGGGGTTATTGACTGGATTGGATCATTGAGCGTGATGAGAAAGGCAACCCCTACAAAGGGGGGGGGGGGAGATCGAGGAGATGAGGTGTAGTCGGGTCGAAAAGAGTTCGCCAGATTTGCACAGATAAATTTTTGGCCCCAATCTCATCTTTATCCCGACTCAAAATTGAATTCCATTTTTGGGGGTAAATTTAAAGTGGTTTTCGAAAATTCCTTATGGTAAAGTCATTGCTTTGCCTTCGAAACCTGTTTAGCGGACAAAAAATATCACTAAGAATAAAGCTGTTGAGTCCCCCTACAAATATGCCGCCGCTGGTGACAAGGGAAAGGTAACGTCAGACTTGGTAATACCCTCCTCTTGTTTATCAAGTTCAATTTCTTTTTATTGTTACATAATACACACAACATCATTGATACGATATTTTATTGATATTGACACTAACATAAACAAGATCTACTTATTGAAACAAATTCCCAAGGGCTCACTGGCCCGTTGGTTGGGAAACAGTTATCACATAGCCTACAAAATAACCTTCTCTTAATAATTTGACCTTTAAATAAAATAGAAAAATTTGATAAAATAAAATAACTCACTAATTGTTCTCACGACTACGTTATGTGTTAATTATTTGACGTTTCCATTTACGTGCTAGCCTACTTACTTTTGACGACATTCGTAGGTTCGAGCCTGAAGAGGAACCTTGCCAAGAACGGCCAAAATATTGCTAGAATACTATGGCGACAAGCTAAAATCTTACGTCAAATGTAATACTGAATGTAATGTAATTTAACGTTTATTTTTCACCCATCGTACAGGAAAGAGAACATGATGGAGTAAAAAAGAAAGTAGAAAAAACACAGATAAAGATCACACAACAAAGAAAAATACATTACTAAATAAATGAATATTTGATCGTGCAAAACAGATACATCAGCTGAATTTTATTTGAGCTATATTTCGGCCCTTCTTGGCAAGGGCTTCAGGCTGAACGAAGCTGGCGAAGCTTCGAAGAACGAGCTTGTGGGAAACGCAAGTTCAGACTTTTCCCACAAGTTCATTTTTGCAACTTGAGCGGCTTTGGGCCTGAAGAGGACCCTTGCCAAGAAGGGCCGAAATATAGCTCAAATAAAATTCAGCTGACGTATCCGTTTTGCACTATCAAATATGATTTGCAGTCAGCTTGGGCTGAAGGAATATTTATCAATAAATCTCTGGTTACTTGCGGTTTAGCGCTATTAGACATGCTTTGCTTGAGTTTAAGGAATATTTGTTTTAATCATTTGTAGTAGGAGAGGAGTAGTAATAGGTTTACATTTCAAATTCCTACAAAAACTAAATAAAATTAAAGAAAATATTGTTAGTTCTAAAACTTGTCTGTTCTAGTTTTGATGTAGTAGGGAACGACTGACTTCAGATATTGTTCGAAAGAATGATTAGGTATTAGTGTTGTAACTGATCTTTCTTACGAATGGGCTCCTCAGAATGAAATAAGTGGGAACCTGATCTGCCTCGAAAAAGCCAGGCATGTCAAATAACGAAAATCGGTGTTTTTCGATTGCGGCGGATAAAAATGACATCGGAAGTTCCAAATTCCAAAAATGATAATGGATAGAAAGATTAGGGAACGAGTCTGCTATAAGAAGGATATCAGGTTTGGCAAATTCGCCAATTAGCTATCATGAACACATCGCCTAGAATTCAATAAACTCTGTGAAATTCCACAAAATGAAGTACCCGCCTACCAGTGGAAGGGTTAGGCTAATTTGATCGGCTTCGTGACGGATCGGTTGCCGGAAATAAGGGGATAGGGGACAGGAGGGCGAACACCATGCGGAGGGTGCGCAAGATAAGACGTCAAGCCTCTGTGGCCTGTCTATTGTTCTTTGAAGGGTCTACTTTAGCTTCAGAATTCTGAAGATTCGTCATCCGGATGAAAATAATATTTTGTAAGTAAGTAAGTAAGTAATTTGTGTTTGACCTGCCGTTTTCAGAAAGCGGAGTAAATGTAGAAAATAAATAAAACATTCACAAAAAGACACTTAATTTCAATCGTCGTCCAGGAAGCAGTGTAGAAGGTCATGCGCGGGTTGGGCTCTGTTGTCAATGATTTTTGATAGCGACGAAGAAACATCCAAAAGGGTAATACTTGCATCATAAATTTTGAACTTCTCCGTCAAAGTATGATTATGGCATAGTTTCGACAAGTGGAGCAGGTGCTTTGCATATTCAAAATAACATGATCTCACCTTTTTTTTTGGTCTCCTTCTTTCGCAAAACATGAGTGACACCAGAACGAAATAGTATAGAAGAAGCGCAGAAGGTGCTGTACAATTTTCCCAAAGATTTACGATTATAGCGCCCCCGGTTGGGGACGATGACGAATTGATCTAGAAACTTCTTGAACAACCGAAGAGCAAAATTTTGACAAAGAGCAATATTTTGACATCGGGGATTTGAATTTTATGCCAAGCCATCGTAGAGATTCTGTTGATGTGACGCCCAACGATCCAAGAGAGATAGAAGCTTTAGATGCATTCAAACGATTTGACGTAGGGTTGAAATGCAGGTACTCACATTTTGAGAGGTTAACTTCAAGGCCGATTTTGAGAAGTTCCGACGACAGCTTACAGACATTTTTGGTGAGTGTGGATCGGGTACGGCTTACTAAGAGCAAGACGTCTGCGTAAGCTATGTAGCTGAAGGCATGGTCTTTATAAAAGTAAGCAGGGTGTAAAGAATTGAGACAAGAAGATATGGCCGATTTGAAAATCTAGGGAGATGGGAATTGGCGAACACCAGTTCATTACTTTGTATAACTTAGTTTATTTGTTGTACTTGTATCCCTCAAAACTGAGGAGTAATATACAAAAGATATAAAAACTAATAGAATCAATTTGTCCACTCAACAACACTGTTGAAGATAAAAGACAAAAGTACACAGGATTTAGACTACTAGTTTATGATTCTCGGCGTCTTAACTTAAACTTTTCTTAAATAATGGGTACATGTTGTAGGTTGGGAGGGCTTCAGAAGCTTTTTGGTCAAATTGGTCATCTTTTCTGTTAGGATTAAAAGTGTTAGGAAAAAATACTCATGAGAAAAATGGACTGACATTTACGATTGGGCTTCATCCAACTGTGCTTTCGCCCCCGTCACTGGGCATTGAAACGGGGTATCGACACCTGCTTGCGTGATTTTTTTTGTTTTTGTTTTACTGTGTTTTTTGTTGTTGTTTTTTGTCGGTCTGTCCAAGTTTTTCGAGATCGATCACTTCCTAACTATCCTGTTGTCAGTCCCTTGTAAATCGATAGTTTGAGCTTACTTGTGCTTTTATTGCTGATTTTTCCGAGGGAAGTCCAGACTATCGAGTGATAGAGCCAAACTACGAAAGCCGTTACTACTCGTTTCCAAAATAGAAATATTAATTAGGCTAGTAGTTTACACGTCCCCATTTGCTTTCTTGTACAAATCTTTCCGTAGCTGTTTCCTGTGAGGCGTCAAACAGGTTTTCTGCACAACTTCTACGCTCTAATGTCCCCGAACAGAATGTCCCCGAAAAAAGTCCCGATATAAAAAAAAAAGTTTGAAATTTTTGTGTTCCTCTTCTCAGTGACAGAATTCTGGCACCTCCTTTTCCAGTTTTACTTAAAAATTCTAAATATTTCTTCAGCCCAAGCTGACTGCGTATCATGTTTGATAGTGCAAAACGGATATGTCAGCTGAATTTTATTACAGCTATATTTCGGCCCGCCTTGGCAAGGGTCCTCTTCAGGATCAAAACCTCTCAAGTTGGAAAAACTAACTTGTGGGAAAACCTGAAGAGGACCCTTACCCTTGTCAAGAAGTGCCGAAATATAGCTCTTATAAAATTCAGCGGACGTATCCGTTTTGCACTATTAAATTTAAAATTCTAACTTCTTTAATACTTATAATCCTATTTTTTTCCTTAAAATGTCTACCTCCTCTTTTACAATAGGCTAACTAAAAACTAAATAAATCAAAATGATTGAAAAGCATTCAAAGTACTTATTGTAACGGGAGAAACGAGTCAAACACACAAAACTAAACAAAGCAGCAAAAGAAAGGCCGTATCCAGGGGGGGGGGTAGGGGGTTGACCCCCCCCATCTTGAAACATACAAAAATAATCGTTTTTATAGACTTTTCCCTGAGATCTGTGTCTTTTTTGTCCGACCCGCAGGCAAAAACCCCTCCTGAAAGGCACCCCTCCCTCAATAAATTCCTGGATACGGGCCTGAGCGCAACTCACACCGAGAGGTGTCAGTTTGTTGTTATCAGTTGATGGTTAAGGATTAGCAAGCGTGCTTGGCATCGTGTATTCGTGACGGCCAGCAATGTCTGTTCTTTGCCATGAGAACGTCTAGCTGAGGAGCTTTTTTCTCGGGGACGTTTCAATCAATCAATCAATCAATTTTTTTTTAACACGGCGCGCATTGGAAATACAAACACTCATTAACAATATAACATCAACTACCAAACAATAATTACGAAACGAACATAAATCAAGTACAGTTAAAATGTTCAGGGAAATACGGAACGCAAGGCCGTATCCAGGGGGTGGGTGGGTTAGGGGGTTGACCCCCCCCCCCCCGAAACACACAAAAATAGTCATTTTTATAGGCTTTTCCCGATGAAAAATTTGTAGCCTGCGTAGTAGTATGGTAGTAGTACGAAAACGTTGCATGTAATACTATGTAATAACAACTAATACAATCATTTAATGTGCCTCAGACTGGTCAAATCATATGTAGTAGTATGCAGTAGCATCCTGTCTTGCCATAGTAGCATCCAGTCTTTCCAATAGTAGCATATAGTAGTATGCAGTAACACGGTAGCCTTGAAGTAGCAGCAATTAGTAGCATCATTAGTACTTCATGCAACTTTTTCGAACCACTTCATAGTACTATTTTGAGATAGATTTGTCATCGAGTTCCCTCTGATCTATGTCTTTTTTGTCCGACCCACAGTCAACCCCCCCCCTGAAAGGCCCCTCCCCCCCCCCCCAAATAAATTCCTAGATACGGGCCTGACGGAACGAATGAATTTAGGTATATTTAATACTTCACAACTAGGCCACTGCTCCGAATTCTTGCTTCAGGACGTCAAGGGTTTTTTTTTCACTTCAGGACGGGAGGAACGACGTGCAGCCGTTGCTTCCGTTTCGTCGTCCGTTCGACCAACGTGCTCCAGGTGTACACCGCCGGACTGGAGCGTTGCTACACGACAGAGGAAGCCGCCGAGCAGCGTTGCCCCACGGACGAAAAAATTCAGGCAGGGCAGATGCTAGAGATAGTCCTTTATAGTGAGTATATGACAACCGTTTTATAGTTGATGGCTAGTGCGGATGCGAGGGGGATGACACGTTTGAAGTTGAAGGGTGGTGGGATAGGGTGGAAGTGACGCGTCGTTATTGCATATATAGCGTTTACTGCCCAAAATGGTAAATAGGCAAGGTATGTCAGTGTTAAAGTTAAAGCGAATAGGGCTCAAATCCGACCGTCTAGTTACTCATCACTTATTCACTTAAATAGGCTTGAAAGCACCGATAAATTTTTCCGTTATACACAGATAAAGATTTCACCGGATGTACTTATTCTTTTGATCATTCTCAATTCTTTTAGTCATCCCGAAAGAAAAACTGATATCCAGTCACATCACTAAGTGCCAAACTTCTTTCCACCAATTTGACAAAATCCTAGGCTCTATTGTTGGTGATCATGAAAGTGAGATGACTTGACTTTTTCAAACACCACTATCAGTTACCAAGGTCGGACCGTTGTATCCGAATATCAGATACCACGGTAACCGCGAAAACGACTATTTACCGTGGTATCAGATACCATGGTATCTGCAAAAACGCAACTATTATCTTCCAGTAAAAATATCCAGTTAGGATTTTCTCAATCCATTTGACTGGAAGCCCACTACTTTCATAACTGCCGGTTTAAACCATGACGTAATCTGTTGCCCATTTCACCGGCCCCTTCAGCTTAACTGTACAGACGAAAAGGCAGGGTCTAAACTTAACAACAAAAGACCAGTTGGATTTGAAGTTACAGAATACCTTTTAATTACACGCATTTCCAGACCTAACTAGACATTTATGGCTTTAATACGACCAAGGGTAGTCTACCCTCACTGGGTAGTTTCGGATATGTCGATCGACCTCATCCGTGGTAATCGCGGCACGTTTTGATTCTTCATATTTTTTGGGCGGCGTATCCTTTGTGGATTGATTTGTGGGGGTTTCTCGCGTAATGACCCCCTAATGGTACCCGAATTTCCATCATAGGGCCTCCTTTAGTATAATTTTGAAATTATATTTGAAGCCCGAGATTTATTAGGGCATAAATTGTGGACTATATTTTGTGACTTACACTGTATGCAGGCCTGATTACCTACTCAAAGGCCCAGCCCGGCAAATCAGTGTTTTTGGGGGGAATTTTCAGGTGGTAATGGTAATCGGTAAGCAGCGAGAGCTGAAGTGCATGTACCGATCGGTGTCGGTAGGTTCAGTGATCGCGAGTTGGGGTAGGCCAGATCAGCTAGGAAGAGTATTATTATTATTATTTACGAGGGGTTGCTCACTCCCAAAATGGCTATACAGTGGTGCCCGGTGCCCAGGGGCGCTGTACCGGTGCCCAGTGGTGCCGGTGCCCAGGGGCGCTGTGCCGGTGCCAGCGGTGCCGGTGCCAGCGGTACCGGTGCCCAGCGGTACCGGTGCCCAGCGGTACCGGTGCCCAGCGATGCCGGTGCCGGTGCCCAGGGAGGCTGTGCATAGATAGATAGATAGATATTTTTATTGATCCAACTCGTAGCGCCGACATGGCACTAACTACGTCGACCATTACATTTAAATGAACAGTGGTGTACAGTGGTGCCCAGCGAGTGAGCAACCCCTCGATTATTTATTTCGATCCTCCCGGAATATATATATCTGTATTTGAAAGCGATTAAGCCATATACCGGAATATAAGAGTACAATAATACACAAATATACAAATCTTAGAGAGCAACCCATCGGTCAATTCACAGTTACATATATATAAAGCACCTGACTAAGACTACAAATATATTAGCCTACTTAATCTACCATCAAACAAAAGCAAGAAAAAACGTCAAACTTGACATGCATTGGAAATCGTCATTTCCCTGATTGGACCATAAAAGTGGGGGTGAAGGGAGAGAGGAATCAGGAATGTTGGGGGATGCGCAACTTTTAGACGGGTAGTCTGGTTTTGGTTCAACTTTGATAGGTAGTAAGTTATTATCATTACTAGTAATAAGTGGAACGGTAATGGAGCCGTTGTAGTCATAATCTGCTCACTTCTGGGTATCCTACTCAGTCTCACTGAAAAAATTGAGTGTATCACATCTTATATCATAAGAGAAGGGCTATAATATAAGTAATAACTACAACGGCTCCATTACCGTTCCACTTATTACTAGTAATGATAATAACTTACTACCTATCAAAGTTGAACCAAAACCAGACTACCCGTGTAGTACCTTGATATATATTCATTTTGAATTTGTAAAGAATAGCGTAATTTAGCGTCTCGTCCACGAGAAGGCTACGACAGCTGTTTTATTAATAAACGATTCCGAATTCCGAATAATACTACTACTAGATATGCGAGATCCATTTACTCTGAATGATCAGGTGTGGCCATAAACTCTCTTTCTATCATTTGATTATATCATCCCATATATGATCATCTCAGATTAACAATACTTTTCAACTGATAAGGTCATCCCACAGTCGGTCTGAAAATTGAGTTGTTAAACACTTGAATCTGATACCGACTAGTTCTGAATGGAATATAGACAGATTTATCTCTGATGGATCATAATGAGGCCATTCCGACTTTTCATTGTGAAATTACTGAAGTTGTAATCAGGATGATTGTGGTCTTAGCCAATATGGTATGGGTGTGGGTAAACATTTTTTAGATTGCGTACTAGATTTGCCACGTGAAAGTATCGAGATGGTTTCGTTGGTCGACGGCAAGGTAAACGGCAAAATGGTGAAATAAAAAATAAAACGCAGAAAGAGCCAATTTGTCGGATTAATCGTACATGTTACCTGGAGTTATACCGAGTTTGTAATTATTATTTATATTTTTTTTATTTCTCTCAAAGCCGTGGAGTATATATGAACAAAACTATACCTATGTAAACTGCCATGCAATGACACTATTAATACTGTAAAGACAAGAAACAAAAAAATAGAAACACAGCTATACCTAAATCGTCTGATTCATTGACATATTAACACTGTGAAGAAAAACATACACGAGGTTTGAACAACTAAATTACCATAGTTAACGTTTTACGCCACTAACTTCTGAAATACTTGGTATAGGTTGTGGGTTTGGAGAGCTGCCAAAGCTTTTGTGTTAGTTTTCTTGGGAATTAAAGCTGAATTTATTTAATTACCTACCCTGGATTTTATTAATTATCTACCGTAGTCCTAACACGTGAGAATGCGACCTTCTTATCACCTCATAGCTCGATTTCCTCGAAACCCTCGCGTTTTAAAAATCACGCTGAAGGGTGAATGCTACCAGCCAGCTACCCTTGCCACCTGTTAAACTTTAAAAACTGACGTTCTCCACCTGGTTTCCGGTAGTTGCGGACTTGAGAAACTCGTTAAGGATCTCTGGGTCGTTAACTATCAAAGCTCACTGACCAAGCAAGACTGCGGTGTGGCTGTCACACAAAAACAAGTAATAAAATGATACACCTTAGGCTGTTATTTGATGGCTTTAAATTTTGTGAATGACAGTGTTGCCGCGTACGATGCGAAAAATCAGTAAACCAAGAAATTGTCGGAAGTAAAGGGAGGATCACCGGAAGGAAGCGGAATTAATTGCTGGGAGCTACTGGACGACTATGTTCTCACGTTTTGCGAAAATTAGTGAAATTGTAAGTGTTGGGATGGACGAAAGTCGGCGCGTTATGAAAAGCACGTGATGACCAGGTTAGAAATTAAAAAATTGAGTTGATAATTTTCTTAGAATTTTGGGAGGTTACGCCTTGTTTTGCTATTAATAATAACTAAATGAGATGAATCGACATAATTGTATGTTTCTTAATCACTAATAATTCATGACCGGGCGGCATCGAGAGACACCTTGTTGTAAAGGGCTTATAATTTTTCTGTTAGCTGTGAATAATGTGTGTTGGTGTTAAGATTTTTCAGAAAGAATACAGAAGTGTTCGTGTCATCGCTGTTTTTTCTCAGTTTTCCGACAGGACAGTTCACCCCTTCAATTTAAAGTGTCGTTTGGAGTGATTCATCTTAACCGCCTACGATTTCACCCTGGTTCAGTGACGTCATCCGTCGCGTATGACTGCAGAATTCTGAGTCTAGTCGAGATGGTCTCTGAGACTCTGATAGGCTACTGTAAAACAAGAATATATATAGCTTCAATATATAGGCTATACTATCATTTTTCTCTTGTCTGTACTCTTTTCATTTGGTACTATCTGAAAAAGTCTTAAATTTTTATCACCGAAAGGAATCAGATTTATTATTCTGTGACAGCAGTTTGAAAGTTATCGGAACTTCAGTGTTCTTTATTGCTTACCTTTTTTATTTACTGAGTTACTTCCTTTTATTGTTTCATTGCATAATAAAAATGTGTCGTCATCAACATCTGGATATTTCGGGATCTGCAATATGAGAAACAAAATTAAAAATCTAGCCTATTTTTCTTACATACAAAAATTATATCGACTTTTCCGTTAGCCAGACAAAAACATATATGTCCTATTTTGACAAACTATGTTAAAGAAAAAAGGTTTAACTCTTAAATTACAGCACCATATCGCATCAAGAAAAGAAGAACAGTGTTGTTTTTGTGGAACGGAAATTGGTCGTCCTCAGTTTAAAATTCAGGCCTAACCACCCTCGGCGAACGCTTAGGTATTTGACTCATTACCGGACAATAATATTTTACGTGGGTTTAAGGCTGGATCACCGCCCCCAATAAAACAGTAAGGGACATAGTAATGACGGGCATTTCGAACCAGATTAAATCTTACACGAGTCGGCTTTACCCTAACTATAGGTCATATACTGTCAACAAGCGTTCAGGCTCCGAAGCAATCAACAAGTTTGACTTGTTTAAAGCTTTACGGAAAATAAAGCTTACTTTAAATTTGATATTTGAATACACATAAATATTTTGACTCATCTAAGGGATTTTGTATTTTTTTTCGTCGTGGGCTCTAGTATAACGTTCAGAGTGTGCGCTGCTTGCACGACAACCCAAAATTCATCGAGACGCGGAGAATTTGAATTTTTACAAAGGCCTGCATTCCCAGGGCTAAAGATGCCGACATCGGAGAAGTTACGCCAGGCCCGTATCCAGGAATTTATTTCGGGGGGGGGGGGGGCGGGTTTGCCTGCTGGTCGGGCGACAAGGTACAAAACACACACAGATCACAGGGGGCCTATAAAAATCGTTCTTTTTGCATGTTTCAGGGGGGGGGCCTGGATACGGCCTTGAGTTACGCTTGTAGATAAGTAGGGAAAGGACTTTAAGATATGTGTTGCAATGATTCTGACATTTTTATTTGACTTTTCGGCAATGGCTTACATTTGTAGTTGTAAATAATTCAAGCTCAGTGTAGCAACGTGCATAGCATATTTTGAGTAAACCATACATTTTATGAATCCGAAAGTCTCATTATTGTCTGTGCCTCAAGACAGCGAAAACCTACCCTAAGCTACTACGCATGCTTGCAAGTCCCATGTGAGCTTACACCTCTTGTTTTTGCTAACAACATTTTCTTGCAGAAACTAAAGAGTTGTCCGGTGATCCAGTGATAGCCCAAGAATACTGCCCACTGAATGGGCGATTCGACGTCAAATACTCTATCCTGGATGGATCCGGAACCCAGATGGATTGTTCTGGATCAGACTCGGAACTTTCAAACTGTCCATATGGATTTGGATTGAGCTTGAAGTTCAGGGGTTGCAGATTTGGTGATGTCGGTAAGTTATTTCTTTCTTAACTGAGGAGTAAGAAATTGGGTGGATCCGGAACCCAGATGGATTGTTCTGGATCAGACGTAGAACTTTCTAACTGTCCATATGGATTTGGATTGAGCTTGAAGTTCAGGGGTTGCAGATTCGGTGATGTTATGTTGGTAAGTTGGTTTCTTTCTTAAAACGGGTTAGAGGGGAAGGATTTGACTACCGAAAAGCATGTCTTGTTTCCACATGAATTGAACGGGTCGTAAGCTAAGTGCGCTCAGTTCAATATAGTTCTACCATGTCAGAGTTTCATAAAAGATAACGCAGCGATGCTCAGTTTCAATAGACAACACTTTGGATGCAATCTGTTGTGATCTTGAAAATGTTATGCATAGAATGTTGTGCATAACAAACATTACCAGAAAGACCCCAAAACCGTCGAAAAAGCATCTGCTGACTTTGCGATATAATGACGACAAACAGAAAAGTCAGCAGACTCTTTTTAGATGGTTTCTTCGGCTCTTTCTGGCAATGCTGTTATGTACCACTTGTAACAGAACGTTTTCAAAAATCACAACAGATTGCATCCCAATGTTGTATGTTGAAACTGCGCATTCTTATGTTATTTGTTATGAAACTTCCGACAGTGCAAATTCTTTTAGTAGAAGAAGGTAGAGACTTGTTGACCCCTGATCGGATAAAACCTTCTATTTAACATAGGATCCCTTTGTCTTACTTCTCATTCACAGGTTTTCCTTACATAGATTAGATTACCTTAAATTGCACTTGCAAGCAATAAGGATCCCGATGAGTCGCTTGCGGTTGATGATGGTGTACATTTATTTCCGGGTCACTGTTTCTGGGGCACCCCAGTACCCTTTCCACGGTTGCGCACACCAGTCCTCGTCGAGTCGCTTTTTGAACCCCTCAGGTGTTTCGCTAGTGGCAGCTGAATCAGACAGGCCGTTCCACAAAGGAACAGCACGATTGCTGAAGAAGTGCTGGAGAACACGAGAGGAGCAGGATCTTCGGAACAGCTTCCGGGAGTGGCCCCTAGTCCGTGAATTGCTGTCAGGAGCGAAGATTAGATTTTATTTTACACGTGTATACAAAACATTTTACAGCACCTGCTAAGAAAGCCCCAAAGGGTTTGTTGGCCGAAGGTGGCAGTCTTCTCTATTCTACATAATGTGGTCACTATTTTTACATTATTCTACATGCCATTCATACACGGTTCATACATATATACAACAAATATTCTGCTTGCAAAAAACACTCAACCAGGTTAAAGAGAACTCCATTTCAGGGAACGTATTTCTATTCTCATAGAATAGGATACAATAGTTATTAATCAGCCACGGGCAGATTTTTAACACAGATTTGTATAAGCACCACATACAAATATAATAGCACATCGCAAACATAATGATACGACAACACAGAAAAGCTTCTACCTCCTATTAAATTTTCCCTCACGTAATCCCCCACCATTTTTATTACTTTGTAGTTAGTCGATTTCAATGTACTAGCGAATAGTACCCCAGGCCCAAATTGATCCTGTAAAGGGGACTCCTGGCACTACCCCCAGTCAAACAAACCGGGCATCTGTAGTTATCCATTGTTAAACCATCCCTGATTCTTGTCCTCTTAAATACCTTCTATCTAAACCCAAGTGGTAATGAATTTGTTCGGAGCTGGAACCAAAGCATTCCGTGCTGCTAACCCTAACTTAAAATAAATATTTATTTATTTAAAAATATAAATATTATTTAATAATAATAGTTCATAAATATTACTCATCAAAACCTCGATTAACTCGAGGTAAAGCACAAAAAGTTCCGGTTCTCAACCCCATCATTGCAAGAACCGAGAGTTGCAGAAAGAGCTGTGTGCCAGTGTTCGTTGGGATCTTGAATGAGTGACGAGTGTGTTTAATGCTGACTGGCCACTTCCTGAGTATTTCCTTATTATGAATAATTACCTTATTACGATGTACCTGACAAAAACACAGTCCATTGCTGTGAAAGTTCGTTTTACAATGAAGTATCAGTAATAATTAAATCACTTAATTTTTTTTTTAAATTCTTTTTTACGGAAAGTCGAATAGTAACTTTTTACGTAGTTTCATCCCATCATTTATTTCTGTTCATATCTTGTGAGTGTATTAGTCTGTGATTTCGTAAATTTGTATCTAGCTTTTAGCTATTTGGATTAAATTTGATTGATTGATTGAATAGAAAATGCCAACAAACTGTACTATGCAAGTATATATTTCTATTTATTCTATTTATCGATTAAAACGGCCAACTTTGGGCCATACTAAACAACTAACAATAAATATTAACAACTAACAATGGGGGTGGGCAAAAGTATAAAAACAATAATCTACCCAACACCAAATGCTGAATACAGCTCACGGTTCCATGCCATCCACACAGGTAACGAATGCCGCATGTTTGGGCCCGAGAGAATAACAAGGAGTGGATTGCTAGACTGAAGGATCCGGGTCTGAAGAGAGAAGATAGACCGACGGCTGAGTTCCCCAAAAGAATCACAGTAATACGTATACATAATCTACTATACAGTTTAAATACAATTTTGGTTTTAATTGTCATTTAGTTTACTTATGGAGAACACCATCTGATAACGTAGGCAGGCCTACATGATACCCCTTTAACCATGCAAACGTACTGGCAGGCCCGTATCCAGGAATTTATTTCGTGGGGGGGGGGGGGGTGCTTTTCGGTTTTTTTTTTTGCCTGCAGGTCGAAAAAAAAGACATAGATCAGATGGAAAAGCCTATAAAAATGATTATTTTTGTATGTTTCGGGGGGGGGGGGGTCAACCCCCTAACCCCCCTGGATGGTCTGCAAGATATTGATCCCATTAAGTTCAATGGAACCCGTTTTGTTTTCAGTAGTGCCAAGCCATTTCTCTGTCTCTGTATAGTAGAGCGCTGTTACCATGTTTCTTTTGTGGTTCTTCAGAATGTTTTTGGGCGGTCGAACTGTCGGTACTCTTGATGACTATCTCTCGTTGGCGATGCAAAAGTCTCTGGACTCTCCGGGTATCTAGCGGAAGAAAGGCAGAAGTGGTGTCACAGCTGCTACCAAAGATCGCGGTGATTGACTGACACAGAATGTGAGTCGTTGAGTTTGAGTCGTACGGACACGCTTACTCCTTCTTCCTGAGGATCGCTGGCGTGTTTTGGACATATATAGTATTGGCCCACCGCCCACCTCCAGTGGTGGAGTGAGCTGATCTGCCGTGACTAGGGATAATCTTTCAAAGTCTAATCCACGAATAATCTTGTTATGCCTGGCGCGCGGCTTCCTTTGGACCATTATTTATCCCTTTCTCAAGATTACAAGAGCTCACACTCAGCCTCCCACTAATGATAGTGGGGCGCCTCTTGCGTGTTTAGCCGACCGGAGTGTGGTTCGGTGTCAAAACTGGAGATTCTGGCGGAACTATTTTCCAGTTTCAAAGTCATAGCATCCGGTATGAAAAGCGCGGTATAGAAAGATTGCAGCGCATCCGACGAAAACGGAAAAAGCGAGGTATAGGATTTTCATATTTGAGACTGAATTGTATAATGTTCTAAGCATGTAGACATACATAGTTGAAAACATTTTCCCGGCCCTTTCTTGAGCTATTAAACATGGCTTTCGAACAAAGTTTCTTCGGAAATATGTTCTAGAAAGCTTCGAGTGTTTACGACAAAATAAAGTCCTGGTCGACTTCTGAGTCTTTGCGTCATAGCCGACCAACATGGTGTGAGGCTCCTTTCTCATAGCATGACTTTGAAGCTTTAAGCTGCGTTCACATTGACGCGTCGTTGCGATGCGCTGCGTATGCTTTTATCTTGCGCTGCGTACAGGTTCAGCCTATCTTTCACACCTGCGCGACAAGCTTTCACGCTGGGTGCGTATCTCTCAGTTTCTTATGCTGAATTCTCGTTTCTTTCATCGTTACTAAGTTTTTCTTCATCGTTAGTAGGTTTTCTCCAGTTTGTCTTCAGAAACTTCCGTATTTCACTGAGAAATTTGATGCGTGTGCGTAGACGCAACCCAAGAATAGGAATTGGTTCTATTCTTGCCTTGCTTTTTATTTGTCTGCGTAAGCTCTGCGTTGCGTCACCGTAAGCGCGACGCAGAGGTTGAGTAGCTCAGTATGAAAGCCGCAACGCGTCAATGTGAAATCGGCTTTTATAAAAGTTCTTCGTTCGACCTTTTCCGATGAGGGTTAGAAATATCCGGTTCCGTCAGGAGCGGTGCAATCTCACTAAAAGCGTGTTCCATCCTTCTAACAGTAGTAACTATTAGTTACTATTTTTGTTCCAACCTCGTGAAAAGTTACTACGATGACCGTTCCAACCTTCTCGAAATAGTAACCATTTTCTTACCATGCTCGGGAGCGCAGATACGAATCTCTGTAACGGGATTGGTCGGATTCGCCCGTGGCATGATAATCTGCTGGACAATAGAACAAGTACGCAAGCGCTCAGACGTGGAGTGTAAAAGTAAAATGTTTATCACATTTTATGCACAAACAGCTTTAGAACCAAGACATTTCTCTTCCCCGATAACCCAACAAGTATTGAAATAACCTTGTAATCACCCCCCTTTAAAAGCTTTAAATGTAAACAAACCGCCAGTATAAATCCAAAGAATTGTTGAAGATCTTGCACGAATAGCATTTGTTCGAACACTGAATGTTCTGCCTGCCATGCAGTCCCACCCTTTATACCTCTTTTGCATTAGCAAGGTAATAACAAGTGTAACAAGACCAAAGGTTTCGATGGGATCCCAAAAATTCAATATCTGATCCAGACAACTGGGTCTTGTCTTAGCCAGATCCAGTCTTCGCCAGACTCCTTGAACATTTTTACAATTAAAATTCAGAAACAGATTAAGGCCAAATAGCTAATCACCTGAGAAAACCAAGTTCAGATTTGGATTCAGCATGTGTGTTTACCCCTATAAGTCATATCTGTTTTGACGAAAACTTCCTGCCACTTCTGCCAATTTCCCGGTTCCCGCCGAACTCCAGAACTACTTGTCCGGCGAAAAAAGAAAGCTCAAAGACGAAATCAGGGTATCTTCTTTCCCCAGTAATGAACATCTAATCAACTTCAAATAGAAATTTAGCTTATAACAAATTTTCCGATTCCAGCCGGATTCCGGTCGAACTATATGTCCGGGTAAAATACGATTGTCACACAGGGACTCAGCATCTCTTCTTACCCCTAAATCGCTTATCTAATCAACTAGAAATAAAACTTTGACTTCCAACAGTTTTCCGGTTTTGGCCGGATTCCGGACGAACTACATGTCCGGGTAGAAACTTGTTTTCACATAAGTGTTCAGCATGTCTTCTTGCCCTAAATCCAACATCCAATCAACTCCAAATTAAACTTTTAATTTTGACAAACTTTCCGGTTTGGGCCGGATTCCGGTCGAAATACTTGTCCGTCGAGAAAATAGTTTTCACCATCGTCTTCAGCATGTCTCCCTACCTCTAAATCGAACATTTAATCAACTTCAAATAAAACTTTTACTTTCAACAAACTTTCCGGTTTGGGCCGGATTCCGGGCGAAATACTTGTCCATCGAGAAAATAGTTTTCACCATCGTCTTCAGCATGTCTTCCTACCCCTAAATCGAACATCTAATCAATTTCAAATAAAACTTTTACTTTCAACAAACTTTCCGGTTTGGGCCGGATTCCGGGCGAAATACTTCTCCGTCGAGAAAATAATTTTCACCATCGTCTTCAGCATGTCTTCCTACCCCTAAATCGAACATCTAATCAACTTCAAATAAAACTTTTACTTTCAACAAACTTTCCGGTTTTGGCCGGATTCCGGGCGAACTACTTGTCCGATGACAAAATGGTTTTCACCATCGTGTTCAGCATGTCTTCTTACCCCATAATCGACTATCACATTAGCTGTTTAAAAATATTTTGTTTGTCCCTTAATTTCAATCCCCTCCCCCACCCCTAAATGTAGAGCTACAAAGCCCATCTACGAACTTGACTGGTCCGACGACCCAACGAACCTTCTCACCAAGTTTCATCAAAATATCTCATTCCCTTCGAGAGTTATCGTGCTTACAGACGGACGGACGGACGGACGGACGGACGGACGGACGGACGGACGGACAGACGGACAACTTTTGCGATGTCATAGGTATCCCTCCACTTACGTTTTGGGATCCCAATAAACCAATTCGTAGCAGACTAATGCCCCCTATGTCACAATTCATTAAGAACGGCGTATCATAGATCATATGACAGAAGAGTCTAGTTTCCAGCTGTTGATTAAAGAAGTACGTCGCGTCGTCTTGTTTTTTGCTGTTAAAACCAAAATCCTCACCATCGATATAACTCCCCAAATATGCAAAAACTTGAGACCTGTCACAGACGAACTTAACTCATTGGAAATTTGGGCCCAGCTGCCCCATGAACGGGAGGGCGAGGGGAGGGGGGGGGGGGTTGGGACCGATAAAAATGCATATTTACTCCCCCTTTCCCTCAAGTATACCAGCTTATAATTTGATTACAGTCACGGGTCAAAAACTTTTTTCATGGGTAATTTGGGCCCACTTGCCCAGGGTGGGGGGTGGTTCAACTCCATGATATATCCCCAATCACTATTATCCAAAAGCACAAAGGAATTTCAGTGTCTTTTCTCCAGTCATTGTCAAGTTAAAAACATCAACAAATGGGCAATCTGGGCCCAATTGCCCCTGAACCAAGTGGGGGTGGAGTTTGGGACCCGCAAAAAGTAAAAATATACCCCAATGCTCACAAACCTACCAAGTTTCAACTTGATATCTATTTATTCCTGTCACGGGTAAGGAACTTTACTCCTGGGCAATCTGGGCCCAGTTGCCCGTGAACGTGGTGAATGGGGGAGGTGCAACTTTAAAAGCAATTTCCCAGCCCTAGGATCTAAATGTACAAGGAGTTTCATCGTCCTATATCCAGTTCTGGTCAAGTTCTGAACATTGTTCACTGGGCAATCTGGGCCCATTTGCCCCTGAACTGGGTTGGGGTGGGGGTGGGGGGTGGGTTCCCGGAAGGCACAACTAGACCCCAAGGATCACTAGTATACCAAGTTTGAACTTTATACTTGCACTCGTTCACGAGTTATGAGCTCCACAAAATATGGTGAAAACCGAAAGCTAAAAGCTGCCACAGCGCTCGCAATAGTAATTGTTCCAAGGAACACTCCACTAAAAATCGTTCCAGCCTTGACGGCAAAAAGCCAGAATCCGTGACGTCGTGCGTAGTAACACGGCAAGTAGGGTGCAACACGCTCTAAATATTGAGATCGTTTCTATGCATCTTGAAAATGATTTCCTTATTCCCTTCGTTATGTTTATGGTGCGCTAAGATGATCGGGATAGGCCGGTTACGGACTGTAACCCCTGCCAGGATTTTCGGCACCATCATCAATTCCACAACGATAAAACGAAAGGAAGATATGACATATCCACCGCTAATTTTCTGTGTGACGACTAATATAACTGGCCGTGTGTAATAGGATGAAATGCATTACATACCTGTTCGAGAATGGTTATATCCCTTTTAAAGGACCCCTCGCACTATTTACTCTTCAACTTACAGTATTTTTAAATTTTAAAATACTTTAAAATAGGCCATGCTTGCAACAGATAACCCACGGTTTTCATGGCACTTGAGCTTACTCAAATGCCATATAGCGATTGTAATTTCTGTCCGTCAGTCGGTCTGTCGGTCCCGGTTTTGCTAGTTCGGGCACTTCCAGATAAGCTAGGACGATGAAACTTGGCAGGCATATCAGGAACTGGACCAGATTAAATTAGAAATACTCGCTTCCCCGATCCGACCATCTGGAGGGGAGTGGAGGGAGGGGGAATCCGGAAAAATGAGATATTTTTAGCTTACGAACAGGTTATCGGATCTTAATGAAACTTGATATATGGAAGGAACTCGTGTCTCAGACCCTCCATTTTAAATCCAAACCGGATCCGGTGACATTGGGGGGAGTTGGAGGGGGAAACCGGAAATCTTGAAAAATACTTAGAGTGGAGGGATCCGGATGAAACTTGGTGGAAAGTACAAGCACAAGTCCTAGATACATGGCTGATATAACCGGAACGGGCCCGCTCACTTTGGGGGAGTTGGGGGGGGGGGAGAAGTCCGAATTTGTAGTGATCCCGCGAGTTCCGTGCTTCCTGATGTGCTGAGACGATGGAAATTGACAGGCATCTCTGGGACCCGACCAGATTAAATAGGAAATCGTCAATTCCCCGATTCGACCATCTGGGGGGGGGGGGGGGGGAGTGGAGGGAGGGGGAAGCCAAAATTTGAGGTATTTTTATCTTGCGAACGAGTCATCGGATCTTGATGAAATTTTATATTTAGGATGACCTCGTGTCTCAGACGTCCCACTATAGATCCGGACCGGATCCGATGACACTGGGGGGAGTTGGAGGAGGGAACCGGAAATCTTGAGAAACGCCTAGAGTGGAGGGATCGGGATGAAACTTGGTGGGAAGAACAAGCACAAGTCCTAGATACGTCATTGATATAAGCGGACCAGATCTAGGCACTCTGGGGGAGTTGGGGGGGGGGGTCCGGATTTCTAGCGATCCCGCGAGTTCGGCATACTTCCTGATGTGCTAGGGCGATAAAACTTGGCAGGTATGTCAGGGACCCGAACAGGTTCACTTGAGAACAGCCGTTTCCCCAATCCGACCATACTGGGGGGAGTGGATGGATGGGGAGTCCGGAATCTAGTGGCGTGTATAACTTTTGAACGGGTGATCGGATCTTGATGAAATTTTATATTTAGGATGACCTCGTGTCTCAGACATCCCACTTTAAATCCGGGTGGATCCGATGACACTGGGGGGATTGGAGGAGGGAACCGGAAATTTTGAGAAACGCTTAGAGTGGAGGGATCGGGATGAAACTTGGTGGGAAAAACAAGCACAAGTCCTAGACACGTCATTGACATAACCGGACCGGATCAGGGCACTGTGGGGGAGTTGGGGTCGGGGTCCGGATTTCTAGCGATCCCGCGAGTTCGGCATACTTCCTGATGTTCTAGGGCGATGAAACTTGGCAGGTATGTAAGGGATCCGAACATATTGACTTGAGAACAGCCGTTTCCCCGACCCGACCATCGTGGGGGGAGTGGGTGGATGGGGAGTCGGGAATCTAGTGGCGTGCATAACTTTTGAACGGGTGATCGGATTTGAATGAAACTTGTCTGGTGAGCTATCGCCTCGGACGTTCAGTGTCACGTCCGGGTCGGGTCCGATACCTGTGGGGATGGAGGGGGGGGGGGAACTCGAGAAACTCTAAAAGCAGAGGGATTGGGACGAAACTTAATGGATGGAACAAGCATTAGGCCTAGATGAAATTGAAGGAGCCAGATGGTTTCGGGGCTCTGTGGGGGGAGTTGGAGGGGTTTCCTGGAATTCCGGTAGTCGTGAGTTAGAATAGTTCCAGATGTAAAACGACAACGAAACTTTGCAGGCATATTAGCGACCCGAATTATCTTGACTTAAGAACCTGACACAACATACCTTTGGAAACTTCCGTTCCTAGATCCGAGCATTTTTTGGGGAGCACGAGAAGAGAAATATGGAAATTGACTTCTATAAATTGCAAACGAGTGGTCTGATTCGAGTGAAACTTTATGGGTGATACGAATCGATGGCCTCGACATGTAAAACATGCGTTCGAACCATATGCGACCACGATTAGGGGAATTGGGGGTGGGGGGACTTTTGACATGCACAAAAACCAAACGGATGGACCGAATGAGATGCAAATTCGACAGTGCCGAGTTTATGCGGCCTAGATTTGTTATTTGGCGTCCGGGCCGAATTCCGCCAAGGTAGGGGGGGGGGGGTACTGGAAACTTGCAGATAGGCTAAGCTCCAATTTCAGTAAAACTTGATGGACAGGAATAGGGAATTAAGAGATTGGGCCCGAACCGGCTCCGACAACGTTGGTGGGAGGGGGGGGGGTACCGGAACTTTCCAAAAATGCTCAGATTCGAGTGAAACTTGATAGATGGTATAAAGAAGATGCTTTAGGTGGTCGGTTTTTTATATTCCGAACCAGATTCGGCCACGGTAGGTCGAGATAGAGTGGGTACCGGAAATCGTGTAGCACGTCTAGGGATCAAACAAATGGATTTATTGGGATGAAAGTTTGAACAGTCATGTCCATTTGCTACAGACAATCGAGACGATGCCGGAACTGCTCAGAAATGAGTGAAACTAAATATCCTATTTCTATTTCCGAACCGCATTTTTGGATGGCGGGTGTATTTTGTGACGTTCTCATCTACTTTCTTGTACAGCCTACTCGTACAAGTGCCATATGAGCTCGTAGCTCTTGTTATCTGTTTTAAGCCTTTCCCGAGACCCGTTGAACTGTAGCGAAAGTAGGGAAAAATTTACATAACCGGTTTTCTGCTGGAAAAACTTCTTGCAGACAACCGTCGACAGCGTGATACACATCGAAGGTAGCAAAACACGGCGAGTGAGCACATCAGCGCGGCTTTGTTAGTGGGGGTTAGAATGTACCGTACGAAATTAGGGTCTTCGGGTTTAGAAATATATGGAGTGATTATGGAAGTAGGTTGCGTTAGTATTATAGGTAAGACAGGTCTTTTAAGTATCACGTTTCGCGAAAATATGGATTTGATGGATTTTAGAAAGACGAAAAATTTGGATGGGTCATAACAGATATATTCTCATAATGTTTAACTCAAGGATGCGCAAGCATATTTTATCTGTTTTCAAAGTTCTGACAGTGTAGCAGATAAAAGTAAAAAAAAGGGTTTAGTTGCGTTTTTGCAGATACCATGGTATCTGAGACCACTGTAACTGGATCTACAGTTAGTCGTTTTTGCAGTTACTGTGGTATCTGATACCACGGTGTAAAGTCGTTTTCACAGTTACCGTGGTATCTGAATATCAGATACCACGGTACCTTGACAGATACCACGGTAAGTGGAAAAACACCCTTTGACCGTGGTATCAGATACTAAGGTATCAGCAAAAACGCAACTATTGTGTTGCCCTGGTCTGATTCTCGTCTCGAAAGCGCATCAGATTTCAACTTACTGTTTATGCCAAAAGAAAGCTGAACCAGTTTGCAGTAGGCTGATTCATGTTTGGTATTTTTTTTCGTTTCCGTTTCACTGTTTCGTAAGCAGTTCAAAAAACTAAGGCATTGGAATATTGAGAGAAGTATTCGAATAAGCGTACCTCTCCACAAAATCAACGAAGAAACCAACGCAAATGGGGTTTGTAAAGGCCAACGAATATACTGAGATAAAAAGCGAATATTTCGGGAGGACGACTGCCTCCCTTCTTCAGCGCAGACATAAAATTTTGAGGAAAAATGCCAAAACAAGGATGAAGATCAACAACCAAAAACAAACCAAAGCAAAAAACAAAAAAAAATCGAAAATTAAAACAAAATTGAAAGAATTGAAAGCCTAAAATAAAAACAGCAAACCACTCACCAATACCTGCGAATAATAATTACGAATGTTCTCGCTCAATACTGGCGAGTGACTACAGTACTGGCGAAGATAATTTCGTAAACCACATTGGCCTGATGTATCACAAAAAAATCAACGAAGAAACCAACGAAAATTGGGTTTGGAAAGGCCAACAAATATGCTGAGATAAAAGGCGAATATTTCGGGAGGACAACCGCCCCCCTTCTTCAGCGCAGACAGAAAATTTTGAGGAAAAATGCCAAAACAAGGATGAAGAAGAACAACCAATAAAACCAAACCAAAGCAGAAAACCAACAAAAAACTGAAAATTAAAACAAAAATTGGAAGAATTGAAAGCCTAAAATAAACCCCATTTACGTTGGTTTCTCCGTTGATTTTTTGTGATATGCCGGCCTATGTGGTTTACGAGTTTATCTAAGCGTACCTCTACTGTACTGTACCAATCCCACTATTCCCCAACAGCAGGTTCGTCTCAATCCGGGAGTCAATTACCCTCCGACAGCGAATCGTAAAAATGTTTCCCCAGGCCAAGTCTGTATCACCCGCTGTGTTCTTTCCGGCCCTTTCCAAAGCCGCCGTGTATAAACCTAGTCCGTCGTTTGAATTAAGACATCTGCATTTCTGGGTCGTGTCAAGCTCCAAACTGTCAGTTTAACAAGGACTTCGTAAGAGACCCCCGGCGTGGACGACTGACCGGAGACCAGAAAGGGGTCCCGATTTGGTTGTTGGTTAACGACAGGCGTGGCAATTTTTCGGGACTCCTGTAATCTCAGAAATCGGAGGGTTTTTTTTTCCCGATTGTAAAATCATGGAATTTTTAGTCGTTTCTTTGCCTTTCTTGTCTACTGTTCTGGCCGGGCAGCTTCGTCGTTTTCTCTTTGATTTTGTTTTACTTTTTTTTCGAAAATGTATGGGGAGAACTTATTTGGTCACAATATCTTGATAAAGATATAAATTTACCACCCACCCTTCCTGGCGGTAGTGAATGAAACCTCGCTGTCAGTCGCAAAATGGAAGAGTTTCGAATGAAAGTTGTTTATTTTAGCTTTCAGCTTTTTAGATATTTGTTCCAGAAATAGAACTCAGCACAAATTAATAGATTAGATTAGATTATATATGGGGTTTATTGGAAAAAAAATACTAAGAACTACAAAACCCCCGAGAAGTGTACACTTGTTACGAGGTTTAACAAACCCCCTTTGAGATTAACCTACATAACACTATAATAAAGAAAGAAATAAGAAAAAGAGAGGAAGAGAAAAGAAAAAAAATAAACAAAACACTTACTCGGTTCCTGGTCGAACACCCAACAAACGAAAAATCTATACACTCCAAAATCCCGTCTCCAAAAACAAACAAAACCAAATAAATAAATAAATAATAAATGATTAAATAAACATAACGGAATCGGGGCCAACCTGAGAACGACTCAAATCAACATAAAACGATTTAAAACTCATATTGGTGGAGACAAAGGGTTTTAAGATCTCGACGGAACTCACACAAATTCTCTGACCTTCTTAACGATTCTGGCAATATATTCCATACAATCGGCCCAGCATGACGTAGTGAAAATAGTGACCTTGTGCTAACAACCTGTGGCATTCGTATGTCACTAGCATTACGCGTTGGATAGTTATGTACAGCACCTCCTGATATAAACATATTCATAGAAGATAGAAAGATAGAAATTTACCACCCACCCTTCTTGACAAGAACGAGGCAGGATATAGCCAGCCGGGTTGCTTTCCAGTATGAAGGGGTAGTTCGGAAGGAGAGGATGATAGCCGAGCCTATCTCAATTTCTATTGTGTTGTTCATTGCCCGATAAAGATTGAGCGGACAGTTGCTTCAGACGTGTCGTTTTTTGTTTTCTTTACGGATAGCTGTATAAATAAATATGTCCGACTTTTGAAGCAACACCGGTGTCCGACATACACCCAGTCCTCACGAGTCAGCATCCCCTCCTTTCTACTAACTAGCCTGAATCCAGCGTCTGCTTCGGAAGGATGCAAACCCCTCGAAATTTGTCGGCGCTTTTGAATCTTTTCTTTGCTCATTCCATCATTATCGGTGACGTATTTAATTGTGACCGGACGGTTTCAATTTCGAAGACTATTCGCGATTCGTTCCGCTGGGTCTGTCCGGAACCGTGCGGAATCTTTGCTTGAGCACCTTCTGTAAATTTGCGGTAATACACGGATGGCTCTTGTCCCGAGCTGTCCAGCTGTTCGCAAAGCTATGAAAATTTGTTTACATTTTACAACCCCCACAGATACCACCGGTCCTTTTGAAGAAGATGTCAAGTTTCCGTAGTCATTTAACCAGTTTTAAACCAGCGTCCGTCCCATATGTTGGCTAACCTTAAGGCGTTTTCCCGTTACAATCCAGATTGACGATTCACAATCCGGATTCTCAAAAATGCGTTTTCTCGGATAATCCAGATTATGAAAAACTATTTTCTGTGACAATCTGACAATCCGGATTCGTGCTTGGATTGTCGATTCGAGAATCTTGCAACGGAGCAAGATCGTCGGATCGTCGTTTGTACAATCTGGGACTGTAGATTCGCTGTTTCTCTGATGAATCAGTTATCTAGGATTATAATCCGGGATTGTCGCGGAAAAACGCCTTTAGTGCCTTGCCAGTAGCCAGGGAGATGAAAACCCTTCGGAAAAAAAACATAATATGACACCCTAATCTGGTGGAGGGGAAGCCCCTTGAAAGCTGGGGCAGAGCCACCTGAGTCCGGGTATAGCTGTTGCCACTTGGTTGAGTAGTCCGCATCCTTACTGTTTAAATAATTCACCTGTTTTAGCGCCATGGTTACCTTACCCGTTATCAGTCCCCGGGAGAAGGCATGAACGGCTTACCGCAGCTTCTTGATTGCTCTTCCAGTATAGACTTTTAGGAAGTCCTAGCTCTGTTTGGAACCGGATAGAAGGGTCGGTCATTTCGGTAATTTTATGAGTCCCAGAACCCTCTGTTGGCTGTTCTCTCTCGGCCACACATGCGGCTATCTCTTCCCATTTGGCTAAAATGGGGGGAGTTGGTATATTGTGCGTTTGACCCAACCTAGAAGTGTATGTAATTCTTTTGCTATGTATAACGGCCCTAGTTGGCCGGATTAGATTCAAATAAATAATAATAATAATGATTTAATAACTTGTTATGTGTTCTTGATTGCCAACTTTGGACGTTTTTCGTCCGGATGAAGATCTTTTAGCATCTGTCACAGAATTGGTTTTGCTTTTTCCGCTGCCGAACAGAAACCAGTAGGAAGTTTATAGGACAAGTGGACACAGAGCCCTAAAAGGCAGACAACCGTACAGGGGTTCCGTTGTAGGAATGCGCCCCAACTCGGATAAGGGCTAGACCCAATTGTGTTTAGTGATTGTTGATGGAAATTTATGAGGTGTCGGTAATTCTAAAGCGTTTAAGCAGCCGACAGATGCACATTGTCATTTGGCGCGTACGATGCTAATCTGAAAGAAAACGAGACTGTTTTGTACTGGTTCGCTTCAAGCTGCAGCGTAGAGAACTGAAAGAATTTCCCAAAAAAAAAGAGAATTTTAAGGTGAAGGAATTGGGTAATTGTGGGGAGGTGATACAAAAAAGAATTATCGAGTATTATTTTCTTGCATAGGCTAGACTTCATCTGTTTGTATGCATTTTTGTCACAGGCACAATATAAAGGTCTACGTAAAGTTACTGGATTTTAGTGATGGTTCAGGGAGTTGCAGACACCTCCGGCGTAAATGGTTGAGTGAGAAAATCCAATCGGCAATTATTTAACGCGGTTCTCATAATTTTATGGTGGCGACTGTTAGCCACTTCCGTTCGATTCGAAAACACTTATTAAGCTTTTAAAACTAAGCATTATTTTTATGGTGTAGGAATTGAGGAATCAGCACTAACGTTCTTTTGGCAAACATCTGGTGTGGAAATAAAAATAAGATTTGGGCTTGATAGCGTGCGTTCTTTATAAAAACAAATTATTTCACCATTTCTCCATTATCCTTTGGTCCACCAGTCAGATAACGGAAGTCACGGCGGAGCAATGACGCGTCCTGGTTATCGTAGGAATTGAACTGTCAGGCGGTACCTATATAGTCTCACATTATGTTAGGTCAAACGGTTCGTTTCCTGGCGGGGGGTTACTCACCCCCAAAATGGCTGTACAGTATGTGCCCAGGGAGGCTTCGATCTTGTCTTTTCCAGCAGCTTCGATTGTAAAGGTACTGAAAATGTCTCGTCCTTTATTTCCAAGTCAGATCAGCAGGAAATAGCATTGGATATTTTCTGGCTTCCCACTGAGAGGTCCTTGAAACATCAGGGTTACATGATTCTTGAACCTTGTCCGTGCCTCTTTGAGGTTGTCACTTGTCCAGTCCATTGTGGGGTATGGGTCGTTGGTTTCCATGTTGTTTTTTAAAGGGCTTCTGGCACTCCCGTCCAGAGACCATTTACTCTTCGCTGTTGTGTCCCCCAGTCAACCAACGGGTTTTCTACAAGCTAACAAGAGATTTCCTTCGTTTTATTGCATGGAAGTTTTTCCCTGATTGTTAATTGACAACCGCTCCAGTCCTTCTTTTCAGTGTCCAGATTCTTTTCGAGTCCAGCGAGTTCAGTTTTAATTCAATTCATTTTAATTTTAACATTCTTAAGCTAAATACCCGGTTTTTGCGACGAAAATCTCGGCGATGGTCGATGTCGCCTCAGTGTGAACGTCTGTGTGAACCTAGGGTTATTCTCTCCGGAAGATGATTCCCACACCTTCACACCCGAATTCCTCACACAAAACCCTACTCTTGACGACTCTCCAATATCAATCACCAGCAAACTAGCATTTCTCGTCTCATACTCGTGCTAATATGCATGATCAACATAAAAGTTTAAAATACGGTGGGAACAGTTCGTTCAGACTCTTATATACAAATACTCTAATCTGGTGTTGAGTTATCTTTTTTACTGGGAAAACACATAACGACTTAGAACAATTAACCTCAAAATCAAATTACGATATGTAAATGTATTCTCATCTTATTTTGTTGTTTTAAGTAGTGTAACATTTTTGTTTGTTTTAGATTTGAGCTTCCAGTGTCTTGGAGACTGGGAGGGTCAACGCGGAGAAAGATATATTGCCCTACTGGATACCCAAGAACCTCAGAAGGGGGAGGAGCTAAGGCCGAGATATAGATGCGGGGTGAGTTATTACTTCGACACTTTATTAGGCAAACAGAAAGCTTAGAACCTAGTGACGGTCATTAGTACAATAGTAACAATTATGACTATAAATATTCCTTCAGCCACAAGTTGACTGCGAATCATTGATAGTGCAAAACGGATACATCAGCTGAATTTTATTAGAGCTATATTTCGGCCCTCCTTAGCAAGGGTCCTCTTCAGGCTCAAAGCCGCTCAAATTGAAAAAAAACGAGTCAGCTTCGTAAAACTAGTCGATTTTTTCAAAACTTTTTCCTTCTTGAGCGGCTTTGAGCCTGAAGAGGACACTTGCCAACAAGGACCGAAGTCTAGCATTAACAAAACTCAGCTGTGGGGTGAGTTGTTATTTCGACACTTTATTAGGCAAACAGAAAGCTTAGAATCTAGTCACGGTCATTAGTACAATAGTAACAATTATGACTATAAATATTCCTTCAGCCACAAGTTGACTGCGAATCATTGATAGTGCAAAACGGATACGTCAGCTGATTTTTATGAGAGCTATATTTCGGCCCTCCTTAGCAAGGGTCCTCTTCAGGCTCAAAGCCGCTCAAATTGAAAACGAGTCAACGTTGTAAAACTAGTCGATTTTTTCAAAACTTTTTCCTTCTTGAGCGGCTTTGAGCCTGAAGAGAACCCTTGCCAAGAAGGGCCGAAGTCTAGCATTAAGAAAACTCAGCTGTGGGGTGAGTCATTACTTCAACGCTTTATTAGGCAAACAGAAAGCTTAGAACCTAGTCACGGTCATTAGTACAATAGTAACAATTATGACTATAAATATTCCTTCAGCCACAAGTTGACTGCGAATCATATTTGATAGCGAAACGGATACGTCAGCTGATTTTTATTAGAGCTATATTCGGCCCTCCTTAGCAAAGGTCCTCTTCAGGCTCAAAGCCGCTCAAATTGAAAACGAGTCAACTTCGTAAAACTAGTCGATTTTTTCCAAACTTTTTCCTTCTTGAGCGGCTTTGAGCCTGAAGAGAACCCTTGCCAAGAAGGGCCGAAGTCTAGCATTAAGAAAACTCACCTGTGGGGTGAGTCATTACTTCAACACTTTATTAGGCAAACAGAAAGCTTAGAACCAAGCCACCGGTCAACTTTCTCAATTGTTACAATAGTAACAATTATAGTTACATTTGCCACTGATCAGAAATTACAAGACAAAAAAAAAGCTTATAATAATAATAATAATAATAATTTATTGGAAAAAAAGCCTAATACGGCCATACAACAGATTCCTGAAGCGCCAACAACAATTTATAATACTAATAATGAAACACAAACTATTTTCTTCGTTTCATTGCATTCAAAACAAAAGAAACTACCTCACGGATTACACTTTTATTTGTCGACTTTAAGATACCAGGGAAGAGATTTATATTTATTTGACCGTTGTACAACATTTTATTTCCTTAGTTCCTTATTGACTTCCTCAATTTATTCAACACGCCTTTTGCTTCATCCGACCTTTCTGATTCCCTCTTTGCTGTTTCAAATTTGTATGTTTCAGCGATGGGTATATTTGACCTTGTAATTAAATGCTCCTTCAGCCTAAGCTGACTGGGAATCATATTTAAAATATGATTCAAAACGGGAAAAAATCAATTAGGATATTTTTCAGCATTATTTCGACCCTTCTTGGCAAGGGTCCTCGTCAGGCTGTCGAATGTCAGGGAAAACATTGACGAAGAAACGAACTTGCACACTGCAAACCTTCAAAAGAAAAAAAAAGAAAAAGAACCTGCAACATTGCAGATTTCTTACTTCCCCACGTTATCCTTGACGTTCCAATATCCTGACGAGGACCCTTGCCAAGAAGGGCCGAAATATCGCCACCAGAGCATCGTAGCTGACGTATCTGTTTTACGCATTGTTTGAATATATGTTTCCCAGTCAGCTTGGGCTGAAGGAGTATTTAAGAATCCTCTTGAGGCTGTCGTTTGAAGAAATGAACCTGGAATAGAAAATAGCGAAAAATATGCTGATGGTATAGCAACAATAAATATAATCAGGAAGAAGAAGAACAAATGACGTAATCGTTAAAACAAGCATATTTATTATATAAAGTCTTCTCACTTTGCTGCTATCCGGATGAATCTCGCTAAATTTTTAATTACCCTGAAATATTTGTTATCCATTAACCTAATTAGCCCACCCTCCTCTAAAGTTTTCTCTTGAAAAAAGATATCCTAAGGCGTATTCTCGCCGTTCCCCGAGGACTCCTCGGGGAGTTGAAGGGAACGTCGAGAATAGAAGGAGTCACTCTACGCGGACTCCCCATCCAGAAACAGCGAGAACACAGGATAAGCTTCCAAAATGGACTTTGTTCGAACAAAAAATATGCTCTTGATGAAATTGGTCTGGATCCACTTTAGTTTTCGTTTTGTTTATTCTGATTGTCTTTAATTATTTTTGCATTGCACCAACACCAGCGAAAATTTATTCCCCCCCGAATATGAAAGGGAGTCCTTTTTGATGATGATAATCGGAGCATTCCCAGTCCGTGGGGCGCGAGAACACGGGGAGTGAGTCCCCGTGACAAACAAAAACGCGGGGACTCCTCAAGTGGAGTCCTCGGGTAACGGCGAGAATAGGCCTCTAGTTGATTTTTCCGTTTTAAATCATTTTTAGTATACACTACTCAGGAAATTACTACGACACTATTTCTTGTACTTTATCAAGCTGTGGTCTTGTACGCATGTCCATTTTAACCCCTAATTAATCCCCCCCCACCACTACCACCACTTTAAAAAAGCATATTGAGATCAAACTGGAATAATTCGACCCCGCAGTGCAACTCCGACCACCGCCTCGCTAATTATTTCCTAATTAAATCCTTGCCGATAATCAGTCCGAAAGTCCAAACCCTAATAAGCATTGGCCACTTCCGGCCATACAGGTTGGTCAGGTGACTTCCGTTACTCATGAGCTTGACCGTAAAACATTGAGCTATGGCGTCATTATAGTTTTCCAGAAAACGTTAAATTTGCATAGGAGTTTTGCAAGCTCAAAAACAGGTAGCACTACTTTACCATATTTATTGCTCATTGGTGACGTATTGGTAGTTAGTTTTAGATTAACCCACGCGTACTACAGAAAGAATTTCCCAGTTGTTGTCGCACAGATTGGTAATTATCCTGTGATGGGAACCAATGGATTTGCGTACAAGATCAAAGCTGTTGCAAAGTAGAAGAAATAAAGGGTCTTAGCAATTGCCCGATTAAGAAGGAAGACAGCAACTGCTTAAACAGGCAAATTCAAAATAGGAAAAAGAGGAGCTGATGAGATTAAAATTTTGCGGCTGGACGCCATCTCTCAAACGGCTCTCCCCTTCCTGACATGATCGGGGTTATGAAGTTGGTCGCCCAGGATTCTTATCGTTCTTGTTAATTTCCAGAGGTAGAGGATAGACAAACGGATTACGGCGTTGTAGGTTACTAAGCTCAAGATACTGTGCTCGGCCACTGTTTCCCTGAGTTCCCTCCCAGGTGTCTTGACAGTAATGATAAACCGCTCATTTTCCAAAAGACCCAATGCGGTGATAGATAAGGAATATAATTAAGTAGATAATTAAATGTTCCCAAAACGGCTATCGGTAACGTAGAAACGTCTACAAGTCCAAGAAGCGAAATTTGAAGAAATTATGCTTGATTCGAATTTTAGACGAAGCTGCCTTTCGTTTGTGTTGACAAATACTCAAACTCTGCTTTTCAGTAAGTAGCCTACATTCGAAACATACCGTCATCATCAGCGTTAGAAAAGACGTTGAAAACTCGCATAAGAGTTGTCAAAAGGCATAAGTTAAAAGAGTAACGTCGGAAGTATTCATTTGTGACGTTTATAATACCAACCAAAGTCCGAGGGGTTGCCCGGATCTCCATTTTATTGCACAGCAAGTGCCCAGTCGGTGCCGGCGCCGGTTTCCACGTGTTAAAACGTCATAATAAATACTATTAGATGGCGTTGAAAGATATATTGCCGAACTTATGGCCTGCAACGTTGCCGCCGAATACGATTTCGGTCTGTGCCGGCGGTTCCGGTAAAGGGTGTATAGCAGGTGCCGGGGAGTACGTAACCCCTCCCCGAAGTGCAAGCCAGGATCGTGGAAACGGCTAGTTCAGAATAAACGTTTAAAAAAATAGCGTAGACGAAAGGAAAAAGATTTACCTAGTACGCATGGCTTGATTGAAGTAAAAAAAACAAAAAAAACATGGGGCTACTTGGTATTATTCATTTATTTCAGTGACTTTTTCTATGATTTTTTGTCAAATATGCACCAAAATGGCCAAATTTCCAGAAGAAAAGACTTATACGCTAAGTTATCATGCAGTGTTATCGACCCACAGGGTTGATGAATTTGTATGTTAATCAACAATTATGTTGGCTGATGTTAGGATGTTTTAGAAAGAAAATATGTAGTAGTTTCATAACAATCTTTTGGTCGGCTGGTAATGGCCTATCTTCTTCCTTTCGCCTTATTCACTCCTTTAACGGAAGGCTTTAACAAACCGTAAACCTAAAATCCTGACCCCCTCAGCCCTCATAGTTTTCTCACACATAAATAGTCTGGTGGGAACGCAAGTTTTCGTCATATCTCGTCTCCAAATCCAACAGGAAGTTGCCCAAATACAAACACCTAATCAGTGTGTGCGGACCACCTTTTGTTTAGCCATAGGAGCTAATACCGATACCCCGGAAATACCAAGATGATTGCAAGGAGACCCGACGGAAATAAGCGAAGCAAAGAAGATTAGCTCTAATCACGAATCGGATTTTGTCTTTGTCTGCTCAACTATAATGGAAGCTCAAAATTTACTTCTCGCTTTGACATTCGACATGATACTTCCCGAGAGCGTGGTTGATTATTTATTGTTTGGTTTCTCTTGTTTATACGCTTATTTTTTTATCCTTAAGTGTTTCCGCCCGCTTCTTGAGTTATAAGGGTGTTAGGACTCGTGTCAATTTTTATCATACACTTGGCTATGTGTTTATTTGAACTAAAAATTTAAACAGAAAACTTTATAAATAAATGAGGAAAGCTACTGTACTTTGCCGCTGCCCCCGTGCGTTCCCATGTGGGGTTCCTGACAGTAATATCTACAAAATCGTCGGGGTGTCTGGGGCGGTTATTCCTCAAAAGAGAGACGTTGATAGATCAGGGGGTCGTGAAATATTCCCAACAATTGCAGAAGACTGCCACAGAGTGAGTAGGAACAGCATTAAACGGAGTAGTTCCTGAATTCAGAATTCATAAATCACCATGACTTATGATCATCCATTAACGGTTGCCGTCTTGTAAATGAGTAATGATTAGTTAATTAGCGCGTGACGGAAAGTAGGCATGCGCGGTAGGTGCTCAGTAGTTTCATCATCAAACCGAATTACGATTTAACGGAATCCGGTTGGGTTTCCGGATGACTTTGGTGATGTTTTTGAACCTGAAAACACCTGGATATAATTCAGTTCTTTCGCTGTTCGTTCTTTTACTCGCATTTCTCTGTCCACACAACTAAACCATGATACAGCCTGAAAAGGCTGTCTAAAATCAACTATCGGGTTAAAAGAAAAATTCTATTATTTTCAGTACTCCATAAAATAAAATAAAACATACCTATATAACAAGTGACTATACAAACTAGGATATAATTAGGTGCAAAGAAAGTGTCCAGTATAACCCCAAGTTTGGGACACGAAATTTTATATTCTCGGAATCATAGAGTAGAGTAGAGCATAATTCATAAAAGGTAATATATAAGGGTATTCTTTCAGACTACACTGCTCATTCTCGGCCGTTCTTGGCAAGGGTCCTCTTCAGGTTGGATACCACACTAAATAAGCATGATGAAGAGGAATCTTGCCAAGAAGGGCCGAAATATCGCTGAATGTCGTAGCTTTGAGTCAATTTCACATAATACGCCATGCAGGAAGTCCGAAAACCACCGGAGAGCATTACGGTCATAAAGAACGCAGTTAGTGTTTCGGAGTCGAGGTATTACTCACTCCCAAAACAATGTGCGTGGCGTGGGTGGCGCGCTGAGTTGCGGAGAGTGAGCAACCACTTGTTCGAAACCGACAGAACTTGCGGAACTTCGCGAACTTCAAATAGAGCAAATATAGTGGCGTATAAATTCAAGTTCATAGGAAAACGTATCGTTGCCTGCCTCCATAAAACGCTTTAGAGCTTACATCTCCTTGGACTTGCTTAGCGTGTCCACGAGGGTAAACCAAGGACTGGCAAAGTATCGGTTGGGCAGCTAACTGGAACGGCGACTTGTTTGCGTGCAATAATGGTACTTTATAAGACAATGGAGTCGATTGGCGCTGTACTGTGACCGGGTGGGTTTTGGCACTGTCGTGTTACATGTTACATCGTATTTTCATTTTTGAAAGGTTTTTCTTGATAAAGATAGAGGCTGGGTGAAGACATATGTCCTGAAATGTAAACAAGAAATCGTTAATGTAAAGACCAAAGTTAGTTGGTTTTATCAAACTGGGTTCAACACAGAACTAAACTGTCAAACGCTTTGTGATAAATAAAAAAAAAAAAAAAAAAAAAAATCGTAGTGGTACTATGGTATGCGGAGAACTTGAATCAGTATTTGTGTAAACGACATAAGATCTTAGCGAACCTACTTGATTGAGCTACGTTTTTATTATTATTATGATTGCTGTTAATTTTTCCTCGAAGTACATAAGAGGATTATAAAATTAAATAGAATACACGACAAGAAACTACAACGCGAAGTAAGTTTCGTCCAAGGCGTTGACATTAGAGGCGTATTCTCGCCGTTCCCCGAGGACTCCTCGGGGAATGGAAAGGAACGGCGAGAATAGAGGGAGTCACTCCTCGCGGACTCCGCGTACAAAAAACAGCGAGAACATGGGGAATGCGTTGAAAACGGATTTTGTAAAAAAAAACATGCAGTTGACGAAACTAGTCTGGATCCACTTTGTTTCTGGTTTTGTTTACTCTGATAGTTTTTAATAAATTTTACATTGCATCAACACCACCAAAATTGTTTCCCCTCCGAATCTGAAAGGGAGTCCTTTTTGATGATGGTGATGATAATCGGAGCATTTCCCGGCCGTGGGGACTCGCTAGAATACGGGGAGTGAGTCCCCGGGACAAACAAAAACGCGGGGACTCCTCGAGTGGAGTCCTCGAGGAACGGCGAGAATACGCCTTAGGTCTTTGACCTTAATTTAGTTACCATCCCTGTATCGTATCACTAAACTCAGGGAAACCGAGAACAAATTCTGAAGTTATGTGTTTCTTTTCCTTTTTCTTTTCTTTCTTTATTGTTGCCATTGTTTACAGTTGCCTGCTGGTCGGACAAAAAAGTAAAAAAAACACATAGATCAGAGGGAAAAGCCTATAAAAATCGTTCTTTTTGTGTGTTTCGGGGGGGGGGGGGGGTTCAATCCCCTAAACCCCCCCCCCCCCCCTCCTGGATACGGCCTTGAGTGGTATGCAACTAAAAACCAAGTATTGTTGAGCTGCAACTGCCGGATCCATGGTTTGAGATTTAGAATTGCTTGTATTTCTTGTAGAATCCTGCTTTTATAGATTAGCAGTTCCGTTCATTGGACGAGAATTTGAGACCCATTCGCACCCGCGCGCTTATTGAAACTCAATCAGACTCTCATTCAGAATTTCTGACCACTGTCCTGCGCCAGGGGTAACATGACTACCAACCCAGATGGGAAGTTAACAATGCAGCAACTCATGCGCATAAAATATGGATTATAAGTGTACAGCCCTACAAGAGGGGTTGTACACTTTCGGTGGGGTACATGTAGGCCCGTATCCAGGAATTTTTTTTTTTGGGGGGGGGGGTGCCTGCTGGTCAGACAAAAAAGTACAAAAAGCATATAGATGAGAAGGAAAAGCGTATACAAATGATTATTTTTGTATATTTCGGGGGGGGGGGGGGGTAAAAAGTACACAAAGCATATAGATGAGAAGGAAAAGCGTATACAAATAATTATTTTTGTATTTTTCGGGGGGGGGGGGGGGTCAAGAACCTAACCCTCCCCCACCCTCCTTACGGCCTTGGGTACATGGTTCCGACTAAATATCTGACACAACGGGCGATAGGAGTACAACCACGGGTCATCCAGGATCCTGCCCAAACAGGCTGTCTCTAGTTTTTCTCGGGGGGGGGGGGGGGGGAGGGGGTAGAGATTTATTACGAGGAATCATTAGTTTACTTTGCCCGGTTTACGTAGCTGATGCTATGAATATCTCAATGTATATTTATAAACAATACGTCTAGGGGTCGTCTTTTATTTTCGGTTGTTTAGAGGGGTGAGGGCAATCTCTTGTCCTTTTTGCTGGGTGGGTGACTTTATTTCTCTTGTGAAATCGGTAACTTATTTGGATCATAGCACCTAAGGCATTGCAAATCCTGGACCATTGAAGTTTGACCGAAAAGGGCTGAGATAGGACAATCTAGTTACTCATCACTCCAGGAATTTACTTCGGGGGGGGGGGGGGGGGGTTGCCCGCGAGTCGGACCAAAATGTAAAAAAAAACATAGATCAGAGGTTAAAGCCTATAAAACTATTATTTTATTATGTTTTTTTTTTTTTTTTTTTTTGGGGGGGGGGGGGGTGAACCCCCTACCCTCCCCCCTGGGTATGGCCCTGCATCACTTCACTTAAAGAGGCTTGAAGACCTGATAAAAATGTGCTCCGCTGTGCAAGAATAATCGGTCTTCATGTAGTGGAATTTCCCTGTCGGATCTGTGGGTACCTTTATACCTTGTACCTGTGTTGTATGCTTGACGAAAACGCTTTATGAACAATAAGGGTTCAGGCAGTGAGCTACCTTCTTACCTGGCCACTCAAAAGCAGCGTTTATATTGAGATTCAAATTTTCCGCATCATAGTAGAATTTTTGTCGTGAGGACCTGCTGGAGAAATTCTGAATGTCGCTCTATTCAGTTAAATGATACAACAATTAGTTGTCTTTTCAGTTAAACTTTACAGAAGGCTTAAGTATGAATCATATGGTTCCTATCCTTGGCAAAAATACATCCTGTCTCAAAGAAATGTCAAATGGGGGTATTTCTGTCAATAAAAGGATCTTCCGTGCGTTCATTGATTTTTTTTTCTGCTTTTCAAACCTAGATGGCTTTTTCGCCCGAGATTTTGTTTTTCTTTGCGGCAAAACGATATGGGGTTTTCCAGCGAGGGGTTTTGATTTGAAGCGGCACATAATCAATACTCTACATAAATAAATATATAATAAGTTGTCCATAACTTAGTTATTCACCAGTGAAGAAAGCAAAACGACCCCTCCCCCCTCTGTCCCGACCTTCAGTGACGGTTTACTCCCCTTATAAATTCTTCGTGATTACTTCGTCTAGGCCCTGGAGCCAACATCCCCTCGTCCCGTCTATTCAGTTGTCACATGTGCTGGTCTGTGCATGTCCGTACATATAATCCCGATTCACAATCCCCCATTTTGGCCAGAAATTTGACCCTTTCCTACTATTCTCTGTGGGAGCCTGTGGGGGTTATCTGGCATTTTCAAGGGCTTCCGGGTTTAAAAGTGCGAGACCACCCAGGGTCAAGTGGAAAAAAGATAGGAGGGTGAAAGCGATATTTTTATCGCAAAAGAATAAGGCACGCGTTTTAGCTACAGGGGTTGTTTATCTCGTGGCCTAATGAGGGGTGACAATGATACGTTTTTTCTGCGATTTGCCTGATGGCGGTTTTAGGGGGCATCTGTTGGAAACGGAGGCGGAGGTAATTAAGAGTGACAAAATTTTGTTATGCTTAAAAATATATTAAATGGTGTAATCAAATTAAAGTATAGGAAGCCTAGTGGCTTTTCGTTTTTTTTTTTTTTAATTGAATTCCTTATACAAACATGGACTACTGAATTCCAATCTAATCCTCGACTTTTGTCATCGTAAGCGCCAACCCTTACGGTGCCCTCAATATAGCAACCCATTTCTACGAACACAGAACAAAAAAGAAGACATCCAAAACTTCAGAAAGCATCAGCTGTTTACAAGTTTATATCCCAAATTCACAAATATGTCATTTGCTAATTATTCACATATGATTTTACTGCTCATGAGTGGAATTTCGGAATCGTGACATCAATTAATCGTTCGAAATGAGTGACAAGAGCTGAGCAAGGGGGTGGAAGACTGGAGCTAAGAACAGAAGGAAGTGTATGTGATCACAAATTTACAGTAATGGTGTGCTATTTTGATGGAAAGAAAAGTTACAGATCCCTGAGAATAGAGTTCCAAGTCCGTTTTAAACAGAAACCGGGTATTTGGGGACCGTCGTTACGATTAATTTCCGATTGATTATTGAATGAGTGAATGGATGAATAGTTTTAATAGCCAGTTGCCCTACAAAGTTCATGAACAGTGTAACGCAATACACTTTACAGCACTCAATGCGTTCCTTTAATCAGCTAAAGCCCACTTTAGAAATCGGCAAAGATTAGTTATTTTTGCTTTATTTCTCGTGTCAAGGATATCAGGGTACTTGATTATACCCATTTAGAAAATGTCTCCTTTTTAAAAGCTTCTCGTAATCCTTTTAGTGATACTGTTGCACTTGTTGCCTTCGGGAAAGCTAATTCTTCTCGAGATTCAGTTTACCCTTAAAGAAGTCGGAAGCCGACTAATAACAGACTGACGAATTGTTGATAGGCACAGGTTTACAAATCAGAGGCAAATTTCCCAGGCGACGGAGTGTGGAATTCAGGCCTTCCGCTGGAGTCTGACCCGTGGAGTGGGTCTAATGATCTTGGTATCCGGTCGCGACTTCCGCACTCGTGATAGTTTGAGAGCTGGAAGGGTTTTTGTTTAAATTTCCCCAGGAGTTGGCAACTCCGAGCCACTTTCTCATACTCATCACCTGCGGGACGTGCTCTACGAATTTTTCGTGACCGATTGAAAAGTCGATCCGTATTTTTACGTGTTGAATTATTGAAGCTTTGTTGAATTTCGAATGAGTTATTAATACGGACTTACGCGGAAGTCCCGCAGTAAAGAAACAAAAGAAATGTCTGACTAAACGTCGCGTTTGAGCGTTTAAACGCTCAATATTTTAAGTAATATATCAAACATGTTGATGATATATTTACTTTGTTTTACTCTTCTTGATGCTGTCCTGACAAAGCAAATCAGCTCGCATAAAAATTATTTAGTCTACATCCTCATTGTAAAATGTTCAGTATAGCGAAAATAACCGGCTACCCTCGCTCCCTGAGCCCCCATACCTCCCCCCTCCTCCGTACACTATTAGTGTGCCATAAGATTTTCCGCTGCTCAGTGCGCTTTTCGCAGCCTGATCAAAATCTCAGACTTCTATAATATCTCTTTATTTGCTTTGTCTACTCCTCTGTTTCTGTACCCCTCGTTCAGTCGTGTCGTTGACGTCGCCATATAGGGTAATTTTTATTAAAATAATACGAACTTTCTTGCTCTTCTAAGTACATTATAAACTAGTTTTTCTCGATTTTGTAGTGTTTGTCGATTTTGGGTGTTGGGATCCCCTCTTTGTTTCCTGGTAGTTAGCTGGCGTGCAGAAAAGTTAAATGCCAGTTGGGAACTGGGTTTAAAGTGTAAAAGGCGGAAATTCGAAGTTCAAAGTGGGTTTGTTGAGTCAACATTGTAGACTAGTCAATCAGATGTTTTCCTTTCCTGTTTTTGTAGTGAAATTCGAATTACGTTGTTAGTTCCGTCTGGAAGTCGAGCTACGAACTATTTTGTGTATTTTGAATCCTTAAAATAAAAAAATTCTGTCTGAAAAACAAAACAAGATATTGTTCTGCTCTGACATTGTCCTTTTCCTTTTCTCAGGTATTATCTTACCTTTAATGATATTTTTGTAGAAAATTTATTTGTCAATTTCCATTGTTGTCTCTATCTATTTATCTCTCTTCTCTAAATCTCTTGCAGTTTTCTCCTTTGCCTTACACACTATCACGAAATGTCTTATTTCGGTTTCTCGGCAAAGTGCACATTTCCCTTCGCTTCTTACTTTTTCCTTACTTCTTACTTTTTACTTTCCGTTACTTCCTACTAGACTACTTACTTTCGTTGACTTGTATCCAGGTAGGCAAGATTATGTTTTTCCTTTCGTCAGTGAGAAGAGTGCGTTGTAGGCAAGGCCGTTTCCAGGGGGGTTAGGGGGTTGACCCCCCCCCCCCCGAAACATACAAAAATAATGATTTTTATAGGCTTTTCCCTCTGATCTATGTGTTTTTTTACTTTTATCTACGACCAGCAGGCAACCCCCCCCCCCCCCCCCCCCCCCCCGGAAGGCACCCCCCCCCCCCCGTAATAAATTCCTGGATACGGGCCTGGTTGTACATTTTGTCAAACAACAACCGAAATAATAATAATAATTTATTTTTAACCCACAAATCCTACAAGACGAAAACAGTGGAGTACAAAAGGAAATAGGATAACATAATTAGGAAAAACACAACACATACAAACAAAACCTACTCAAGAGTCGACTATGCCCATGAGAGGGCGACAGACGCGCGTACGCCGTTTTGGACAGTTTTCTGTGGAGCACAGCCAGGCCCGTATCCAGGAATTTATTTGGGGGGGGGGGGGGTTGCCTGCTGGTCGGACAAAAAAGTACAAAAAACACTTAGTCAGAGGGAAAAGCCTATAAAAATCGTTGTTTTTGTGTGTTTCGGGTGGGGGGGGGTCTACCTCCTACCCCCCCCCCCTCTGGATACGGCCTTGAGCACAGCCGATTTCTCCGTAATATCCGGTAGGGAGTACCTAGGCTACTATAATTTTAGAATTTCTTTTCCAAGGAGGAAGAAAAAGAAGTAATTAACAAAAAAGAAAGTAAGAGGATCGCATAGCTTTAATATCCCTTTTCGTTAAAACATGACACACACCAGATAGAAAAAGAATAGAATGGTCAGAGAAGGAAGATAATAGCTTGCCAAGAGCTTTCCGATTCTATTTCCCCCTGTCCGCAGAATTTTTGAATAACCCAACTGAATTTGTAATCTACAATCGGAAACCGTCCGATTGCTTGCGGGGTTGCGGGCATTACCGACTTCGCTAATTAACGGAAAGAAAGAAAATTTTTTGTGATACACAACCACCGAAGAGATTCAACACTAGGAATAGAAAACTTCGAGCAATTTAGGGAGGCGGATGGCCGAGAGTTAAAATACAGATATTCGCATTTTTTTACATTTAAAGAATCTCTAATATTGAAAAAGAAGAAGAAACTTTTGAGCCGAACGCGATAACTGGCTCCTAGATCGGCTAATTAATAGAAGGTCATCTTCATCATAGTCCGAAATCCAGGCCTCTATCGTTCAAGGGGGGGTAGTACGAGAGCTGCAGAAGGTCTGATGAACTTTTCTAGACCAACTTTTTGTGCTGAGAATGCAAATCGTACCGCAGCACTCCGTACCGATGTACGTTACCGACTTTATAGCCTATAAAGGCAGATTAGGCCTATAAAGACCAACTGTAGAAATATAATTTTCCTATCAAACAAATTATACGTATTCTGAATCCTCTCTAGCAAGATATAAAACAGTTACAGAACCAAGGAGATAAGAAGTATGTAGAGAAGTAGAAATATGTCAGAAGCTTGAACAGCGTCTGAAGAAATAGTATCCCTTACTATCACCTAAAAATGTGATTCTCGTTTCAAACTTGATGATACTATCTTGCTGCCGTAAGCTTCTCAGTTTCCTCATCATGGTAATCCGATATCCCAACGAGTTCCTTATCTCCCATCTGTTTCATCTTAGTAAACTGCGGAGTCTTCCATTTTTTTGCTTGGTAATCTCTTCTTTTGGATCCAGTCGATTTTTTTTGTGGCTTGCCAAAGGCTCGTAGTAGTGTGTTTCTTCCAACGCGCAATAATTTATCGGGGCAGTTTTGGTTGGCCGGAGTTTTCGAAATTGTTTTTCTGGGCTGGGTGTGATGCCAGAAACGAGCATTGAAAAATCGATCCATAGTTTTACGTGTTGAATTTCGAAGGTCTGCTGAATTTCGGATGAATTATTATTACGCACTTACGTGTTAAATTATCGAAGGTTTGTTGAATTTCGGATAAATTGTTATTACGCACTTAAGCGAAAGTCCCAGAATAAAGAAAGAAAAGATGTCGGACTAAACTTCCGATGGAGGTTTAAACGCTCATTTTAAGTAAAATATCAAACATTTTGATGATTTATTTATTTTGTTTGACTCTTAATGCTATCGTGACAGACTATGCAAATCAGCTCGCATTAAAATCATTTAGTTGACGTGCTCATTGTAAATGTTCAGTATAGCAAACATAACCGGCAACCTTCGCTCCTTGAGCCCCCCGACCTCCCCCCCCTCGGTGCACCACTAGTGCGCCATAAGATTTTCCGCCGTTCAGACCGCTTTCCTCAGCCCAATCCAGGTCTCGGAGTAAATGTCCGCGTTCATTTCTGGGCATTTTGATTTTGGACAATGGTACTTGCTTGATTATCTGTTGTGGAAATCCGTCACGAAAGCCCAAACTTGCGAATCTGAAATGCTTTTCATGAAATTCTTACGCAAATCTTTATTCCCGCTCGTATTCCACATTTTAGGGTAAACCCACATGCTGAATCCATATCTGAACTTGGTCGTCTCAGATGATTACTATGGCCTTAATCTGTTTCTAATTTTAATATAAACATGATTAAGAAGTCTGTCGAAGGCCGAGTATCTACAAGACCCAATTGTCTGGATCAAATATTAATTTTTGGGGATCCCAGCGAAATATTTGGTCTTGTTTTTCTCCGTCGTATTTTTGCGATTTTTCATATCAGAGTCGCCAGATCATTTTCATATCAGTGCATGCATGATTGATGCGGGAGTCCGTCATGGAAGCTAAAACTTGCGAATCGAAAACGCTTTTCATAAAATTCGCGAGGGGTTGCTCACTTTCAACAAACGATGTACACCAAGTGGCGTGTGCCACGGTGCCGTGCCGGTGTCGTGCCGAATAATACACCGGTGGCGCAGAGAGAACAATCCCTCGAAAATTCGTACATATATTTGTATTTCCCGCTCGTATTTCACCATTTTTTCGTATTTCCTCGCTAAGAACGAAAGCTCAACAACTCTGAAAGAAAAGCTGGTAGAACATTAAAACCAGCATGTTTAGAAGCGTTTGTAAGATCAATTGCCTAATTTATGGCCGGCATCCCTCGTTTCTTCGGTGCCGGGAAAGGGTGTACAGCAGGTGCCGGGGAGTCGGTAATCCCTCAAGGTTAATGGTCACGTTTGGCCCAATCATGCCAAGACCACTCAAGAGCGTGTGAAAGTTCCAGTTTCCAAATGATGGGATTGAAACGGATCTCTCAGACCGGCTTTTCTGGAGGCCTAGAAGAGTCATTTTCCAGGAAGATAATCACAAGCATCTGCGAATTTCCTCAGCCCCCCCGCAATGCTAGTTTTAAGTCGGTCTTGGGTCAAAAGTGGCAATCTTGGGTTCAGGTCCGATTGGATCTCTTTAGTTATTCCTTAGGTGTCCGTTGCCTCTCGAAGAATTTTCCATCTTTTATGTAATAGAAGTATGAAGAAAACAAAAAGATAAGCTGCTCATTTGTCGTGTTTTTTTGGGATCCCAAAACGTAAGTGGAGGGATACCTATGACATCGCAAAAGTTGTCCGTCTGTCCGTCCGTCCGTCTGTAAGCACGATAACTCTCGAAGGGAAATGAGATATTTTGATGAAACTTGGTGAGAAGGTTCGTTGGGTCGTCGGACCAGTCAAGTTCGTAGATGGGCTTTGTAGCTCTACATTTAGGGGTGGGGGAGGGGATTGAAATTAAGGGACAAACAAAATATTTTGAAACAGCTAATGTGATAGTCGATTATGGGGTAAGAAGACATGCTGAACACGATGGTGAAAACCATTTTGTCATGGAACATGTAGTTCGCCCGGAATCCGGCCAAAACCGGAAAGTTTGTTGAAAGTAAAAGTTTTATTTGAAGTTGATTAGATGTTCGACTTAGGGGTAGGAAGACATGCTGAAGACGATGGTGAAAATTATTTTCTCGACGGACAAGTATTTCGCCCGGAATCCGGCCCAAACCGGAAAGTTTGTTGAAATTAAAAGTTTTATTTGAAATTGATTAGATGTTCGATTTAGGGGTAGGAAGACATGCTGAAGACGATGGTGAAAACTATTTTCTCGATGGACAAGTATTTCGCCCGGAATCCGGCCCAAACCGGAAAGTTTGTTGAAAGTAAAAGTTTTATTTGAAGTTGATTAAATGTTCGATTTAGAGGTAGGGAGACATGCTGAAGACGATGGTGAAAACTATTTTCTCGACGGACAAGTATTTCGACCGGAATCCGGCCCAAACCGGAAAGTTTGTCAAAATTAAAAGTTTAATTTGGATTTGATTGGATGTTCAATTTGGGGCAAGAAGACATGCTGAACACTTATGTGAAAACAAGTTTCTACCCGGACATGTAGTTCGTCCGGAATCCGGCCAAAACCGGAAAACTGTTGGAAGTCAAAGTTTTATTTCTAGTTGATTAGATAAGCGATTTAGGGGTAAGAAGAGATGCTGAGTCCCTGTGTGACAATCGTATTTTACCCGGACATATAGTTCGACCGGAATCCGGCTGGAATCGGAAAATTTGTTATAAGCTAAATTTCTATTTGAAGTTGATTAGATGTTCATTACTGGGGAAAGAAGATACCCTGATTTCGTCTTTGAGCTTTCTTTTTTCGCCGGACAAGTAGTTCTGGAGTTCGGCCGGAACCGGGAAATTGGCAGAAGTGGCAGGAAGTTTTCGTCAAAACAGATATGACTTATAGGGGTAAACACACATGCTGAATCCAAATCTGAACTTGGTTTTCTCAGGTGATAAGCTATTTGGCCTTAATCTGTTTCTGAATTTTAATTGTAAAAATGTTCAAGGAGTCTGGCGAAGACTGGATCTGGCTATGACAAGACCCAGTTGTCTGGATCAGATATTGAATTTTTGGGATCCCATCGAAACCTTTGGTCTTGTTTCACTTGATTTGACAACCCCAACACCGCTATGCTTTTTCTAAGGCTGTCTTTAGTGAAAAGGGTCTTATTATGTAATCTGATTTTTAGCAAGCATACTTTATTTTGAACTTGTTTCTTATCACATTCTTTTTTATTTTGTAGTGTTCTAAAGTTTTAGCCCATTAAGAGTCTGGGCAAGGGTTGCAGTAAAATTGATTGATTGATTGATTGATATGTAAGTATAAACTATTACATGGTAGCCCCGATGCTACTGGGACTTCAAGGACTACTTTTATTTATTTTATAATTATATTATTAATAAAATAAGTATCCTATCCTTTACTTTACATAGTTAATGGTATGTAATTGGAACGTTTGGTCTTGCTCTCAGTAGATGTATGTATGATTATTTGACTGGGTATGATTTACTGTTGGTAGATATATGATTATTTGACTAGTTGATTCTCTGTGATTCGTGATGTTGAAGCTATTTTTTACTGTTTGTTTTTTCTCTTTCGCTCGAGCTCTGCCCTCACCATTGCAATATGTTAAAGGACACCTGAATGAAGAGTACCAAGTATCATCCCTATCTGTATGACATCCGTTAACATTGCCTGCAGAAAACCCAATCCAAATACGAAATAGTGTTTCCAAGCTATGATTTTTGCTCCATTTTGCATCTGTCCTTATTTCGGTAAGGAACAATTTTGGAAATGAACAAATGTCTCCAATCAACCCTTCTTCTGGAATATTTTTTAATCAGTTAAGCCCAACCGTATATCTAGAAGAAATTCCAATACGATCGGGTCAGCGCTGTACAAGATTTGAATGAATTGCGCTTTTTGTCTTGGAGTCTGCATGTGCAAACCTCCAGAAACGAAAACCCCAATTTTGAAAACGTCACGCTCAGGAGAAGAAATGCTCTCCGTGGCCATGTCTGTAAATGCATTCTCCATGGTGTGTTCGAGTGTGGTTTCATTGTTCAGGTGTCCTTTAAAGATGTATTTGGTAATTAAATAAAAACAACCTAGAACCAACCGATCAAGCTTTTGATCACTTGGAATTTATGGCTGTAAGAGCAATCCACAAACACTAAATAAATCACTTATTGTATGGTTAGCGACTCCAACAAAGCAAGTTTCATATTTCAAATTGCGCGTGCTAAGCGTCAAAGGGCTAAATATAGGGTCTGTGCGCAGCTGGCACTGCCTAACCTATGACCTTCTTTATCAAATGCCAAACCGCGCGCGATTCAAAGGGATACAAAGGCATGCTATCTAGCTGTCGCTCAAAACTCGAGAATAAGTTTGCAATGTGGCTTCTGGAATTTACGGCACTGTCAGAGAGCTGTAAACACTTATCATTGAATGATTTTTCGTTGATATGTGAGGACGTCACCGTATGTCAGTCGGCGTCGTTTGTAAATATGATACGCGGATTCTCGTGGCGCTGTTTTCATAGTAAATTAGGAAAGGAAAGGCAGTTAGAAAGAAACACAGTGTTAGACTGCTACAGTTCAGTCGCTTGAACGTTCTGAGTGTCGGGTACTGCTTCCTGATGGAATCTCTAGTCATCTAGGGACCAAAATCTCTGGTCAAATCAGGAGGCGTAGCCTGCAACCATTTCATACGGAGCAGCGTGTCCCAGCTATGTGAACACTACGGTTTCAGGTTGTACTGCCCCCCCTCCCCTCCCAAAGTCTGTACGAATAACGGTGTTGTGATACCCTGGAATGGTATGGAGCAATGGCTAGCGAACAAAGGGGTTGCAGATGACCCGGATGTAATTATAATAGAAAAAAATGAGCCCTCTTGGTATAAGCATAATTAAAGATATCGAAGAATGCGGAATCAAAGTACAAGGCCTTTCAGAATAGCCCCCCCCCCCCGAAACATACACAAGTAATCATTTTCATAGGCTTTTCCCTCTGATTTATGTCGTTTTTGCACTTTTTTGTCCGACCCACAGGCAACCCCCCCCCCCCCCCGAAAGGCAAACTCCCCCCCCCCCCCCCCCCCCCCCCGAAATAAATTCCTGGATACGGACCTGGCCCTCAGCAAGCCTACAATCATGGAAATAGAAATTCAAGCATTGTAGATTTAATTTTTCGATCCACGTAACATACTAAACAGAGAAAAAAAAAGAAAAAAAGCCCATACGTTTTACTCTATGCAGTCCAATCCCTGTTACGTCGGACTAGCAGAAGTTCATTCCAGGTTCAGGTGTATTTAATTTTCAAATAGGGGGGGGGGGGCTCCATGGCCAAGAAGTGAATTGGTTATCTGGATTCGACCAGTCGTCAAGAGGGACGGAGGTCGGAAAGAGTCTGAATATGTTTTCTGTTAGGTCGGACTAACTGAGGGGCTATTCCCTTTTGTCGCAAGGTGTACAGGGCCCCTGCCTCGGTACCTCTACCTCCTGGTGCACGCCATGTCTGTCAATGAGCATCCCCTCAGAAATTAATTTTCCTCATTCGGCGAGTTGTCAAGGGGGAGGGAGCGGAGGCTGGATTCGGAAACCACCGAACCAGCATTATCATACCAGCTGCTCCTTTAACGTAAGCTACCTTCGTGGTTTCTGGTTTCCAGCTAGTTTTGGATGGTTGTTGTTGGAGGAATGGAGGTCGTCCTCTTTGTTACCGGATCCCTGTAATTTTTTTTCTCCGAGGAAGTCGCCCCTCCGTTTCCTCAAAGTAACTTCTACATTACAACTAGTATCTGTTTTGTTTTTTTTATTAATTTTTTGTCTGGTTCAGTTAGCCGGCTGCTCCTCGAATCCGGCACGCATTCCCTTGTTGAGGGCGTTTGTTTTTTCCCTGAACGGGATAGCTCCCTGGAACTGAAACATAACTCAAATTCTGTTGATTCCAAGGGCTTCTTGCTTGTACTTTCACTTAGTAGACCTCATGAAATATTTGGTTTAGCGGTCGTGTTCTTCTATGTTTTCTCGATATTTTGACTCTAGGGCTTCAGAATACTTAACACGCGTATGGCTTCCGGTTCGAAACCATTTCAGTCATACAAACAAAATTGTATAAAGATTAGGGATACACTTCTGTAGAAATGCGCCTTGAAAACCTTTCAGTAACAAGGGCATTGCTTTATTTTTATTGGCGCATTAATTCGATAAGTTCTGTTGTGCCACTGTTGATTGGTGGGCAATGATGCACCTGAATTCGTAGGCCTACTCCTTCGTCTCGTCGATGTCAAGCGTAAGTTGCGTCTGCAACTGAACCTTTAAAAATTGGCTGCAATTAACAGACAACAAGTGAAGGGGAGTGCATTTTTGTTACACCAATATTAAAGTTTAACTGAAAAGCCAACTTATTTCTGGGTCATTTAACTCAATATAATGAATAATTTGAATTCTGCTAACGGAGTTTTATATTTCCACTATTCGCTCTAGTTATGACGTTCAGAATATCTGCGGCCGTCCCCACAACGTAAATTCTACTATGACGCGGGAAATTGAACACAAACGCTGCTTTTCAGTGGGTGGTGGTGAGCTTGGTGAAGACTTCTTAGTGCCTGAACATAACAAAAATCATAAATTTGTCTGCTAAGGCATACAACACAGATACAAGCGCATGGAGGTACCACAAATCACTGGGAAATTCCACTTTTTGAAAATCGATTATTCGTGAATAGCGGAACAGGGAAATAACGCATTTTCAGCGGGTCTTCAAGTTGCATTAAGTAAATAAGTGATGGGTGACTAACGTGTGCTATCTCAGTGCTTTTCAGTTGAACGTTAACTGAATTTCGGCTGTTCTACAGAAAGTAGTGTATTGTTTGATTCGCTTTCAGATTGGACTGAAGAAAAACAAAATACTGTGATCGCCTTCGTCACCGTATCCTTGTGAGGCGCTAGGTTTATGTTTGGATAGAGAAAACAAAAGTTATTGTTATTAACTTCGTGAACATAGTAAGTAATTAACTGTACTAGTCTGCGACTTGTCTGACATCACACTTTTCTACGGAAAGTATTCTGGTGCAGTAGCAATACTCTATATGACTAAGTCCAAAACACGCCAGTCATCCTCAGGAAGAAGGAGTAAGCGTCTCCGTAAGAACTCAAAGTCAAGGACTCAAACGCTTTGTCAAACAATCACGGTGATCTTTGGGAGCAGCTGCGACACTACTTCTGCGTTTCTTCCGCTAGGTACCTGGAGAGGCCGGAGATTTTGCATCGGCAAGGAGAGATGGTCATCAAGAGTATCGATCGACATTAGCCTATATTTTTCTCTTCGTTTACTTTTTGTTGGTTGCTTCAAACTGAGTACCTGCCATTGTTATTCCCAAGTCTTGGTTTCTTGTCTCCTGTAATATGCTCTTTTTGTCTCGTTGACTCAGTGACACATTTCTCGTCTTGAGAATCCTTAGAAATTGTCGCTATCTAAACTCCTTCCAGACTTCAGTTTCTCTCCGGCAGAGGGGCCATTCATTCATAATCTACGGTGTCTACTTATATAACCTGTGATATGATATGCTAGCCCTCGCCACCCCTAGCCGTGACGATACTAATATATCTTGTGATTATTTACTATAAGCGTGTTCCACCTACTTACCGTTGTTACTACGCATGTCGTCACAAATTCTGGCTTTTTGCCGTTAAGGCTGGAACAATTTTCCTATTTTCCAGTAGAATATCATGCCACGGGCGAATCCGACCAATCACGTTACAGAGATGCGTAGTTACCACACCTACTATGCTCCCTAGCATGGTAAGCAGATAGTTACTACGAGTTACCATTTCGAGAAGGTTGGAACGGTCAGCGTAGTAACTTTTCACGAGGTTGAAATGAAAATAGTAACTAATAGTTACTATTGTTAGAAGGGTGGAACACGCATGACGTTACGAATTCTGGCTTTTTCCCATTAAGGCTGGGACGATTTTTCCATTTTCCAGCAGAATATCATGCCACGGACGAATCCGACCAATCACGTTACAGAGATGCGTAGTTACCACGCTTAGCCTACTGTGCTCCCGAGCATGGTAAGCAGATAGTTACTGTTAGTTACTATTTCGAGAAGGTGGCAAAGGTCAGCGTAGTAACTTTTTACGAGTTTCCAACAAAAAGAGTAACTAATAGTTACTATTGTTAGAGGGTGGAACACGCTCTATATACCATACGCATTTCATGACCGTGATCTGGTGTATGTCGATGGCACTGTTTGAAGTCCATTTTCCGGTCGGAAGGTCAGAATTTTGGCCGGTATTTCTTTCATAGAACTCTACCTGTTCTTAAAAGTTGTTGACGCTCCAGCCAAGATTATATTTTCGCTCAGCATAGAATACAAAAAAATAATGAATCCCCACACAAATTACCGTCAGTTGGATAGAAATGAGAAGCATATAGTCATAGGATATACCACATTTTGTATACATATTTCATAATTCATTTCTGAATTATGCGATTGAACGAACGAGGGGAGGAAGAAGTGGCGCCATTTCGGTAAAACTCGGGGGGGGGGGGGGGGGCAAACATCCATTTTGGGCTCCCATCCTAGATTTTTTTTTTGCTCAAACTCAAAATTTAATTGCTTTTTTAGGTTAAAATTAAAGCAGTTTTTAAAATATACCATAATGAGCATCTGCAAGAATCACGCATTGTTCAAAGACCCTTCACAAATAAAAATGTTCACTGGAGCATGCTCTGACCTGGAGTTTGAGGCCTACCCATGACAGAATAAGCGACTTTGGACCCTCTGAGGCTTTCGATCGAAACCCCATCGAGATTTGTCGCGATCTCGGGAAGTAGATCTGGATTCATGAAATCTTTTGAGTACGCATACTGGGTTAGCATTTTAAAATATCTAATAAACACCAAATTATATTGAAACTGAGCGCCGCCGGCAAAAAAAAAACAAACAAACCAGCCTGTTTTCTGCTAGAATACAAAGATTTTGGCCCAAAACCAGATTACTAACTGTGTGGCGCAGTGTGAAATTTACGATTTGGTAAATGCGTTTACTTCAGCATGTCAAACAACAAGGTATATAGACAAAAAACCTCGGATTTTGGGCCACTTTCAGATTCAGGGGAGGGCCATGCCCCCCTGCCCCCCCCCCCAAATGGCGCCACTGGGAGGAAGCTGTTTGAAGACTTTGCATGACTACAAAATCTGGAACGGGGAGGCTATAGCCAATCAAGAGCCAACAGCCCCTGAGGTTTTTTCCCCATTTTCTGGAAATAGGAACCAGTCACCGTCTCATGTGGGATAAGTTATGGAAATGTGGAATGCAGGAAGTGTGGCGTTTCTTTGTTCTAGAAAATCCTCTTTGGATTTGTAAGAAGTTTTCAATCTTGACGTGGGGCAATTTGTGATGTAGAAAGAATGGACTGCCGTTTCTTAGACTTTTAACAGAATCTTTGCTTATATTAATGCTGAAACCCTGGAAGTCTGAAATGGCACTAAAATACAAATATTCTGTTATATACTAGTTTCTGTTTGTTTAAACAAACACATCGTCATCTCTGCCAAAAGTATCAAAGGAAACAGCTGAGCTGTTGCTGCTGTTGTCTTCACGGGTTTTTCATATATGAACTTCATTTTTCACTGGCGTGGTTTTTCCAGCTGGTTAGGTATCATACTCTTTATGGCTTCTCCGATTCCAGAAAACTAGTCAGTAAGTCCTCAAAATACGCTGTTTAACCAGCTCCTGCCTCTAAATTGTGATACCAAGCAACCTTTTTTCTTCCTCGGAAATTTCATAAAAGCGAAACAAAAACGCACATACGTTCACCTCCTTCAGGTTGCTACTTGCAAGTTCCTCCTTTGCTTACCCCCTGAATGAGGCTTGGCGACGCCGGGATTCTCAATTTGGCTCCATGAGCATAACGAACCATAACTGAAAATTAGCTAAGTAAAATCTGCGATTTGTAAACATAAACGTGTAATTAAGTTAATCCTTGCGAATATTTTTAACCTACTTTCATTTTTATCTCTTTTCTTTGTCGAATTTTCTGCTTTATGTAGGACCGAATATTAATGAATGCATGAAAATATTTATATTATAATATAATAATATAAAAATAAAAATAATAATATCAAAAGGCACGTGGGGCCATGGCAGGAAAACAAAATAAACACAAAATAACACTAAAAAAACACAGTATTTACACCAAAAAGAGGGAACCCTTTCTCCAAAAAGCGCTCATGCTCCGTAGCCTGCTTGAGGAACCTCCAACGCCAACGAACGTCACCAAAATTTGTCTTCGTAAACTGAACCAAATCATCGTCCTCCATCCTATCATACCCAAAAATCTCTTTACGCAAATCATTTAACTCAACGTATGGGGCAGGGCGTCACGACTGGGGTGGGGGGGGAGACGCCGCCCCCGGCTGTCAGTCAGTCGCCGGTTAGTCAGTCGCCGCGATTTTTCTTCAAAATGGTTGATTTTTTTCATGAAAACAGTCGTTTTTTCTGAAAATTGGTCGATTTTTCGTCAAAATAGTCGTTTTTTTCTGAAAATCAGTCGATTTTTGTCGAAAACGTAATTATTATTGTTGAAAACAGTCGTTTTTTCTGCAGAAAAAGTCGGTAAAAATTACCACCCAGTCGGTAAATGCCTCGTCCCCCCCCCAAACATTTTGGCTAGTAACGCCCCTGGTAAGGACTAGAACATAACTTAACTTTATCTATAAACTTTCTTCTGTCATGCCTGAAATCTTCGCTCGCCTTGATGGTAACTCGCAAGAGAGAATAGGTTTATATTAAAGTTTAACTGAAAAGCAAACTTATTTTTGCATCATTTAACTGAATACACTGCATTATTGGACGATGTTAAGGAATGTTTTTATTTTTCACTATTTGCTTTAGTATGACGTTTATAATATCTTCGGCCGCCCTCACAACGGAAAATTCTAATAAGATAAGATAAGATAAGATTTTATTTATTGCGCTAAGAGCCAACCGCCATGGCAAATACGTATAAAAAAGAAAGAAAGAAAAAACAAGACCACACACACAAAATATTAAACTCCTATAGGCACCTATCCCTATGGGCTAAAGCTACCCTGAGGAACCTCACCAGCTGCTTTATATTTCCATAACAGTTATTCCCTATTACACCACACATCCATTCTTCATCTATTCCCCTTCCGTTTACTCCAAATATTACGCGGAAATTACAAACGCGGCATTTCAGTGGCCAGTGATTACCTCGTGGAAGGAGCTCACTGATTGAACACTTATTTTTCGTAAATCGTTTTAGTGAAGCGTATAACACAGGTACAAGCGCAGAGATGTACCACAAATCCACCGTGGAAATTCCACTATATGAAAGCCGATTATTCGTGAATAGCGAAATGACGAAGTAACGCGTTTTCATCGGGGCTTCAAGTCTCTTTAAATAAATAAGTTATAATAAATAAGTATAACTAGATTGTCTAGCCACTCTATCTCAGCCCTATTTGGTTAAACTTTAACCCTATGTTCACACAGACGTTCACACTGAGACGATATCGGCCATCGCCGAGATTTTCGTCGCCAAAATCGGCGATTTCTGTTGCTTCGTCAGGCGATTTTCATTGTTGGGAAAATTCAACTTTAATCGGACGACAGTAGAGCCTAACCACTCTTTATTTGCACACTAGCCTAGTAACGGAACCTGTTCCTAATAACTTGGATTTTAAGGGTTATTTTAATTATTTTTCGCGTTAAATTCTGTTGCCGACGAAAATTAAGTGTGAACATCCAGGCGATAAAAGTCTTCTGTCGCTGCGATTGAAAAATCTCGTTCATCGCCGCGATTTTCTCTATGTGAACCTAGGGTAAGCAGAAGTTAAACATAGGAGTAGGAGGATGGATCCTTTTAATGGAACGACTCTTTTATGAGCTCAGTTTGGTACTTATGCATTATTTCTTACTAACATACGAACGTGCTTCAGTTAGGTCCATGGTACAAATCGATGGTGTTTCATGGTATATATGTCTCAATCTCGAAGTTCCTTTTCTTGCAATGCCCACTTGCAACTGAAGTGCACCTGTTGTAAAGTAATCTGGTCATCGTACCTGATTGTGTCACGGTTTAACGTGATCGTAAGTTTCGATTATTGTTGCGAGGTAGACACAATCACAGTTCTCAAGTAACTCCAAACATATTTTGGGTGGTCTTTTGCATCGTCCTCTTTTAACGGTGCATCATAGTAATTTCATTTTCGTCTTGTAATTATTAATATTACCGATTACCCTAAGAAACAGCATGTACAGTCAAACAAGATAGCCGTCATACAGTAGTTGTCATAAATAAGAATATACTAGGCTACTCAGTAGGCCTAAAACTAGTATACCTAAATTTGGAAAAGCAAAAGAAAGAATGGAAGTGGAATAGCTTTGTATAGGACTAGAATCCTGGAAGAGACAACGCAACCTAAGTAGTTGGGAAACTAGAAAATTCTTGAAGGACCCCTCGCACTATTAGTTTTCATCCACAGTATTTTAAAATATTTAAATACTTTAAAACTGTGCTGTGCTTTCAACAAATAACTCACGGTATTGGCTGTTTTAAACCTTTTCCGAGACCAGTTGACTTGTAGCGAAAACAGGGTAACTTGTAGCGAAAAACTTCTCGCTGACAAACGTCGACAGCTTGATACACATCGAAGGTAGCAAAACACAGGAAGTGAGAAAATCAGAGTGGGTTTGTTAGAGGGGTTAGAATGAACCGGACGAAATTGGGGCCTCCAGACAGATATGGAGTGATTATGGTAGTAGGTTGCATTAGTATTATAGGTTAGACAGGTCTCTTAAGCCGCTTTATTTACCTGTTCTGTACGTTACTATGTAAGCCACGAGTTGTAAGATTGCCAGGGTTGGTCACCAAGAACCAGAGTGTACGAGTTACTTCAGGATACTTTGGGCTACTCAGGGTTACTTTGGGTTACTTTTGGTTACATTGGGTTACTTTGGGTTACATTGCATTGGGTTACATTAGGTTACTTTGAGATACTTTTGAGTTACTTTCCAGGGTGTACGAAGTTACTTTTGGTGACCATCCCTGGTAAGATTGCTTGTTTGCGGTAATTGTTTCCGGTGCAGTCACAATATACTCTCCTTGAGCCCAAGCGGGCTGGGTAACATAACTTTCAAACAATAGCTAAAAACGGAACGTCGGCGACTATGCTTTGGTGGCATTATTTCGGCCCTTCTTGGCAAGGGTCCACGTCAGGCTGTGTAACGTCAGGGATTTGCAAGTCTGACGAGAATCCAAGGGCCGAAATATCGCTGCCAAACCATCGTAGCTGAATATCCGTTTTTAGCCATTGTTTGAAGATAGACGCAAATCAGTCCCGGAGTTGCTCTTCAGAAACAAGGAATTGACACTCCTACACAGTCGTCAACTTCCTCATGTCGTCAAGGTAACGACGGGAGAAGAAACAATGCCTTTACCCGAATGGTCGGAAAATTGTCACGGCGAGGAAGCAATCTGACGAGTCACGTTAGTGCGTCTTCTTAACTGTGGGGTATGAACAACGTAAATTCCGGTGAAAATAACAAATATAATTCTTTTTTCTTCGAATTACTAGAATTACCCATGTGGTCTTCACCACATGCGACATCAACTGTGTGGGGGGTCCTACGGTGGGAATGGAAGCAATGAGATGAGCAAAACTGCATATTGTTCTAACCTGAAATTAAAGAGTACGGGAAAACAGAGTAGTCAGGAATAAATATGTGATTTTGATGTGCGTGTGTCACGGCAGTAATGCCAAATTATGGGTTGCCATACAGCTAAGGATTTACGTTTAAGCCCTTCGCCGGCGCTGGAACTCAGGCATGTAAAAGGATGTCCTAAACAGTTAAAAGATCTAAGCCTCGTTTTTGTTGGAATAGCACTGCCGCATCGCTGCTGCTGCAGCACTTCTTGGTTGAAGCGGCATTGCTGCAGCACCTTGCAGGGAAGCACGGACTTGGTCGGTGAGCAAGTCCGTGATTCTCAGGAAGCGCTGCCGTCTTCCTAGGAAGCACTGCAGTGCAACAACGGATGTAGAAAGAATCAGTCCGGAATCGGCCGAGAAGTGGACCTGCAGCATGCAACACAAATGAGGCTCTAGTTGATTCTAAGAGCCCGCACGATTGGAAAGGCTTCTTGGTCTGATTTGTCTGTTCATATTATTTCTTCTGTATATTATACACCCCCCTGGCTGTTGAACCCTAGGCCACGGCCTTATGGGAATAGGCCAACTGTATATGCTTTTGGATGTTTATGGTTACTGATTTGGCAAGTGTATAGTGAGTGTCGGATTTCCCATAAAGCCATGGTACCTACAAGTTTTTCCAGTGTTGTGCGAGTAAAAAATGGGGAAAATAATAATGCTTGGTCTGACATTATTTCTGCCCGAAAGAACGTGCAGTCAGAACCAGTCCTTTACTATTGGAATTTTTGTTCGGTATAACGAACAAGACCAAAAGTTTCGATGGGATCCCAAAAATGTAATATTTGATCCAGACAATCGGGTCTTATAGAGGTCCAGTCTTCGCGGACTCCTTGAGCACTTTACTAATAAAATTTAGAAACAGATTAAGGCAAATGGTAATCATCTGAGAAGTTCATCTGAGAGTTCAGATATGGATTCAACATGCGAGTCTATACCCCTATAGCCTGCGTCATATCGACTTTGACGAAAGTTCCTGCCTTACTTCTGCCAAATTTCCGGTTTCGGCCGGATTCCGGACGAACTACTTGTCTCACAAGAAATGAAGTTCAAAAACGGATTCAGCGTATCTCCGTACCCCTATGTCGGACCTCTAATCAACTTCAGATAAAACTTCAACTTTTAACAAATTTTTCGATTTCAGCCGGATTCGTGGCGAACTATGTGTCAAGGTAGAAAATGATTGTCATACATGAATTTAGCATGTCTTCTTACCCGTAAATCGAACACCTAATGAAATCCATACAAAACAAATTTTCCGGTTTTGGCCGGATTCCGGGCGATCTGCTTGTCCGACGAGATAATAGTTTTCATATTCGGATTCAGCATGTTTCCCTGTCCTTAAATGGAACCTCTAATCCATTTCCAGTTAAACTTTTGTTTTTCACAAATTTTCCGGTTTTGGCCGAATTCCGGGTGATCTACTTGTCCGACGAGAAAATCATTTTCATATTCGGATTCAGCATGTCTCGTTACCCCTAAATCCGACATCTAATCAACTTCAGATAAAACTTTTACCTTTAACAAACTTTCCGGTTTTGGCCGGATTCTGGGTTAACTACTTGTCCGGCGAGAAAATGTTTTTTATATTCGTGTTCAGCTCTTACCCCTTAATTGACTGTCTCATTAGCTTTTAAGAAATATTTTTTTCGCCCCTTAATTTTAAACCCCTCCCCCTCCCCTAAATGTGCAGCTATCGGGCCCATCTACGAACTCGACCTTTCCCTTGACTCGAAGAAACCCCACACCAAGTTTTGTCAAAATATCTCATTCCCTTCGAGAGTTATCGTGCTGACAGACGGACGGACAGACGGACATCTTTTGCGATGTCATAGGTATCCCTCCACTTACGTTTTGGGATCCCAAAAAGCTTTTCCAGATGTTTTCGAAAGAGCAGTGCAGAGCTTCCCTCGAAATATCCAGGAGAACTTTGGGTGTGTTGGGGGGGGGGGCTTCCCTAGAATAGATGACGTTTCTTTTAGATCCAGCTGTGTTGAAGGTACAGTGTAGAGGCCCCTCCCTCATACCGATCATAAGCTGCGGCGTGGGAGAGGGGGCTTCTTCAGTCTGCGAGGTTTGTGGTTGTGATTGACTCTTAAAAGACGAGGAGGTCTACTACCGCCCTTATGTTATGTCTTCCTTTTCAGATTTACCGCCGGGATCCAGCAACAGGAAAAATTGACATGGCGCTATCAAGCGACTCGACGTGCAAACACGGTCTGAAGTCCGCATCAGATGGCTACGAGACTCTGCAACTGAATCCTGTGGCTCTGCCCCTCTTTCCAGACCATGCCATGAAGTCTAGATGCAGGTAGGAGTTTACTTATGTTCCGCCCGCTTATGGTTTTTCCCGTACCCCCCCCCCCCCAAAAAAAAAAAAATGCCCACAATTTTACTTTACTTTTTCGTTCCTTTTGTAGCTCTGTGTTGTAGAGCATAAATTATTATCAGTAATAATGGACGTGCAGAAAATAAATGCTCTTTGGTTCTTTTAAAGTATCATAGGCCTTTTCCTTTTTGGACAAAGTCTTGGCGTCGAAGTTTGTAAACAAAGACGGATCTCGTCCTATTGGTCAACTATGACACATTTTTTCAAATCCGCGTCATCGACGACCAATAGGATTCGAGACTCCTTTTTTGTGTACAAACTTTGGAGCCTTCAAGCTCTTACTTCCTTGGAAACTCTTTTGCAAAAATGGAACTGTACGAATGAGGAATAGCCCAATTAACATTCCTGCAAGCAGGGGCGTCGCAACTGCCTTTTCGGTGGGGGGGGGTGCAGAGACAAAATTTTACCGAATCTTTCAAAAATTTTACCGAATCCTAGAACTAATAATTCGAGCTTTAAATTATGGAACAGAAAAGATTACGTAGGAAGAGTAACAATAAAAGGCAGCATGAAAGACGATAAGCCAACTATTAGGCGGCGTTTTGGCGAAGCCCACATGGAGAATATGTTGCCGGGCAATAGAAAATTTAAATCGAGCGCCGCAGGCGAAAATTTTCGAAATCGATTATGTTTTGTTTTTGTAGGCTAAAAATTTAACTGCTTCTCTTACAAATTCTATCATTTATCGTTGATGAAATACTGAGACTCTAAGAAGTTCCAGAAAACGGATGGAGCGGGGTTCCGGCAGCAGCAGCAACTGTAGTCTAGTCAATATACTACCTATGATAACATGAAGTGAGCGCCGCCGGCGAAATTTTTGTTTTGCTCTTTCCTGCCAAATTTAATTTCCATCCAAAGTATAGCTTTTAATGTTTCGAAATCTCAATCCTAAAACTGGCTTAAAACCCCCGTCAAATGACGCGCCCTTCCACAAAATAGAGAATATTAGGAAAAGTGCTGCAGGCGGAATTTTCGAAATATTTATGATTAGATATTCTTTTTGGGATCCAAAATAAAAGTAAGGACTATCGATGATATCACAGATTATCCCTTTTGTCTGCAACCATTGCTTCACTCGACCTCTTCTGAGTTTCGAGGTGCGTGGTAACTTCCGAATCCTAGCAATTACAACGAATAAGTTACCGAATCACAGTTATTATACCGACTAAGTTTAGACCGATAGCGTGGATTCTGTATAACCACCGTACCCCGGTTATTATACCGAATTGTTTTGGTATCGAAAGACTACCGAACAATATTCATATTCGGTATACTTTCGGCGAAACTGGAACAAAGTCAGGATTCGTGGTTAACTTCCTAATCCTGGAAATTATACTTAATAAATTACCGAATCCCAATCATGATACCGAATAATTTTGAACCAATAGCTTATTCGGGAGTCTGTGTAACTACGGAATCTCCATAAATATACCGAATAGTTCTGGCATCGAGTAATTACCAAATGATTTCAGTAAATTCTCTCACCAAATTCGTGATAACTACCGAATACTGGTAATTATACCGAATCCCGATCATTATACCGAAGAGATTTGTACAGATAGCCTATTTAGAATTCTGTATAACTAACGAATCCCCGTAAATCGAAAAAATACCGAACAATTTTAGTAAAACTTTGGGCCTCCGGCCCAAAATTTTACCGAATCTCAAAAAGGTGGGGGGGTGCTGCACCCCCCGCACCCCCCCCCCCCCCTTGCGACGCCCCTGCCTGCAAGTCCCTGGCTCAGAATGATGGTCAAACGCCGGTAATTTAATTTCAAAGTTGAAAGTCCTATACCTCCCAATGTTAATTTTTGGGTTACGTTCCCGTGATGATGGTGTACCGATATCCGTTTTCATCGGGCAGGGTGCAATCTCTCTATTGCAGAGTTTACACTAACGTCACGCAACGTGTCTGAGCCACAGCAGACAAAGCCACCCCGCAGTTTACCGAAGCCTGCTGAGAACCGACCGAGTGATCAGAGCTGAGATTTGAAGACATAACCGAATGCAATTCGTTCGTTTTTTAAGGAGTTCAGAAGGGCCTTATTAATCAAATAAAAAGCGATACCTCGCATCATTTGTGACTTAAAGGACATGTATTGCTGATACACTCTATATCCCTGAACAATCCATCCTTTCTCATTTGTGTGACTCCGAACGTCCTCTGTCATAGTTTGTCCACCCTAGCGGCACCACACCGAGTTTTGTATCTTTGGTCCTATCGAAGCAGATCAGGCTCCCGCTTAAGGAGCTCATTGGTCAGAAGAACCGGTTATACATGTTTTTACTGCTTTCTCATCAAAGCTAGGGGTCCAAGAGTGGCTAAAAAAGCCACGAAATTTGTTTTTTTGCAAAACACAGCTCAGTTTCAAAGGAGCAAGGCACTTTAGAGTAAATAGAAAAAAAGAAAAAAAAGAAACTGTATCTACTGCGAGCCGAAGAAACTTTCTGGAATTCGAGAATCCCGAAAGCCTAGACCAGCACGAACACTGAAAATTTGCGTCTTAAAAAATTAACTCAAATAGCAGATTTATGAAACCTGAAACAGTGCAGTTTCGTGGCTCGTGTGGTTACATTTTACTACCTAAGGTTTCTTGCTTTTGATATTTTAGCCATTGTTTGTGGTATCGTGTTTCAGGCATTATTAGCATTTCGGGACCAAGCAGGAAATACGGTGTATAAGAACTTCCTTTTTGCAGTGATTGTAAATGTCTATGGTTTCGGACAGCTTTGAATTGGGAAACCGAAGGATTATAAGATTTCTGTGCCACTGAAAGAACAAGACCAAAGTTGTCGATGGCATCCCAAAAATTAAATATTTACTGGACTTCTTGATTCAGACAGTCAGGTTTTCTGGTTGCCGAAAAGGCAGACATGTCAGTTAAACCCTTTTCGAACCTTTCTAGGTATATGCGTGCAAAATAAATCCGCAACTGCATAGACGTAAGAGTATGGCCATTTAAAGGCATATTACGGGTAGGCCTGGGTAGGCCGGTTGGGAGAATTGGTCCCTACTTCTGCCTGATGTCTGGAGACATGAATGAGTGTGTGCGACATATTATGTGTGAGTATGGAACTGAATTATTCAAGGAGAGGAATATTTGGAGTAAACGAGTGTGATCAAGAATGGATAGAGCAAACGTTGAAGAGTGAATGTTTTATCACTATAAGGAACGTGGGTAGATTCCTCAAGTTGTCTTTGACTCACAAGAGAAATTTGTTTAGTTTTAAGTGATCGTTCTAATTATTTTTTATAAGTAATGAACTGAAAGAAAAAAACGGTCCTCAGCCGGGATTTGAACCCAGGACCCTCTGCTTACAAGGTAGGCGCTCTTACCATTTGCGCTACCGAGGGGCTTGTGAACAGAGTTGGCAAACCGGTAAGTCCCTTGTGTAAAGTGCCATCTGTGTATTATTATCGTTCTAATTATTTTGTACATTTTTCTTTGTATTGCCACGGCCCCTGGGCTTTTAGAGTAATAAATATCATATTATATCATATATTCGTTTCTAGGTTCCCGGAATGGTCCCAGGGTAAATGGCAGGACACAATGATCAAGGACGGTTTTATGGAGTATAAGGACCAGAGAAACTTTAGGACGTTTTCCCTTAAATGCCTTGATGGAAGGGACGGGAAATATTTGGTCTACGGAAGGACACAATGGTAAGTTGTGTCCTATTAGTATTATATTCGGTGCCAAAGTAAGGTCGTTCGCAGAAAAAATGGTCTATAAATGGTTAGTATTGCATATGAAGTCTATCAGACTACACTGTAAAAAAAATAAAAAAAATTGCAGTATTTGCTACTGCGGGATTAATCTTATCTCTAAAAAGATAAATTTTATCTCTAATTCGGATTAATCTTATCTCAGTAGAGATAAGATTAGTCCCAGTAGCAAATACTGTAGTTAACTTTAATCCTTACTCGGAGAAACTTTTTACAGTGTATGCCTTACTTTCCTAAGTTCGAAGCTAAACCAGGATCTAACGGAAAAGTACAGACAATCAGCTAGGCCTTCAAGAAAAGAAATATTCGAATGTTATTGTTGCTAATTGTTGTCATAGAAGGACAGAACTAGCTTTGATGTGCTACACGCAGTTTGTTTACACACCGATCGATGTGAACTTAACAGGATGAATTGATAACCTTAAACACATTGCACTCGGATTTATATCCGAACAACTTGGTCGAGGTCAAAGGTTCATAATATTAAATGACTCAAAGTTTAAATGCCAATTTATATGTCATAGCGCACTGGTTACTCATATTACAATAACAACAAAAACAAGGCTCAAACTTCCTACATTACTCCGGGAAAATAGAGTGTTCATCAGTTATTTGTTTGACCTCGCTGATGGGTGGAGATATATGACAGACAGCCTTTTGGCGGCATTCTGGTGCCATAAATCGATAATGCATTGCATTGAGCTTGTGCCCACGTCATAGATCATGTCATAATGTGATGTAATTTTCCACTTACATTGATAGTTAAGAACCATGCCAGGGACTCGCTCTGCTCGGCTACTTTTTTTTTAAATTTTTGTGTACGAATATGTGTGATACGCATTTATTTAAAGCTTAACGGAAAAGCCAGTTTTATTTGTATCTTGGATTTGATTACACTGAGTTATTTTGTCACTGTTAAGGCATTTTTTTTAAATTTTGTTTAGGGTCGTCTCTAATAGAGACGTTTAAATATGTACCGTGGCCCGACAAAACGAAGTTCACCCCGACGCGGAGAATTGGAATTTCACCAAAAGCGTGCATTTCAATAGAAATTGAAGCGAAGCTCAGGAACTGTTCGGTTTCGGACTGTAAGGTCACCTCTGAAGAAAGCCCAGTGCGACCAGCGACCAGTGTGCGACTAAAAAAAGATTTATTTTTCGGCAATCGTTTACCATTGTATAAAGTTGCTAAATACTTCAAGCATAAAGGCATACACACAGAGATACCACAAGTCCGAAATAAAGCTTCATTCGATGAAAATCGAGTATATGATTAGCGAAGCAAAGAAGTAACGCATTTTCATAGGTTCTTCAAGCCTATTAAGTGAATAAGTGATGGGGAAATTGGGGAACTGTCGTATCTCAGCCATATGTATTTAAACTTAGAGAAACTCACAGCTCCCTGCGGTACCGATTTGTAGCCCCGGAAGCCACCATACAGCGAGTCAAAAACGGCTTAAAGCCCAGGGTTGGTCACCAAGAACCAGGGTGTACGAGTTACTTTGGGTTACTCGGGGTTACTTTGGGTTACTTTTGGTTACATTGGGTTACTTTGGGTAACATTGGGTTACTTTGAGATACTTTTGGGTTACTTTCCAGGGTGTACGAAGTTACTTTTGGTGACCAACCCTGGCTTAAAGCCGTTTTCACATTGACGTGTCGTTGCGTATGCGTTTATCTTCTCTTGCGCACCGGTTACGTAGCGTATCTTTCTCACCTGCTTACGTTTTCCTTTCTCAGTTTCTTCTGATAAATGTTCATTTCTTTTGTCATTATTAAGTTTTCTTCATCATTACTGAAAATCTGACACGTATGCGTTGACGCAACGCAAGAATAGGACTTGGCTTTATTCTTGCGTTTTATTTGTCTGCGTAAGCTCTGCGTTGCGTCCCGCAAGCGCGGCGCAGAGGTTGTGTAGCTCTGTGTGACAGCCTCAACCGCGTCAGTGTGAAAGCGGCTTAACTCCTCGGCCGTAATGTGCACAGCCCGTAAATCCACTCCCGTGCATTTTGCATCTGAATAGAGTAACTTTAGCATTATTCCATCAAATCACCTTAAGCCCACATCATTTGGTATGGGATTACCCATTTTCCACCCCATAAATTTCCTTTGAAGATAATCCAACGAGTTGTTAGAGGGCGCACGATCCCTGAAATCGTGATGAATTGATCGTTTACAGTACATTAGTGGTGGTTTTCTTCTCTTAGGTTTAAAGTTACAATGGAAGGTATTTTGGGGGAATGTGGGAGCTACTGCGTTAGGAGGGTATTAGTGCAGGCAGGGCCGTATCCAGGGGGGTGTAGGGGGTTGACCCCCCCCCCCCCCGAAACATGCAAAAATAATCATTTTTATAGGATTTTCCCTCCGATCCATGTCTTTTTTGTATTTTTTTGTCCGACCCGCAGGCAATCCCCCCCCCCCCCAGAAAGGCCCCCGAAATGAATTCCTGGATACGGGCCTGAGTGAATTTATTTGCGGGTGGGGAGCGGGTAGGACCTAATACATATCTTACAGTAAAACAAGAACATCAGTAGTTAAAGCCTGTAAAAAATGATTGTTTTTTTATACTTCCGGGGGGGGGGGGGCCCTTTTCTTCTGGATACGGCCTTGTAGTGAGGTAGGGGGCCAGAAAATTCAAGAGCAAGAAAATACAAGGCAGCGTTGCGCCCATCTGTCGTCATGACCATTGGAATTCTGCGCGGTATTATCAGACTTGTCATTTAGAAAGAAAATAATGGAATAGTTTATGTCTTTCTTTGGATAATAATATAACGATACATAGCAAAATCTATTTATTATCAAACTGAATTGAATATAAGTTTTATTTTTGTGATAGTGTGGAATACTGTAGGCCTTCGTTCTGCTTTGAAGCACAACTATTACTAGAAATTATCTTTTCCCGATAAAATATTCCATATGTATCGTTTAAAAGAAAAAACAAAAAAAACGCCAGCCATACTCGCCCTGTGAAATTATCTCAATAGAGACATGATTAATCCCAGTAGCAAACCTGGAAGATTTTGTGTTTTACGGTGTTGTTAAAAGTTGGAAAAGTCAAGCAAAAGAAAACGAGTCCGAAATACAAGATAGACAAGATAGACGAAATACGAAGTCTTCCAAAACGAAAAACAAATGTCCAAGCTTCTCGCGCCCTTATTGAAAGAGTTATCGGCGGACCTTGAAGTTGATAGTAACTAATAGTTACTATTACTAGAAGGGTGGAACACGCTCGCAATGGAATGGATCTTTCTGAAGCTTATAATTCTTTCGGGGAACGAAAGATAACATAAAAGCAGATTAAGTAACGAGGGGTCCTTTAAGGAAATTTTGGAACAACAAAGACAGGTATATGTGAGACGTGACGGATTCAACAAAAATAGATTGGTATGTACCGTATCCTATATCCCCCCTCACCCCAAATCCAATACAATCCACAGACTAGTATTATATTAAATTTTCTTTTAAGTGGCGACGAGTTTCATTCGTGCATGTGGGTGGAGAGACGAAGCGTCAACGTAATGGAGCTGCAGTTTGGTCTAGAATCTTCCATTCTTCCCAACAGATCGCTCTGTAACGAAGGGAAGTTTCTAGAAAACGCTTGGACTACTCAAGGACGTAAGTACCGAGTTTATTCGTCTTTCTGTTTATATATGTATATATACGTGTATTTAAAAGCCAGTTGCCATATGCACAACTACAAACACAAAAATAAACAAAAAAGAATAACAATAACACTCAACATGTTCAAGTCGCTGCCTTCCGCGCCCCCACGCCTTTCTATATAAAGCAACATATGTACTGAATGATGCCGGCTAAACAACGGTTCAGTTCAGTTTTATTAAAATCAAAATAAAGGAACAAAATAAGTGTCGACCCCTACAAAGCTCCATGGCCCGTTACATAGGGGTTAATACCACAATAATTAACGAATGAACGAGTCTCTTAACTATTACAATAAAATAAAAATAGAACAATTGAAGAATTTGTTTTATTTTTACTTACCGCCCCATCATCAAAGTTCACCTCTAAGTTTACGCCGATCCCCCACAATCAATAATTTTCGACAAATAAATAAATAAAATAAAATAAAAAAATACTCAAGCCTAGCATCCAGAGATGTCGCCCTACCCTCATTATTGATCTTACCTATTTCAAAACACAAAATATATGGTGACAAAGACCAAAGAACAAAGACCAAAGGTTCGGTAGGACCCTAGAAAGGAATATTTTTTTGTCTTCCTAATAGGCCTGCAGACAGTTGGGTCTTGAAGATTTTTAGACTCTACCGACCGACGTTAGCATGTAAAATCATCCTTTTGATATTTTAACCAGATCCAGTGGGTATTAATATTGGTGAAAAGCAGATCAAACAATCAGATTCAGAGCGCTCAGTGTTCAAAATCAAGGGCGTAAGTAGGCCGAGCTATTCATCTATTATTGCAGTATCTCGGTATTTATAATAATAATAATACAAAGCAAGAGAAAAGGCTTTCGTCTCTAAATAATTCTAAGAAATTTTGAGTGGCCGAACTGATCAGAGTTAGAAATCACATCAACAATGCACTTGAAACTATTGATTGATTCAGCATTAACCGCATCTTCGGTAAGGCTGTTCCATGGATCCATAATTCTGTTGATCTAGGTTGCGCGATATTTCGGTTGTACGATTATGTCGGACAAACAGTGCACTGTCAGAAGTTCCATAAGAGATCACCTAAGGATGCGTGATTTCAACAGATAACACTTAGGATGTTAGCTGTTATGTGTTTCAAACGTTACGTATTAAAACCTCATTCATACAAAAGAGCCGAAACACCGCCAAAAAAGATCTGTTGACTTTTTTGTTTGGCATCATGATATCTTAAAATATGCAGATGCTGTTTTGGTGGTTTTCGGCTCTTCCTGGCAATACTAGTTATCCGTAATTTTCTAACGCGTTAAGTTCGAAAAAAACATAACAGCTAATATTCTGAGTGGTATCTGTTGAACCGCGCATCCTTGTGTTATCTCTTATGAAAGTTATGACAGTGTAGTAAAACGAAAAGAATAAAAGAAAAAAGGAAGGTAACTTTTAGCCCTATATAGACTGTGACTGAATCATAAAGGGAAAATTGTTGAAAGTAAACATATCGAGTACGGTAGTCCGAAGTGACAGTAGGTGTGGCATCGCACCTATACGCGCAGACGGACCGGACAACCCCTTCTGATATCTAAGGGTCAAATTATGCTACAGTAGTTATTCCCGGTCTTCGTTAATTTAATTAAATTAACCTAGAATTCGAAAAACATATTTTTGTTTCATAAAGCTACACTAGAAGTTCAGTACTTTAAGTCTTGTTTGTAAATCAATATCAAAGACTTATAAACTGACTGGATTGGTGCCATGGTGTGGGTACTCCCTTGATAAATCGTGCTGCTTTTGAAAATTTTGGCCGATCAGTTGCCAGTTTTCATTCGGCAAGCCGATATCGGTGGTGCTCCATGCGCCCTCGATAACCATGACGAAGGACTTCCTAGACCAGGCATTGACTTTAACTGTTGTAATCTACTATTTTGTATGTAATAACTTGTCAACTTCCACAGTTGCAACTTGCCGAATGATAAGCTTGTCTAACGGAACAAAAATCGTCAAGTGCTAGACGTGTCTGATAAAAACTTGTCAACTGATATGTTGTCTTTGAAATTACAAGAGCTGTTGATTGTGAGTTGCATTGTGCCCAGCTGCATGGCAGCAAAAAAGGAATCGAATGGAGCCTCTGCCCTTTGCTAACACTGTGTACGGCTAACCCTCTACCGCTACCCCCCCCCCCCTCCTCTAACTCCGCGCATGTCCCTACCCCGCATGCTCTGCTTATACCCCTTAAATTCTCAGGACTCAAAGCGATTCATTCAACTCCAGGGTTGGAAGCCCGCCAAGAAACCCCTTGTCCGATGGCTGGGGAATATGAGGGCGTCCTTCCGGACGCGGAGGGTCTCTGTGCAAAGCTGTACTCTGACTGCAACAATCCGGAAATCATGTTTTACACCGTTTCGAACTGTTTCAACAAGTCGGAAATTTATGAAGGTGAGTGTGTATTACGTACTTTTACAGAGCAGCCTACCGGAAAACTGAAAATCCTGTTTAGCGATACATTTCGAGAGATCTGGAAGGACGGTAAAAGAAAATTCCGCGCCTTCTTTTCCTTTGGTTCTGTGCCAAAATTTGCATTCTGAGGCGCTGATTTTCGCTTGCTTGAGTCGATCTCATGTGTCTACAGCGTGGTTGACAACAAAAACACTACCGCACCAAGGCAGTTTTGAATATCTCGCCAACCAAATTCATTCCCAGAAAATGTTTTCACGGAGACGACCTTCTATCTAGAATGATGGAATAGGTATTACCTCTTGGGAATCCTCGTTTTTGATTGCAAACATAGTAGGAGGGTTTCTTTGGGAATCCTCGTTTTTGATTGCAAACATGGTAGGAGGGTTTTCGCGAAACCTCGGAATCACTTTCCGGCGAGCGAAGCACATCGCGAAAACTGTGAGAAAGCGATTTCTGGAATAACTTTCCACTTCCCCGCTGGACTGATGGCGAAAACGCCTGGAAAGTTGATATCGCCCGGAAAATATTGAATTACAAAGTATTTTGAATAAATATGGTTCACTAAACGGTTCTTTGATTCTTTTACATGCCATCGAAGTTACCGTAATAACGCTTGCCGTTTTTCTTTATTTATTAGTGATACTTGCACTGTTTTTTCTCTACACCTTTGAAATTCCCGCCGAAACATTCAACTTTCCACGGAGCTTTCCACTAACCTCGTAGAATCACTTTCCGGGAAAGCTGCTTCAGTTTCCAAAGCGCCCAAAAACCGGGTGGGAAAGCTCGGCAACTTGCTGAAGTAGCGCGAAAACCATTGGAAAGTGATTCCGACTTTGCTTTCCAGCTCGCGAAAACCCTCCTGTTACCAAAAGCAGTGAAATTGCGAAAATTGCTGTCACATATGCTTTAAACAACTAAGGTTCGAATTGAAGTAGATAACAGCTTGACCACAGTAACTTCAGGGTAGCCATGCGACTGGCAATTAAATCACGGAAATATAAAGAAAGAGAAAATCGTACATTTTGCTTGACAGTGACACACGACCGCTATCCAGACTTCCTGTACTTCTAATATGAAACGGTGCAGGGGTCTTAAGCTCTCTGTGTTTGAGTGTACTGTATTTAGTCGATGGTATGTTCAGCACCCGAGCCCAGAAACGTTGTAGGGTCAACTTCCCTGGACGCGGAGCGAGTTTTCCTGTCCGTATGAAAAATATTTGTATGTGTAGCCTATATGTTTAATATATCTTTCATGTTTCTGGATCCCAAAACGCAAGTGGAGGGATACCCGTGACTTCGTAAAAGTTGTCATTTTGTCCGTCTGTCAGCGCGATAACTCTAAAAGGGAATGAGATGTTTTGATGAAACTTGGTGTGAGGATTCTTTGCGTCAAAGACAGGTCGATTTCGTGGATGGGTTCTGTGGCCCTACAATTATGGGTGGGAGAGGGGTTTAGATTAAGGGACGAAAAAATGTTTGTTAACAGCCTATGAGCTTGTCAATTTAGGGGGAAGAAAACATCCTGAACACGTACATGAAAATCATTTTCTCGCCGGACAATTAGTTCGCCCGGGTCTGGCTGAAACCGGAAAATAAGTAGAGGCAAAAGTCTTATTAAAGTTGATTAGATGTTCGAATTAGGGGTAAGAATACATGTTGAAACTCAAATGAAATGAATTTTCTCGACGCACAAGTAATTAGCCCGGAATCCGGTAAGAATCGGAAAATTTGTTAAAAATAAAAAAATTTAATCGAGGTTAATTAGATGTTCGGTTTAGGGGTAAGAAGACATGTTGAATCCGGTGATTGATTATTAGTTCGATGTGGCATGCTGAATCCGTATATGAAAATTATTTTCTCGCCGGACAAATAGCTAGCCCGGAATCCGGACAAACGAACTATTTGAAGGTATATCCAGAACTGGAAAACTTGTTGAAGCTTAAGTTTTATCTAAAGTCGATTAGAGGTTTGATAAAGAGTAAAGAAATATGTTGATTAATTTTTTAGCTTGAGGTTTTCCCCGAAAAAAGTAGTTCGCCTGGAATCCGGACGAAACCGGAAATTTGGCAGAAGTAAGGCATGAAGTTCTTATCAGTTTCGACAAAGGAGATGTTACGCATAAGGGTAAATACACATGCTAAACCATATCTGACCTTGGTTTCCTCAGATGATTAACCACTGGCCTTAATCTGTTTCTAAATTTCAATAGTAAAAATATTGAAGGAGTCTGGCGAAGACCAGATACTAATACCCAATTGTCTGCATTAAAAATTAAATTTTTGGGATTCTATCGAAACGGTCTTGTTATTTTTCCGGTCGGATACGAAAACGGTTCGAAAACCAGATTTTCTAAACCTCCGAATATTCCAACTTAGTCCGGCTCTTAAAGGCGACATAAAAACAGAGGAATATGACCCAGTCCCGGCTTTTTAGCTTTTGTACACCTTTTATGCAAATAAAAAGAAATTAACACGCTAAAACTAGCCGCACATCATAAGAGTATAATAAAAGACTACAGCGTTGTACAACCTGATTGACTGTCCTAAAATGGGAAGACATTTGTGTAGGCCTAGCTAAACTACAACACAATATTAACGACGAAATGAAATAACTCAAACATTATAAGAAAAGAAAGAAATATGGAAAAAAGTAGTGGTTGGCAGTATTCATTCGTGTATTAGAAGCAAAACAAGAGGGACACACACAATAAACTATCCGAACAAAGAAGTTGCGCATTTTTCATATGGTGTTAATTATCGGTTCTTTGTATCCCTTGATGTCAGGGATGGCTACATTCTTATTGTCCTGTTTCAAGGAGTTATCAGCCCTTTGATTACTTAACAACTGCTTGGTTTCTTCTCGGCTCCAGGTTGGATTACTTTTTACACCGGATGCGGTTTTTTTATTTTATTTTATTTTGGTTTCGTGTCTTTCCGAATACATTTACTCGGTTGTGATTGTATCTCCTAATCATCACATTGCCCGCAATGAAGCGATTTGTGTCACATGCAAGAGTTTCATTAGTGGGATTGTTGCTGTTTTTTATGTTTCCCGACCGACGCCCATATTGGAATGCGGCGTCTCTTTTTATTTTGTAGCTGATTGTGTTGAGATCCTGGAATAATAGTATTCCGGAAGTCATTTTTTTCTAACACTCTTGGGTGCTTCCTCAGAAAACATACGTTTTAAATAAATAATGAATAAACATTAACCCTAGGTTCACACAGAGCAAATCGTGGCGATGAACGAGATTTTTCAATCGCAGCGACAGAAGATTTGTATCGCCTGGATGTTCACACTGGATTTTCGTCGGCAACAGAATTTAACGCGAAAAGTAATAAAAATAACTAAAAATAACCGTTAAAATAATTAAAATATTAAAAATTAATTAATTTGTCTAAAAGTGAATCATCAAAAGGGCCGTCCATGTTGCTGTTGCGTGCATAAAATCGTACTGTCGCCCGATTAAAGTTGAATTTTCCCAACATTGAAAATCGCGTGACGAAGCAATAGAAATCGCCGAAAATCTCGGCGACGGCCGATTTTGCCTCCTAGGGTAAAGCACAACTCTTACTAGAAATGATCTTTCTACTATGAAATGGATTAGAAATTATGTTTTTCGAAATAAATATTACTTTCCACCTGAATTTACCGATTTTTTTCTGAGGACTCTATTCAGCCTTCCTGCTCTCCGATGCCGGTGGCCGGGCGCAAAACATTTGAAAAGGGAATACAACATGGTTAAAAAGTTCCAAAACTAAGCGAATGAAATCCCTCGACCCTCTAAATAGCCTCTATCCAGCAATTAAGCAGAAGTTAAGTAGTTATTAATATTTTTTTCTGTCTCTCTTGTTTGCATTATGCCGTGCCAATTTAAAATGTTATTTTTGTGTTGTTCATTTTTTTTTTCCTTTTCCTTTTTCTTTTTTGTTTATTTTTCTTTTCTTATATTCCATCAGTGACATTTTTATGTAAAGATGGGTAATAAATATATTCATTCATTCATTCAAAAGAAGTCAAAAGCAGAAGATTCTCATATCCTTTAGTGAAAGAGCTGTCAGCGAACGTTGAAGATTATGGCAAACCTTGCGTTGTGTGAAGCGCAAAACTCGGCACGGCCGAAAAAGTGCTAAAAATTCTAGAGACAAAACGAAAGAATGAAGAAATGTGGGTATCCTAGAAGCTTATACTTCCATAAGAGAGCTAGGTATATTATAAAGGGCAAAATTAGCAAGAGGGGTCTTTTAAGTCAATATCATCAGTATCATTTTTCTTTGATTTGTACTGGGGAAATGCTAGAAACAAGACGGTCACGGAGATTGAAAATATTTTTGGAAAATACTTTGATGCTTCCTCGTAAACTGTGTCTGAGGCTTAGGGCACGACGAGGAGACAATGAGGGTGGGAGTTTGGAAGAAATGATATCACATATTTTGTTTCTGCCAAGGTCTAAGTTAGAAATAGGATTGCAGTTTCTTTCTGCTAATAGTAAATAAACAAAACTCGATTTATCGTTTCAAAGTTACTGCCTTGGGTGGTGTTAGAAAACCTTCCAGCCACCCCAGAAAAGCTAAATTTTGGCTGTCACGCACCCTTCCTCACAACTGTGGTATAGGACTTAGGAGTTTGTCCGCTGGGGGACCAACTTCATTGAAAATCTGCAGCTAATTGATCATAGTCTATCATTTCGCTAGATCGTCAGCTTGAACTGAAGCGAACCAAACGTACAAACTTAAATCCGGACCGCAAGGAGATAATCCGGCCGGAGTTATCCGACGACTCCCCTTTCTACCGGAAGGTTGAACTCATCGAACCGGAGATCCTTGAAGGTACATTCGTGTTGCGCACCAGTGCATGAATGCACAATCACTGTTATGTCCTGTGAGCTTTTATGTCGATGAATTTGTGCACAGAAGATGTACAGTATTCGTTTTGTTACAGCCCATATATATATGTGGTTTGTTTATTTGTGACCCGACACGAGAAATGGAGGAGTAAAAGGAAAGAAATGATGGTTTCTATTGGTGTTCAAGTTTTTTTTCTGGATATGTTCTGTGAGGTTTTGCACCATGTCACAGAAGAACAAAACACGTTTGTGCTTGTTCACAGTTATCACGTTTGTGCTTTTGTTTGTTGCATCACCCAAGGTCTTCAGGCTTGTGTCAGCCTGAGCAGATTCGATGCCTTTGTATCCTATCCCTGTGGCCATCAAGACCAGCGCCCATATCCCAGCCTCTTCATTTTTTTTTTTTATATTTGAACCTAACATACTTCTTAGTCATTTTTTTGCATCATCATATTTCCGTTTTCTTCACCAGAGACGTCTTCATTAGTTTTTCATGCAGGTGCGTGTTGACGTCACGCAGATGCGTGTTGACGTCACGCAGATGCGTGTTGACGTCACGCAGAACGGGTGTAGGATCGATATGAGATTTGACAGGCACGAGGTCACGCCCTAAGGCTTTTTTATACGCTTTCGCGCGCGAAAATACGCACGCAAAATTGGCATCACTATGGTGTAACCTGCAATCGATGCATCAAAGTTCAGAGCGACGGAGGAAACTCGCATCCGAATGCGAAAATCCTACCGTGTGATCATGTACCTTAAAGGACATCTTGCACTACATTGTGTTTTTGACATTCCGTTCTGAGGTAGTTGACTACTTTAAAACTTAGTTAGGCTTGCAGAAAATTACCCATGGCTTTGGTTGTTTTTAGCCTATTTCCGTGTTCTTTGCCTCGGGGAATCTCGGCAAACTTTGCATAGCCTGTTTTCGGACCAATACGTTTCTCCAGAAGAATGATCGAGAGCCTGTTACGTCACGTAAAGAGAACAAACGTGGCAAGCGTGATAATCAGTGTAATGCTAAGAGGAGATAGGTTACATTTATGAAGTGAAGTATCTTGGGAACGAGAACGGATAGAAATATTACTGAAGCAGAATGTCCTTTAATGCAAAAAGACCGAATAACAACAGGGAAGGGTAGCCCATAAAGCCGCTTTCACATTGACGCGTCGTTGCGATGCGCTGCTTATGCGTTTATCTTGCGCTGCGCACAGGTTGCGTAGCGTATCTTTCACACCTGCGTGACAAGCTTTCACGCTGGATGTGTATTTACGTTTTCCTTTCTCGGTTTCTTATGCTGAAGTCGCGTTTCTTTCATCATTACTAAGTTTTTCTTCATCGTTAGTAGGTTTTCTTCAGTTTGTCTTGAAAAACTTCCGTTTTTCACTGAAAATCTGATGCGCATGCGTCGACGCAACGCAAGAATAGGACTTGGTTCTATTCTTGCGTTGCATTTTATTTGTCTACATAAGCTCTGCGTTGCGTCACTGAAAGCGCGACGCAGAGGTTGCTTAGCTAAGTGTGAACGCCTCAACGCCTCAGTGTGAAATTGGCTTAATGGTTTCTTTTTTCAGAACGGGAGTACCGGTGTATGGGCCAGTGGATCGAAAACGGACTGACATATACTTACACGCAACGAAGGGATATGGCCGGATACGAATGCTTCGTAGGGTTCATCATTAGTGACGATGAACTTTCAATCAGGGAAGCCGGAGATCACTGTCAAAGGGACGTGGATCCTCGAACGTTCGGCATGAAGCTAAAGCGAGTTGGTGAGTACCCCCTATGGATTAAGAGTAATGGCCGGGCCCCACTATGGACAAATCTGTTAGTAAATAGTTTTTTAGACTTTTTTATAGGACCTATCTTACCTATAATATTAATGCAACCTACTTCCGTAATCACTATATTTCTAAACCCGGAGACCCCAATTTCGTACGGTACATTCTAACCCCTCTAACAAAACCACGCTGATTTGCTACCTTCGATGTGTATCACGCTGTCGATGGTTGTCTGTGAAAACCTTTCCCACCAGAAAAAACGGTTATGTAAATTGTTTCCCTGTTTTCGCTACAAGTCAACGGTCTCGGAAAGGGCTTAAAACAGCCAAAGCCGTGGGTTATATTGGTTAAAAGCACAGTCTAGTTTTAAAGTATTCAAATATTTTAAAATACTATAAGTTGAAGAGTAAATAGTGCGAGGGGTCCTTTAAGAATGGTTTTTAAGACGTTTGAGACAATCCTCTCTTATTGGGGGCTCACAGCGAATTAAAAACGGGAGATGGATTATGCCATTCCAAGATTTTATGAACGGTTGAGAGAGGAAAGCTTAAAAACTGCTGAAAACGGGTCTTAAAAACCGATTTACGAACAGATGTGTCCATAGTGGGAGAGAGAGAGATCGGTATATTTAGAAACTGTCATAGCATAACTAAATTCAGTTTCTTACAAATTATAAATAACAATATATAAATTATAAACACATACTGCGATTCAGCATTGAAAATCGAAGTAAAAAAGGGCACAAACCAGTTCCCGGAACGATCGAAGTAAAAAAGGGCACAAACCAGTTCCCGGAACGATTAGTGCGGACTTTAGGGGGTAGAAGTTTATTTTTAGTTAGATTACTGGGAGGGGCTGTATCCGGTAGCAGTGACCGGTGGCTCGTATTGGATAGGACAGATTTACCAAGCTGCAAAATTAGGTGTTCAAGCCGGACTTTAAGCGGTGGTAAATTCAGTTTCACAAGGGCGTAAGGTATGTCGCGGTTTCCGAGTATAATCCTTGTTGCTCTTTTCTGGACGGACTCTATGTCGTGCATAATAAAGAAGATCCTAAACTTTTTTATTGGTGCCGGGCGGCGATATTTTATCACTTCTTGGCAGGGGTCGACGCGAACAGTGATGCATCAGGTCTTCTGAATAGCGCTAAATAGGTTGATATTAGGGGGAAAATGGAGAATTTCGCGGACGGTCAGGGATGGCGAATATTTTGTCCCCCTTGCCCATCACTCTACAGGAGAGCTACTAATCCTCGAATTTACATAACCTTGAAATTAGCCTAAAGTAAATTTCTTTCGTGTCCTAACTAGTTCCGAACTGTCAAAATAAAGAATTCAATAACGTAGGACATAGTCAGGACTGCAAAGAAATTGCCTTCTAACATTTTCAAGGCGGGTGGGTAAGATTTTTATTTTCGCTAATGGCCATGTCGAATTCGTAAAATATGAAGTAACTTTTCTCGAACAGGTATGTAATGGATATCTTCCGATGTCCCCTATGTAGTTAGACTATGACCTTTGTCGAGGTGGATCCAGTATTGAAACAATCTCCGCAGAGGTGATTTGGCCTCTAAAAAACAAACAAAAACAATAACGTTCAGAAAGAAATAAAAATATTACAGGAAACAAAATTTTTTATTATGACAGTTATTTTACCTCCATTCCGGTTGATATCGGAATAAAACCTTGATGGCCATTTAAGAATAGGGACCTCAATGCGCCTGGTAGATATTTTTCAGAACCTTCCTCGCCTTCGGCTCGGATAGGTTATTTTCAATGGCCGTGTCGGTGTTATCTACCGGTATGAACCAAATATTTGTCTGGTCACGCCGAATATCATGAATGGAAGGAAGGATACCTGTTCCCTAACTGTAGCCTACTTACTCGCTCATCACGCACTAATACTCAAACACGTCAGTGATCCTCGGGAAGAAGGAGTAAACGTCTCCATAACGACTCAAACTCAAGACTCAAATCCTGTGTCAAAAAATCACAGCGATCTTTGGGAGCAGCTGTGACACCACTTCTGCCTTTCTTCCGCTAGGTGCCTGGAGAGACCGGAGATTTTGCATCGGCAAGGAGAGATAGTCATCACGCACTAATTCTTTTTCAGGGTCATGCCTTTCTCCACGTGTGCCCTCTACTGCTGTACATATACCTGGCCGTGAATCGAGGCCAAGCAAACCTTCGCAGACGACGAAAACGTGGGGACAGCCGTTCGGTAAGTGTAGAATCGACTATTATTTATCGCTTATTTTCGTCGAATTTATATTTTTTTTTTTAATGAAGTAAATTTCCTCTGGAGGAAATTTTCTTAAAGGACACCTGGATGAAGACTACCAAGAATCATCCCTATCTGTATAACTTCCGCTAACATTGCCTGCAAAAAAACCAATCCAAATACGAAATAGTGTTTCCAAGCTATGATTTTTGCTCGATTTTGCATCTGTCCTTATTTCAGTACCGAACAATTTTAGAAATGAACAAATGTCTCCAATCATCCCTTCTTGTGGAATATTTTTAAACCAGTTAAGCCCAAACGTATATCTAGAAGAAATTCCAGTACGATCCGGCCAGCGCTGTACAAGATTTGAATGAATTGCGCTTTTTGTCTTGGAGTGTGCATGTGCAAACCTCCAGAAACGAACATCCCTATTTTGAAAACGTCACGCTCAGGAGAAGAATGCTCTCCGTGGACATGTCTGTAAATGTATTCTCCATGGTGTGTTCAAGTATGGTTCCGTTGTTCAGGTGTCCTTTAAGAACTTCCTGTTACCAAATTAAATAATGTCCAAAGTGCTCTGGACCTTCAGTTTCAAAGACCGACGCGCTACGAACTGAACCTGCGAGGGCCAAAACCTAAGGCGTATTCTCGCCGTTTCCCGAGGACTCCACTCGAGGAGTCCCCGCGTTTTTGTTTGTCCCAGGGACTGACTCCCCGTATCTCGCGAGTCCCCATGGGCGGGGGAATGCTCCGATTAATCATCACCATCATCAAAAAGGACTCCCTTTCAGATTCGGAGGGGAATCAATTTTTGCTGGTGTTGGTGCAATGTAAAATTAAATGAAAACATTAAGAATAAGCAAACCTTAAAGCACAATCGACACTTCTAATGCTTTACTTTGCATTAAATGCTTCACAAATAAACATTTCCGACTTCTTTTAGAAGGCGCTACGAAAATCGGCCATTTTCTTGTTATCCCTTGTCTTTACCTCTCTGGCGTTTCGGCGATCCAAATCTTAGCAGCTGGGATATCGTGGCAGGAAATTCAAAAACTCCCAGCAATGCTTGGTAGGAAAGGATATATTTGAGATGTCACGGAAGTCAAGCGGCAGATGCAGTTTACCTGATTGTTCTAGTGTTTCATCAGAAGTTCCATGGCTTAAAGTGCCTATTGAAAGTTTTTCTTTGTGGAATAGTGTTGTGAAGAATAATTAGCTTGCTTTATAAAAATGTACCAGAATATGCAATAAGCTTATAAAAAATAACATAGCTACAAAAATCATTCAAAAACAAATAACCTATTCAAATCTGAATTATACAAGCTGACTTATGCATATAATAAAGATCTACTAAGTATTATAAGAAATATCACTTTTATCTTTGTCCAAGCTAGTAAATTCAGCATGTACTGGCCCAAAAAATTACGCTTTGAAATATCACAGAGAGGAAACTGTTGAAAAAGCTGCTGATCTAGGGGGTATTCATTGTTCCTAGGTTGTTACAGAGTGAGATTGGAGTAGTTTGATGTGCCCATTGAACTTTAAATGAAGTGGATCCAGACTAATTGCGTCAACTGCATATTTTATTTTCTAACAAAATCCATTTTGGAAGCATTCCCCCTGTTCTCGCTGTTTCTGTACGCGGAGTCCGTGTGGAGTGACTCCCTCTATTGTCGTCGTTCCCTTCGATTCCCCGAGGAGTCCTGGGGTATGGCGAGAATACGCCTCTAATCTGTCTGTAAAGTTTAGCGGAAAAGGGCCGAGATAGGACAATCTAGTGACCCATCACTCATTCACTTAGAGAGGCTTGAATGTTTGATAGGAAAAGGGAAAGTTTGAAAATTTTAAGGTATTTTGTTTTTTAGATTTTGGAAAATGTGAAACTAAAATTTATTTGTTATGATGAAAGTGTAAGTGACGTTAAAGTAGGGTAAACTGTTAGGTATTTTTGGTATTAACGTCACTGAGTTGGAGGTGGAGATGTAGCCACTGTTTTAGTTCAACCTAAAACAAGAAAAATGGAGAAAGAAGCTACGCGGGATTAAAAAAAAAGAAAAGAAAAAAAAGAGGCTTGAAGACCCGATGGAAATGCGTTACTTCGTTGCTCCACTATTCATGATAATCTATTTTGTGGAATTTCCGTGTCGGATTTCTGGTACCTCTGTCCTCTTGTACCTGTGTTGCATGCTTGACGAAAACGATTTATGAAACGTAAGTGTTCATGCAGTGATTTGCTTAGCAGAATCCAAATAATTCAGTATATTCAATTAGATGATACAAAAATAAGTTGGCTTTCAGTTAAACTTTAAAGGACATCTCGTGCTATATAGTGTTTTTTTGTAGCTGTTCTTGAGGTAGTTAACCACTTGACAACTAAGCTATGCTTACAGAAAGTTACACGCGGCTTCGGCTGTTTTTAGCCTCTTTCCACGGACCTCGCATTGGATGACATCTTGGCAAAATTTGCACAACCGGTCTCCGGACGAATAAGCTCCTCGGAAACTATGGCAAATTTGCTCCAGAGGGAAAGTTCTTAAGAACTTCCTGTTACGAAGAGCCCAGTTTTGAGATTTCCTAGTAGGAAGTATTTGTCAACGGTCTTCCTCTTTTCTCAGGTCGATCAATCTCTGTTGTTCAAAATCATTTCGAACGGTAATATTTGTTATTTCATAAGGCATATTATATATAATAATGTTTCTATATCGTCAGACAGTTTAGTGATTAAAACAAAAATTGCAACAAAGACTTTAAAGTTTAAATAAAGAAAATTGTTTTTTTTTCTTTAAATTCGCCGTGAAAAAACAAAAGAGGAGACAAAACTTCTTAAAACCTTGAGACAGTAGTGAAAGGTTGAGCAAATTGTACGGTAGCGTTATTTAAATTGTCAAGTTACTACTTACAACCAACTATTATACCGCTGAGTTTACGGATAATCATATATATAAAATAATAACCTAAAGTAATACTAAATTAACACACTAAATAGAAAAATAGTCTAATTGGGCATTTATCTGTCAATTTATAAAGATTGTCAAATTATAACTGAAAAACGACTATTACCGTGTAATTTTTGTTGTCACGTCTGCTACGAATAGGTTGGATCTTTGGTATATACGGAATGGAGTGTAGTCACGGCAAAATGTAGATGGTTACATTTAATGTATATTTCACGCTCGTAATTGGAGTGCTAGACTGAAAAATTCAGTTCAGAAATATTTCTCTGGTATATTTGTCACGGTACAGGTCTCTTTTATAAAACGCCATCTTAGTAATGTCTAGTAGACGATAGCCTACTCGGTTCGCTCAACTTTGCGCTGATAGAAATTGACATACACAGAAAATGGAGAAAAATAGACTGTTTGGGTGCCACACTCGGGCATGAGAGCTAGGAACCCTTCTAGTCCAATTCAGTTATTAACACAAAAAATAATACACTTCCTGGAACAAACTGCATGTCCGCCTAAAAAAAAGGCCATGTGGCCTATGGGAACGAACATACAACTAAGGAGCTCATTCAGCAATACTCCTTTTATGCAGCCAACTCTTCGGTTGGATGTGTCCGTAATACTAGTCGTGTTTTTGCCAATACAGATACCAGGCCTCTCTACCAACTCCTGTGTCCTTCTGCTAATTTGACCGTTTTTGGTAGCGAGGAGTCTGGTTACCTTCTCATAGGCATATTGGTGAACTCACCTCGGAGTTGCCAATCTGATTTCTTCGCAGGCCTGGGCAGAAAGGACAAATGGCTTTGCCAAAATTGGCCAAAAGCAATGAGGTTGTGCTTGATGCAAAATCGGGTAAGTTAACCACAGCCTTGGAAGATAGGTGACACAAACCGGACTACTGTACTATCAGAAGTTTCATAACAGATAACACAAGGATGCGCGGTTTCAACATACAACACTTAGGATGTTAGCTGTTATGTTTTCAAACGGACGAGAAGAGCCGAAATACCGCCGGAAAAACATTTGCTGACTTTTCGTCTGTCATCATGATATCCGAAAAGTCAGCAGATGCTTTTTCGGCTGTTTTTCTGCTCTTCCTGGCAATGCTCGTTATGTATAACGTTTAATGCATAATGTTTGCAAAATTGTAACAACTAATATCTCAGGTGTTATCTTTTCAGAACTGCACATCCTTGTGTTATCTCTTATGAAACTTCTGACGGTGTGTTTGTGATGACCTGAAACCCCTATTTTATTTCTTCTTTTCTTTGTAGAAAATACCATCGATCGTTCTTCTTCTTTGCGGCTGGCGTCGCAACTATTAACCCTGCTCACAGCACTCCTTCTAGTCCGTTTATAAACATTTGGAAGTGTTTTAGCCCTAGTGAATCAAGGCACAAAAGTGACCAAAGAAAATTGTACAGTTTTACCGTTCCTACTCAGTACCGTTCAATGTGAAGTGACTTTACAGTGGCCTTATGCGTGGTGTACCTCAGGGTGTGTGGGAGTGAGAACTTTGTTAAGTGTGAATTTGCTATCGCAAGACCGCGTCTCTGAGTTGTAGAGTGATTGAAAAACAAACTGATCCCTGACCGCTACACGTTCGTGGAGTTTCGAGGAATGATAAATGAAACAGCGTTTGAAGACGGATTCTACCTCACCTGAGGTTTTCATTGTTCTTGCTTAGGCTTTTGGACCTAGGAAGCTGACGTGGAAGTCGGATACGAGACATGACTCAGTTCCGAAAAACTGTCGGTTATTTCGTCTCACCAGCACCTGCACACTTTTCTTTCGAAACTGAACGTTGGGAGGTGTGTTGAAAGGCAGAAGGGACCGAAATAGTTAAGACGGCTCCCCGGCACTTTTTGTGAGAAAGTTGAAGCCGTGTAGTTTGTCAACCTTCGACATCCTTTTCTGAAGAAAACCTCGAATTGCCAGACCCCGGGCATAATCCTACCCGAGAACTCATTATTCGTACTCACTCGTCGATAGACAAGACCGGGGCTTGGACGCGATTCGAAGCACCCCCCCCCCCCCCCCCCCCAGGAATAGCAGCATAGGGATAGTGAACGATCGTTCCACGGATCTGTGAGTGTAGCAGTCATGCATACGGCATTGGCGCTTAGTGGGGTCAGGAACAAAGATGGAAGTGCTCGTACAGGTTTATGGGTTAACAACGCGATCGCCCGTTAATCCCTTCATAACTGGAGTTAATAGATTTTAGTCAGACGAGACCGGGTCATTCAGTTTTGTTTTAGTTGCAGTACCTAGATCGAGCGCCCCGTAAATCATATTCATTATAGTTATTGGTCCTGATGGGAAAAAGATGGTTATAAATTGTAATGCCTGTTTCCCAAATCTGTAGTGTAAAATCTCCAGTGTCCCATCTAGGTTCTGTGACTGAAGTAGGCTACGACTAAATCTGTGACCCTAGTGATACATAGATAAACTAACTCATCTTTATTATCTATTTAAGGGTATCTGTTAGCAGTGTATCAGGGGGGCAAAAAGATGATCTTAGACATGACGCTGGCCTTCTATATATTTAGATGCTAGGTGGCCGTCTGTCTTCTGGAACGCTCATCGTTTAGTAAGCTACTCTCAATCTTTTATTCAAACAATGTTTACAACGGATACGTCAGCTCTGACTCTCAATCTCAGCGACCACAAGTTTGTTTAGGCAGCTGGATTATGTTCGATAAGTGTTTCGCCCGTCTGAAGGGTACTGCAAATGAATACATGTTTTATAAAAATTGTGGTCGTCGTTTTTTAGTTGTTTTTCTTTTAACCTGAGGATTTCCTCTTAGCCTACTGAATTTGAAGTTTTTGGCCGTTGATTCTTGTTAAGAAATTCAATTTTAACTCGTTGAAGAGTACTTAATTAAAAGTGCACTCTTATTTAATTTCTCGCGTGTGTAAATGTACATTCGTTGTATTCGCATTTGTTTATTATCGGAATTAAAAATATCCTACACCATTTGAGTTTTAGCCGTGAGTCATATCATAACGGTCAAGTGTCTTGAAATAATAAATAGTGGGTCTCAGTTGCAAGTGAAAAAGAAGTACCGTCACGTCTCCTGAATTAATTGTCCTTTCTTTCACATATTTAGTTTTAATAATAATCGCCGAAACCTGTTCACTTTATCTGGAACTTGTTCGTTTAGTAAATTTTTTCTTATTAATAAATTCGGTATACAACTCAATACACCCCAATCGTGAATAATCTTCTCGCAACAACCAAATATAAATCGAAGGCTCCACCTCATTGTAGAAACTTTAAACACGCTTGGCTTAAAGGGCGATCTCTTGGGTTCGCTTTCCGAAAAGCAAAGCGAGAATCTCCCGAGCGCAAGAACGAGCAAAAAGTCGCTGAGCCTCAATTGTACCTTTACAACTTCTCGCTGACTTGCCGAAATCACTTTCCACTCGCGAAGTGGATTCGCTTTCCAAGTGCTGGCGGAATAGCGGAGCGCTAGAACAGCTTTGGAAAGCGAATCGACTTTTAGCCGAAGTCGCAAAAACAGCTGGCGCATAAGCTCGCGGAGCTTTCCAAACCGCCAGATTCGCCCTTAACTCCGTTAAACTAACGTCACAGAGAGGCTTCACCGTAGTCTGCACGCTGCGCCCCATACCCTTGTGGTATCGTCCACATACGCACTTCTTACGATTTACAATTAGTCCCGCAAAGCACCCCGCCACAATACATTTGCCAACAGACTCGCAAGTCATACGTCAAACCGCTTGCTCCGACTCCAAGTTTCCTACTGTGAAGTTCCAACTCAGGCCGCGTGGCTCCCGCGCTGTGTCCCAAAAATAAAACGAGCTTGCAGAACTGCCTAGATGATTAAGGGCTTACGTCTACATGCTTGAGAAAGTAGTTAATTTTATTGTTTTGACATTATTTTGCTGATAATTTGAATTTCCCGCCAGAATCGAGCCACAAAATCGACAAACGGCAGTTGTTAAAAAAAAACGCCTTTAGTGTAGAAATCCGCATGGCTCTTCCATTTTGATTATGATCAGTTGGACTACTCAAAATTTCTTAAGAGTTATTTAGTGGCGAAAGCCTTTTCTCTTGCTTTATGTTAGTATTGTTATTAGGGCCAAGTACTGTCTACACTCAACGACACTGAAGCCTAGACTTCTAAATAGTTAAACACTGTATAATCAATAATTAGATCCCTCATATAATTTCCGTCTTTAAGTAAAAAGTTAGCTTAAGATTCACTTGCAAAATTACATATAAAATTACTGTAACTGATTTTGAACATCCTGCCATTTCGAGAACATCTTGAAGGCAGAGGGCTTTTTCTTTGACTTGCTTTCTCCCGTCCGTGATGCCTAAATCGGGAAAGGATTAGTACAAGGCGATAGTCCCGAGGCTAATGTATATAGGATACGGGATTTTCACATCAAAAATATAGGACAACACAGAAAAAAAAACACAGCTTATCGGCTAGAAGTACACTAGAACCTTTGTACCAAGTCACAAGTGACGAGTCTGTTGGAATTATTTGATAACTACTAACTAACCTTTTCGTATTTCTTAATCTTCAATAGAGTTTGTTGCACTTCCAAACAAGCGTCCGAACAAGCTTCTAGGGGGCATTCTTATATTGTTTCAAGTCTTAAATCAAGAACAAATAATCTACAAGAACCTCCGTCTCCCTACTCAGTAATACGACCATGCGGAGTCGAACATATCTCTGATACCCTACCCGATGCAAAATAGCGGAGGAGGAGCTATGCAGAACCAGTGATGTCGACAAGATCAAAACGTCAAGACCAAGATTTTCGCACTGACCTTAAGACCAAGCCCAAGAAAATCAACTTTACTAGACTGAGTGAGGAATTACGGTTCTAGCCCAACTAAGGGACTAAGCTGATTTTATTTCTGTCATAAAACGCACATATTTACATAATTATCTGCCAATATCCCTGGTGCATTTCAGATAAACCCATGCTGCCAATAATGCTTACGGTCGCATAAAAGTCTAAATTAGTTGAAAAAAAGGGGTTGGTCAATCGATCTATTTTCACCGTCACAAAGTACCCCGCCATCCAAAATACGGTTCGGGCCTAGAAATAGGATATCTAGTTTCACTCAAGTCTGAGCATTTTCGTCACCACCTCGGATGATCTAGGGCAAATCTACCTTCCAAGTTTCAGCCAAGTAAATCCACTCGTTTAGTCAATACACGTTCCACACGATTTCCGATACCCCTTCCAACTCCCCCTACCCCGGCTGAGTCTTGCTCGGACTCATAAATGGACTCTTTCCACCTGTCAAGTTTCACTCGAATCTGAGTATTTTTTTTAACTTCCGGTTACTCCCCCCCCCCATCGTGGTCAGATCCGGTCCGAATACTTGAATATGTCATCTAGGACGTACTATCTCTCTATATTCCAATTTTCATTTAAATCGCTCCACTTGTTTGACCCCTATGCGAGCCACAACATTTCCAGGACTCCCCTTCCAATTCTCCCCACTGTGGCTGAATACGACTCGGACACCAAAACGTTGCATCTTTCACATCTCCTCTTCCTGTCTAACAAGCTTGACTGGAATCGGAGCATGCCCTATCTGCTAATTCCCGGTTCCCGCTTCCCCGGACCGGACGCCAAATAACAAATCAAGGCCGCATAAACACAGTACTATCCAACTTGCATCCCATTCTGTCCATCCGTTTGTTTTTTGTGGCCCTCCAACTCCACCACCGTGGCCTCATTTGGTTCGGACTAATGTTCCCCCCCCCCCTCACACAAGTATCGAGTACGATCAGGACTTGACATGGAACGTCTGAGGCAAAAGCTCTTTCCACCTGCCAAGTTTCATTCAGTTCCGATCACCCGTTCAAAAGTTAGGCATGCCACTAGATGGCATGTCTAGTCCCCCATCCTTCCACTCCCCCGATGATGGTCGGATAGGGTGAACAACTATTCTCAAGTCAGTCTGTTCGGGGCCCTGATATGCCTTCAAGTTTCATCGTCCCGGCACATCAAGAAGTACCGAACTCACGGCATCACTAGAATGCCCGACTCCCTCCACCCCACAGTCCCAGAATCCTGTCCGGTTACATCAACAATGTCTCTAGGACTTATGCTTGTTCAACTTCCATCCCAATCCCTCCACTCTAACCGTATCCTTAGATTGCCGGTTCCCCGTCCAGCTTCCACCAAAGTCACCGGATCTGGATTTGAAGTAGGTCTTCTGAGACACGGGATGGGGTCTTTCAAAGTACCAAGTTTCATTAAGATCCCTTCACCCCCCACGATCGTCGGATAGGGGAAGTGACTATTTCCTACTTAATCTCAAAAAGCGAAAGAGTTGGAATAGGAGGTGTCATTTGGCAGTTGGCTATTTATATAATTCTGCACATTTCTTCGTCATTCCTGCTAACATTCAGCCAATATTCAAAAATTTTTACGACAATTGTACATACTGCATCCTTACCTTACAAAGATAAAAAAAAACTTTACTATCAGTGCTCATTTCAATGCAGAACTTACAAACAGCGGACCACGGAGTCAAAGCTGAAAGTTGGTAAACGTCGGTAACTAAAGTTAGTAACTAAAGTTTGGTTCCGGGCGAACTACTTTCCGGCAAAAAACTAAAGCTCAAAGACGAATCCAGCACATCTCCTTGCCCCTACATCGAAACAGGGGCGTCACGTATGGGGGGAGGGGGACCCCCCCCCCCCTCCCAACGTTGTTGGCCAGTCGGTAAAAAAAATAGCCGACTCAGAGTCGTTTTTTATCTGTAAATACAGCCGGTAAAAATAGCCAGCCAGTCGGTAAATACCTTGCCCCCCCCCCCCAAACAGTTTGGCTAGTAGCACCTCTGCATCGAACTTCTAATCAACTTAAGATAAACGCTTTTGATAAATTTTCAGGTTTGGCCGGATTCCGGGCCAAGTATTTGTCCGGCGAGAAAATAATTTTCATATACGGATTCAGCATGCCTCCTTACCACTATATCGATTTCAGATAAAACTTTTAATTCTAACAAATTTTCCGGTTTGTTAAATTATTTTCCAATACAGATATTGGGTTTGATTTGGGTTTTCCAATACAGATATATATATATATATATATATATACGTGTTCAGCATGTCTTCTTGCCCCTAAATGTGTTAGAAAATATTTGTTCGCCCCTTAAACTAAACCCCCTCCTCCCCCTAAATGTAGGGCTACAGAACCCATCTACGAACTCGACCGGTCCCTTGACCAAAAGAATACTCACACCAAGTTTCATCAAAATATCCCATTCCCGTTATTGAGTTATCGTGCTGACAGACGGACGGACGGAAAACTTTTACAAAGACTTAGGAATCCCTCCACTTCCTTTTTTGGATCCAAAAAACATTAATTCTTATCTAATCTAATTCAAAACACAAGAGCATACGAGTTTACTCACTTTCTACCAGGGTTGCCAAGAGCTCGACTCATAAATGTGTCAAATTCCTGTGTGTGTCAAAGTTTCAAATTCTTTGACTCTTTGAATTTTTTTTGCGTATTCCGCTGCGCAAAGCGCATGCGAATCATTGGTGGTTATTTTGAATTTGTAGAAACATTTCAAAACATTTCTTAATTGTTAGATGACAACTTTGTAACAAAATTTCATCGGAAATGAGTTTTCCGTAACTTAAGTAAACTAAATGAAATGGCGCTTTTTCTAACTTAGAAAGTGCCATATGTATGAAAAGGCGTCATTTTAGAGAAAAGGTGTCACGGTGTCACCCAGAGGCAAAAAGTGTCAAAAAGCACCAAAAGTGTCACACTTGCCAACACTATACTTTCTACTTCGAAGAGTTCGAAAACTGAATTTTTTGTTACTCGGTACTCGGTGGGGGAACGGGTGGAGGTCAGGGACAAAAGTCAGTCTCCGAACAGTATAGCGTCAAAACTAAGGGAGCAAAAACGTAGTGCCATAGACCAAATTATTGTTTAGGGATTCGGCCAAGACTCTTAATTATTTTAATATTTTTCTGCTTTTGTAACTTTTTTCTATTAGGAAAAACACGACACCCTCTGTTTTGTCCCAATGCTGACGACCGGTGGAGATCTGGGACATAATGGTGGGGTGGATGGTCCTATTCGTAACTGTAAATTCATAATTTTGAACCTGTCAATTTGTGAAACAAAATTGCTGGATTCCACTAACATACACTTCCACTCCTTACCTTCTTAGTCGAAGTTCCAGGTGCTTTTTCTAATCTACTTCGCTTCGTCACTTTCTCCTCCACTGCCTCGTTCGCATCTACTCCGGGCGGGGGCGGGGCCTCATAATGTAATATAGGGGGCGGTGGCGCCTGCTTCATAGGGGGCGCAGCGTAAACGACCGGGGCAGGCGGTGGGGGAGGAGCTTTTTGGTATGATATAACAGGAGGGAGGGGTCTCGAAGGCAGACTTATTGATATACTGGGGGGAGGAGGAGGGGGGTCTAGTGAAAGGGATATAACTGGTGGCGGGGGAGATGGACTATATATGCTAGGGGGTGGGGGTGGAGGCTCTGTCGTACCCGGTGGAGACGGGGGCGGGGAAAAGGAAGGCGGAGGAGGGGGCGAGTCCAGCTGGATTACTGGAGGCGGGGGCGGCGGGCTGTTAGGTTTCCGTCTATTTGGGGGTGGGGCAATGCTTGATTTCCGTTTCACGCCTTTTCGGACACCTGAAAATAGATCTGGATTACAAATTTGTACTAGCTTAGTCAGAACTTCAGTTTCTCACTGGTTTCTCGACTTGTAACTCCCGGAACCCGGCCTGGATTCCAATTTCTTCTTCTCTCTAACACCAAAAACGTTCTCGTGCACTGTGAAAATCAATTAATAATATATAATATAACGTCTAATATGCATATAGTCAGGGACCTATACATTTCCTGTAATGAGTCGCCATTCAGGGGGCTTGTCATTTCCTATGCTTCTATGTTGCTATGTTGCTCGAGCCTCACCTAGTTTCCAAAAATTCCGCTTGGGTGGAATCGGCGTTCTTGCTCAGATAGACAAAATTACCAGCATACAACCAGGTGCCTAAGCTAGGACAAAAGATCCAGGATACTCTTCCATTACAGAGAAATATTCCTAGGTCAGCGAAACAGCTGCGAAAATTTGTGTTTATCTGGATAGTCGGGTATTTTATCCCCGTGGGTATTTCTCTAACTATCTGACGCTCAGTCAAGAGCGCATCAGCAATCTCTTATTGACAAGCCCATGGCGAGTCATTACAGGAAATTTATGGGTCCCTGATATAATGTATAATTGCAGCAAAAAGTAGCTTCTACAAATTTCTCACGACACTATTATTTTGTTAGCCTTTTTAGCGCCCGCAATTATATTTATTTATTTATTTCAAAATATAGCCAACTGGGGCTGCTACATAACAACTCATTCATATACACTAAGAAAACTAAAAAAACAAATATGCTGAAGGATGGGTCAAGCCACTCAAATCAGGATGGGTCAAACCCACAGTAAATTTCTTTCCCCCATGCTTGCCACAGAGGCAGAGACAGGCGCATTTGCGGACCACACAGAATCACCAGCAGAGGATTGCTCGACGCCAGAATTCGAGACTGAAGAGAAAGAATGGAGGAACGACGGATTTCAGGGAGAGAAGGGACTCCTTCACCAACAAACATACCCGAAGCACTACAGTTCCATCTAAACCCATGTAACCACCGGAAAGAGTTGTTATACAAGACGCGAAAGGTCTTTTCGCGCTTGTGAGATTGGTTAGTCACAAGAGAGTAACAATATAGTTGGAAACAGTACATTCTGAAAAGGAACTTCTTGACAGACGCATTGCAAGACCCAAACCTACGAATAAGAAGATTCGCTCTAGCGCTCAATGACCTTGCTAAAGCATTAACATGGTGATCATCATTCAGCGTTGGCGTAAAAATAAATCCTAGGTACTTAAAAGTATCCACAAATTTCAATGTCTGGCCAGACAGTAGAATGGGTGGAAGATGAACCAGCTTCAGGCCACGTGGGACGAATGCCATGCAAAGGTATTTTTTCGTGTGGAATATCACATCATGTGCCGAAGCAAACACATCACAAACTTTCATCAACTCATTTAGGGCATAAATGGTAGTAGCCATCACCACCAAATCATCCGCATAACTAATGTTATTAAAACAACTACCCTGGATAAAACAACCTACCCCTGCATCAGCAAGCGCACTGTTTAATTCATCCACATACAAGTTATAAAGGAGTGGGGATAGTACTCCCCCCTGCCTAACACCATTTAGGACACGAAATGGGGAGCTAAGCAGCCCATCCCATTTCACATAAAATCTTTGGTTTTTAAACCAACATGCAAGGGTTAGTACAATACGGGGGTCTACTCCCCTATCATGCAACTTACGAAGAAGTTTCTCATGGTTAACACGGTCAAAAGCAGCCTTTGCGTCAATAAAACAAGCAAATACGGGGGTTGAAAAAGCCCAAAAATATTCCACCACCGATTTTAGTACGAATACACAAAATTCAGTAGAGGTCTTTGACTTGAAGCCAAATTGGTAAGCTGATGACCGTATTTGAGGTTCAACAATCCCATACAGGCATTTTTCAAAGACCTTGGATATCACAGCCGCGAAAGCAATAGGTCTATAGTTAGTAATACTACTAAGATCCAGCACCAAGGATTTGGGGATAGGTACTAGACAGATCTCCGTTAGACCATCCGGGACAAAACCATGAGCCAGAAAACCATTAAACAGAGCGGTGAGCATGCAAACTAGCATCGGTCCCGCATGCTTCAGGTGATTAGCAGTCAACCCATCCAGTCCACCACCTTTACTATCAGACAGCCAAGACAGCACCTTGGCAACATCCTCGCATGTTATCAGCTGCTTGTCGGTTCTAGAAAGGGTGGCACTAAGAGATAGCTCCATCGGACCAGTATCAGACGGCACTGACGAAAACACCTCGCCAAAATGCCTTCCCCAAAGCTCAGCAATCTGGGCAGGCCCTGAACCACCCCCTACAGTCTCAGCAGGCTTAGCTACATAACTGAGCTACATCTCCGATGACAACTCAGAGCATTGTCAAGATGTACCAGAGAGAAGAGCTACTTTGTACTCCAAAAGCATAGCGATACCTGACAGTTCATCATCATCCACAAATGTATGGCCATTGGGTTCGGCTTTCGTCGATGCCTTTCGGCCTTTCATCAGCAGTGGTATCTTCTGTGAGCTGTCGAATTTTTAACGGCACACCGCTTTTGACTAGAGCGGAGGGGCTACACTGTAAAAAGTTTCTCCGTATAAGGATGCAGTATTTTCTACTGGGATTAATCTTATCTCTATTGGGATAGAATTAATCTGAATTAGGGATATTATCTCAATAAAGACAAGATTAATCCCAGTAGCAAATACTGCATGATTTTGTTTTACAGTGTAGTAGATTCCTCTCTCTATCAGTATTCTGATTATACATCTGTTACTCCTGCCTTCTCGTGAGCTTGGTGTTGTTGATAATACAACAACTATTGTATATTTATCTTTAAATACGTTTTTTATATTTATATTTTCTTCGTGTTATATTTTCGGCGATTTCCAGTTTCTGACACTTCCTCCGGATTCTTGAGGGGAAAGCGTTCACAATTTTAAACCTTTTCTGTTATCCATGTCAACGGAATATTTTGTAATGCAACTAGATGGCTCTAAATAAACGAGGGTTTTCGTGTGATTCCTAAATGACTTTCGCGCGAAGCGCATCGTGAAAACTGTATGAAAGCAATTCCCGGAATCGCTTTCCACTTTCCCGCTGGTATGATCGCAAACCCATGGAAAGCTGAAATCGCCTTTTCACTAACTTTCTCGTACCGCTTTCCGAGAAAGTTGCTTCGCTTTCCAAAGTACGTAAGCCGGGCGGAAAGTTCGGCAACTTTCCAAAGCAGCGCGACAAGCATCGGAAAGTGATCTCGACTTTGCTTTCCAGCTCGTGATCCTTTCAAAAAAAAAAACAGAGACACCTACCGGTTGAAGTCCCAGGCGTAGGTATCTTTGCAATGTCAGACGTGCGGCCGGATTTCCTTTGTTCCGTTTTTGCTGGTGTTTGTCCTCCCTCTAGGTCTTGCGGCTTGGTAAACTGCTTCTCGCCACTTGTAGCGTTCTCGTAGATGTAGCGACGGTTAGAGCTATAATGAAAATATCTGATAAGGCTCAGGGAAAAGGAGGGTGCCGACTGAGGGAATTATGACTGCTGTCGCGAGGTAGTTTGAATGAACTACTTTGCACAACAGTGCCCCCTCATTTGTAGACTAACTGTAGACTTAACGGTCAGCTGTTTATTAGTATGTGTGTGTGAGTTTGATTGACATGCTGTCGGGGGGGCATTTGCATTCGCAGTAGTTAAATGATTCAAAGGCGTTTCTACAATCGGCTCCAGTAGAATTTTCAGATGTTGCCTCAATTTCAAGTGTTACCTAAGCCTCTGATCACGACGAGAAACATACTCAAACTAAACTTCAATTTGATTAACTTTTAAATTAACCAACTTTAACTTACTATAAGCAAAGCAAACACTGTCAAGTTATGTTCTGTGTTCCCACCACTCAAAGCTTAGCTCTCGGGTCAATCTGGCGTTCTATCCCCCTTCGATCAAATGGAAATATCCCTTCACATGATAATTGAGGGTGTTCAGCTGTAGTTCACTGATGACCTGTAAATAATGTGTGGCTTGACTTCAATACGTCACCTTTGCAGGAAATATACCTGATTTACGCCACTGTAGGCTATCCTCTCGCTGATTGGCCAATGCTGGCTTCGACGTCGCCGTGGTGCAGAAGGAGAGACCTGGACAAGCTAGTCGTACCTTGACAAAAGATCAAAGCGTATAAATCAAGTTGCAATAAGATCATGACAAATCAAAATAAAACACTACTTGTCATTTTGCCAAAACAATCCAATAAGTTCCAAAGAGTTTCGGTAATTATGTCTGACTGCGGGGATACGCCCGCTCTTCCATATTACTGAAATTGGCACATATTTTGTTGCTATTACTGTATCGACTGTTTTTGCTAATTTGATTAACTTTTAAATTAACCAACTTTAACTTACTATAAGCAAAGCAAACACTGTCAAGTTATGTTCTGTGTTCCCACCACTCAAATTTTTTATTAGGCAATATTTCGGCTCTTCTCGGCAACGATTTTCCTCAGGCAGCAGCAATAAGTTTAAACTTGTGATACAAGAAATGAAGTTTACAACCATTTCTAATTCATAATTTCTATATAGGAGTTATTTTCAGGAATTTAGGAGCTAAAAACTATAGAAGTTACTTCGAGAAAGGATTAAAGTTAACTACAGTTTTGCTACTGGGATTAATCTTTTCTCTACTGGGATAAGATAAATCCAAACTAGAAATAATCTTACCTCAGTAGAGACAATATTAATCCCACTAGCAAATACTGCAAGATTTTTTTTTACACTGTAGTGCTGAATCTCCACCATACATTTGCTTCTAAACTGATAGGCTTCGAAAATAAAGACTTCAACCTATACAATACGTGAGGAGGTCGGAGGAGCACAAATGTAAATAAAAAACGTGGCCATTGCAACAAAGTTTTTGTTCCACACTGATTAAGAGTTTTGGCAAAATGTCAATTCAAAAATTTCTAAAGCTAAACATGCTTCAATCATACCTGTCCCAAAAAGCTGTCCATCCCTCCGGGGCAACACAGAATTTTTCGTAGCGCTCCATAATTGACATCGATTTCGTCAGCCAGTGCTCCAAGTAGCTAGCCTGTAGGGCTCCCTCTTGCCAAGCAGCGAACAAGGTCTGGAAAAGTGTAGAAGATGTATCTACTATAATATATACGGGGGCAATGGTTCAGCCTACATCCGAATACTCATACTGAGTTCTTACAACTTAGAGCGTGTTCCACCCTTGTAACAATAGTTACTATTAGTTACTATTTCCGTTCCATCCTCACGAAAAGTTACTACGCTGATCGTTCCAACCTTGTCGGAATAGTAACTAATAGTTACTATTTGCTTACCATGCTCGGGAGCGTAGTAACTCCGCATCTCTGCAATGTGAATGGTCGGATTCGCCCCTGGCGTGAGATCCTGCTGGAAAACAGAAAAATCGTTCCGGCCTTGACGGCAAAAAGCCAGAATTCGTGACGTCATGCGTAGTAACTACGGTAAGTAGGATGGAACACGCTCTTAGTGAGTAGTGACCCATAGGGACTTCTACTCCATCTTTTCATGAACGATCTTCTTCATCATTTATCTGGTTGCACTATCGTCCACTACCTACACTGTAAAAAAAAAATCTTGCAGTGTTTACTACTGGGATTAATCTTGTCTCTTGAAAGATAATCTTATCTCTAATTCGGATTAGTCCTATCTCAGTAGAGATAAGACCAATCCCAGTAACAAATACTGCAATTAACTTTAATCTTTACTTGAGAAATTTTTTACAGTGTAGGACGGCACAGAAAGCTATTTCTTTTGTTCAGAGTGACCATTCTATATTTTCTTATGAAAATATCTATTCCAATTTGACTCTATAAAGTTACATGTCAGACTCACTTAACCGGTGACAGCTCAACGCGATCTTTCAAACTACTGTTAACTGAGTTCAAGCTAGGCTATACAAAATTTCCATCCAATGTAGTCTGTTAAACGTCTGGTACGAAACCTAAAGGATACCTCTTGCTTACTTAGCCCTTTGCATTATCCTTGGCTCCCTTATGGGATTAGAAGCTTCTGAAATCCAAGCCTTTCGCCATTGTTTCGTTTATTACCTACTAATTTTTTGCGCTTTATCGGCCGAGCCGAGTTTTGACAGTCACGAAACGCAAACTTCGTCGAAGCTTTAAAGCACAACTCTTACTAGAAATGATCTTTTCCCTATGAAATGAATCAGAAAAAATATTTTGTTAAGTACCATTACTTTCCACCTAAAACTAGCGATTCTCTTGTTAGCGCTTGTCGAGCTACATCCAGCCTTCCTGCTCTCCGACGCGGCGGCTGGGCGCAAAACATTTGAAAACTGAACGTGTCTTGGTCAAAAAAACTAAGCAAATAAAAGAAGTAATAAACAGAAGATTATCACATCCATATATGTGCAAGAGTTGTCAGCGGACGTTGAAGACTCCCGCAAACTTTTCGTTGGATCACGGGAAAACTCGGAAAGGCCAAAAAAGCGCGAAAAATTCGTAGTTACGAAACGAAACAATGGAAAAAGGTGGGGATTTTAGAAGCTTATAATTCCATATCGGAGCTAAGTATATTATAAAAGGCAGAATAGGCAAGAGGGGTCCTTTAAGGTCCGCCCACAACTATTTCCCACATAAGAAGCCTTAAAGGACACCTGAATGAAGAGTACCAAGTATCATCCCTATCTGTAAGACTTCCGTTAACATTGCCTGCAGAAAACCCAATCCAAATACGAAATAGTATTTCCAAGCTATGATTTTTGCTCCATTTTGCATCTGTCCTAATTTCAGTACCGACCAATTTAAGAAATGAACGAATGTCTCCAATCAACCGTTCTTCTGGAATATTTTTTAACCAGAAAAGCCCAAACGTATATCTAGAGGAAATTCCAGTACGATCCGGCTAGCGCTGTACAAGATTTGAATGATTTGCGCTTTTTGTCTTGGAGTCTGCATGTGCAAACCTCCAGAAACGAACATCCCTATTTTGAAAACGTCACGCTCAGGAGAAGAATGCTCTCCGTGGCCATCTCTGTAAATGCATTCTCCATGTTGTGCTCAAGTATGGTTTCATTGGTCAGGTGTACTTTAAAACATTGCTTTTCATTCTGGAAGTTCTGATTTTCTTTTAGAGCTTGGTCATACTGGGCTCAATTCCTGGCTTTTTGGGTTGCAAAAGTAGAAAAAAGAAAAAGAACAAAATACAACTAATTCTGAATGTTGTCGTTTTAAATTAAGGAGATCAAATAGAGCAACACAGCGGGTATAATCGTGTTACAGAAACCCTAATTGACCCCTAATTGCAGTCTGCTCATTATCCCCAAGCTGCCCCAAAGCCTATCAAATCTCACGTCTCCTAGGGATTTTCAGTTTTTGTCGGATAGGCTGTTTTTTTTAGCCAAGTGTGACCAAGCTCGTATGTGGCTTCGTTTTTGCACTTTTTAACACCATTACTTTAGGTGTTGGTTAAACATCCGTCTTTCTATGACACCATTGATGTGAAAACTGCACCAGCCCCAGGCGAAGACGTCACAGTCGGCCAAATTCATTCTCGGGAGTCCATTTTGTTGACGGAGAAAATTACAAGGATTTAAGATTTATTTCTTGATCAGCCAGTTATCTGATTGAGGACGGTTTGCGGGAAGTGCAACCGAGATATCCGAAATTATATTTATCCCTCGCACATTATCTTAGAGGGATAACTAGCTGATCAAGAAAAAAACACGAAAACCGCGGTTTTCTATTTCTTTTGGAGAAAAATAGTAAGACAAGAAATTTTTTTTTTACTATCTGGGCGGTACTTAGTATAGTAGAACCAACGATTGTTTCTATGCACTTACGAAACAAAGAGACATGGCAAGAGGAAACATTTCCGGAAAAATATTCCTGGAAAACATTTCCAGGAACCGACAGGTAACATTTTTTATCCATTGAGATGGTTCTTGTGAGGGCTGGAAAGTGTAAAAAAAATACAATATTCGAATTTACTACTAGAAAATGAGTTCCAGCTACCCCCCCCCCCGCCAAGCCCCTAACGCGACCTCCACCCCGGGTACCCCCCCCCCCCCCCATATATAGAAGCGACGGCGGCCAGCGAGCCGCCGTCACGCGTTTACATTTAGCTCACGTCCTTATGTTGCTGGCGGTCCAAACTACAGTAATATAAAAATAATATTTATTTGTGACCCACTGTACAGACTGAAGATAGTGGAGTAAACAAAGAATAGAAATAAAACGAGTACAACATATCACACACAATAAAAAACTCAATGAAAAAGCCGGATGAGGCTGTGGTCCGCACCTAGGCGGAAACACGCGTCAGCACCAATACTGGTCTGCAAATTTTCGAGCGAACATAAGATGTCACTAGCTCCGTAACGATCTGGAAGGCGTCTATTCAGTTTTTAATAAGATTTTTATAATTTCCTATATGTGCAGGGGGAGGGGGGGGGGGGGGTACCCGTGATTTTTTTTTCCAGGGGAGCTTTTGTGCCAAGGGGGGGGGGGGGGGGCTGGCGGGGGGCTGGCGGGGGTTGTGTCCAGTCTTTTTCGCCTAGACCCGTAAAAAAATACCCTGTCTGACTTTGATCCACATGGTTCTACTCACATCTGCTTGAAGAGCGAGTATTTTCAGTGGGTCCACCTTCAGCTTTTCCACTTCAAGGACAACGAGCCGCTCTACCAGATCTTCTAATACTGAAGTCAGGTTGGGGTCGAGTAGCATTTCCACTGAAAAGGCAAATGGGTCAGAGCAGGTCATAATCAGGCTAGGAAATAAACGTGGGAAATAAAATATTATTATTCAAACTAAGTAATGCTACAAAATGAAACCGTTGAAACAAAAACACTCGATTGGCAACATTGTCATTGTTTAATCTTTTCCCCAGGGGCCAGGGGTGGTGGTAACAATCAGAGTATTGAGAAAGCTAAAAAGATAACTTCGCATTTAAAATTTTAAAATTTAACTTCAAATTTATAAAATGTAAAATTCGCAAGAGATGCACTGTGTGAAAAGACGGTAAACCTGATGTGTATGTATTTTTCTATTCATGACGTCGGTTATGTCAACAACAATAATGAGAAGAATGGGAGTAATCATACTGAGTAGAATTGAAAATTTCATCTATGATACACTTGAAACTGACGGTCGATTAAGCATTAATCGCATCTTCGTTAAGGCTATCGAGAAATTTTTAAAACTTAACTTTAAATTTATAAAAAAATGTAACATTCACAAGATATGAACTGTGTGAAAAGACTCTAAACCTGATGTGTATGTTTTTAATAATATAAGGATAATATAATAATATAATATAAGGACGAAAAATACTGTTCCCAAAACTCCTGACCAGCTCCAGACACACGTCCTTATGGAATTGTGACTCTACAAGCATGAATCAGTGCCACCACGATGACGGTTAATGCTGAATCTTGTCCAGTGTCAACTCGATCACTTCAAAGTTGCCGTAACTTCCGTTGTTTAAATCGAATGTCCCAAATCTCCCTTAAAGCACAACTTCTACTAGAAATGAGCTTTTCACTATGAAACTGATCGAAAAAAAACTTTCTCGAAAATACCATTACTTTACATCTTGTTTTATGTCAGCGCCCGACGACTCTGCACAGCCTTCCTGAGCCTCGTTTATGTTGCATGCTGCAGGTCCACTTCTCGGCCGATTCCGGACTGCTTCTCTCTACATCCCTTTTTGCACTGCAGCGCTTCTGAGGAAGACGGCAGCGCTTCTGAGGAAGACGGCAGCGCTTCTCGAGAATCACGGACTTGCTCACCGACCAAGTCCGTGCTTCCCTGCCAGGAGCTGCAGCGCTGCCGCTTCGACCAAGAAGAAAGTGATTCCAAAAACGCATATTGCGCAAAAGCAAAGAAGTACTGCAGCAGCGATGCGGCAGCGCTATTGCAACAAAAACGAGGCTCTGTTCTCCGACGCGGCGGCTGGGCGCAAAAGATTTGAAAACTTAACCCACCGTGGATGAAAAAAAAGTAAGAAGTCTAAGTAAATAAATTAGTAAAAAACAGAAGATTCTCATATCCTCGTATGTGAAAGAGTTGTCAGCGGACGTCAAAGATTCTGGCAAACTTTGCATTGTGTAACAGGCAAAACTCGGCACGGCCGAAAATGCACTAAAAATTCAAAGGCACAAAACGAAACAATGGAGAAAGTTGGGGATTTCAAAAGCTTAATAATTCCATAAAGGAGCTACGTATATTATAAAAGGCCGAATAAGCAAGAGGGGCCCTTTAAAAATAAATATGAGATGGAGAGAATGCAACTTGGCTAGTCTCACTTTGTAGGGCAGATTTCGTCTGAGCTTGGTAGGTCTCCTTTGAATTCTCTCATAAGCCTCAATATCAATAAACAGCTGTATATTTCGGCACTCCTTCAAGTGTCAAGATCAAAATCTTGTTGCCACGCTAGAAAAGCTTTGGACTGACATGGGAGCGGGGCCGCTGTTTCATTCAGTATCTTTAAGAGGAAACATATGGAAGCCCTGGAAAAAGTGCAGCGCCATTTTTCAGTGTTCTTCCTTAGGTAACTTGCCATACAAAAGAGTGGGTACCTTACATCCGAATTCATTATCTCTATAGGTGGTGAAATGTTGACAACTAGGAGGTCCCAAAAAGCTGGTTTAAGGGGTACCTTAGGCTACTTGCCATACAACGAGGCATTTCGCTACAGAACATATGGAAGCAGTGGGAAAAGTGCAGCGCCATTTCTCAGTGTTTTGCCCTTCCTTAGGCCCCTTGCAATTGAAAAGGAGGGTGTACCTTACATACGAAAAAACTTAAGGATTACATACGCATGGAGGGGCTACCTTCGGAAACTTGCCATACAAGGTTATGGAACATCGAAAAGGGCGCTGGATTCAGGGCATGATCGGGATTCGCCGCCACGCCCTGCGTGGATCCACATTTTGGATCCTTTCAGACCTGGATCCGGCATTTTACTTCTAGATGAGATGTACTTACTTTCTCTTTCAGTCTGAGTTCCATTTTCTACAACTTCTGGCTCCTCCTCATCTGACACTGGTGACTGGACAGCAGATGGAGGGTCGGGTTCAAAAACGCCAGCTGCGATTGGTACCAGTGTGTCGCCTTTTTTGAAGTTCAAAAAACCTTTCTTGTACTTCGGTTCGTAGATGTCAGCACCGTGAAAGCCGAAGCCGCGATGGCCTGCTCCTTGGTACTCTCCTTAAAAAGAGGTGAGACATATTATTTATTTTTTAACTGAAAGACGGAAAGGGTGATAAAATGACTACTTCAGTATCTTCATAGGGATGGCTAAAAGCACTATGAAAACTCTCAACTTCAGACTCTGGTAATTCAAAAATCAATGAAGGACATAACACGTGGTTTCCAACGGCTCGAGCATTTTCGCTCTACTTCAGATCCTTAGCAGAAGCAGAAACGTGTTTCGGCTTTTTCTCACGGTCTTTTTCCGCAATGGACCGTTCTATATTATACTGGGTTTTAGTCAATCGACGACCGATTGACCCTCTATTTTGTTATGATTTTTTTTACAGAAGTGCAATTAAAACCTTGAGCCTCGACATTATTTCTGAACCGAAGAACTGGTACAACAACTGATTGCGTGCGCTTAGGTGTAGCTGAAACGACTTTGAAAAAAGACAATTATTTTAAATGGCCTGCCGTCGAGTTGACTTACTGAACAATGACATTTTTTTTGTTTTTAGCTTCAGGTCTGCTTCACACGCTAAAAAACTCACCTATGTTATCACAACCAGCAGCAACCGGGACTTGAGAATAGTCAAACGTTTTTCCCATATCATCCGGCTCTGCTAAGATTGGCAGGTTTCTAACAGAGCTGAAGGTTGCTTTCGCAGATCTCATAAGTTCCCTACTCTCTTTACAAGTCATTTTTTTTAACTTTTTTTTCTTAGCAGCAGGAGCAGAGAGGGTCCCAGACTGAGCTGGAGGGCCGGGGACTGAGGGAGGAGTTTCCTCTTTTACGGATTCCGGTGCTATTTCGGATTCGGGTGCTGTCTCAGATTCAAGCTCTGCATAGAACTGGGCTAACAAGTCATCGCTGGATTTCGAAGTCGGCACATCAGCTGTTGCTAGCTTAATTTCCGGCTGTAATTCCTCTTGCTTCGTAACTGGCAAGTCAGGCTCTGACACTTGGTCCTCATTTGTCACTGTAACTTTTTCCTTCAATTCAGTCTCAATCTCCTCGTAGAACTGGGCTAGAAGTTCATCATAGTCTGGTTTATCACCATTTATTTTAGTCTCTGCTGGTTTATCTCCATTTATTTTAGTCTCTGCTAACTCCGTTTTGTTGTCAGGTTCCACTTCTTTTTGAGAGGTCCTGATGTCCATACTATCACTATCCCTACTATCCTCCGTCTCAGGTGACTCGCAGGTCGCCACTTCGTTTTCTGAGTAGTCAGGAGGCATCTCCGACATTAAAATATCGAGCACGTCCACTGCAGGTGGTGTAATTTCTTTTACAAAATCAGGCTTCTCAGAGTTGTCTGACAGTTTTTCGGTCAAGAGATCACCTACATCACCTACGGGACATTTGGTTTCTCTTTCAAGATCAGGATTTTCAGAATCTTCTTGGGGCTTTTCAGACACCAGTAAATCGGTAACTACAGGGGATTTGGTTTCTGTATCAAGATCAGGCTGTTCAGAGTAGTCTGGGGGGTTTTCAGACATCAACAGATCAAGCACGTCGTCTACTGTGGGTTCGATTTCTGTCTCAGCACTGTCAGGAGGTTTTTCCGCCTCCAAGAGCTGCAGAATATCCTCACTGTTTGTGGAGGATTCATCCGTAGCTGGTAACGCCGCACTTTCTAAGACTGAATAGTCTGGCGGTTTTTCATTTTCAAGCATAGACATTAGGTCTCCATCATTGTCATCACCAATGAAGAATGTTGCAAGTTTTTCTGAATCAACACTGCTTTCGACTGGTTCACTTTTGGGCATTTCCTGTGGCGAACCATTGTCGTCGGCTGAGCTTTCTATTACCTCCAACTGTTTTTCTTCTTCTTGTTTCTCATCAATAGGCGGTTCCACTGACGTAAGTGCCACCTCACTCTCATGATCAGCTAGAAAGTCAACTGAGGGAGAGGGGTCTGGACCAAATACAGCAGGCTGACTAATCTGATTGGATGGAGGTGTACTTGGAGGCGGGCCTAGGGAACCAAACTCTTGAGGTGTGCCTGGAGGCGGGCCTTGGGGCCCAAACTCTTGAGGTGTGTTTGGAGGCGGGCCTTGGGGCCCAAACTCTTGAGGTGTGTTTGGAGGCGGGCCTTGGGGACCCAACTCTGGAGGTGTGTTTGGAGACGGGCCTTGGGGACCAAACTCTTGAGGTGTGTTTGGAGGCGGGCCTTGGGGACCAAACTCTGGAGGTGTGTTTGGAGGCGGGCCTTGGGGACCAAACTCTAGAGGTGTGTTTGGAGGCGGGCCTTGGGGACCAAACTCTATCTTCGTGGTTGGTTCTTTTGGGATAGGTTGTTCTTCGTCCTCTGAATCCTCACTTGTTTCGCCACCATAGGAACTGATAAGGATGATGGCCCTAAAAAGGAAAACGATTACAACGACAGGCTTCTAGCTACCATTCTAGCTTCTAGCTACAACCAGCTTCTAGCTTACCGTTTTTCAGGGATCAATAAATAAATAAATAGTTAGTTATTAATTTGCCTAGTTTGTTCTTCACTCTGTCTTGAGAGGTTTGGAACGTAAATAGCCAAGACAGTTCATAGCCAGAAACCATTACAACTCTGACAATGAAGAGCTGGAACCACTTGAAAAGGTTAACAAAAATATAAACAAAAGTTGGGACATAGCAGACATAGCTGGCTCAACGGCTGCAGACTGTCCAATGTCGTATAACAAAGTAGTCCAGCATCTCCAATGTGTAGAGTTGGTCCTGACCTGTACCTAATTCAACTAGGAACCCCACTGCACTTACTGGTCACACGCTTGTCTTACCCTTCTTTTTTTGCTTTTGCAGCTTTTCTTTCGAGTCTCTCCTTCTCCTTTTTCTTTTTTTCTTCCTCTCTTTTAAGCTCAAGTTTCACAGCGTATTCATTCAGGGCTGACAGATACTCCATGTACTCCTGGGGGGGATCCCAGGTCAGTTCGTTTGTAGTTTGATTCCAGTAGTAAGGATATCCACTGTTGGGGTCATATACCTGCTGCCATGCTAAAAAGAAAAATTGCAGGCTATCATTTGGTGACAAACGTGGTCCAGAGGGTGCATTTTATTTAGGCTACTTTAAAATAGACTAAAAAAGGAAAAATGGTAAGTATTCCAGAAATGGCACACAAGTTGTGTCAACTGAAAGTTCTCGCTAAAAATGACAAGAACAAATAATGTGCTTTCTAATTAGCCTAAGCCTAATTTGTTTATGTTCCAATTACAACTTGCACATTATCAGTTCGCTATTAGTTGCGTTTTTGTAGAAACATTGGCATCTGTTACCACGGTAACTGGATCTGCAATTAGTCATTTTTGCCGTTACCGTGGTTTCTGATACCAAGTTACTGTGCTATCTGAATATCAGATACCACGGTAACTTTCAAACAGCCTTTTGACAGTGGTATCAGACACCGGTAACTGCGAAAAAACTTTTGACCGTGGTATCAGATACCATGGTATTTTCAAAAACGCAACTATTATCAGAAATGGAAATGTGGTATAAATAATCAAGTTGAAATATGACAGTAGGGCTTTAAAATAAGAAGCTGTGGCAAAACGAATATACTCTTCTATACCCCCCCCCCAAGAAAAAAACACACCTCATGCTGGATGATACTAGAAAGTTATTGTTACTCAGCTCAGCAAGAACACTGTAAGATATATTTGATCCACTTTTTTTTTCTTTTTTTTCTATTCGTTCTTCTGTGATGTTTGGAAAAACAAATTAAATTCAGAAAATAAGTTAACTATTGCCTGTAAATTTTCCCCATAGCATTAGGCCTTTTCCAGATAATAAACACTTTCATTCACAGTATTGACACCTGAATAAATAGTCTATCCATATTTTGAGCATCAAAGCCAGTTCTGACCAACTCCTCCACGATATCAACTAGATAGCGACGGCTAAGCACTTATGAACTCTTGACTCTTGGTTTACCCTATTCAAATACATTCAGACCTCCAAGGCTTGCTAACCTTATGTCGAGATCATTAGGCTAGGCCTAACTCCCTACTAAAGAACAACAACCAAATTTTAGTACCTGTCTGAGGCTCCTCTAGTATAACTTCTGGAACTCTTTCCTGTAAAAAAAAATAAAAATAAAAATAAATTAATAACTGTCCCAATTTGTGGCTTTGGGAGTATTACACAGCAGTTTGTGGGGTATTATATAGCAAGAACGGTTTCCAGAGACCCCCCCCCCCCGATACCTGCCGAGTACCTACCCCCAACCTCCAAACAAACAAAAAGATAATCCCGAAAGAATGTCCTCCTCCTACATAATCCCTAAACCAGGGGTATAACAAGGAATTAACTGGATACTCGGAGTGACTTATGTACTAACTGGCGGGTATACCACGAGCAATACAAATCTTAATGTGGATCATTCTGGGAAAGGCTAAAAAAAAGCACACCTCTACTACTCTCCGAAGCCGCGCCGAAAGTCTGCGGGGCGCCGCCGAAAATAACTCAGGGGGCCACCACCAAAAATATCTTGGCGCGCCGACTCGCCGCCGTTAGGGTCGGCGGAGGCGGCGGCCCGCCGGTATAATTATGCCACCGAACCTATTTAGGTGAAATGTTTCAAGTTCTTTTTCTATTTGGCTTTATCTTCAAATGCTCGAGGTTGTTGTTCTATTCCTTCTAGAAGAAAGAGTCAGTGGCGGCAGTGCAGGAATATCATTTGTTACCAAAAATTGTATGTTAGCTCCGCACCGCGTAAAGAAAGTGACCAATAGCGACCGTACTTCCTGTCGGTCCGTCCCTCAGTCCAAAGTTTGCTAGTTCAGACACTTCCAGACAAGTTAGGGGGGTGAAACTTGCCATTCTTTGCGGACAGTAGCGCCATTTCACTGAACTTTTAATTCTCTTGAAATCCCCTAGATTGCTGGACATTCGAAATTCCCTAGAGATCCCCTCGAGCAGCCTACTGGGGATTCCCCATTTGAAAAATGTTATCTATAGTTAAGCAGCAGGTAGACCATAAAGGTTTAAGGATTGTTTGGCACTTGCTTTTAATTATCCCTTTTGCCGCTTCGTGACTTGCAGCCTCTGACTCAAGACCGTACAGCAACCATTATGTCTCTCCGTTGGTTCGTCTGTCCCTTTGTCTCACTTTGCTCGTTTCAGCACTTACATAGAAGCTAGGACCATGAAATTTGGAATGCATTGAACGGACCCGGCCGATAATCAACGGAGAGAAGGGAGAACACTACCGAATCTTACCTGTGCAGAATTACATATTACTTTGACTTTGAGGAAAGCTATTGAGCGGAGAGTGAGTTCAACTATCTTGTATCTTTCGTTTTATATCTTCATCTTGTTTGACCGATCGGAAGTATTTCTGTAAGAATATAGTTATTTGTTTATTTCAACTATAGACAAGGTTTACAAACGCCATAATACGGCAGTATCCCAACATCATTCTTTTCCGAATCCGACCATCCGTGTGTGTGTGTGGGGGGGGGGGGGGGGTGAGCAATCCTTAATGTTGACCCATGTATATTGTGGATGGTACAAGGCCATGGGTCCTAGATATGCAGTTCTGGACCTTGACGGAATCTGGCTTTGGTGGGGGAGTTCGAGGGGGTTCCTGGGTGTTTTTCCTTAGAGACATGTCCAAATCTCGAACTCATGATCCGATCAGGAGGAACTTGCCAGCTATCGAGAGCAAATTATCAAAATGTCCTATTTGTATGGCCGGACCGTGTATGCAACACTGAGTTAAAATACATGCTACCTACCCTTGCAAGTGCTATGTGATCTTTCAAGCTCTTATGGTACCCCTCATCAAAATTCTCCACTGGGTTTCTATCCGATAAAGACACATAAATGTCATATCCAGAGCATTTGCGTCTAAAACCTGCCCCTCATCAAAATTCTCCACTGGATTTCTATCCAATAAAGACACATAAATGTCACATCTAGATCATTAACATCTAAAAAAAAAAAACTAAAGCCCCTACAGGGAGGCTTAAGAAGCGCGCCACAGGAACAGTGATCCCGCCGAGGCCGTTGAAGACAAATATATCTAAACACTTCACATCCCCACATCACAGGACTAGATAGGTATTATGTAGATGGAATTTTATACAAGGAACTAGTACCGCAACTAAGAAACCAGCTGATTTGTCATGGTAAAGTCACTTGAATTGTATTCCATTTCCATTTATGTGGTATTTGGTCGTATCCGTTCCAGAAATGCCAATCCAGTCCACGACTTTTGTACCGTTAGAGTTAAATCACTTTGACTTTTGGTCCCTATGCAGACCAACAAATTTCCGGAACCCCCCTCCACCATGTCCACATACAATTCAACACATATATATCAAATCTACGGCATTTGCTACTATCAACCAACGAGCACTTCCGGATCTTGGACACATGATTAAGTTTCATCCCATTCCCTCCATCCATTTGGTCCCTATGCAGGATACCAAGCCTCCCCCTCCAATCCTCCGTCAGATGCGACTCGGACATGCAAATCTTGCATCTACAGCCCTTCCTACCCAACAAGTTTCCCTTGAATCGAAGAACATCCTGAAAATTTTGGAGGCCTACCGAGGCTGGATCCGGTCTGGACCTCAAAATAAAATCTCTAGTAACACCGCTATAAGCTGTCAGCAACCCTGCTATGCAGATTCTGCCTCCTCTGGGAGGAATCCTCCAAACACATCCTCTTCGACTGCAATGATCTGACAGGACAAAGAAGAAAATTGATATCAACCTTCCGAGCAAATGGACTGATACCATCCATTGAATCAATCAGCTATAAATCTCCTCTCACCAAACCCCAAATATCATCAGTCTTTGCTGAGATCTCCCAGTTCCTAAACAACATTGAAGTAACCCTATAGATGTAACCGACCGACATGACGCGTCCTACCACATTGAAATTGAGGCATTTTGGTGAAGAAAGAAGAAGTCACAAAGGGTCAGTGAATCCTGCCGACTATAACCAGTAGAAGAAGAAAGTACCCATGAGCTTTGTACAATATAATTGGTATCTGTCCATGTGCAACAATTGCCAGGCCTCCTCCTCCACCTGGAGAGTTTCAGAAAAATTAGATGCCTCACATAGGCATTTCTTTATTTAAGATATTTCTTTATTTAAGAGCTTCCCTCGAATCGGAGTACTTCCAAAAAATATAATGTATGCCCCTTCCAACTCCCCGTACCAAGGCCGGATCCGGTCTGAACTTCAAAATCACACATCTGGGAACCATGATCTCTGTATTGTCCAAGTTCCATCCCAATCTGTACATTACTTTGGTCCTTGTATATTCCAGAAGTCCACCTCCAACCCCCCACCCCCCCAACATGGCCATTGTATCCTTTTGATCCCACAAGACATAAAGTTTACTTCGAGTCATGCAGGTTGCAATTTTCTGTGTTCCCCCTCCCTCCACCCCCACACTAATGATCGGATTAATGCACAAAAACATGATTTCGCTGGGTCCTTCAGAAGCTTGTCTAGTTGTCTTACCTTACGTGGAAGTGCCCGAACTAGCAAGAGTGAGACAGCGGCAGACAGAGGGACCGCCGATATGATCACAATAGAGAGATTGCACCCTAATCGATGAAAATGGATTTCGCTACACCATCATCACGGGAACATAAAAAACAATTTAACATTGGGAGGTATATGACTTTCAACTTTGAAATTAAATTACTGGCGTTTGACCATCATTCTGAGCCAGGGACTTGCAGAATGTTAATTGGGCTATTTCTTAATTGTATAGTTCTATTTTTGCAAAAGAGTTTCCAAGGAAGTAAGCGCTTGAAGGCCTGAAAATTTGAACACAAAAAAGGAGTCTCGAATCCTATTGGTCGGTGATGACTTGGATTTGAAAAATGTGTCACAATTGACCAATAGGACGAGTCTTTGTCTTTGCTTACAAACTTTGACGCCTTTAAACTCTGATCAGAAAGAACACTCATTTACAAAAGTTATATTATTCCAACAAGAAGGAGCCAGATTACAGACCCTGCAACTTACTGGCTCAAAGCAGGCTATCAAAGGCCGGTAATGTAGTCTCAAAGCGAAAGTCCTATACTTCCTAATGTTAAATTTTTTTGTTAGGATCCCATCCATTTTCGATGGGTACGGTGCAATCTCTTTATATGGCACTTTCCGAAGGCTAATGTCATAATACAACAAGAAAATAACAATGCTGAAAATCTCTTGGAAAAAATTGAAAAAAATTTACTGAAAAAATAAAATTAAAAAATTTACGGAAAAAATACCTTGAAAAATGCTAAAAACATAGAAAATGCCAATTAATTTTAGGGACACCAACACTGCACCAACACCAGCCACAATTCTATCTGCTGCTGATGAATTTAAGTTTGGCATGGCTTTGGGGACTAGGCTAACCTAAAAAAAACAGTCAAGAAGATTGACATTAATTATTTGCATAGCTGTGCTATGTATGAGACATTTGTGATGTAGACTGAATACCTGTCCATTTGGTGGATCTTCATCTTCTGATGTGTCCTCATCTGAATGTCCAGCATATGATACCAAACTTGCTAAACTGGACATTATTCTTTAAAATCTGTCAAGTTGGTTGAGTCAGTAAATTTTTGTTTTTGTTTGGAACGTTTCTAGTGTTGGGCGATATTCGATATCGATAACGATATATCGATATATCGGACCAAATATCGATATCGAATATCGAAACGTAAATATCGATATCGAAAACGATATTTTTTCATTCATAATTATTGTAAATAATCCAACATAACCTACATTTATATATCCGAAATTGGAGCAATAAGTCTTCGTAATTCAGTTCTCATTTATTCAGAGTTTGAGATGATGCAAGATGCTATTCAACGACAATAGTCGCGTTTTTTGCAATCGCTTGGAAAGAAAGTTGCCGTTTTTTGCGATCGACTGTCGACTGGAGGTCCAGTCGATCCGTTTTTTGTCGCTTGACTGGAGATCGACTGGGAACAAAGTCAACAGTCGATCCGATGCACCTTTCTCTTGGAGGTCCAGTCAAACTTGGTGCCAAATTTTGAAAAACTGAAACATGTGGACCCAAAAACGTACAATTTACACCTCAGGAAGCGCCAGTACTGCAGCAGTTTCAGAGACTGCCGAGGGAAGAGTTGTGGGGATGGACTGATTTATTGACTGATTTAGACCGTTTTTCGAAGGCTTGTTCTCGCTCCCCTATCAAGCGACAAAAAACGGTCAACTGGATGAACCCGGGAACAAGTCCCAATCGCCAGTCAATCTGTAAAAAACGCGACTAATTTTGTTAGTAATTTTGGCGAAACGAGACGTATCCTACAGCGAAACTTACCAAAGAAATATCGATATCGATATATCGATTATCGAATATCGAAAGTGAAAATATCGATATATCGATATATCGAAAAATCCAAATATCGCCCAACACTAAACGTTTCGAAGAGTTTGTTCAACCAAGTGGTTTGATTAGTAACATCTTCGAACTTTCGGACTTTCCGACAGTCGATCGTCAAATACAATGTAGTTGTTTATGAAAACTTCTCTTTCCCATCAGTTCCCATAAAAAATAAACAAGTTACTTGTATATATATATTCATGCAGTATCTATTTTCCTCTGAGAATGCCAAGGAATAATATGCTCATATAGACATGCGAGATAAGAGTTTGTGAGGAAGTTATACTCAGTTTTAACAGTTGAAGGTGTGTGGTCAGTGCTTGTTCTGTTTCCCTGTTTGGTGTTCATTACAGTAGAGGTATGCTTATGTGAATGTTTGTTGACAGTGGACTTTGCCATTTTCATGTAATTGCTGTGTCTGAAGCTAACTACCAGTTAGCCAAAGTAGGTAGGCTAACTAAGGGCATTTGAAAACACCTGTATAGGCTAGGTATTTTAAATCTTCATTCTACCATTTAGCCCAAAACAGCACTGTTCACATTAAAGTAACTGTTCACATAAGGATACGTCTGCTGTATTTACAGCATTAGTTGCATTTTAGATGTGTTGTCAGTGCTTGTACTGTTTCCCAGTTTGTTGCTCATTATTTAGGGCAGATTTAGGGCATTAGTTTGGTCTACCACAAATCCCTGATTTTTGGATACCCCATGCCAAATGCTGTATATCTAGCATCTGGCATAGCCTATGCCTAATGCTGGATACCCTATACCAAACGCTGGATACCTGTTGGTAACCTAACCCTGACATACCACAGTATAAAAGGGTTCTGATTGGTTGATTTTTAGCTTCACTCAAATCATCAATATTTTACTGGGTTAAAGTATCCAGTACCTGGCATAGTGTATCCAGTGTTAGGCATAGGGTATGCCAAACGCTAGACATATCCAGCGTTTGGCATAGGGTATCCAAAAATCAGGGGTTTGTGGTTGACTGCATTAGTTGTGTTTTTGCAGATAACATGGCGTCCGTGGCAGTCACACACAAATCCTCAATTTTTGGGGTATGGTGCTGCAACGTGTGGGCATACCTGGACGTATGGGCTGGTACAGTCAACCACAAACCAGCCACAAACCCCTGATTTTTGGATACCCTATGCCTAACACTGGACAGTCTAGTACACTAGCCCCATTTCAGGCACGGTGCTCAAACGTCTAGCACCATGCCTGGGTGCTAGACGTTAAAGCACTGTACCTTGGATTTCATGTATGGTGCATGGATTTCAGTATACAGTGCATACAGAAAAAACACAGTTTCTGTCATCACAACTGAGCTCCGGCTCGGACAGGGCTGAAATTACTACTAAGAATTAGAGAAATCAAAGACAATCCTTTATACATTTTTCACAACAAAAACAAAAGGGCTCTAATGATGATGGAGATGAAAAACCTAACAGCACCCTATCTATTCTCCATGTATTTTCCCTATCTATTCCCCAAGCGCCAATATTCTGGTTGGCTGCTAGGTAGAAAAAGCTGAGGCACAGGACACTTTGCATGCAAAATCCTTGACTATGTAGAAAAGGAAATGAGGTTTTTCACATCTGTCATCAGCCGAGCCCTTTTGTTTTTGTTGTGAAAAATATATAAAGGATTGTCTTTGATTTCTCTAATTCATGGTAGTAATTTCAGCCCTGTCCGAGCTGGTGCTCAGTTGTTATGACAGAAACTGTGTTTTTGATGTATGCACTGTATACTGAAATCCATGCACCATACATGAAATCCAAGGTACAGTGCTTGAACGTCTAGCACCCAGGCATGGTGCTAGACGTTTGAGCACCGTGCCTGAAAAGGGGCTAGTGTACTAGACTGACACTGGATACACTATGTCAGGTGCTGGATACTGTAACCCAGTAAAATATTGACGATTAGAGTGAAGCTAAGAAATGAACCAATCAGAACTCCTTTAGACTGAGGTAGGTCATGGTTAGGTTACCAACAGGTATCCAGTGTTTGGCATAGGGCAGGCATAGGGTATCCAGCATTAGGCAAAGGCTATGCCAAATGCTAGGTATATCCAGCGTTTGGCATAGGGTATGCAAAAGAGTGGGCTTGTATGGTCATGGTACACCTGTGAAATTTGGTTAAACTAAGACTGGCTACATGCTTAAACAGGGTTATCTTCCTGTCCTAGATGAAAAGATACCTGATTTTACTTTCTATCCAACCTCATTTTCCAATTTTCAAGATGTTAGAGCACTTTCAAGATACATAAGGTTTTTTCCGTACTCCCACAAACAGTTTGTGGGTCAATAGTGGCTTGAAAAGAGTGCATTTTTGCAGATACCATGGTATCTGATACCACAGTTCTAAAGTCAATTTTTGCAGTTATCGTAGTATCTGATACCACGGTCGAAAGGCATTTTTGTAGTTATCATGGTATCTGGCCAGTTATCGTGGTATCAGATATTCAGATTCTGCGGTCAGACCATGGTAACTGGTCGTGGTATCTGAAAAGTCATCTCACTTTCATCAAATTTTGCCAGATTGGTGAGAAAGAAGTTTAGCACTTAGTGATGTAACTGGATATCTGTTTTTCTTTTGGGATGACTTTGAAAAGTGCAATCTCGGCAATAGTCGTTTTTTTGCAGAATAGTGTATCAGATAACACAATAACTGCAAAAACGACTAACTGCAGATCCAGTTACCGTAGTAACAGATACTATGGTATCGGCAAAAATGCAACTAGTGTTTCCAAGGTCTTTTGTGTGGCCACAAGTGTGTTTTTGCAACCAACAGGATTTCGTAGTACATTTTGTGGCTAAAATTTGACAAACATCTGGCTAGGTGATTGTCGATTTTGTGCCTGGATTCTGTTGGGAAATCCAAATTTAGCAGCAAAATAGTGTCTAAGCAATAAAGTTAACTGATTTTTCAAGCATATAGACTTCAAACTGAGGATACTTTTTGTACAGAATGGTAAGGGAATAAACCAGGAGTTCTATTTATTTAGATTTTACATGAATTTTATTTTGATTTACAGACATTTGAAATTATCGCCATAAATATAGGCAGAAAGGCTTTTCCACGATTTTCATTGTGGCTTGACTGTGGGGCACACAATCGTGTTTCTGCGACAGACACTCAGAAGTGTGTGTACCACAACTGTGTGACAGAAAAACGCCTATAGAGTTTCGTGGAGGCCACTTATTTCCTAGTTGGTTTACTCTATCCTTTTCCAGGTAGTTGCCCCTAGTTTACTCGATCATTTTCCAGGTTGTCGCCGCTAGGTTGCTCTATCCTTCTGAGGCAGTTCTCAGGTAGTCACCGCTAGGTAGAGTGGATGAGGTAAGCTTTTAAATGTTTTCTCCTTTAGGAATTAAATATCCTTTCCTTACAAATCCTTTTAGATTGTTTGCCTTTTACTGTATTTCTTTTGAGTTTAGTGAGTTTCGATAACAATCATTAACATAGTAAAACCAAAAAAAATCACTGAAAATAAATAGAATAAATGGCAAACAATCTAAAGGAAATATTTGCTCCAGGAACAGATAGAAAATCTTGCCTCATCCATGCTACCTAGCAGCAATTTTCTTAAAAAGGATAAAGTAAACCCACTAGAAGAGAAGTGGGCTCCAAAAAACTCAATGTATCTTGGAAGTGCTCTAACATTTCGAAAGTTGGAAATGAGTTTGGATAGAAAGTAAAATCGGGTATCTTTTGATCTAGGGCAGGAAGACAACCCTATTTAGGTATGTTACCAGTTTCAAATTAATCAAATTTCACAGGGGTACCATGCCCATGCCCCAAAATTGAGGATTTGTGGATAAACTGGCCTGCTCGATCAGAATCTACCAGTTGACCTCATTTTACTCGACTTTGCAAAAGCATTTGATAAAGTTTGCCATAAAAGGCTGAAGATAAAACTGGAGGGGATCGGAATACATCAAGATGTCATAGACTGGATCATAGAAAGAACTCAGGCCGTTAAGATATATGGAGACCAGGGTATGGCATTCTTCTCAGAAAAGAGTAATGTAACAAGTGCAGTCCCTCAGGGCACGCTTCTGGGCCCAACACTCTTTAATATCTTTATTAACGATGCCGCTGGAGTTATCAGAAATAAGACCAGCCTATATGACAACAACTCAAAAATCATAGGTCCTGTAGATAGCCTCACCAAAATCACCAGCCTTCAGTGTGACCTGGACAACTTCTCAAAACGGGCAACAACCTGGCGACTAGAGTTCAACAATCATTACACTTCAGGAAAAAAAAAAAAAAAACAAGACACACATACTCCACGACTAGCAAAAATGGCGCTAGACAGAAAATAATCTCCGCAAGACAAGAGAAAGACCTGGGCATTCTGGTAGATCAAGACTTCAAGTTCAGCCAACACACCCAAGCAGTAGTTGCAAAATCCTTCCAGACTTTTGGCCTGATCAGAAGGAAATTTAGCTCACGGTCCCCGAAGTAATAACCAAGCTATACAAAGGCCTGGTATAACCAAAAGTCGAATTTGCGATGTGCGTAGCAACACCATCAAACAAGGGGGATCAAGCAGCACTTGAGTGTGTACAAAGAAGAGCCACTAAATGCATCAAAAGGATATAACACCCTGGACTATCAAACAAGATTAACGAAGTTCCTTGCTACCGTCGTAGACGTGGTGACGTCATTATGGCACATAAACTCTTGGAGACGGACACCAACCTGTTCCAGCTAGAACAGAAGGCTGTAGCTCTTCCGGAAGAGAGCTACAGCCAAGAATTGAGTGGTAATGGTATGGAATTCCCAAAGTCAAAACACTGTCATGGCAGATAGTGTGGAGGCCTTCAAGTCTTCGGTTGACAAATACTGGACTCGGAAGACTTGGAAAACTGCATTGGATTCCCAAGATGCGGCCCTCTCCATCCATCACTGTAAACAATCCGGTCAGGAAGAAGTGCAAACAATCCGGTCAGGAAGAGGTCAGGTCTGGACCAAATTCTCAACTTTTCCGTACAGGATTGATAATAGCGCCGAAAATCCTGGCAGGAATTCCAGTACTCTTAATCCCGCCGGGAAAACCTGATCGTGGTATCTGATACCACGGTCTAAACATGGTATCTGGTCAGTTATTGTGGTATCTGATATTCAGATACCAAGGTCCGGCCGTGGTAACTGATTTGATATCTTAGAAAGTCATCTCACTTTCATCCATTTTCGTCAAATTGCTGGGAAAGAAGTTTGGCACTTAGTGATGTGACTGTATATCAGTTTTTCTATTGGGATGATTTCGAAAAGGTAATTTCGGCAATTGCCATTTTGCAGAGCAACCGTATATCAGATACCACAGTAACTGCAAAAACGACTAATACGTCCTTCATAAACTCCGATGACGAATTGCCAGACGCGCTAGAGGAACAATAACAATCACACGTGAGATCTGGGGATAAGTTACCTGACGGGTGAATGGGCGATTAGGCTTTCGCTTCATATTGAGTCGTGCATTAGCCCCGTGGAAAAGACAGCCAGCACCCAGCATTGAAGTCGAAAGCCAGAAATGACAAACTTGATGATGCTTGACAGAACAGAGTTGGGTAAAGCAAAAAGAAGGGAAGAGGCATTTTAAACAGTTTTAAACGTGGTTAGGCCTAAGAGGAGTTGAAAGTAGCAAAACAAACCTGGATAAATATAGACAAAGAAGTAACGTCTCTCTCTCTCTCAGTTATGGTACGGCTTCGGATCAGAGTTATCCATTTCGCCTCTTCGCTGCTGGGCAGCGTAGCCTTGGTTCTAGACTGACTCGAGGAGGACTGTTTTCCTCAGGAAGTCAATGATGGTTTTCATGATGGAGGCTTCGGCAGCGGGGGGGGGGGAGAGCAGGCTGCACGAGGGATCCAGTCGAAAGGTTGAGGTGGTGCTTCTTGAACAATGATATCACTTGGGTTCTGTGTTTGTTCGTGAGGATTTGGCGATGGGTGCACTGGAATAGGATGTGGTCCAGGGTCTCGTTCAGGGACTGCAGAATCGGCAGAGGGGGGAGGCCGGGGTTTGGCCATCAGGTGTCGGGATCTTGTCAGATTGAGCTGGGTGGTTCAACCCTGTTGCACCTGCTCGTCATTGTTTTCTTTACGATAACGCACCTAGCGGCCAAAAAAGAAGCCGCCCCATCCAGAACTGAAGATTTTCAAACCAGAAATTGGTACCATATGAACATTGTCTCATCTAATCGTGTGATTCAGAAACACCCTTATGGCAAGCGCAAAATAGATCGTGACAAGAAAATTAGATAGTTGGTTAGAAGAAGAAAATTTAGCTCGTGTGTGACTAAAAAAATCTTATAGAGTAAAAAAAAGTAAAAAACGCAGCTAATTTTCTTACTTTAAATCCCATGATCAGAAACGATAATTAGTGCTCAGATGGTGGGCTTGATTGCCAGTGTCTTTTCTATATTTTCTGCCTAAATCCTGCCTAAAAAAACTTTTGTTTGACCTCACTTGTGATTTCAGTTAAATGCTACCTAAATATTCCTTGAGCCCAAGCTGACTTTGAAACATATATTCAAATAATGTATACAACGGACGTGTAAAACTTGTATAGAGACAGTAAGAACTTTTGGTGGACTTCACTTGTGATTGCAGTTAAATTCTACCTAAATATTCCTTGAGTCCAAGCTGACTTTGAAACATTTATTCAAATAATGTATACAACAGATATGTCAGCTGCGATCCTTCATCAGCGATATTTCGGCCCTTCTTGTGCCAAGTGGTACAACCTGACAAGGACCCTTGCAAAGAAGGGCTACCTGACAAGTGTTCTTCCTATAAGCCTGTTAGTTACAATAGCCAGCATACTGTCTCACAAAAATTGCAGCTTTCTATCCTAGGTGTCGACTGGCATTTCAAACCCAATGAAAAATTTATCTCAAAATAGTACTATGAAGTAGTACGAAAAAGTAGCATGCAAGTACTAACTGATGCTACTACATGCTTCTACTTCAAGGCTGCCGTGTTATTGCATATTACTATATGCTACTATTAGCCATACTGGATGCTAGAATCGTAGCTGACATATCCGTTTGTGCATCCCGATGAAAAATTTATCTCAAAATAGTACTGTGAAGAAGTACGAAAAAGTAGCATGCAAGTACAAACTGATGCTACTACATGCTTCTACTTCAAGGCTGCCGTGTTACTGCATACTACTATATGCTACTATTAGTAAGACTGGATGCTACTATGGCAAGACGAGATGCTACTAGATACTACTACATAAGATTGGACCAGTCTGAGGCACATTAAATGATAGTATTCTTTGCTATTACATAGTATTACATGCAACGTTTTCGTACTACTACCGTACTACTACGCAGGGTACAAATTTTTCATCGGGTAAACAACCACAACTGGGTCCTCGCTGAAATAGAGGCTCAGATTCTTGCAGAGGTTTCTTAAATTTATGAAAAGTCTTAGGCTAGTGGCTTGTTTCCAGTAAAGAGGGTTCTCTCATTCTGAAACATGTTTGTAGGAAAATCTTCAGTTCAAACAAAGTTTGAACTAAGAATTTTGATATTGCTGCTTGGACTGATGAAACAGTTACGGTAGCGACTTGACAAAATTAAAGATTATGGTGTATAGCTTATTAAAACAAAAGTAAGCCAGTAGGCTGTACAGTCTAAGGTGGTCAGTATTGTAATGGCAGGAAGGATCCTTGTCAGATAGCTGTCACTACTGCACTCAATTGAGCTAGAGTGAGAAACCCTTTGTTTTATGTTCTTTTTTTTGTAAATTACTTCGATATTTTGAAGAGCTTAATCCTTGGTAGTGATTTCTTGCAATTTTTGTTGTTTGACTAGGCTGAGAAACTAGTTGAATAAATACAAGTATTTAATTTTGCTGTGCATTATAGGTAATGGCTGCAATAGCACTGGACACACAGGAAAAGCTTGGTAAATTTGTAAAGAAGCCTGCCTTATCAGAGAAGCTTTTGCTGAAACCACCATTTCGTTTTGTCTTTGACATCATTCTTGCGGTGAGAATTCTGATGTTTATGGTTGTAATCTAAAACTTGCCAGCTGCCCATTTAATTCTCAGTTAGGCCTGAGTCAGAGTAAAAAAAGAAGGGTTAAGAAGCCTGTGTCAAATGTGGCAAGCTCTGCAATGAGGAACACTGTGAACCAGTTTGTCTGTAGCACTCAAACTCACCCATGTAATCTGTACGCACCTGTAGTTTCTGTGTCACCAGGAAATGAATGGTTCTTTTTTAATCTTTAAGAGATATAGCCTGCACTTTTTGTTGAATGCTTACTTATCAAGTTGTGACAGCATTCTAATAGCTTCGTCCCTTAGAGCTAAGGGGTAATGAAATAGGCTCCGCCTCTCTTATAATTTTCTTTCCACTGTAGCCCACATATAGCATCATATAGACGCAAATTGTTTTACAATTCTCGGGAGCTTGGTAATACTTACCCAGATAGTTTATAAAGTGTACAATGAAAGCAGTTTACTAAGTTTACAACAGAAAGAAAGCACTAATTGTTGTTTTTGCATAGCCCACTGTCCACATGATGTATATATAGGTAGATATCGCTTTTATTCTTCATGGCATTCATGGTACAATCCAAATTTGTTCAGGTTGTTGATATCTGCAAATGTTAACGCTAATAAAAATTGAAAGTTTGAAACTTTCAGGAACGATTGTACAAACGTCTTTTCATACCACACATGGTCAAATTTTATGCGTTGAAGATTTGGGATCGCCACTGGGGCCGCCCTCGCTGGTTGTTCGCGAGCGTTCTCTGGTGGTGGCGGAAGTATATACTCATGGATAGGGTTCTCAAGCGTTTTCTTACCAGAATCCATGCAGAGTTCACAGTTCCACATTTTGTGTAGTAAGATTTGCGGTTATAATTTCAGCTGATCGGTTTTTGTTTGACAATATTTGAGGATCCTTGCTGGTCAATATGTGGCAGAGAGGAATAAACTAATAACATAAAACTCAGCTGCAACACTTCCCTACATCTTATTGTGCGGACGTTGTTACTCTTTTCCTCTCTGCCACTTATTGACCTGAAGACAATTTCCAGCAATGAAATAAAGTTAAAAGAAAAACTGACCAGCTTCACTCATCTTATGGCGCGGATAGATGATCATTTTTTCCGGCCGGATTTTCCGTACTTTCATCGTAACGTTGGAAAATGGATTGGACAGACGATCCCGGTCTGCTGGTCGTGGCTATGAACCCCTGTCAGGATTATTGGCATCATCGCCGATACTCTATAACCGAACGACGCCAGTGATCTTAGGGAAGAACGAGAAACTACACCCTAATGAACCCTGAAAATTGACTCGTATCCTATGGAAACCAATCACCAGCGTTTGTTGTGTTGATGTTTCCGGCTTTTTGCGACGCACACGGCTATTCTTCTTTTGCACGAATCGTTAGTCTCATCAAGAGTATTCCGTACTGAAAAGCTCAAATTTTCTGTACTTTTTAAAAGTGCGAACACACGGTCAGGATTTCCCTGCCGGATTTCCTGCACTTTCGTCATCAAGTTGAAAAATTTCAACTTTTCCATATGGAAGTGATGATGGTGCCAAAAATCCGGGCAGGAATTCCAGTCGAGGAGTTCCCTATCCTGATCGTGTTTTCGCACTATAATGGAAGTGCAAACAATCCGGTCATGAAGAAGTGCAAACAATCCGGTCAGGAAGAGGTCAGGTCTGCACCAAATTTTCAACTTTGCCGTACAGGATTGATTATAGCGCCGAAAATCCTGGCAGGAATTCCAGTACTCTAATCCCGTCGGGAAAACCTGATCGTTTGTTCGCACCGTAATCTATAGGAAGGCCTGAGAGAACCTTCCAGCAAGGGAGCTGAAATACTGTCAAACGAAAACTGATCAAATGAAAATAGTTCCGTGAAATGTTGCTACAACAATACTAAAGGTTTCGATGGGATCCCAAAAATCTAATACTTGATCCAGACAATTGCGAACGAACTACCCTACTTGTCCAGAAAAAAAGAAAGTTCAGAAGTGAAATCAGCGTATCTCCTTTTCCGTATAAAGAACATCTAATCAACTTCAAGTAAAACTTCTTATAAAAAAATGAGGTTTCAACCGGATTCCGAACCAACTGTATCTCCCGAAAAAAAAAAGATTGTCATATACAGATTCAGCGTGTCTTCTTACCCCTAAATTTGCCATCTAATCAACTTCAAGTAAAACTTTTGATTTTCACAAATTTTCTGATTTTGGCCTGATTCCGGGCGAACAAGTTGTCCGGGCAGAACATACTTTTCAAATAAGTATTCAGCATATCTTCTTACCCCTGAATCGAACATCTAATCAACTTCAGATAAAACTTTTACTTTTAACAAACTTTCCGGTTTTGGCCGAATTCCGGGCGAACTCTTTGCCGTGCGAGCAAATGGTTTTCACCATCATGTTCAGCATGTCGTTCTACCCCTAAATCGAACATCTCATCAACTTCAAATAAAACCTTTACTTTTAAAAGACTTTACGGTTTTGGCCGGATTCCGGGCTAACTACTTGTCCGGCGAAAAAAAAATGGTTTTCACCATCGTGTTCAGCATGTCTTTTTACCTTTAATCGAACATCTAATCAACTTCAAATAAAACTTACTTTTAAAAGAACTTTCCGGTTTTGGCGGATTCCGGGCTAACTACTTATCCGGCGAAAAAATGGTTTTAACAATCGTGTTCAGCTTGTATTCTTACCCCATTCATTTGCCCTTTAATTTAAACCCCCTCCCCCACCCCTAAATGTAGGGCTACAGGGCCCACCAAAGAGTCTTCACACCAAGCTACATCAAAATATCTCTTTCCCTTCGAGAGGTATAGTGCGCGCAGACGGACAACTTTTGCCATGTCATAGGTATCCCTCCAATTACGTTTTGGGATACCAAAAATATGCACAGTCAGCTTGGCAATATACAACAGTTAGTGCTATCTTTCTTCATTACCTTCACATTCGTCAACAGTAGGCCTAGGCTTGGATAAGTATTACGGAGCTCCTAAGCATAAAATTTATCAGCTGCAACACTTCCTTACAGATAAAAATAGAAAAAACGAGACTTCGCGTGTTTTTCTTGATCAACTGGCCACCCAAAAATAGAAAGGAAAACAAAAAAAGCAAAGGTCTCGTTTTTTCTATATTTGTTTGCAATGAGTGGTCAGCTTGGCGTCAAGCCTTATATTCCTTACAGATTCATTGATTTGTACTTACTTACAGACATATAGGACGGATAGGTAGATTTGTTACATAAATAGTCGACTAAGACACCGAAATAAGAAGAAATACAGTGAACAAAACAAAAACAACAATAGCACCGCTTCTTGAGATACAAATAATTTTCTCTGTGGGACATACCTGTTCGTAGGAACCTCCCAAGTGATTTAATAAATCTTAAATTCCTCTCCTTCAACATTCGTACAAATTCCTCACCCCCACATTCTCTATCCCCAAACGTTTCCTTCCGCAAATCATTCAGTTCCTAGCATTCTGCAAACAGTATGGCTCAGTTTTTCACTACTCCACTACTGCGAGCGCTGTAGCAGATTTCGGTTTTCGGTTAGTATTTTGTATTTTTTGGAGCTCATAACTTGGTAATCAAACTTGGTACACTTGTAGGTATTGGGGTCTAATGGTGCCTTTCGGGGGTTTGACCCCCCACCCACATCCGGCTCAGGGGCAAATGGGCCCAGATTGCCCAGTGAATAATGCGTATCACTTGATCAGATCTGGACATATGACGATGAAATTCCTTGTACTTGTAGATCCTAGGGCTGGAAAATTGCTTTGAAGTTCCACCTCCCCCACCCACCCCTTTCGTTGGCAACTGGGCCCAGAAGTTCGTTACCCGTGACAGGAATCAACAGGTATCAAGTTGAAACTTGGTAGGTTTGTGAGCATTGGGGCCTCTTTCCCTTTTGTTGGTCCCAAACCCCACCCCAACTTGGTTCAGGGGCAATTGGACCCTGATTGCCCATTTTTTCATGTTTTAACTTGACAATAACTGGAGATAAGGTGATGAAATTCCTTTGGGATTTTGGATCATAGGGGTTGGGGATATCCATTTGGAGTTGAACCACGCCCCACCCTCCCCGTTCATGGGCAAGTGGGCCCATTTGTCCATGAGTTAAGTTTTTGACCCGTGACATTCAGTATCGAGACTGAAACTGTTCTTGCGAAATCATGAAGATCTTCTTTGGGTTTCTAAAAAAAGCTCAGGAACCTCCGTCTCCCAATCTCTGTAACACGGCCATGCGGAGTCGAATAGATTTCCGATGGCCTGCCCGATGCAAACGAGCGTAGGGTAGGAGCTACGTGGAACATCACAATCTGTTGCCTCTACAAACAGCTACATCGCCGTAGCCTACAGCCCCAGAGAAGAAAAATCGAGAGTCACAGACTATTGGTTGTTTACCATTGTGACGTCACACGTGGCGCGGTGCAAAAGCGGGCCATGCACGCCTGCTACGTTATTTTCCTTTCATATGCGCAGCGGCGAAGACGGAAGTACACTGGCGTCCACTCAAAGCTCAGCAAGCTCTAGCTCTGCTCAATTTTATCGGGGTATCCATAGTCGTTGCATGGGACCAAAGACGGAGGTTCTATTGGCCTATTGGTTCTTGCTAGTTGTTAGTAATAAGGACCAGAAAATGCAACGAGCCTCTTCTTATGCTCCTCCCCTGAAATCTCTGAACCCCCTATTAGTTATATAGCAGAGGCCTGCAACGTATAATTTTTTGTAGGTTATCAAGCAGTATGGCGTGTTTGAAGGGCTCTTCAGGCCAAGCGAGCTAATATTCGAGAACATAAACGATAAAGAAGCAAAGAAATTGTTTCTTGAAAAAGTTTTCAAATGTTTGGGTAAGTGTCTTCCTATTTGTCACAGGCGAATCTCAGTACCAACGGCAGTCTATAACAAAAATGAAAATTGGGAGGACAATAGTTTCTCTGAATTATTATTGCCCTGTTTTTGGGATCCCAAAACGTAAGTGGAGGGATACCTATGACATCGCAGAAGTTGTCCGTGTCCGTCCGTCCGTCTGTCCGTGTCTGTCCGTCCGTCCGTCCGTCTGTAAGCACGCTAACTCTCGAAGGGAATGAGATATTTTGATGAAACTTGGTGTGAGGATTCGTTGGGTCGTCGGACCAGTCAAGTTCGTAGATGGGCTTTGTAGCCTACATTTAGTGGGGGGGGAGGGGGTTCAAATTAAGGGGCAAACAAAATATTTTGAAACAGCTAATGTGATAGTCGATTATGGGGTAAGAAGACATGATGAGCACGATGGTACCACTTTGTCATCGGAAGAGTGGTTCGCCCGGAACCCGGCCAAAACCGGAAAGTTTGTTAAAAGTAAAAGTTTTATTTGAAGTTGATTAGATGTTCGATTTAGGGGTAGGAAGGCATGCTGAAGACGATGGTGAAAATCATTTTCTCGACGGACAAGTAGTTCGCCCGGAATCCGGCCGAAACCGGAAAGTTTGTTAAAATTAAAAGTTTTATTTCAAGTTGATTAGATGTTCGATTTAGGGCAAGAAGACATGCTGAACACTTATGTGAAAACAATTTTCTACCCGGACATGTAGTTCGCCCGGAATCCGGAAGTCAAACTTTTATTCAAAGTTGATTAGATGTTCTTTATAGGGATAAGGAGATACGCTGGTTTTGTTTCTGTATTTTTTTTTTGCTGGACTAGTAGTTCGCTCGGAAATCGGCAGGAAGTCTCAGTCAGTATCGTCAAAATAGATTTTGCTTATAGAGGTATATCTGAACTTGGTTTTCTCTGATGATTAGCCTGTCCAAGACTGGATCTGGCGAAGACAAGACTCGATTGTCTGAATCAAATATTAGATTTTTGGGATCCCATCGACACCTTTATTAACGGGCAAAAAAAAAGTATTTTTAAACAGCTAATAAGATAGTCTTTTAGGGGGTAAGAAGCTTAAAGCACAATGGACACTTCTAATGCTTTACTTTGTATTAAATGCTTCACAAATAATTATTTCCGACTTCCTTTAGAAGGCGCTACGAAAATCGGCCGTTTTCTTGTTATCCCTTGTCTTTACCTCTCTGGCATTTCGGCGATCCAAATCTTAGGAGCTGGGATATCGTGGCAGGAAATTAAAAAACTCCCAGCAATGGGGGTAAGAAGCTTAAAGCACAATGGACACTTCTAATGCTTTACTTTGTATTAAATGCTTCACAAATAATTATTTCCGACTTCCTTTAGAAGGCGCTACGAAAATCGTCCGTTTTCTTGTTATCCCTTGTCTTTACCTCTCTGGCATTTCGGCGATCCAAATCTTAGGAGCTGGGATATCGTGGCAGGAAATTAAAAAACTCCCAGCAATGCTTGATAGAAAAGGATACATTTGAGATGTCACCAGATGCAGTTTACCTGATTGTTCAAGTGTTTCGTCAGAAGTTCCATGGCTTAAAGTGCCTATTAAATGTTTTTCTTTGTGGAATAGTGTTGTAAAGCTTGATTAACTTGCTTTTTTAAAATGTACCAGAATAAACGATAAGCTTAAAAATAACATAGCTAGAAAAATCATTCAAAACAAATAACCTATTCAAATCTGAATCATACAAGCTGATTTATGCATAAAATAAAGATCTACTAAGTATTATAAGAAACATCACTTTTATCTTTGTCCAAGCTAGTAAACTGAGCATGTACTGGCCCCAAAAATTACGCTTTGAAATATCACAGAGAGGAAACTGTTGAAAAAGCTGCTGATCTAGGGGTAAGCATTGTTCCTGGGTTGTTACAGAGTGGGATCGGGGTAGTTTGACGTGCACATTGAACTTTAACAGGATTGTGAAAACCATTTTCTCGCAGGACAAGTGGTTCGCCCGGAATCCGGCCAAAACCGGAAAGTTCGTTAAAAGTAAAAGTTTTATTAGAAGCGGATTAGATGTTCGGTCTAGGGGTAAGAAGACATGCTGAACACTTGTACCTTGAGAAATCAAGGAATCTACCGGCGGCCAATTCGAAAATTTTGTTAAAAGCAAAAGTTTTATTTGAAGTTGATAAGATGTCCGATTTAGGGGTAAGAAGAGATGCTGAATACATATTATGTGACACTCATTTTTAGGATCCCAAAACGTAAGTGGACCTATGACATCTCAAAGGTTATCCGTCTGGCCGCCGTCCGTCTGTCAGCATGATAACTCTCATAGGGAATGAGATATTTTGATAAGACTTGGTGTGAGGACTCTTTGGGTCAAGGGAAAGGTCGAATTCGTAGATGTGCTCTGTAGTCCTACATTGCGGGTTCAGATTAATGGGCAAACAAAATACTTTTAAACAGCTAATGAAATAGTCGATTAAGGGGTAAGAAGACATGCCGAACACGATTATGAAAACCATTTCTCGCTGAACAAGTAGTTCGCCCGGAATCCCGCCAAAACCGGAAAGTGTGTTAGAAGTAAAGGTATTATTTGAAGTTGATTATATGTTCGATTTGGGATTTATGTGAAAATCATTTTTTACCCGGACGAGTAGTTCGCCCGGAATCCGGCCAAAACCGGAAAATTCGTTGAAAACTAAAGTTTTATTTGAAGTTGATAAGATGTCCGATTTAGGGGTAAGAAGAAATGCTGAATCCGTGTATGAAAATCATTTTTAACCAGACATATAGTTCGCCCGGAGTCCGGCTGAAACCGGAAAATGTGTCGTAATTTAAATTTTTTTTTTTAAGTTGATTAGATGTTCGATATAGGGGTAAGAAGTTACTCTGAATTCGTTTTTTAGCTGTTATTTTTTTGCCGGACAAGCAGATCGCCCGGAATTTTGCCGAAACCGGAATTTGGGGCAGGAATTTTCGATCAGTTTCGTCAAAATAGATGACTCTTAGGGGTAAACACACACGCCAAATCTATAGAGGAATTTTGTATTCTCAGATTATTAGCTGTTTGGCCGTAATCTGTTTCTAAATTTTACTAGCAGGCTAAATATGTTCAAGGAGTCTGGCGAAGACTGGACCTGGCAAAGACAAGACCCAATTATCTGCATCAAATATTGCATTTTTGGGACCCCATCGAAACCTTTGGTCTTGTTAAACCGGACATGTAGTTTGCCCGGAATCCGGCTGAAACCGGAAATGTTTAAGTTAAAGTTTTATTTTAAGTTGATTAGATGTTCGATATAGGGGTAAGTAGATACGCTGAATTCGTTTTTGAGCTTTATTTTTTTTTCCGGACGACAAGCGGCTCGTCCGGAATTCGTCCGAAACCGGAACGAAAATCCCTTAAACACAGTCCAAAAAGTTCAGTCTATTCAATCAAATGATACAGAAATAAGTTGGCTTTTTAGTTAAACTTTAAGTTAGCAATTTGAAATTGCGGCCTTGGCACAGTTACAACAACGAACAGGAATTGCAGGCTCGCTTTTTTGTAACCTTTAGCCTGAAGAGGACCCTTGCCAAGAAGGGCCAAGAAGCAGACGGAATACAAAATGTACCAAAACTCGTTGGTCCCGTTGAGAACGTAATCTTGTCAGATTTTCGAGGTTAACAATGTCTGAGAAAGTTCCACACTTTATTGTATGCTGATAGATTTCGTAGCTGTTTTTCGCTCTAAACTGCCGTTTTGTAGCGGGCGTCGTAAAAACAAGTCAAAACACTCTCAGGAAACCTGAACGTTATTTTTTTTTCAGGGACCGCTTTGGAAAAAGAGATTTCTTGCAAGCCTGCCAAGCTGATAGCCGGTCTAGAGCCCGAAAACACAAATTCGTTTCTTCAGGACCTGGCTTTCCTCATTGAAAATAAGGCGAGTTGACTTTTTTCCAACATTGTAAAACATTAATTTATTTGATACCCACTTCACATAAACAGCATTAGGATAGGCTAGTGGACGAATAAGAGAAAGATATGCCACTGAAAAACGTTAAATCGACAAAATAAATAAGAGCAACAAAAATCAATAAAACAAACGAATGAGACCGTGACGTGGGGACACATTTATAAGCTTAGGCAGATAGTTTATCTTGAAAAATATTCCTTGAGCCCAAGCTGACTTTGAAACACATATTCAAATAATGCATAAAATGGATATGTCAGCTATGATTATTTGGCAGCGATATTTCGGCCCTTCTTCGCAAGGGTCTTCGTCAGGCTGTCAATCTTCAGGGTCAACTTCGGGGTAGAAGCTTCATTTATTTATTGCAGGTTTGTTTCCTTCCCCAAAGTTGACCCTGAAGATTAACAGCCTGACGAGGACCCTTACGAAGAAGGGCCGAAATCTCGCTGCCAAAGCATCGTAGCTGGCATATCCGTTTTATGCATTATTTGAATATTTATCACACTCGTGGAGTTTCGTAGTCATATGAGGAGTGGGTCGCGGCGAGAACCCTCCCCTCCGGCGAGTCGAAAATCACGGACATAACCCCTGCCACCACCACACGGGCTACCCCCCCCCCCAAAAAAAAAAAAAAAAAATAAATAAAAATATTATCTCTAGAAGTGTAGTTTGTGTACAAAGGATATGTTATATGTTAAGCAAACAGTGATGGCAGGATGTGTTCTTAGTGTTTGTCTAGACCCATCAAGAGCTTTATATTTTCGGATAGTTCTCCGATCCCGATAAGACAAAAGTAGATGTAGCAGGTATTAACACAGTGCATAAAGTCCAGAGTGCATGGTCCAAACAAAATTCAAAAGGCCGTAAAAGTGCTCTTTCGTTTCGTCAGATGTTTTATTCTATGTATTTTGATGATGATGAGATTTTATTTACACACTTAAGAAGAGGAAAATAGCCCGATGAAAAATTTATCTCAAAATAGTACTATGAAGTAGTACGAAAAAGTAGCATGCAGTAAAAACGATGTTGCTACATGCTTGTACTTATGGCTACCGTGTTACTGCATACTAACAGATGCTACTATTAGCAAGACCGGATGTTACTATGGCAAGACAGGATGCTACTGGATACTACTACATAAGATTTGACCAGTCTGAGGCTCATTAAATGATAGTATTCTTTGCTATTACCTAGTATTACATGCAACGTACTACTACCATACTATTACGCAGGCTACACATTTTTCATCCGGAGTGCAGTACAGACAAATAAAAGGAAAAAAATACATTGAGCTTTCAATAATGTAATAAATGCACAAGATAAAAAATAAATATTAACAAGAGCTACGAGCTCATATGGCACTTGTTACGAGTAAGCACGGCTCGGTTATGTCAGTGATTTATCTAGTATTTGCTAGGTGTCTTCCCACCAAGTTTCATCTCGATCCCTCCACTCATAGCGTTTTCCAATATTTCCGGTTCTCCCCTCCAGCTCCCCCCATTTTTACCGGATCTGGTCCGGATTTTAAGTGGGTCGTTTGAGGCATGAGGTCTTTACAAATATCAAGTTTCATCGAGATCCGGTCACCCGTTCAAAAGTTATAAATACCTCAAGATTCCGGATTCCCCCTCCCTCCACTCCCCCGACAGAGCCCGAATCGGCTCGGTCATGTCAATGATGTATCTAGTGATTGCTAGGTGTCTTCCCACCAAGTTTCATCTCGATCCCTCCACTCATAGCGTTTCCCAAGATTTCCGGTTGCCCCCTCCAGCTCCCCCAAAAGTCACCGGGTCCGGTCCGGATTTTAAGTGGGTCGTCTGAGGAATGAGGTCTTTCCAAATATCAAGTTCCATCGAGATCCGATCACCCGTTCAAAAGTCATAAATACCTCAAGATTCCGGATTCCCCCTCCCTCCACTCCCCCCCCCCACAGTGCCCGAATCGGCTCGGTTATGTCAATGATGTATGTAGTGTTTGCTAGGTGTCTTCCCACCAAGTTTCATCTCGATCCCTCCACTCATAGTGTTTCCCAAGATTTCCGGTTGCTCCCTGCAGCTCCCCCCAAAAGTCACCGGATCCGGTCCAGATTATAAGTGGATCGTCTGAGGTATGAGGTATTTCCAAATATCAAGTTCCATCGAGATCCGATCACCCGTTCAAAAGTTATAAATACCTCAAGATTCCGGATTCCCCCTCCCTCCACTCCCCCCTCAGTACCCGAATCGGCTCGGTTATGTCAATGATGTATCTAGTGTTTGCTAGGTGTCTTCCCACCAAGTTTCATCTCGATAACTCCACTCATAGCGTTTCCCAAGATTTCCGGTTGCCCCCTCCAGCTCCCCCCAAAAGTCACCGGATCCGGTCCGGATTTTAAGTAGGTCGTCTGAGGCATGAGGTCTTTCCAAATATCAAGTTCCAACGAGATCCGATCACCCGTTCAAAAGTTATAAATACCTCAAGATTTCGGATTCCCCCTCCCTCCACTCCCCCCCACAGTGCCCGAATCGGCTCGGTTATGTCAATGATGTATCTAGTGTTTGCTAGGTGTCTTCCCACCAAGTTTCATCTCGATCCCTCCACTCATAGCGTTTCCCAAGATTTCCGGTTGCCCCCTCCAGCTCCCCCCAAAAGTCACCGGATCCGGTCCGGATTTTAAGTGGGTCGTCTGAGGCATGAGGTCGTTCCAAATATTAAGTTTCATCGAGATCCGATCACCCGTTCAAAAGTTAAAAATACCTCAAGATTCCGGATTCCCCCTCCCTCCACTCCCCCCACGGTGCTCGGATCGGGGAAGTGACTATTTCCAACTTAATCATTTGGGGTCCCTGATACGCCTGCCAAGTTTTATCGTCCTAGCTTATGTGGAAGTGCCCGAACTAGCAAAACCTTGACAGACCAACAGACCGACGGACGGACAGAAATTGCGATCGCTATATGGCACTTGGCCGAAGGGCAAGTGCCACAAAAAAAGAAGAAATGGGACTAATCGGGTCTAAAAAATCTTCTTCCTTGATGGAATGCGGAGAAATGGCCAAAGGCAGAAACGTTAAGGTCCTTTTTATTTTAGATTGAAACCAGAGATGCTGTAAGTTTAGTTCTTGGTGGGGGACAGCGTACTTCTGTAAAACCGAGCGACCTGAAGCCCAAAGACGACGAAGTAAAAGTTGAAAAAAGGCCAGGAAAAGCTGAGAAACAACAAATAAAAGCCGAAAAAGATAATGTGAAGAAGGCAGAACTCGCAAGTCCTCGCAAGGTAAAAGAAAAACAAGAACTGAGAACCAGAGATTCAAGTAGAAACAACGTAAAAGGAAGTACAAAACAGGAAGCTGCGCCTAGCCTGGGAACAAGAAATGATAAAAAGCAGGAGAAAACTCTTGTGAAGTCGAATGTAGCCAAAGTGCCTCCCAAAAACTCACAAAATGGGAAAAAAGAGGAGAAAAGGCAGATAGTAGAACAAACAAAGAAGGTTGTGGGTTCAGTAGAAGCGATAGAAACACTCGGAAAAGTTGAGAAGCTACAAAAGGAGAGTGATGTAGAAATTGTTGGAAGCGGAAAATTGAAGGAAGTAGATGAACAGAAAGAAGGGATTGATAGGGAGCGAAGAAAGGAAGAAACAGGAAGAGAGGATGAAAACAGGGATTTACATGAAACAATCGATATTGTTCCCGGTAATGAAGCCTTTGGAAAATCAGGAGACAATTTGCCGGAAGAACGGGAGATTCAGCGAAATGAAAGGGTAAGTGTTTTCGGTCTTACTTCTGCAAGCACAGCAAGCACAGATGAATGATTGGTAGCCGACTTATAGTCCGACCGCCAGGTCCTGAAAATGTGACACCCCCCTAACCCAAACGGTACAGTAGGTTTAAAAGTGGATTCAGACCAAATCGAATACGCTGATTCCGAATATGCCGGGAACTGGTTCCGGAAACGATAGCTTAAAGTAGAAATGAAGCCCGATGCTGTTCCATTATTTCCTCTCTAAAAGAAGTATCGCTCTCAAACACAGTAGGTTGAAAAATGGATTCCGAACCGATCGAACCCGCTGATTCCGATTATTCCGATAATAAATTCCGGAGTAGGTGGCTTAAAGTAGAAATGAAGCCTGATGCTATTCCATTATTTCTTCTCACTGATGAGTATAGCTATCATTCTATCAAACGCATTGGTTGAAAATTGGATTACGACCAAATCGAACCCGTTGATTATGAATATGCCGATAATAAATTCCGGAATAGGTGGCTTAAAGTAGGAATGAAGCCTGATGCTATTCTAGTAGTTCTTCTCAATAATGAGTATAGCTATCAAACACAGTGGTTGAAAAGTGGATTACAACCAAATCGAACCCGTTGATTATGAATATACCGTTAAGTAGACCTGAAACCTGATAAGTAATTCTTCTCCTCAGAAACAAGTGCCATCATCTGGTATAGTGGGCTACTGTCGGCAGAAAAGTTTGTTCTAACCAAATTGAACCCGCTTATTCCGTGTGCTAGGAATAGAAACTTGTTGATTAAGGATGTGATACGAGTCTGTTGCTTAATAACCTAAGTTTACTGGAATGAATCAACAACTACGGGGATTACAACTGGTTCAAATAATATGCTCGTGCATTGAAATGTCACACAAATATCTAAAGCACAAAAAGACGAGTTGAATGGGACACACAAATCTCAAACTTTGCCAACGTTGCTTCACAAAATCAAATCCCCTATTCTTCATTCGAGTCGACAGAGCATCTGCCTCATACGAACATTTTCGCGGCAACATCGAGGTAGTGTAAAAACGAGGTCTTGTACCCCTCCTGTACGTAAGAAATCAAATTGTGCAAATTCGTCGTGTGCACCCGAGAAGTTCAAGTCTTGTCGGTACAACAGGTTAATTAACGTCCATTCGTCTCCACATCAGGTTCTTTTTAAAGGTTCTACCATTTACCACAAACCTGCATTGTTCACATTAAAGTAACTGTTGACATAATTAACACACCAGACGGCCTTTTACGGCGTCCTCTGAGTAAGTAGCAAGAAAGTCTGATCTTTAGTTGCTTTTACTATCATATTTGTTTCACAATTTTATCTCCTCTTCCGTTTCTTCACTGTAGGGTTAACTAATTAGCGGTGCTTCTTGCTTGTGCGCACTACCTGTTGAGCAATTCTCAACTAAAATAGGTACTTTTCGAGAAGGGGTCTGACACTTCCAAAAAGGAAGTATAAACGAAAACAAAAAAGTGTTTTTAGGAATCAAGCCAGCGTCGGATACCACCGTTCCAAGCATATTCTGAATCAGGATTTTTGGCCTACAAAATGGTATCGTCAGACTGACTGTACCTTTTGGGTCGGGTGTTTTCGAATCTAAGCGTCTTTTGACGAGCTGGCGGTCGGACTATTAGCTCTTGTGAAGCCGTAAGCAAAAATCAGTCTGGCTCCGCCAGGGTGGTAGGAATGAGAATTTCCCCGTTGAAGTATTTTTCATGCTTGATTTGTGTTGATGGAGATCGAACCCGAATCGACAACTATTTACCAATACTCTTGATGACTAACTCTCCTTGCCGATGCAATATCGGCCTGTACCTAGCAGAAGAGGCGGAGCGGCACCACAGCTGTCCCGAACGAACGCCATGATTGGTTGACACATGATTTGAATTGTTTGAGTCGTTAGTGAGACGTTTTCTCGTTCTTCCTGAGGATCGCTTGCGTGTTTTGGACTTCGTCATATAGAGTATTGGCTGACACGCCGATCTCTCTAGTCAAACGTCTATTGTAACGACAACGACTACTTGCAGATGTACAACTCAGTAATAAGTATAGTCAGGGACACTCATCCATAACAATCCAACCCTAATCTGTTAAGCCATTAATCTGGTTGAAGGCTACCTACCAACTGAACTGGTGATGCTTGAATTAAGATACATTAAAGCGCGGTAAGAATCGGACGATTCCCAACACAAAGTCTTTGCAACAGACAGCTTCGCTCTAGCTGTTGAACTCGAGGTCTCCCTTAAAGTATGTATTGGCACCAGACAGCTTTCAAATGTAATCGTTTAAACCTAGAAATTCAAATAATATATCGAAGAGAAAATTTAGAAAGTTTGCTTCGGTATAAGAGATACGGTGTTTCAGTGAGTAGAACAGAGGGTAACATATTAGCTGGCAAAGAGCACGGCCCGCGTCGTTAGCACAAAAGCGCTTCTACTGACCATGCTGCAACGCTATTTCGAACTTCGCGGTGTCATTTGTCGTTTCGCGAGTTCATCAAGATATTGAAGGTTGATTATTATCTTACCCGTCGTCTTGATAGAGTTGTTGGCATTGCGGCAAAGTTTGCGATGCTTGCTTTTAAACTCGGCGCGGTCAAAACAACGACAAATAGGGGGGACTTTTGAAGCTTGTAATACTCTTGATGACAAACTCTTCATCTTCTGTCGAAAAAGAAGCGCCGTATGCCTAGCGAAGAGCCAGAAACACCACTTGAGCGACACGCAACATAGCTTATTGATTGGTTGACATAGGATTTGAATCAAGTTTGAGGATTCGTGTGCTATTTCTCGTTCTTCCTGAGGTTCAACGGCGTCAAAATCATAGCTGACGTATCCGTTGTAAACATTGTTTGAATAAATGTTCAACGGCGTGTTTCGGACTTAGTCATAAAGAGCGTGTTCCACCATTTTAACAATAATAAGTATTAGTTACTATTTCCGTTCCAACCTCAAGAAAAGTTACTTCGCTTTTCGTTCGAACCTTCTCGAAATAGTAACAAATGCTTACCATGCTCGGGAGCGTAGTAAGCGTGGTAACTACGGATCTCTGTAACATGATTGGTTGGGTTACCCCGTGGAGTGATATTTTCGCAAAAATAGAAAAATAAGTTCCAGCCTTGACGCCAAGAAGCCAAAATTCGTGACGTCATGCGTAGCAACTACGGGAAGTAGGGTAGAACATGCTCATACTTTATTCAGTAGGGAAGCTAGGGACAATGTAAAGGTCAGAGTAAGTACAGGGATTCTTTTAAGGGAAAAAGGTCATATTTTAGACGTAAATCTAGGGGTAGTTTCTTGTGTGTGATTTCAGGACTAGTGCTATAGCTCTAGCCCAGTCATTCTTGATCTGCCGCACCCCAAGTTGGGCGGATGAGCATTTCTTCTAACCTAACGTACCAGCTAACCACAGTGCCGACAATAAAACAATAAGTTTAAAGCATGAATGACGGTGTATACGATAACCAAGAACACTCCCGAGGTGGCAACAATGCGTAACTATTGCTGAAAATAGAAACACTGTCCAGTCTCTGAGACGCGTGAAAATTGGCCGATGAGATATAATCAGAACGAAAGAATTTTAATGAAAAGATTTCGGGTGGAAATAGGTATTCTAGGGGAGGTGTCAGAGTGTAGAAATAGCGTAAATGGCGCTGAAGCTTTAATCTCCTAGCATGTAGCCTAAAGATTAGCCTCATTCAATATCAGTTGTTCATCCGTCAAGCGTTCACCTGTTAGTTGGTCCTATGGTTAAATCCATTACTAGCCAAAGTGTATGAGAGGGGGTAAGGTATTTACCGACAAGCTGGCAGTTTTTACCGACTGTTTTTCAGAAAATTCAACTGTTTTAAAGGAAAATCTCGGAGCTAAATTTCGTAAAATATCATAAAGGTGAGCTTTCTGTTAGAATAGCATATTATGCTGTCTATTAGTCGAGTCTTAAGACATTAATAGTCTGGTAATTTACCGTAAGTCCATTGTATGCAAGTGCCTTTTATTGCAAGTTTTAAGGGATTTTTTACCTCTTGAAATTGTAAAAACATTGATATCTGTGCCATTTTAATCATTTTTTTTTTTAAATTTCACCAGTAGGCAATTAAAGCATTTTCTAAAACACTGGTGCTGTCCCTTGATCACTTTAGGCTTCCAAACAAGGTTCAAAAGTGCATTAAAGTTCACCGTCCCTAGATAGAAACCCGCTACCAAACAAGGGACATCCTCTAAGAAACAAGACCAAAGGTTTCGATTGGATCCCACAAATTCAATATCTGATCCAGACAACTGGGTCTTGTCTTAGCCAGATCCAGTCTTCGCCAGACTCCTTGAACATTTTTACAATTAGCTAATTGTAAAAATGTCCAAAATTTTACAAAATTGTAAAAATTGTAAAATAAGGCCAAATAGCTAATCACCTGAGAAAACCAAGTTCAGATTTGGATTCAGCATATGTGTTTACCCCTATACGTCATATCTGTTTTGACGAAAAACTTCCTGCCACTTCTGCCAATTTCCCGGTTCCGGCCGAACTCCAGAACTACTTGTCCGGCGAAAAAAAAAAGCTCAAAGACGAAATCAGGGTATCTTCTTTCCCCAGTAATGAACATCTAATCAACTTCAAATAGAAATTTAGCTTATACCAAATTTTCCGATTCCAGCCGGATTCCGGTCGAACTATATGTCCGGGTAAAATATGATTGTCATACAGGGACTCAGCATCTCTTCTTACCCCTAAATCGCTTATCTAATCAACTAGAAATAAAACTTTGACTTCCAACAGATTTCCGGTTTCGGCCGGATTCCGGACGAACTACATGTCCGGGTAGAAAATTGTTTTCACATAAGTGTTCAGCATGTCTTCTTGCCCTAAATCGAACATCTAATCAACTCCAAATAAAACTTTTACTTTCAACAAACTTTCCGGTTTGGGCCGGATTCCGAGCGAAATACTTGTCCGTCGAGAAAATAGTTTTCAACATCGTCTTCAGCATGTCTTCCTACCCCTAAATCGAACATCTAATCAATTTCAAATAAATCTTTTACTTTCAACAAACTTTCCGGTTTGGGCCGGATTCCGGGCGAAATACTTGTCCGTCGAGAAAATAGTTTTCACCATCGTCTTCAGCATGTCTTCCTACCCCTAAATCGAACATCTAATCAACTTCAAATAAAACTTTTACTTTCAACAAACTTTCCGGTTTTGGCCGGATTCCGGGCGAACTATTTGTCCGATGACAAAATAGTTTTCACCATCGTGTTCAGTATGTCTTCTTACCCCATAATCGACTATCACATTAGCTATTTCAAAATATTTTGTTTTCCCTTAATTTGAATCCCCTCCCCCACCCCTAAATTTAGAGCTACAAAGCCCATCTACGAACTTGACTGGTCCGACGACCCAACGAACCCTCACACCAAGTTTCATCAAAATATCTCATTCCCTTCGAGAGTTATGTGCTTACAGACGGACGGACAGACGGACGGACGGACAGACGGACAACTTTTGTGATGTCATAGGTATCCCTCCACTTATGTTTTGGGATCCCAAAAACTATAAAAAAAAAACTAACTGTAATAAAAATGTGAAACTTGGCAAACTTAGTCAAATAGCTAAGACCCACTTTTGGGCGAAATTTGAAGTTTCTCCGACTTTCAGAGCTGAGGTTATTAACAAACAAGACCAAAGGTTTCGATGGGATCCCAAAAATTCAATATCTGATCCAGACAACAGGGTCTTGTCTTAGCCAGATCCCGTCTTCGCCAGACTCCTTGAACATTTTTACAATTAAAATTCAATAACAGATTAAGGCAAAATAGCTAACCACCTGAGAAAACCAAGTTCAGATTTGGATTCAGCATGTGTGTTTACCCCTATCATATCTGTTTTGACGAAAACTTCCTTCCACTTCTGCTAATTTCCCGGTTCCGGTCGAATTCCAGAACTACTTGTCCGGCGAAAAAAGAAAGCTCAAACACGAAATCAGGGTATCTTCTTTCCCCAGTAATGAACATCTAATCAACTTCAAATAGAAATTTAGCTTATACCAAATTTTCCGATTCCAGCCGGATTCCGGTCGAACTATATGTCCGGGTAAAATATGATTGTCATACAGGGACTCAGCATCTCTTCTTACCCCTAAATCGCTTATCTAATCAACTAGAAATAAAACTTTGACTTCCCACAGTTTTCCGGTTTTGGCCGGATTCCGGACGAACTATACATGTCCGGGTAGAAACTTGTTTTCACATAAGTGTTCAGCATGTCTTCTTGCCCTAAATCGAGCATCTAATCAACTCCAAATAAAACTTTTAATTTTGACAAACTTTCCGGTTTGGGCAGGATTCCGGTCGAAATACTTGTCCGTCGAGAAAATAGTTTTCACCATCGTCTTCAGCATGTCTTCCTACCTCTAAATCGAACATCTAATCAACTTCAAATAAAACTTTTACTTTCAACAAACTTTCCGGTTTGGGCCGGATTCCGGGCGAAATACTTGTCCGTCGAGAAAATAGTTTTCACCATCGTCTTCAGCATGTCTTCCTACCCCTAAATCGAACATCTAATCAATTTCAAATAAAACTTTTACTTTCAACAAACTTTCCGGTTTGGGCCGGATTCCGGGCGAAATACTTGTCCGTCGAGAAAATAATTTTCACCATCGTCTTCAGCATGTCTTCTTACCCCATAATCGACTATCACATTAGCTGTTTCAAAACATTTTGTTTGTCCCTTAATTTGAATCCCCTCCCCCACCCCTAAATGTAGAGCTACAAAGCCCATCTCCGACGACCCAACGAACCCTCACACCAAGTTTCATCAAAATATCTCATTCCCTTCGAGAGTTATCGTGCTTACAGACGGACGGACAGACGGACAACTTTTGCGATGTCATAGGTACCCCTCCACTTACGTTTTGGGATCCCAAAAACATGAAAAACTGTCCCTAGTTAGGGCGTTTTACGGTATATAATAAAAAGCCAAAACATTCATAGTTAGCCCCTCTTTTTCTCTTGCTCATGTTTAGATATTGCAAAGGGGCAAAGAGCATAAAAGCTGTCTACTCTGTTGGACGTTAAGGGTCTAATACTTTCATTCCTATAGCTTATACCAAAATCTCCAGTTGGTTGTTCGGGTCTAAGTAGTTTAGCGACGCTCCTAGAGAGATCTTCTTATCTGTTTGCTTTCCCTTTAATTCCTAGATATAGAACGGCTGAATGCTGTAACGGCTTAATTGTCCCTTCCATCCGCGGACAGTTGAAACACTCGTTCGCCCTTATCTCTGAAATGTGTCCCCGACTAGGATTGTTCACGTTATTCGCGTTGCTGCCTAAAACCTGTGCCATCTACCGTAAGTTCGAGATTCTCAGTCCTGAATACAACGTAGATGTTAGTGAAAGCTACCTTGTCCTACGCTCCGTAAATTTCGGAAACTTCAGCTGCAAGCTCGAGAGCCTCGCTGTGCTCTTCACTGATGACTTCGAAGCCACTCAGCTCAGTACTGAAGACGAGACCATCATGTATGTTTCCGGGCGGAATTTTTATACCGGAATCTGTATACGGGAGCGTGAGATCGAAGAAGTCTATAGAGTTGAAACAAGCGAAGTTGAAGGAATTTTCTACATCGGCGAATTGAATAGTTTGTCGGCGCTGATTAAATTAGGGGAATGGAGCTTGTTGGTGTCACCTAGGGCGGAGTGGGGCTACAACGATGATCTGCTAGTAGCATACGAGGAACTGGTGTCAGCGCAGCAAGCCGGAATCTGGGTGAAAGCCATCCTTCCGGATAGCGACGCCGTGTCCGAACTACACCGCCGGAAAATGCTAGAAGCCAGCAAACTGTATGCGAACATGACTGAAGCAGTTGCACAGCGCGTGAAATTCATCCCGCACGTCCGGATCCGGGTTCGATTTTCGGCTTTTTCCGGATTTTTCGGACAAGGAAAAGTGAAGCATTCCGCGAAGTATTTCACCTTTCTAGCTGGAACTTACTTAAAGGAGTATTTGAAAATTGGAAATTTAAAAATCAAAGGGGTCCAAGTGGAAGTGGAGGAAGGGGTGGAAGCGGTGAATCCAGAGACGGTGAATACTTGGTATGTCTTTGAGCAGGACCGGAATTTTGAGGCGTCTGAAGAAACTTCGGTTAACATGTAGGGGCCTGTGTAAAGTGAAATGTCTGATGTTATTAAAATCTCGTTGTCCGCACTGGTCTTTTTTTTTTTTTTTGCATGCCACTACCCCTGCAAAGTAGACTATTTCCTGATGGACAGTATCATTCGTTTTTTTTCCGAAAATATCCGAACGAAGATTTCTTCTAATTAGAAGCGGAATTTCTGTGCGTTGGCGCTTCTTGCTGCCAATTTTTTTTTAGTAAAATTTAGTAGAATCTTCCAAAAAATAATCCTCACGAGTCACTTTCCTTATGAAGATAACAAAATTTCAGCGTTTCCTTACGGAATTGATGATAGTACCGAAAATCGTGGTGGGAATTCCAGCCCCTTAGCACAAGACGTGATCGTGTGTCCAAGACATAACCTGCGAATTTGGAAGGAATTCCGTGGAGTAATCTACAGACAATAAGGTTGAAACTATTTGTTTTGTCTTGTAGGTGCTCGAAAACCCTCGGCCGAAATCGACTAGAGTTCGAGCGCGTACCCCTCTACCCATTGGTCAAACTTTCATCGTCGAGGACCCAAAGCCCGGACTTGAGTTGGAGGCGTTGCGGCGTGAGTCGACGGAAGAGCAGCTGGCGGCACTGCCCCTTATTAGGTACGAAAAGCTTTCCATGCTTTCCTGTTAACTTCGTTTTTTTTCTTAAATTCGGTCACTATGGGCTGATTGGTTTTGTGACGAAGTTCCTTGTTGGTAACTTTCTATACAAATGAAAAAAAGGAGAAGAGATTTTTGTCTTGATCATCTATACGTATCCGTCTAAGAGGATATGCGAGAGATAAGTATAATCTCGGATATTTCTTTTTTAGTGGTGCTCCTTGGAACAATCCACTAATGCGAGCGCTGTAGCAGCTGGCTTTCGGTTTCCGGTTTTCGCTTTTTCACCGTATTTTATGGAGCTGATAACTCGTGAACCACTGCAAGTAAACTTGGTACACTTGTAGGTATTGAGGTCTATTTGTGCCACTCACCCGGCTCAGGGGCAAATGGGCCCAGATTGCCCAGTGAATAATGTTCATAACTTGACCAGACCTGGACATAGGATGATGAAGTTCCGTGTACTTGTAGATCCTAGGGCTGGGAACTTACTTTCAAAGTTCACCCTCCACTACCCACCCCGTTCAAGGGCAACTGGGCCCAGATTGCCCAGGAGTAAAGTTCGTTACCCATGACAGGAATCAACAGATATCAAGTTGAAACTTGGTAGGTTTGTGAGCATTGTCTCTTATTGCTTTTTGCGGTCCCCAAACCATACCCCCACTTGGTTCAGGGGCAATTAGGCACAGATTGCCAAATTTTTGTTTTATGTTTGAACTTGACAAAAAGAGTAGCGATGAAATTCCTTTGTGCTCTTGGATCATCGGGTTGGGAATATCAATCTGGAGTTGAACCACTCCCCCCCCCCCCCCGTTGATGGACAAGTGGGTCCAATTTGCCCATGAGTAAAGTTTTGACCCATGACTGGAATCTAACTCTAAGTTGGTATAGTCGAGGATATTTAGGTCTAGATATGCAATTGTATGGGCCCAGGTTTCCCGTGAGTTAAGTTCGTCTATGACATAACTCTTGTATAATTGTTGATATATATGTATAGATGCGGATTATGGTGTAACAGCAACAAACAAGACCACGCTGCGTACTGTGATCCTTAATGATCAGCTGGACGGTTTTATTATATCAGGCAATAAAACGATTTGGTTTTATTACACTGTTTATTACCGTGCTAATAGAAAAGAGGTTTAAAGTGTCGGACCATTCTTGCAAGAGTGTCAAGATCTTCTTGTGATTTCTAAATGCGGTATTTTTACATTAAAAGCTTTTAAACTGGGATGATTTCAAATTAGGTTATTTCAATATTTTTTGCTTATTGGTGATGTTGAATGTCTTGTTTCTAACGCTGTTTGTGTATAAGATGTGTTACACATTTTACTTTCATACTCCACGTCTGAGCGCTTGCGCACTTGTTTGATTTCTTTTATAATGAATGGTCAGCGTTGCTTCAAACCTTTTATTCGTAACTATTTGTTGCCAGCTGACTTTCAAAATCCTTCGAAGACAGATATTTTCGAATCCAAGGATGCGTTTCTTAGCTTGTTGGTTGAGTTTGTAAGTGTTTGAGCTTGCGACAATCTTTGGCCAGGAGATAAGGTCATGCGCTGGCTGGGCCAAGTTGTCGATGGTTTTCGGCAGAGAAAGGAGATTTTAGAAAGGGTCTGGAGAGAATGCGCGTTCGTGTATTAAATGCCGTCAAACTTCAAACGGTGTCGGTGTGTCGGACTATGTTTTGGGGCGTTCTTACTCGAACAGGCTGGCATGGCCAGTACCAGCCTAGCTGCAAACTCCCACGTATGCTATCAGTGATTTTGGTGCTATAGGCAGGATGGTAGCGTTCTCACAACTAGCTTTCTTGTAGGCCGGTGACTGGCCGCGTAAGAAACGTCATAATGTCTGAGGAACCCCTGCACCATGAGTCAGAGGATGAAGAGGATAAAGGAGAGATAGCGCGGATAATTCAGCTGGCTGAACAGGTAACGACTTTATCCCCTCGCCCCCAAATGTCGAATTGAAATAGGATCTTAGAATGAAATCTCGGGGGGATGAGCTTTTCAGGCAACGAAAACTCATCTGAAACCGGATACTCATCTAATACCTTGGGTGCGCAGTGTGTTTGTTTGACTGACCTCTTACCAGTCCCCCACCCCAGTGTCGGATAGAGTACATACCAGACTGCTGTAGTGGTTTGCGAACTCTGTTTACAAGTCCCTCGGTAGCTGAAATAGTAAGAGAGCCTCTGCCTTGTAAGAAGAGGGTCCTGGGTTCAAATCCCGACTGAGGAGCATTTTTGTCCTTAGTTCACTGTTTCTAAAACGGATAGGATAGTTATATAAATGGGACCTCAGAATAGCACGTCCGGGGACGTGCTGCGTGGGGTCTTTGCTTTGCTTTATTTGTAAAACCGAGTAGAAATCAACAGACGAGTCCCGGGACTGCCAACATGCCAAAGGCTCTAAGCGGCCAGTTCAGGAACTCAAAAAGAATCAATACCTCTTCTACAGAAGGCAAATTTCATCTCTTACGAAAATCACTTGTGAGTTGAGACAACCCGACCCGCGTCTGATTTACCCCCCTCCCCTCCTGCCTCGAGAACCAAGGTTGGGCCTCAGGTGTGCCTGTCCAGGTTATATATGCTCTTGCTGCCTACAATGTCACGCACACACTCGTCCGGTCAATCTCACACACAGTTTATGGTCAGGTCGTGAAGCAGAAAGAAACCTGGTTGGAAAGCGGTTACGCTACCAAATTTCTGATTCCTAGCTCTTCTTTAAGCACAGCCGAATACTGTGTAGCATTGGGCGATATTTGATATCGATAACGATATGTCGATATATCGGACCAAATAATCGATATCAAATATTTAAACGTAAAGATCGATATCGAAAACGATATTATTTTGTTCATTCATAATTATTGTAACTAATCCGACCTAACCTACATTTATATATCCGAAATTGGAGCAATATGTTTTCCGTAACTCATTTCTTATTTATTCGGAGTTTGAGATGATGCAAGATGCTATTTAACAACAATTTTGTTCTTAAATTTTGGCGATATGTCGAAAAACCCAAATTTCGCCAAAAACTAACACTGCTGTCAGTGGGTATACAGTACTTTAGTGCTGCTGTTTACTTGAACAGTTGTTTGGCCTAGGCCTAGGCCCCTTTGACCTTTTCAGTGACCTAGCTTGCACTTTAGCAATGTTCTCCTGTCCTCGGACCCTTGTCGTTCGACTTAAACTGCTGGAAACCCGTGGGAAAATCGTGGTTTTGTAGACAACAAAGTTGTAAGCGTAGCAGAACAGCAAAGAGAAATTGTTGCAATGACATATTTTTTGCTTGAGAATCGTAAGCGGTGATCGAAAAAAAAATCATGAGCCTTTGAGAGAGAGAGAGTTTAAAACGGATAATAATACAAACAACATGAGGGCCACCCCAGAAATCACTGTCCTGTCCTAGGGGGTGGACGTATCTGAACTACAAACACTATATCCATGTAACGTCCAAGTCGCAACACGAACTAACCAAAACTGGTACAGAGAACACAAACAAACAACCAAAAAAAAAAGAAAACAACCGGGTAAACTAAGAACTGGAAATCATATTTATTCAACAAACATTCTTTCAATTGTATTTTAAACTCAGCGATCTCAATCTTGTGTTGTTTTAAACTACAAGTGCCATACAAGTGTATTGCCTCCCTCCAGTTTCGTTTAGTTATTGTACTGTGTTCGTTTTACCCCGATGCCACCTAACGGTCTTTTCTTCAGGATGATTTTGATGCTGGACCGACTATTGGGATCAACGCGAGTAGCGACGGTCATGGGAAACTCGTTGATTCTATCATCGCCACTCAGAAGGAACTAGTTGGAGATGAAGCGGTGGAAACAGAGGTTAGTAGTTTTTAACGAACTTGCAAGGGCGTTAAACCTGGTTTCTGAGGTGACGTGAGGTACATAACATTTTGTTCGCGTTGATTCCGCGAGAACGGTCAAAAAGAGATAAGCGACATACAAATCATTAGTATATCGGTAAAACAAACACAAATTAAATGTTATTCATTCACAAAAAGATGTTATTCGACACAAAACTCGCCAAAATCGATTGAAATTTTTTTTTTTTTTTTCCTTAGTGCGTAACAGTGACGATTTGGCCGGTCACAAATAAAATATATTATATATGTATCGATCTCCGGGATTCGGCAATACTTTTAAGAGCACAAAGGGAATGTGATATTTTTTGTATGCTACAAATTCGTTAAAATATTTTACGAAACGAAACGCGGAAAATAATGATTACTGCACGTATTCTATCTTTAAAAGCCTCCTTCGTATCTTTTGCGAATTCCGGTAAAATCTGGCGTGGCTTAGTGCGCCTTTCGTCGCGCCAGACAGACTGCGTGGCCTCAGCATGAATTTCTTAAAGGAAATTTGTTTCTGCGGTAAGTGGACCAGACCTGTTCCGGACGTGAAGGAATCAAGCAGGAAAGGCCGTTTATTTTGATACATAGTAGTCTTGAGGTACTCCTACTCTTACCTCTACACTGTAAAAAAAAATCTTGCAGTATTTGCTACTGGGATTATCTTGTCTTTATTGAGATGAGATTATCCCTAATTCGGATTAATTTTATCCCAATAGAGATAAAATTAACCCCAGTAGCTAATACTGCATCCTTATTCGGAGAAACTTTTTACAGTGTACTGGGATAAGATTAATTAGAGATAATCTTGTCTCAGTAGAGACAAGATTAATCCCAGTAGCAAATACTGCAAGATTTTTGTTGTTGTTGTGTAGTTTAGGCCCCGAAGAGGTTCTTCGAAGAAGAAACAAGACGAAAGGTTTCGATGGGATCCCAAAAATTTATTCTTTGATCCAGACAATCGGGTTTTATAGAGGTCCAGTGTTCGCCAGACTCCTTGATCATTTTACTGATAAAATTTAGAATCATCTGAGAAGACCAAGTTCAAATATGGATTCAGCGTGTGTGTTTACCCCTATAGCCTGCGTCATATCTACTTTGACTAAAGTTCCTGCCTTACTTCTGCCAAATTTCCGGTTTCAGCGTATCTTTTTACCCCTATGTCGAACCTCTAATCAACTTCAGATAAAACTTCAACTTTTAACAAAATTTCTGATTTGAGCCGGATTCGTGGCGAACTGTCGAGGTAGAAAATGATTGTCATACATGAATTCAGCATGTCTTCTTACCCGTAAATCGAACACCTAATGAAATTCAAATAAAATTTGCGCTTAAAACAAACTGTCCGGTTTTGGCCGGATTCCGGGCGATCTACTTGTCCGGCAAGAAAATAATTTTCATATTGGATTCAGCGTGTTTTCCTATCCTTAAATCGAACCTCTAATCAACTTCAAATTAAACTTCTATTTTTGACAAATTTTTCGGTTTTGGCCGGATTCCGGGCGATCTACTTGTCCGACAAGAAATCATTTTTATATTCGAATTCAACATGTCTCCTTATCTAATCAACTTCAGATAAAACTGTTACTTTAAACTCCGGTTTTGGCCGGATTCCGGGTGAACTACTTATCTGGCAAGAAATGGCTTTCATATTCGTGTTCAGCATGTTGTCTTACCCCTTAATCGACTATCTCATTAGCTTTTGAAGTAGAAGTAGTTTTTTCGCCCCCAAAATTTGAAAGCCCTCCCCTAAATATGCAGCTATCGGTCCCATGTACCAACTCGATCTTTCCCTTGACCCATAGAATCCTCACACCAAGTTTCATCAAAATATCGCATTCCCTTCGAGAGTTATTGTGCTGACAGACGGACACACGGACAACTTTTGCGATGTCATACGTATCCCTCCACTTACGTTTTGGGATCCCAAGGAGCAAGCTTTGGCATGCAAATCTTTGAAGGCTTGCTCAGTGGGCGTCCTATCTCATGTTTCACTGCCCTCGGTGGGAGTGCGACGCGTGATTGGGGGCAAACCATCCGACGCTGCCTCTGCTTTACCCTAGCTCTCTGGTTGATTGATTTATTCGACAAATGCACTAGTCGTGATACAGAGCCAACACTGTCAGAAGTTTCATAACACATAACACGTGGATGTGCGGTTTCAACAGATAATGCTTAACAGCTAACACTTCGGATGTTATCTGTTGTGTTTGAAAACGATATGCATGAAATATTATGCATAACAGGCTTTGTTAGGAAGAGGCAAAAAGTATCTACTGATTGTATTCCTTATCTTCATGATGTCGGAAAACTGAGCAGATACTTTTTGGCGTTTTTTCGGTTCTTCCTGATGGTAACACTCGAGGTGTTATCCGTTACATTATCTGTTGAATCGTCACAAGAGCCAAATAGCATACTTATTTACGACGAAATTGTTCCAAGATACTAAGTTTGGTATCGCGGGGAAGCCAGTCTTGGAACTGGCTCAGCAGACGCTCTCTCTAACCGTGGTTGTTCTGTTTCGAAGGGACGTTGGAGGAAGTTAAGTAGAGTAGGGTGTTTCATTGAACAAAGTTTTCCCCTCCTTTCATTCAAAGTCGTCTGAGTTAACTTCACCACTGGTTCCGTCGTTTGTCGAGCGCTTTGACGAGGATTCGAACTCGGGCCCTAAACTCTCCCAGTTCCGATTCCAATGCGTTAAGTACTCAACTATCGATGACTTTCGTGTCCTTTGCGCTTTAAGTCGACTGTTGCAGGAAGGCGCCCGTGTTGCGGAGAAGCTGGAGCGACGGAAGGAACGAGAGGCGCTACAAGCCTGCCTCCAGGAAATGACTCGCTCTTTGCGCCCTCTGTTGAGGCTGTTGGAGTCTTCACAAGAAGACTGGGAGTTGATGCGAAGGGAGGTAGACGAGTGGAGGGAGAAGAGAGTAGGCCTGGAGGAGCAGCTTGTGGAGAAGAAAAGGTATGCTCTATCAGATTTGAAGATGAAATTTTAATCACGCACTTAAGAAGAGAAAAATAGCGCAGTATAGACAAATAAAATGAAAAAGTAAACTGAGCTTTCAGTAATTTTCGAAATTTATTTATTTAACTTCTAAACAAACAAAGAAAACCGAAAACACGAACGTTCTCATCACAAAATTCAGCTAAACGCTAACCTCCATCGAATACAGACTTATTCAATGCGATCCAAGCGGGAATCGAGATTTGTAGCCAAATTGAGCATATAGCAGTAAGTAAGAAAGTCATCTCTCGACGACACCGAAGGGAAATTTTAAGTTTTTAGTTTATCAAGCGTGGGTGGAAAGTTCTCCCTAGCCGTCTCATACATCCCCAAGCCTTTAAGTATGGGTTTTCGGCCGTTAGGTTCGCTGGGTACAGTAGAATAGCTTTTGTGGCCTCCCTTCTTGTTTGAAATGACAGAGCCAACTCTTCTGCAGCTTACCTTCGATTCGTTCGGAGGGGGCCAGCCTGCTGTAGAGTGGTGCTTCCAGCCTCGTATTAGATCAGGCAACCAGTCCCTCTTCTCGCTATGTGAGAGATTTTTAAGCAGAAATGATACAACAACTTTAAAGTTTAACCGAAAAGGGATGGGATATTACAAAGTGCGTACTTCCTTGTTCGGCTTATTCACAAATAATAAATTTTCAACTAGTGGAATTTCCGTTTGATTTGTGGTACCTCTATGCGCTTGTATTTTTGTTGTGTGCCTTACGAGAAAGATTTATGATTTCTTTTTTGTTCAGGCATTAATCAATCTTCACCACTGCCCACTGAAAAGCCGTTTGTGTTGAGATTAAAATTTCCCGGGTCATAGTAGAATTTACGCTGTGGGGACGGCCACAGATATCCTGAACGTCATAACTAGAGAAGATAGTGGAAAATAAAATAATTCCTTTGAAGCCCGATGAATTTTTTTTAGCCTATGTATTAGTATGGTAGTTGTACGAAACAGTATCATCTACTACTATGTAACAGCAAATAATACTATCATTTAATGTGGCTCAGAATGGTCCAATCTTATGTAGTAGTATCCAGTAGCATCCTGTCTTGCCACAGTAGCATCCAATCTTGCTACTAGTAGCGTGCAGTAGTATGCAATAACACGGTAGCCTTGAAGTAGAAGCATGTAGTAGCATCAGTTAATACTGCATGCTACTTTTTCGTACAACTTCATACTACTATTTTGAGATAAAATTTTCATCGGGAGAAATAGTTCAGTGTATTCAGTTAAATAACACAAAAACAAGTTCGCTTTTCAGTTAAACTTTAAACAAATTATTGACAGAAAAGAAACACAGCCAATTATTTAATTTCTGTTAATTGTTAAGCTTGTTAAGCTTGGTCTACTTTGAGAGCTCCAGGCCCTGCGTTTCTGAATCGCCCCACCAGGTCATCCCAAGGTCATAAGTCGTAACGAACCCTGAACAAACAACTAACTGGAACTCCCTGAGACCAGTCTGTTGACACAGATCTGAATAATATGTTGATTGGATCCTGTTTGCACAGAAAGGCGAAAGGACAACTTTTGCGTTGATAGAGGAGCAAGCTGTTGATTTATGTTGATTTTTTCATGTTTTTTTTTCTTGTACATTTAGTGCATTATTGAAAGCTCAGTGTATTTTGTATCCTTTTCTTTCTCTATACTGTGCTATATCCCTCCTCTTAAGTGCGTAAATAAAATGTCATCATCATCATCATTTTCAAATAAATCAGGCTGAGACAACATAACACAATTAAATTTTAAGTAAAAAAAAATTCACTAAATTCAGGATAAGTAGTTTTTTGTCCCGTTTGTGGGTCGAGGGAATGTTAACTAGTTTTAAGCAAATAATAATAATAACGCAACTCGCATATAATATCTTGAACAGGCTTTGTTGTTGATCAGATGCTTAGTACTAGGCGAAGACGGATTGGATAAAAAAAAAGTTTCCTTTCATAAGGACCAAGTCAGTTTTCTATATATCAAGAAATAGAGCGTTTATAGTACCATCTGCTTTTCTTCGCAGCTGCGAGTGACCTAGCGGAAACCAGTGAAACATGTAATGGGAGAGGGGGATTGCAAATAAATCATGCTCTTGGAAGTGCTTCGTGAATAACTATGAACAACAGATCATGGGCCGTTTTGCAAAGAGTTCTACACCTTCATTTGTAAAGCTGTATAACGAAGCGTAAGCTGAGCTGATGGTTAAATTTAAATTTATAACGTTATAAATGACGGTTGTAGCCAGTAGCGTATATTAGCGGGGGGAGGGGGGTAACAGGGGCGATCGCCCACCCCAAAATTCTTGAAAAAATGATTTTTAATTGGAAAAACGTGTGCGAAATACGGGCGACAGGGGCGATCTACATCCGAAATTCTCGGAAAAGGAGTTTTTTTTACGGGAAAAACGTACGCGAAAATACAAATTCAGAAGCTAAATCTAAATTATTTACAGTTTGCTTCAGTAATTGATCTTAGTAACAGTTTATGAGTCGTAGTATGCGTGATACAAGATTAAAACGTGTTTTTTGCACCTACAGCTATTTTTAGTGTTAAAAACGGTCAAAATGTGCAAAAAACGCCGACTAATTTTCGACATTCCGGCCGATAAGGGGTGGCCTTCGGCTGTAGATTTTCTCTGAGCTATCGCCCCTCCCGAAAATAATCGGAATATACGCTACTGGTTGTAGCCCTATTATGATGGATGTGTGTGCTCATAGGTTGTATCTATGATTATACCAAACAAATGTGGCGTAAGCCAGGACAATTAGTGTTAGGTGAATAAAAAGACTTATCTATTTATGTATCATGTAACGTTGACATTTTCAGAGATTTTGAAGAGTCGGTCACCCCCCTGTACGAAGTGGTCGCGGAATATGAAGAGGACATTTCATGCCAGAGACGCAAATTGAGTGCCATTCGAGTGCGGATGTTTGAAGAGAGGTCAAGTGCCACTGCGATGCTGAAAGCACTGAAGCTTCAGTAAAGGTAATGAGCTTTTGACTCGACCACCTGTTCCTCTGTGTGTTTAGTTATTTTGATCTCGTGTACTTCTGATCTCACAACAGTTCAAATATTTGAGTGTGAAATTTCACCGGAGTCTAGTCGGTTTTGCCTTATTTATGCAGTAAAAGCACTCTAAACGTTACTTCGATATGTTTCAACCCCCCCCCCATCCCCTGTTGCGAGAGTAACATTACATGAAGGTTCCAAGCCCTGAAAAACCATATTCCAACTCAAGAAACAAGTCTCCGTTGTTCTTCGCACCCAATAAATGCGGTTTTGCAGATATCATGGTGTCTGATACCACAGTAACTGGATCTGCATTTTGGAGTTACCATAGTATGTGATACTACGGCTGCTTTGCAGAAACGACAACTGCCAATTTCGCACTTCTAGGCACCCCCAAAAGAAATGCTAACATCCACTCACATCACAAGTACCAAACATCGTTCCCACCAATTTGACTATTCCAGATACCACGGTCCGACCGTGCTATCTGAATATCAAAGATATTACGGTAACTGGCCAGACTGCAAAATGGTATTTATTACCGTAACTGTATGTGCAATTAGTCGTTTTTGCAGTTACCGTGGTATCTGATATATATCTGATGATGTTTCTGTACTCCACTATTTTTATTTTTTTGAAGTGGGTAAATAACAAGATTCATTCATCGTGATCTGATACCACGGTCTAAAGTCGTTTTCGCCGTTACCGTTGTATCTGAATATAATCAGATACCACAATACCTTGCCAGATACCACCGTAACTGCAAAAGCGCCTTTTGACCTGGTATCAGATACCATAGTTCTGTAAAAACGCAACTAATGTTAAGAATAATACGGCCGGGTATCAGGACATGGAAGGGGTTACCGTTCAGGAAGAGGCACTAGGGGTGGATTTCCCCGGAGATTAGAAATGACTGATTATGCTGAAAATGGAAATTTTGAAACTGGAAATCCTGGAGACATCGTCCCGAGAGGTGTAAATCAAGGTGAAAGTGAAATGAGTAGAGAGGAGTTTTTCGATTTAGGTATAGATGGATAGGATCACGAGGGCCAGTCGCGTAATATCCTGAAGGCGGTACACTGGAACGTCCAAGGGTTGAAACAAGAAAAAATAGAGTGTTTGTGCAATTCAGATCAGTGGGATATTATTAGTCTTGTTGAAACATGGTGCGAGCGATCGAGGACTCTAACGCATGAGAATTACGAGGTGTTTGCAGTGGAACGAAATAAGTCTAAAAACGGAAGAGTATATGGGGGAGTATGTTTATTAATACGAAAAATGGTGTTTGATGAGTGCTATAGGATTGACAGTAAGTCAGAAAACATTGTTTGGGTTAGAGTTTTGAAAGGGAAATTATGTATTGTAGTTTGTAGTGTGTATATTCCGCCACAAACAAGTTGTTATTCGAAAGAAGATGTTTGGGAGATTCTTACAGATGAAAAGATTAATTTGAGCCGGAAGTATCCTAATGTTTCTTTTATTTTTCTAGGAGACTTCAATGCTTATATTAGTAATCTGGAGGAGTTTGTGGTAGGAGAGAATCCAGAAAACCTTCCAAGGATAGCCAGCATGGATGTCGGGGTGCTGGATGTTGGTATGAATGTTGGAGGTAGGAGAAGTAAAGACCACGAGCGTAAGAAAAATAAGTGGGGTTTGAATCTTTTAGAGTTTTGTGGGTATGAAAATTTGGTTATTTTGAACGGGAGGTTAGGGGAGAAGTCGGGAGATTTCACTTGTTTTTCAGGGGTTAGGCCGAGCGTAATTGATTATGTAATAGTTGATAAGCATCTTTGGCCTCGGTGTAAAGATTTCAGAATTTTGGATGTGGTTGGTTCTGACCACGTGCCCATTGGAGTTTGGTTTGTTGGACAAGGAGGGTCGGACGAGTTGAAAGATAATGGAAATGGTATTAGGCATCTTTCTAGTACAGGAGAAGATGTAAAGAAACCTTTAATATTAGGGTTGGCTGAAAATTTGGAAATGAGATTGAGAGAGTGCTTAGGAACCCCAGAAGTAGAGCAGGAATTAGAAAATTGTGTTAGATCAGCAGAAGCGGGGGATGTAGAGCAAGCGATTAGGGTGCTAGCTGAACTTGTTTATAATAAGGTAATCCCTATTGGTAAAGAATCTGCATGTGGTAAGCAAGGTAAGAGAGACGCTAAAGATTTTTTTGATAGTGATTGCGACAAGATGAGGAAGGAGGTGAGTCTGTGTTTACAATCAGTAAGGACAAGTAGTGAGGTAAAACTTAAGGATCATTTAATCCAGTATCGTAAGGCTAGGAAGGAATATAAACAATTAATTAAAAGGAAGAAAGAAGAGTCGATTATTCGGAAAAATGGAAGAATTATGGAATCATATATTGAAAAAAGGGGTGCGGCTTTCTGGAATGAGATAAAAAGTTCACTTTCAGTTTTTAAAAATGATTCAGTCCCGGAAGCTAGTACATGGCCGGATTATTATATGAGGAAAGAGGGGTCAGACCGTATTGATGTAATTTTTCCGGATGAGTTGGAGGTTAGTCTAGAAAATAATGTTTGTTACCCTTTACAAGAGGTAGATATCCGGTTGATAGCCCCAGTTACGGAACCGGAAGTTTGGATGGCTATGAAGAATATGAAAGGACGGTCAGCGCCAGGGGTGGATGGAATACCTACGATGGTTTGGAAGTGGGGTAGAGTGTATTTAATAAGTGTTCTAGCTGCTGTTTTTTCATGCGTTGTTGAAAAAAGGAAGTGGCCTGATTTGTGGAATAAATCATTAGTTATCCCGATATTTAAGAAAGGTGATAAATCTATTCATAGTAATTATAGGGCTATTCATTTAGGGAACGCTGTTAGTAAAGTATTTTGTAAAGTTTTAGATTTTCGTCTAAGAGATTGGATAGAAAAAAAGGAAGTTTTAGATCCCCTCCAGGCCGGTTTTAGGAAGGGTTATAGCACGATTGACCAAATTTTTATTTTAAGTGTTCTTGCTCGTAAGTATACAAGTCGGAGAGGAGGGAAGTTATTCGTTGCTTTTTTGGATGTTAAGGGAGCTTTCGATAATGTCGACAGAGAATTGTTGATGGTGTGTTTATTGGATATGGGCCTCCCCTCCCCATTTGTATTTGTGTTGGTTCAAATGTATAGAAGCGTGAAGTTGGTAGTGCGGGTGGCAGGGAAATTGTCGAAAAGTTTTGTGTCTAAAATGGGTTTGAAGCAGGGATGCACGCTTTCCCCTAAGCTTTTTTCTTTATATATTAATGATTTGTCAGTATTTTTAAGAAATAAAATGGCACCCATGGTTTCTGTTGATGTGGTAGAGCTTTGCATGTTACTTTTCGCCGACGATATAGTTTTGGTGGCGGAATCAAAGGAAAATCTCCAGTCTTTGTTGGAATTTGTGAATGAATATTTAAGCAAGAAAAAGTTAACTTTAAATGCTGATAAAACAGTAATGATGGTTTTCCGTAAGGGGGGGAAAATTATTAATAAGGACAGGGTAAGTTTGGATGGTAAAGATATTGAGATAAAGGAATCATTTGTTTATTTGGGGGTTAAATTAACATCGAATGGTAAGTTTGGTAAGCACGTAGCCAGTGTTTTGGTAAAGGGAAACAGATGTGTAAACGGTATTCTGCGTAGTAATTTGAAAGATATTAAGGACATGAAGTTTCATAAAGAAATTTTTAATACGAAAGTCACATCGTGCATGCATTATGGGGCCGAGTTGTGGGGTTTTAACGCAGGTGCTAGGTTAGAAGTGGTACAAAATAGATATTTTAAACGAGTTATAGGGTTATCAGAGAAGAGTTGCAATTTAGTTTTAAAAGGTGATCTAGGATTATTTTCGTTACGTAGCAGTAGGCTTGTCCGGATGGTAAGATTTTGGGAAAAAATAATTAGTTTACCTAGAATTAGACCTTTAAAAGCTGCGTATTTAGAGGCTCTTAGAGACCCTTCAGGTGATTCATGGCCACTCCAGATAAAAAGTATCCTTGACCAATGCGGGATATCTGATAAGTGGTGTGAAGGCCAGGGTCCAGGGGCCACCGAAGGCGAGGTAAGTAAGGTGGTTCAACGGGTCCTACAAGACCAAGAAATCCAAAAATGGCACCATGAGAAGGATTCTAAATCATCGATGTACCTTTACGCCAAGGCCAAAGAGTGTTGGGGTTTAGAAATGTTTTTTAAGGGAGGGTTATCTTCGGAGGAATTAAAATTGATTGTTAGCGCTCGTAGTGATAGCCTCCCCCTGGGGATTCGGAGAAAATATATGGGAAGTGTAAAGGGGAGGTCTAGTGGTCTTTACTTCTGCCCAATGTGTGGTTGTGTGGACGAGAATTTGTTTCATTTTATGTGTGAATGTGTGGAATTGAAGGATTTGAGAGTTGAAATATTTGGGGAGCAAAATTTCGGGGAAGGTTGGTTGGTGGAAAAGTTAAAGGATAAAAGTTTGTTTGGGGTTAGGCAGCTTGGAAGGTTTTTGCGGATAGGCTGGAAGCATAGAGAAGAGTTTTTGTAGTTAAGATTTACCAGAAGAGTTGATGTTTGTTTTTTATTTGGTTTGTATTTTGTTTTGTATGCGATGGCCCTCGGGCTCTAAGCAAATATATCATATCATATCATATCATATCAATAGTCGTCGTGTGGGTTCTTCTGTAATCTACTTATAAGCTCAGAGCAGGGTGCTCAGAGCCAGTAGATGCTTGAAATTTCCCCTAACTCCGAAGATACCCTTGTCTTCCACCTCGGATTTCGTGCGAGAACCGTGCTCTGACCTCTCTTCCGCTTCATAATATGTTTTTCAAGTTCGAAACTGCGTCATATTCCCAGACAAGGTTTGTAAACTTTCAAGTTGCTTAATTGCTCCCCTGAGTCATTAAATGCCGCATTCCCTTGGGGTTCACTGTCTTTGTGAAGGGTCGTGATAACATAAGCGTTGCAATGTGACCTGACATTGAAAAGTTGTTTCCATTTGTATAATCCTTACAATCAGCACTGTTTGAACTTTCCGCCTTTTCTGACTGCTTCACCGCTTTTGATCGAGGTTATGATGGTTATTCTCAGTTCTTCTTCCCTTATTTATTCCTGCTAGTACTCTGGAAGTACCCTAACTCGTTATCACCGGAATTACGGGAAACCCACTCCAACACCCCCCACTGCGAAAATAGATACTGATATTTCCAGGATATTTCATAAAATTGTCAAAGAACAGTCCCTGGCCATACGGTCTGACTGCACTTTAATCGTTGGTATAGATCGCCGACCTTCTAAATTGGACCAACAATACCATATTTCTGGGTTATGTGATGTAAATATTGCGCGTCCGAGTCGGAAGATGAATAAGTTAACTTGCTAATTTAAAATAAATGGAAAAATGGAGGTATACGTGTAGGATGTGCGGAAGCGCAATACTGTTATTTAAGTTTGCTAATAAAATTTGGTTTAAATTCAAACTGGGATGAAACGGTAACGTAAACAGACATATTTTATCTCATATCCGTTGAAATTCCACATCCGCATGTTATTTACTCATGACAGTGTAGTGAAGCAGCTGGCCCCAATTGCCCAGCCAGACTATCGTTAAATGCCCTACTCTTGCAAGACAGGCCTAGTAAAAACGGTGAAGAATATTTAATCTGTGAATGATAATGACAAACGTTTTGATACATACACTTCCTATTCCCTCCGAATTCCCGAAGTAGGAATTCGCAGCTCTTTTGGTATCGTCTCATCTATAACTAAGTAAATAGTAAAAACTGTACGCTAGAAGCTGAGTCTACGTGATCTGTTAAAACGAACACGAGCAAAACCTTATATACCACTTGGATTAAAAAGTGTCAAGCAGTTTAAGATTGATTGCCTTTGTAAAAAAACTTCCGTTATGTTTCCTTAATCCCTTACGTCGCGCCGACTCTTTCACACGCTGAAACGGATCAGTTGCGGAATTTCTCTATTCTTCTCAGTTTTTGTAGCTTAAATCGAAGACAAAATATTGTGTTTCTGTTTCACAAAGCCAAGGTCTCTACTAGACAACTGGAAAACTTGTTTATTGAGAATTTAATTTATTACATTGTATTTTTAAGTTGAGCAGATTTAATCAAGATGATTACCTTACGGGTCGTCATAAGAATCTCGGTGTAACAGAGCTTTCTTATAGCACTTGCGCTTCGGCCAAGTGCCATATCTGTCCGTCGGTCGGTCCGGGCTTTACTAGTTTGGGCACTTCCACATAAGCTAGGACGATGAAACTTGGCAGGCCTAGTGTATTGTAACCATCATGTATTTTCAACGGCCAATTGGCTATTAAACATATTAATGTGCATATTAGGGACCACAAAAAATCAAGTTGTAGTCACTTCCTCGATCCGAGCATCGTGGGGGGAGTGAAGGGATGGCAGTCCCGAATCTTGAGGTATTTATAACTTCTGAACGGGTGATCGCATCTTAATGAAACTTGATATCTGGAAAGACCCCGAGTCTCAGACGACCCAATTCAATCCGGAACAGATCCGGTGACTTTGGGGGGAACCGGAAATCTTGGGAAACACTTAGACTGGAGGGATCGGGATGAAACTTGGTGGGGAGAACAAGCACTAGTCCAAGATACATCGTTAATAAACCGGACCAAATTCGGGCACTGTGGGGGAGTTGGGGGTCTCGAATTCTGGTGATCCCGGGAGTTTGGTACTTCCTGATGTTCTAGGACGATGAAACTTGGAAGGCATATCAGAGACCCAAACAGACTGACTTGAGAATAGTCGTTTCCCCGATCCGACCATCATGGAGGTAGTGGATAGATGGGGAACCCGGAATCTAGTGGCATACACAACTTTTTGTACGGGTGATTGGGACTGAATGAAACTTGGAAAGTGGAAAGAGCTACCGTCATCAGATATGCCATGCCAACTCCTGATCATATCCAATATTTGAGGGGGGGGGGGTGGAGGGGGGGGCAGCAGAAATCTCGTGGAACGCTTAGAGTTGAGGGATTGAGATGGAACTGAGCCGGAGGGAAAAAGCATTAGCCCTAGATACGTGATTGATAGAACCAGATCGTATCGGGGACTTGGAGCGTGTCTCCCGGAATTGGAATTCCGGTGATCGCCAGTTAGGATAGTTTTAGATATTCGATAGGCTATGCTCCGATCCCAGTCAAATTTGATGGACGGAAAGAGGAGAAGTCAGCGATGCGACGTTTGTGTTTTCCGAGTCGTATTCAGCCACAGTGGGGGGAGTTGGCAGGGGAGTTCGAAATGTTGTGGCTCGCATAAGGATAAAACAAGTGGAGTGCTTCGAATGGAACTTGGAATGTAAAAAGATCATATGCCCTTCGAACCGGATCCGACCACGGTGTGTGTAGGGGGGGGGGGGGGGGGTACCGCAAGCTTCCAAAAATAGTCTGATTCGAGTGAAAGATATGTGGCAAGAGAAAATGCTTCAGATGTTCCGTTTAGGAGTCCGGACCAGATCCGGCCGCGGTAGGGCGAGTTGGAAGGACCTAATGAGTTGATCTTGATGTTTCAGACACAGGACCCAGCAAAAATATGAAAAATTACTAGTGCGGGAAATGAAGATTTAACAAAAATTCATTAAAATGTTAACCTTAGAAAAATATCTAGAACGTTACTCCCCGAAAATACAAACAAGCAACAAGTTACAGACAAAAAATAACACTAGATTTTAGGTGAATAACAGATTTGTTTGGGCAGTAAGACCAGGTCGTTAGCCACATGCGCAACCAAACTAAACACATTTTTAAATATTTTGACAGCAAATCGCCCGCTTAAAAAAATTATGATTTGTTCGCTGCTCGGAAATTGTTTGATTTTTGTGATTTTTTTTGCATTTCTTATGATAATCAATCAAAATTGAGGAATGTGGTGAAACAAACAGAAATAAATAACCAAATTTAGTGATAAATTACCATCCAAAGCAACCATGTTTCTTGAACAGCGTATAGCACCTTCACGTTCGCTCTTAAGCCGTTTCACTGCCGACAAATTCTTTAGTAAAAACCGAGAAAACCGCAATTCAGTAAACGTTAAACTATCGAAAATATAAACCGGTAACATTACAATTTGGCAGCACTTTGCGCTATGGACGTAACGAAAGGGTCGAATCGGGTATTAGACAAAGAGTGATTTTGAGCTTGCGCGGCTGCGCGAAATAACTCAAACTCAAGCTCAAACTGGCAATCCTGTACCGGTCAGCACCTACATATTTACGGGATCTACCCACATATACGAAATTGGCTCAAATTGGTTTATCTGGTTCGAAATCGGTGACTAGGTCGTCTTCCCAGTGGTATTCTTCTTCGCCCTCGACTAGCTTCTTCCAGTGGTCGATGTTGTCTTCGACCGCTTCACGCATGCTCGACAGCGATGGTACCACTCGCTCGACAGACTGGAAATGTGGTTCAAGTAAACATGTGTTGGATAATAGGGATATGTGTTATTTGGGAAACTACACATATTCCACGTAAGTTTCAAATCTGCCTTATGATTTCGGGAATTCCGTATTATAGTGAGAAAGCTTTATGAAAAGCAGCCTGCTAAGAATTAGGAAATTCTGCAAAAATGGCTTTCTAGTCCTAGACAAATAAGAAAGCAGCTTTCTCAAAGTTGGAATCGTCTTCCTGCGCAGCCTCTCCTACAGAACAAACTTTCAAAAATTATGACAGGATCCTATAAAAATGGTTTCTCAAAATAGAAAGCAGCTTTTTAAAAATTGGACAGAACCATACGCAACAGTTTTCATAAAATTGGTAAGCAGCTTTTTAAAATTAGAAAGCAACTTTCTAAAATTGCCTTCTCATCCAAATTAGCATTCTACCTATGAAAATTTTAAATTAGAAAGCCGTCTCCCTACGAAAATGGCTTTCATAATGCTACATAGCAGCTAGCGTATTCTACACAAATTAGAAAGGAGCTCTCAAATTAGAAAGCAAATTTCCAACTTTTAAGAATTAGAAAACAGCCTCCACTCGAAATCTTACAAATTAGAAAGCAGCCTTCATACGAAAGTCGCTTTCGGAAAAAGCTTTCAAATCCGAAAGCAACTTTCTGAAAAATTAGAAAGCGACTTTCCCGAAAGCAATATTCTAATAATTCGGACGTCGTCCTCCGGTAAACTGAAAGAGGCTTTTTAAAAACTAGAAAACAGCCCTCAAATTAGAAAGCAGCCCCCATACATATTAGAACTAATACGAAAGTGGATTTTGAAAAATTAGTTAGCAACGTTCTAAAACTTAGAAAGTAGCTTTCTAAAAATTAGAAAACGCTCACCAGCAGTCTCCGTATGAAAGTTGCTTTCTAAAAATTAGACAAGAGTCTTCCTGCGACAATGGTTGTAGAACGCTGCTTTCTACCTCCTCTTTCTAGTTTTATATTAATTTAGAATTCCTTTCGCTGCAAAGTGGTCGGTCATACGTAAATGGCATTCAGCCTATCTTACTTTGGAAAGCCATCAACAGCGGCTTTCTGAAATTCAGAAACGGGCTTTCTAAAAGTTTGGAAACGGATGAAGTGCTAGAAAAGGAAACCAGCTTTTTAAAACTGGAAAGTAGTATTTTTTTAATTAGAAAGCTTTGTTCCCCAAAAGAGGATGAATTCTAACCTTGTACAGGGGAAGACAAACGGACTGCAGCCAGTTCACCTGCAGACTCGGAAGCTCGTGACCCCTTTCTCTATCCATCTGTGCATGCGGAACAATGTTTAGTTTGTTCCGTTCAACATCACCCTGAAATTGTAGTAGACACACAACAAGAATTGAAAATTAACGTTGGTCGGGGAAAGATAAGTGTTATCAGGAACAAATAATCTGATAGAACCTCCATCTCCCTATCTTTATAATATGACTATGCGGAGTCGAATATTTCCCCATACCCTGTCCGCTACGAACGTGCGGAGGTTACTAGCCTCGCGCCAAATCACGTTTCGTTACCTCTAGAAATAGCTAAATCGCTGTTAAGTCGCTGGTGAGGAAACGTAGGAGTCTAAGCTGGTTGGTTATAGGGACACCTCCAGAGCGGGTCAGCGCGCGAGTACGCCTCATGCCAGCCTCCTTCACTATTTCTTGTGCGATGAGCAACGGCGAAGACGAAAGGGGAGTAACCGGGTATCAACATCACCACAAAGCTCAGATTTTATTCATACTCCGCTGTTACGCAAAAAGCACGTCCTAAATAAATAAATCAAACAAAAAAAGGCTAGCGCAAATACCTCTAGGTCCGCTCAGTTTGGTCAGGGTTTCCATAGTCGCCGCATGCGACTAAAGACAGAAGTTCTATCTCATCGTTTCTTCTTGGTGTTACGTTGATCTCAAAGCGTCCCTAATCTGACACAGGGCCTAGTCTGGCCCCGTTTCACAACTATCCTAAGTAGTCAGCTATGCTCTCAGGCAGTAGTTCCCAACCTTTTCCGTACCGTGTACCCCTGATCAAGGTTCGAAAAGATTGCGTACCCCCTTTTTCAGAACGTGAGAAAGACGACAGTTATTATCATAATGATAAGGCATACGTGAGGCATACATGTGTTGAAATATATACAAAATCAAAGAGGCAATCACTTGAGGCTGCTTTGTAGCTAAAATATTGTCGAATCTCGTCTCAACGTTACTATAACGGCAATATTTGTACATGCAGCCTGTTTTTTTTTTTTTTTTTTTTTTTTCAAGCTGCATCTCAAACTTTTTCGTCAGCTTATTCGGAACCGGAATGACAGTGTCACTTGTAATGTCTTCGATTCTTCTTGAAACAGTATTGTCTGACACAGGAACAGATTTTACGGCAGTAGGCTAGCTATTTTTATATCAACATTATGTCATTGACTTTCACCAGGGTTTGTGATCAGAGGCTTCACGCAAGGGTTGGCAACCCCCCCCCCCCCCCCCATAGTGGTCGACCTGACGGTTACAAAGAAAATATTCGGTGCGAAGCGGCGCGATTTTTCGTAAAAGTAGTTATTTAACGAACAAAAAAATGTCGGTAAAGATTGCCTGTTTGTCAGTAAAAACACCTTGCCCATCAAAATACATTTTGGCTGGTGATGCTTCTGCTTGTAATATGAGGCTTTCGGCAATCAAAAGTGAGTGAGGCGAGACTTTGAAGCTACCGACTAAATTAATATTAGTTCCTTCGCGTACCCCTTGCAAAGGTCTCGCGTACCCCTCCTCTGGGTACGCGTACCACCGGTTGGGAATCACTGCTCTAAGGCTACGCACCACTGCTAAAACAATCTTTTTTTGTGTGAGGAGCTTCCCTCACAAGAGCGCCACCGTCTGACGGACATTGGTACTATGAATATTTTGCAGGTTTAGGTGGAGGGGAGGTTGTATGTTTTTTTTTTGCTGTGTTCGGAATATAAAGTTATCAGAGCCAGCGCTGGTGCCCGACTGATTGAGGTTCAATAGGGACGTTCTCTATCGCTAGTGGTGCTAGTATCGCCGCCACTCGAGTGTGTGTCAGTTTTCTCAAATCTTGCCGCTACTCACTATCGTTATTACTCTGATCTCAACGGTCAGCCACACATTCCATCAAGGGCGAGCCACGAGCCACTGGTCTCTCTAAAAATGTAATGATCTGCACAAAAGAAACTTAAGTGTTACCTGTCGGAAGAATTCGGCCGTCACACGAGCAGCCGCTTTCCGTTGGACGTCCCAAGCCTTCGTGGACGTTGCCAAATCCGCAGCCGTCATGAGAACGGACCGCAGAAGAGTTAGATTCTCCTCCGCGCTCCAATCAACTGAAGACGGCTCGTCCGACTCAATAAGAACAGCGAACTTGTCGCGAAATCTGAAAGGAGGGGGAATGAGAAGTCCGAAGGAATCTTCATTCTTCAGGTATGTTGCAATTACAAAGTTAGCTTAAAAGGTGCGTTCGCTGAACTCACAGAAGTTTGCATTGTTTACTCACTAGTGTCTGATCTTTCCTCAAGGAATTTTTGGCCTCACCATCTCCTGGTGACTCCTCAAAAGAATATGTCTCCCGACCAGGTTCTGGTTAGCCCGAATTGGTATACTAAAACCAGAGAATGTCAATCGCGCGCGCAAAAAAAGGACAAATTGTAAGTAAGAAAGTAAGGAAACCATATGGAACACATGTGTACGAAGTTCGTGAGTGGTACTCGGCGCAGCTGCATTTCCAGACAACTGACATCACACAATTAGAAACACTTCTTATAGAATGGAATATAATTTATTGCACAAAAAGCCTGAGGCCATGGCAAAAATGGTTACAAAAGGAGAGAGAACACTTGAACGAAATAGTAGAACTAAACTAAAGGAAATTCTCTCTGTGGGCTAAAGCTATTTTTAGGAGATGGATTCTGGCTTGGGTTGCCATTATCGTGTCGGAAACGTCTCATTACATGTTAATACGGAATTCAGGACGATGAAGAGGGGACCCGTCTTTTCGCCCACCCGTCATAATGCCCAAAAAATACGTCACATTCCCCACTTTTTCCGACAGTTCGCCTAACCGTCACAAGACCCAAAATATCCGTCGATTCGCCCACCCGCTGATTCGCCCACCCGCTGATTCGACCACCCGTCGATTCACCCACCCGTCGATTCGCCTAGAAGTTGATAAGTAGGCTACATGGAACCTGTACTCAGGAGGCTGTCAAACATAAAATGATTGACTCCGACAGGCTAGCAGTTACGTCCTAGATTATGTACTGTTGGAAACGTCGCAACACATGTAAATACGGAATTGAACAGCAACATAATGGTATTTTACAGGGTCATGCTCAGGGGGAGTACTCACTGGAAGTAAATGCATAGGTCGGTTGCAAGTATTGCGTGCTTGAGTATACACATTACGGCTGAGTAATCATCAGGTTCCAGGTTAGCGAAGATGTTATGTCCCTGCAAAAAAGAATGCATGACGGTGGGGGCAAGGGCGTTCATGGTTTCTCACAAGGGTCTTTCACTAGTATGATTCGCGGCGTGCTTTCTTTGCGTGCCCTTCATAACTATCCGAAAGATCGTGCGCATGCAAGTTGTAACTCACGGTAACTCGTGTCTGCTTGTTGGTCGGTTCTACCTGCTCGTTGCTCATTGTATTACTTTGACTTGAATTTTCCGCAAAAACCTCCCGCAAAACTTCCGAGTCGAAAATCACGGCTCCCAAAATCACCACGATTCAGTAACTTTTGTCTGCTTTTTGGCGGTTCTTCCTGCTCATTGCCCATTTTACTACTTATACTTCGAGACGCAAAATCGAAAATCATGGCTCCCAAAATCACAACAATCTTTTTGCCCACTCTTACAATGCCCACGACTCAAAATGTCCGCAGTTCAGAATGCCGACAATTGAGGTAGAAGACCCCGCAATGGAGACCGTCCAAAATGTCAACAACCCAAAATGCCGACAATTTAAACTGCTCACAGGGGAGGCTAAAAATCGTCCTGGTTCAAAATCCCAACGGTTCAAACTGTCGAGGAGGCCAAGATGTCCTGGGACAACGGGCAACTGCATTAAAAGGGACAGGATTACCACGGACAGATATCGAAAGGGATTATTTTATTGTTTGTTGATCAAGTCAGAGTTATTTGCATGAAAGTACAAAGAAATGTCATACAACATAATAAAACTTATTGCACAAAAAAGCCTGAGCATGTTCTAACATAGAAAGCGAAACTAGGCGATCCGAATCTTGCACCATGAACGTAATAATTGTTCTTAATTAAAAATAACAGTTTTAATATCGCTGTTTACGATTCAGTTTTTTTTTCAGAATTCGGCAGAGAGTATTACAGTCTTACAATATAATTGAAATCATACCAGTTCAGCATCCGAGTATCACCTTTGTGATCTCGGCCTGCACCTTTCGTTTCTCACTCGTCACTAGTTCCAGTTTACTACGGACCTAACAAACAAGAGCTGGAAGCTCATATGGCACTTGTAAGGCTTGGTAATAAGAGGAAAGTAGAAATTTGCCAATCCGTGGGTTTGTTCTGCTAATTTGTATGCAAAACCCCCTCATCCTCCTAGCACATGTGTAAGCATCTTAACTCGGAATCACCGGATTTCCCCCTCCAACTCCCCCCAAAGTAACTGGATCCATCCCGGACTTGAAGTGTGACATCTGAGACATGAGGTCTTTCCAGATATCTAGTTTCGTTAAGATCCGATTCCCCGTTCAAAAGTTATACATACGTCAATATTCCGGATTCCCTCTCCCTCCAATCCCCCCACGGTAGTCGGATCAGGGAAATAATAATTTCTAAGTCAGTTTGGTGGGGTCCCTAATATGCCTACCAAGTTTCATCCTCCTAGCACATCTGGAAGTGCCCTAACTCGAGATGAGTGGACAGACCGACCGACCGAAAAGTGATCGGTATTGTGCACTTGAGCGGAGCTGCAAGTGCCATAAAAAATCAACTAATTCAATCGAGGGCATTATGAGTTGTGGGCATTTTGAACCGCAGGCATTATGAGTGTTAGCCGGAGCCACAATGCGAGCCATCAAAAGCTTGTTGATCACGGAGACAGACTTGCGGGCAACACAAACGATCGCGGAAACAGAAGTTGCGTTTTTGATCCGAAAGTTTCGATCCGAAAGTTCTAGCTTCTCAGTTCTGGTAAAAACTCTTTTTGTCTTTTGCTCTTCTCGCTTTTGACCAAAACGCTAATCTAGCCACCGTTAAAACCTGCTTATAGGGACTGAACACTCGCCCTTTATTGCCCAATCAGGAAGGAGAATCAAGAATTAACTATCAAAGCAAATTTTCGATTCTGCAGAATCGCGAAGCTGTCCCCGTTCTCGATTCTGACAAAAACGCAAAAAAGTAGAATTGGCGTTTGGACTTTAGTTACTCAGTTCAATAGTAACAAAACGCGAAGTAAGAGAACTCATAGGAGAATCGCGACGAGAATTCATATAAAAACGCAACTACTCTTTTGAGTCACAGCCGTTGTATAGAATTCTCAAAGGAATTACGAGTTCGCGCCTTATCTCGCATTAAAGCTTGGTACCCACAGAACGCGATTCTTTTTCCGCGACAGTCGCGAAAATAATTCGATTCGGAGTTTAACCGGCGCGATGTTTTTAACGCTGAATTGGCCTGTTTGAATGCGAATCGTGTACAGTGGACACCAGACTTAACTGTTCAGTTACACCCTGCACAAAGATTGCAGAAACGTTCTCAGACAATGCCGATACCAAAATCAGGCTTGGAATTTATCTCTTCGAGATGCATAATTTGCGAATGCCCACTTCATTTCCGCGCTTTCTCCATCAGCACAAGCGCAAATCAACAATTTTATTCATATCCTGCTAATTCTTCTGCCCAGTTTTTACGTAGTTTCATCCCATCATTTATTTCTGGTAAAATCTTGTTTCGTTCTAATTTGTTTCGTGTCTGTGTACATTTTGTAAATTTGTATTCCACTTCTAGCTTTTAGCTATTTGGAATAAACTTGATTGATTGAAAAAAAATTAAAAAAAATCCGTAAGTCCTTCAGCCCAAGCTGACACTATATTTGATAGTGCAAAACGGATTCGTCAGCTGAAATTTTATACAGGCTCAAAACCGCTCAAGTTGGAAAAACGAACTTGTGAAATATAGCTTCCATAAAATTTCAGCTGGCGTATCCGTTTTCCCTTAAGAGAGCCAGGTGCCGTCATCAGTAGGCTAATGCACTTATCAGGTATTTCACTATTCCATCCAGGGAACAAGCTCCCGTGTGCACTGTTCATATGCAGAATGAAGACTGTATACCCGATGAAAAATTTGTAGCCTGCGTAGTAGTATGGTAGCAGTACGAAAACGTTGCATGTAAAACTATCTAATAGCAGAGAACACTATCATTTAATGTACCTCAGACTGGTCCAATCTTATGTCGTAGTATCTAGTAGCATCCTGTCTTGCCATAGTAGCATCCGGTCTTGCTAATAGTAGCATATAGTATGCAGTAACACGGTATCCTTGAAGTAGAAGCATGTAGTAGCATCGTTAGTACTGCATGCGCTACTTTTTCATACTACTTCATAGTACTATTCTGAGATAAATTTTTCATCGGGTATAATAGCAAGAAGAAATAAACACAACTCACGATATCTGCAATACGACCATGCGGGGTCGTACAGATTCCCGATGTCCTGCCCGATGCAAACAAGCGGAGGGTAGGAGCTACGCGGAACATCCCAATTCGTTACCTCTACAGTCAGCTATGTCGCAGTAGAGCCCCGGCGAAGAAATGTCGAGAGTAACAGATTATTAATTCTCTACCATTGTGAAGTCACGTGTGACGCGATGCAGGGGCGGGTCATGCACGCCTGATACGTTCTTTTCCTCTGATATGCGCAGCGACGAAGAGGAAAGTAGACCAGTTTCAACTCGAAGATCGGTAAGTAGCTCCAAAGACGGAGGGAGGTTCTGTTGGCTTACTTGTTGTTGGTAATAGTAAATATGGGATATTTTTTTTTTTTTATTGACTTTATTACCCATTGTAATGTAAAAATACACAAAAAAATAGAGTAGGAAAAATAAGGAAAAACTAAACAATACACATCACTACATAATCAACAACAAAATCAGTGAGTCAGAAGCCAGAAAACAAATAACACTTACTTCGCTGTTGAGTATCATGACAGCATGATTGAAATGGTGCTGTTCCATTGTATTCTTTGTACCGTACAACAGGGCTAAAGCCGAACCAGTTCTAAAAAATAAATTAATTTTGATTTGAATCATTTTCATAACCTGTTTAGAGCTAACAAGCTTGTCACTATCGCAGCTCAAATACTCCCAGTTGGTAACTTAACCAGAAAACGGACGTGGGTCAGGGACCATGAGCGCAGTCTACCACAAATCCCTGATTTCTGGGTAACCTATGCCAAACGCTGGGTACATCCAGCATTTAGCATAGCCTCTGCCAAACGCTGGACACCTGTTGGTAACCTATCCCTGCCCTACCTCAATATAGAGATCTGATTAGTTGATTTTTCAGCTTCACTGAAATCATGAATATTTTCCTCGGTTACAAATATCTCGCATCCCGATCAAAAATTTATCTCGAAATAGCACTATGAGGTAGTACGAAAAAGTAGCATGCAGTACTAACGATGCTACTACATGCTTCTACTTCAAGGCTACCGTGTTACTGCATACTACTATATGCTACTATTAGCAAGACTGGATGCTATTATGGCAAGACAGGATGCTACTGGATACTACCACATAATATTGGACCAGTCTGAGGCACATTAAATGATAGTATTCTTTGCTATTACATAGTATTACATGTAACGTTTTCGTACTACTTGTTGGTTCGCAACTTTTTTCTGCTGAAGGAATATAGTCTAATAAATAGCCTAGTTTTTGGTTAAACTAAATCCCATGGTGGCTCTGAACTGGGATATGGAGAATTATTCGAGTCTTATCAGTTTTAGTCCCCGAGGGTGGAATTCAGACACAGGTCAAGCTGTCCAAAGTCTGATATCTTTAAATTCAGGATGAAAAGTTTCAACAGACACCAGGAGGTTATCTGCAAGGGCTACAAGCATTTCTACTTTCACTGGTAAGGCCCTTCTCGAATATGGGCACTGCTCAGTTAGACCCATTTACAATAATAGAGACATTAATTTAATTTAATTTATTTATCACCCACACAATACATGAAGTAAATATGGTGGAGTAGGTAGAGGCGTCACTAGCCAAAATGTTGGGTTACCGACTGGCTGGTAATTTTTACCGACTGTTTCTGCAGAAAAACGACTGTTTCCAACAACAAAAAGCGACAGTTTTGAAAAAAATCGACTGATTTTCAGAAAAATCCACTGATTGTCAGAAAAAATGACTATTTTGACGAAAAATCAACCGATTTTCAGAAAAACCGACTGCGAGTCCCTTGGGGAATGCTCAAATTTTCATCACCATCATCAAAAAGGACTCCCTTTCAGATCCGGAGGGAAGTGAATTTTGCTGGTGTTGGTGCAATGTAAAATTAATTGGAATCAGAGTAAACGAAAACCAAAAATAAAGCGGGTCCAGACTAATTTCGTCAACTGCATATTTTTTTTTCGAACAAAATCCATTTTAGAAGCATTCCCCGTTTTCTCGTTGTTTTCCTAGGCGGAGTGACTCCCTCTATTCTCGCCGTTCCCTTCGATTCCCCGAGGAGTCCTCGGGGAACGGCGAGAATACGCCTATACAAACTATGCAACGGCACGTACGAAAAACCATTGCAGCTAGTGTAATGAATCAGTATTTTACTGATATCTGTCGGACCGTCCACTTAGTGCTCTTCCGGAAAACGCAAATGTTGGGGACGTACCTGTAATTCAAGTCCAGGCTGTACTGGAAAAGTTACAGCGAGTCGACACGTCATTACCCAAAATAATACCAAGTAAGTTGATTGTTGAATGTTGCGATCTTTTAAGCGTTCCTTTAACCGCTATTTTTAACCAATGTTTTACAGAAGGTATCTTTCCAGAGTTTTTTAAACGAGCGTACATTACGCCGATCCCTAAAAGTAAATCTCCTAGCCAAGCTCGTGACCTCCGCCCGATTTAAAAAACATCTGCGTTTTCTAAAGTGTTCGAAGGTTTTATTTTCGAATACCTGTATGATGAAATTCGAGATAAGATTGATCCCCGTCAATTTGGTTTTAGACCCGGGTGTAGTACATCGCATTATTTAGTTCGAATGTTAGATGATGTTTTAAAGGACACCTGAATGAAGAGTACCAAGTATCATCCCTATCTATATGACTTCCGTTAACATTGCCTGCAGAAAACCCAATCCAAATACGAAATAGTGTTTCCAAGCTATGACTTTTGCTCCATTTTGCATCTGTCCTTATTTCAGTACGAAACAGTTCTAGAAATGAACAGCTGTCTCCAATCAACCCTTCTTCTGGAATACTTTTAAACCAGTTAAGCCCAAAAGTATATCTAGAAGAAATTCCAATACGATCCGGCCAGCGCTGTACAAGATTTGAATGAACTGCGCTTTTTGTCTTGGAGTCTGTCTGTGCAAACCTCCAGAAACGAACAACCCTATTTTGAAAACGTCACGCTCAGGAGAAGAACGCTCTACCTGGCCATGTCTGTAAATGTATTCTCCATGGTGTGTTCAAGTATGGTTTCATTGTTCAGGTGTCCCTTAAGGCACCTCGAAACGGAACATGCGTTTGCAGACGCTCTATTCGCTGACATTGTAAAGGCATTTGACAGTTTAGACCACCAGGTGGCTATTCATGAGGCTGGTGATATGGGGTCTAGTAAATTTGTCTTACGTATGTTAGCTAGTTTTTTCTCCGATAGAGAACAGTGTGTGCAGCTACCAAACGGTGATGTTTCCGCATTCTTGGACATATACTGTGGATCGCCGCAGGGGACTAAGCTAGGACCATTGTCTTTTTTGATTGTTTTTAATCGTATTTTAACTTCAATTCGTGACCGTTTTAAATTTGCTGATGACCTATCTGTGCTTTCATTGAGAGACCTTTCAAATCATGCTGATCATGCAACCACGCTTAGTGATATTTATGAAAATCTCCAGCCCGAACCAAGCCGAGTTAAATTAACGGTAAGCAGCGTGAAGAGTGTTGTTATGAGATTTTCATTCCTCAAGAAAGACGTTCCGGTTACTGAAGATGTTGGTTTGGGTACCCAAAACTGTGTTAAATTACTTGGTGTGTATATCCAGAGTGACCTCAAATGGAATACTCACATTGACGCTCTTGTTAGAAATGGGTCGCATCTACTGAAATCTTTCTCGGTCCTGAGGAGATTTAAGATTCCCGTGAAACAATTAGTTCTAATTATTGCTGTTTTGTCAGACCTTGTCTTGAATACTGCTGCCAGGTATGGCATCCCGGTTTGACTAAGGAGCAATCCAGTAGACTGGAGCTAATCGAGAAAGGGCAATTAAGATTATCCTGGGCCCAGTGTACGTTAGTTATGAGCCTTTCAAGTCTCGCTCTCCCTTCCCTTGAGCAACGTAGGCACCGTTTAACAATAAGTTTTGGCCACAAATGTCTAAATTCTGAACTTCACAGATCAATGTTGCCTGAGTACTTCGAACAAAATAAAAATAGGCCCAATACGCGTACTCAAACCCACTCAAAAAAGGCTAAATTAACAAATTATCCAGCGGGTATGTTAACTGAAAGGTATGTTAACCCGTTTGTGCCGTACTTTGTTCGTTCGTTTAATAGTTCTTCGTCGTGTTTATCTGGTATTATTTGTTATTCGTCATTGGCCATTTTATATCCCGTTGAAAGTGCTAGGTTGACTTACCTTTGCTAGCTATCTTTGCTATTTTAGTGAATAAACAATATATATAAAACGTCGAAGCTGACGACATCCTGAACTTCAACTTTAACAACCTACGCGGTCATAGCCTCAAACTCACCACAGAGAGGTTCCTCAACGATATTCGTCGGTGGAGTTTCAAAAACCGCGTGCCGCCCCATTGGAATCAACTGCCCGAACCAACAGCAAACTCTCCGTCACTGAGCCGATTCAAGAAAGAAACTGATGAAATGTTTCTTTCTCAAATGTACGACCCTAAATGTTCCAAAGGAACTTTGTAGAGGCTTTGTGTATATATATTATATATTATTATTATTATTTACTTTGTTCTGCAAGTGTTATGATTTCTTTAAAAGTTGCCGCGAACAGTTTCTCACAAATAATTTCTGTAACATCAACACAACGTCATACTATTTAATTATTACTATAGGCGTACTCTCGCCGTTCCCCGCGGACTCCACTTGAGGAGTCCCCGCGTTTTCTTTGTCCCAGGGACTCACTCCCCGTATTCTCGCGAGTCCCCACGGACGGGGAATGCTATGATTATCATAACCATCATCAAAAAGGACTCCCTTTCAGATTCGGTGGGGAATCAATTTTTGCCGGTTGTGGTGCAATTTAAAATTAATTAAAAATAATCAGAATAAACAAAACCAAAAACAAAGTGGCTCCAGACTAATTTCGTCAACTGCATATCTATTTTTTGAACAAAATCCATGCTGGAAGCATTCCCCGTGTTCTTGCTGTTTGTGTCCGCGGAGTCCGAGTGGAGTGACTCCCTCTATTCTCGCCGTTCCCTTTGATTCCCCGAGGAGTCCTCGGGGAACGGCGAGAAGACACCTTATAGGTAAGCTCAGTATCTGTCGAGCCCCTCCAAAATTCGGTCTAAAATACCGTCTTACGGACTCCGTGACTGCAATGGAGGCAATACTGAAGAATAAAGCTCAGATTGCACAGTTTATACGAATGATTTACATGTTAACATCTATATTTTCGGACAATTTTGATGTGTTGTGAGAATTCATATCGCAATACATTTTTTCTTTTTTTTTGTAGGCTATGTCTAGGTCCTCCTGGGTCAATTCTGATGGGTAATACTTTCTTTTCATTCATTCAATCACAATCAGGGCCGTATCCAGGGGGGGGGAGACCCGGGGGTAGGGTTCTCCCCCCTCCCCCCGCCCGCCCGCCCTGAAAGATACATAAATAATCGATTGTGTAACTTTATAATGAAATATATTCATATTTTTACTTGATTTTGTACCCAAGTCCTCGTGTACAAATATATTTGACGGTGCAAAACGGATAAGTCAGCTAAATTGTATTAGAGCTATATTTCGGCCCTTCTTGGCAAGGGTTCTCTTCAGGCTCAAGCGGCTTCAATTCCTACACAGTTCAGCTTCCTTATGTTTAAGAAAAGAAGCTCTTGGCTTGGCTACCCCTCCTTCGGATTAATTATACAACCTCTAAGTTTCGCACGAATGGATCTACGGAAACGCAGACAAGCAAAAAATGGAACCAAAATCCAAACGACTCCCCGGCGTAAACTTTGCCTGCAGCTCGCCACTTCCGAGATTACTCGAGGCGGGGGGGGGGGGGGGGGGCAGTTTCCCAAGCTATACCCATCATTCAAAGACAACGATACAGAATTGCTGATGACTTTGTGACGCGCATCTGGAAGTAGCTTTTGTTCGAGTTAGCCTGAAGCTATGAAGTTATTAATTAGCTTGGAAGAAACGATGCAGCCGAGTTTAGACGGTGGGGATTTGGCGAAGACCGCCGTAGGAACAGTTTTTGAGCTTGTCATTTTCAAACTCTCATCTTGAGTACCCTAAGTTCAGAATAAGACAAGAGGTATGAGATGTAATTACAGAGCCTAAAAGGAGAAGAGACAGGGAGGACATCTGGTACGCAGAACGGTCACACGCTGCAGACGTGTCACTTTGGTGTTCCAACCAGATACAACCCATGTGGGGTCAGCTGTAGAGGAAACTTTCACATGAGGCAAGAAAACGACAATTTGCGAGTATATTAAAGAACACGAACTCATTCGAAATCTTCGTTTTCCGCTTAACTGCCATCAAATTACGAAGTCGTTGTTACACTACAATGACCATGTTTATTCCCCCCCCCCCCCCCGCCGTTTATTTTGGCCTCGCCGAGGTCCCGGGCATTCATTTTAATCCCAAAAAAATTTGAGTCGTTTTGAAAAAAAAATATTAGTTTTGGTTCTGCAAAGCGTCAGTCGTAAGTTAAGAGAAGTCGCGTCGTTTAAACCAGGTTTCATAACTCTATAGGTCGGAGCCATGATTCATGGGGGCAGCAATACGGCTACCTGTTCTACTCCCATGTGATTTGAATCTGCCTCACTTACGTCTTTCAGATTTTAGCTTCTCAAAATTACAATAGGCTAGTGGTTAAAGCGAAGTCAAGGTTAAAGACAAGGTTATGTGCAGAGATTGTTGGTGAAACTTTGACTACAAGTGAACAAGGCAGGCATAGAATTTTAAACATAGTGGAAAAGCCATCAGAAATAAAATGACAGGAGACCAGCGAAACAAGTGTGCCCACAATAGATGGAAAAATGTCGATTACAAAGCGAGGTTGAGGTGGGAGCAACGCTTGAAAAGGTCAAGGTAGATTTTAATATACAACCCAAATTCGTTTCCCAGGACAGGAGGGGGTCTGCAGACGCTAGAATAGCTCGTTCTAGTCGGGACTAGTCGGGAGGTAAATTTTTGGCCTCTATGCTAGCAGAGGCTTTACTAGCCAAAATGTTTCAGGGGTGGAGAAAGGTAACAACCGACTGACTGATAATTTTTACCGATTTTTTTGGCGGAAAAACGACTGTTTTGACGAAAAAAAACCGACCGGTTTTAAGAAAAAATCGACTATTTTACGAAAATCGGGGCGCTTCGCGCCGATTCAGCTATGTTTACCGACTGGCTGACAACATTGAGGGGGGGGGGAGTCGAGGTCTGTCTTTACGCAGAAGGAATAAAATTCTGCAAACCAGTTTTAAGTTGCAATTTACAGATGTAGTTCACTGTAGTTTTACGTGCTTTAATTTCCGTCAAGAAAGTTCAGTGTGTCGAATCACGAATGACAAATAAAACGGTACACGGTACTTTCGCAACTCAAACGCAACTCAAGTCTCGTCGGCGAACCGCCGTCTTTTTGGGATCCCAAAACGGAAGTTGAGGGATACCTATGACATCGCAAAAGTTGTCGGTCTGTGTGTCCGTCCATCTGCAAGCACGATAACTCTCGTAGGGAATGAGATATTTTGATGAAACTTGGTGGGAGGATCGTTTAGGTCAAGGGAAAGTCGAGTACGTAGATGGACTCTGTAGCTTCACATTCAGGAGTGGAGGAGGGGGTTCAATTTAAGGGACAAACAAAATATTTTTAAACAGTTAATCAGATAGTCGATTAAGGGGAACGAATATGAAAACAATTTTCTCGCCGCACAAGTAATTCGCCTGGAACCGGCCCAAACCGGAAAGTTTGTTAAAAGTAAGAGTTTTATTTGAAGTTGATTAGATGTTCGATTTAGAAGTAAGAAAACGTGCTGAATCCGAAACTGAAAATGATTTTCTCATCGGACAAGTCGATCGCCTGGAATCCGGCCAAATTCGGAAAATAATTAAAGCAAAACCAACTCTTCTGTATTCCGTATTAAATCCTGAACTAATTCAGATTCCCCCTGCTAAATCAAAAGGAGTACGGTTGGTTTCTGCTAGAATAGTAACAAGCCAAATATTTGCCAAAAATAAAAGTTTAATCTGAAGTTGATTAGAAATTCGATTTAAGAATGGGGAAACATGCCGAATCCGGATATGAAAATTATTTTCTCGCCGCACAAGTAGATTGCCCGGGATCCGGCAAAAAACACGAAAATTTGTTAAAAGGAAAAGTTTATATGAATTTCACTAGGTGTTCAATTAACGGGTATGAAGACATGCTGAATTCGTGTATGACAATAATTTTCTGCCTGGACACATATCTGGCTGAAATCGGACATTTTTTAAAGGTTGACGTTTTATCTGAAGTTGATTAGAGGTTCGACATCGGGGTAAGGAGACACGCTGAATCCGTTTTTGAACTTCAACTTTTTGCAAGACAAGTAGTTCGCCCGGAATCCGGCCGAAACCGGAAATTTGGCAGACTTAAGGCAGGAACTTCCGTCAAAGTAGATGTGACTCAGGCTATAGGGATAAACACACATAGTGAATCCGTATTTGAACTTGATCTTCTCAGATGATTACCATTTGCTTTATTCTGTTTCTAAATTTTATTAGTAAAGTGCTAAAGGAGTCTTCTCTATAAAAACCCGATTGTCTGGATCAGATATAACATTTTGGGGATCCCATCGAAACCTTTGGTCTTGTTCTATATGTAAACTCCTGTCGGGCGAAGACCAAAAGGTTGTTACGTCCGTAAATCAGTTTTTTTTTTTAAATGCACTGGCAAACCTGTTTTCTTCCTTTTTTTTCTGAATAAGCGTGTCTTTAACGTGAAAATTTATCGTGTCTTTAAAGCGAAACTGTGGTTTTGAAAGTCCAACAAAAATACTGAAATAAAAAGCGAATATTTTGGAAGTACAACCCCCTCCCTTCTTCAGTGCAGACCTAAAATTCAGTACTATTTTCGGTACTAAAATTTTATTAATTCGGAACAAATCTACTTTGTGTCTACTTTGTTTTCTATGGCCACTATTTTGTCCGTTCTTTCGACGGACAGATTTGTGGTTTCATAGCTATTCTTTACTTTTCAATTTTCAATGTGTGTCATTTACTTGGCAAATAGGCTGGGAATTTTTTGGATTTGAAACACATTAAAGGCTAGAAACTTTCTAGATTAAACAAGAGCTACGAGCTCATATGGCACTTTTTGCGAGTAGGTAGTGTGAGAAGCGAGAAAGTGAATCTGACCATTTTTCCGGGAATTCGGGTACCCCTCCCCACCGTGCTCGAATCCGATCCAGACCCTAAAACATGTCGTCTAAGGCAGACAATCTGTCTACTTTACGAGTTTCATTCCAATCACTTCACTCGTTTAACCGCTATGCGAGCCACAACATTTTCGGGACTCCCCCCTACTGTGGCCGAATACTACTCGGACACATACTAACATCTCTTCTTCGCGTCTATCAAGTTTAACTCGAATCGGAGCATATCTGCAAATTTCCGATTCCCATTTCATCCTTCTCCTACCCTGGTCGGATCCGGTTTGGACACCAAATGACAAATCTAAGCTGCATAAACTTGGTACTGTCCAAGTTGCATTCCATTCTGCCCATCCGTTTGTTTTTTGTGCATGTCACAAAGTTTCCGGACCCGCCCCCCCCCCCCCCCCCCCCCACTCACCCAACCATGGCCGCATGGGTTCGTAGACAAGCTTTGCATATCTAGGTCAGTTCTTGTCACTCATAAAGTTTCAATTGAGTCGGACCATTTTTCGCAACCTACGGAAATCAGTAATTTCAGGATTCCCCCTCCCTTTACTCCTCGAAAAATGGTCGGGCCAAGGACCGAAAGTCTTCCTAAGGCTTCCTGTGTCCAGGACCGAAAGTCTTCCTAAGGCTTCCTGTGTCCAGGACCGAAAGTCTTCCTAAGGCTTCCTGTGTCGGTTTTTTAAGTCTATTTGGTCGGTTCACTAAGATGCCGGCCTAGTTTTATCGTCCTTCGTACATCTGGAAGTATCCTATCTCGCGAACCGCGACCACCGGAATTCCGGGAAATCCACTCCAACTCCCCCCAAAAAGCCCCGACATGATCTGGTTCCGTCAAGAACGTATCTAGTACTTATGCTTATTCTTCCCACCAAATTCCATCCTGATCCCTCGACACTAAGCGTTTCACACAAATTCCGGTGGCCCCTTCCGACCCCCCCCAATTATCGGATCCGGCCCGGACTTGACATGGAACATCTAAGACAATAGTCCTTTCCACTTGCCAAGTTTCATTAAAATCCGGTCGCCCGTTCAAAAGTTATGAATGCCACTAGATTCCAGATTCCCCATCCCTCCACCCCCCCCCCACGATGTTCTAATCATGCAATGACTATTCTCAAGTCAGTCTATTCGAATCTCTCATATTCCTGCCGAGTTTCATCATCTTATTACGAGCGTGTTCCACCCTTGTAACAATAGTTACTATTAGTTACTATTTCCGTTCCATCCTCACGAAAAGTTACTACGCTGACCGTTCCAACCTTGTCGGAATAGTAACTAATAGTTACTATTTGCTTACCATGCTCGGGAGCGTGGTAAGCGTAGTAACTACGCATCTCTGGAACGTGATTGGTCGGATTCGCCCCTGGCGTGAGATCCTGCTGGAAAATAGAAAAATCGTTCCAGCCTTGACGGCAAAAAGCCAGATTCGTGACGTCATGCGTAGTAACTACGGTAAGTAGGATGGAACACGCTCTACATCATGAAGTACTGAACTCGCTGGATCACCAGAATCTCCCCCCCCCCCAACTGCCCCCACAGTGACCGAATCCGATCCGGTTATATGAATTATCGTTCTAGGACTTGTGTTTGTTCTTCCCACCAGGTTTCATCCCGATCCCTCCACTCTAAGCGTTTCCCGAGATTTTCGGCTCCCCCCAAAGTCACCGGATCCGGTTCGGATTTCAAGTGGGTCGTCTGAGACTTGTCTTTCCAGATATCAAGTTTCATTAAGATCCATCACCCGTTCAAAAGTTATAAATACCTCAAGATTCCGGATTCCCCCTTCCTCCACTCTCCCACCGGGGAAGTGACTATTTCCAACCTAATCATTTGGGGTCCCTGATACGCCTGCCAAGTTTCATCGTCCTAGCTTATGTGGAAGTGCCCAAACTAGCAAAACTCGGACAGACCAACGGACGGACAGAAATTGCGATCGCTATATGGCACTTGGCCGAAGGGCAAGTGCCATACAAATTTCGCCTGCGGCGCTTGCTATAATTTGTTCCGGGTGCAGTCGTTGAAAGCTTTCCTCTTTAGCGATTCGAAAGCTGAGGCTATGAAATGTATGTTTACAAAACAAGAGCTACGAGCTCATATGGCACTTGTTACGAGTAGGTGATGCAAGAAAGTAGATGAGAATGTCACAAAATACCACCTTCAACCTCCCTAGGTTCGGACCAAGAAATAGGATATCTAGCTGTCTTGCATATATAGGTCATCAGATCGTATCACCCATAAAGTTTCACTCGAATCGAACCACCTGTTCGCAACCTAGGGAAGTCATTAATTTCCGGATTCCCATTCCCTTAGCTCCCTCAAAAACGGTCGGATCCAGGAACGGAAGTTTTCCTAGGGCATCATGTCGGGTTCTTAACTCTATTTGGTTGGGTCAGGGATATGCCCGCCAAGTCTTATCGTCCTTGGGACATCTGGAATTGTCATAACTCGCGATCACTGGAATTCCGGGAAACCTCCTCCAACTTCCCCCAAAGAGCCCCGGTAAGATCTGTTTCTGTCAAGAACGTGTCTACAGGGTCTATACTTGTTTTTCGTACCTATTTCTATCCCCGATCCCTCGGCCCCCTCCAACTCCCTCCACAAGTATCGGGTCTGGTCCGGACTCCGCGTGGAACATCTGAGACGATTGCTCTTTCTACTTGCCAAGTTTCATTCAAATCCGATCACCCGTTCAAAAGTTAGGCATGCCACTAGATTCTGGATTCCCCATCCCTCCACGCCCCCCACGATGGTAGGATCGGGGAAACAACTATTCTCAAGGCAGTCTTTTCGAGTCCCCGATATGCCTACCAAATTTCACCGTCCTAGTACCAAACCCGCGGAATCACCGAATTCCCCCCCCCCCCAACTCCCCCCACAGTGCCTCAATCCGGCCCGGTTATGTCAACAATGTCTCTAAGACTTGAGAAAGTTCTTCCCATCAAGTTTCGTCCCAATCCCTCCACTCTAAGCGTTTCCCCAGATTTCCGGTTTTCCCCTCCAGCTCCCCCCCCCCAAGTCACCGGATTCGGTCCTGATTTTAAGTGGGTCGTCTAGGCACAAGGTCTCTCCAAATATCCAATTTCATTCCTATCTGACTACCCGTTCGAAAGTTATATATACCTCAAGATTCGGGATTCCCCCTCCCTCCACTCCCCCCACGATGCTAGGATCGGGGAAGTGACTATTTCCAGCTTAATCATTTAAGGTCCGTGGTATGCCTGCCAAGTTTCATTTTCCTAGCACATTCGGAAGTACAACTAGCGGGATCACCGGAATCCCCCCCCCCCCCTCGACCCCCCACCGTGCCCGAATCCAGTCCGGTTATGTCAACAATGTATCAAGGACTTGTGCTTATTCTAACAACCAAGTTTCATCCCGATCACTCTACTCTAAGGGTTTTCCAAGATTTCCGGTCCCCCCCCTCCAGCTCCCCCCAAAGTCACCGGATCCGGTCCGTATTTCAATCGTGTCGTCTGAAATCAAATATCTCTCCAAATATCAAGTTTCATTAAAATCCGATCACCCGTTCAAAAGTTATAAATACCTCTAGTTTCCGGATTCCCCCTCCCTACACTCCCCCCACGATGCTCAGATCGGTGAAGTGACTATTTGTGTTGCGAGAGCAACACTTTGGTTTTGTCCTGTTTTTTTTTTTTTTTTTTTCTATGCCGCCGATTTCATTTTATTCCTGGTAACTGGGGTTTTTACGCGGTTTTTACGGAAAGTGTGGACCTTAGGCCGGATTGATGAACATGACATTACATTTTGGAAAGCTCCGTAGAACTCTTGCCTGGGGCCAATAAGGATGGTTTTTGCTTGTCCTCGAGCCAGAGCCTACGGTTTGCGAAGTGAAGTGGAGTTGTATAGCCTATGTCGGAGAGGACTATCTGAAGTTGTGTAGCGAACCTTTCGTTTCATCAAACCATGTTTCTGCTTTCGAGTGGTGCTTTCGAGTGGAAAGCTCCGTTCTAGCACGCAAGCAGGCAGGCACCAGTTTCAAATTGAAGATGGACTAAAATCTATAAGTGTTAAATATATGCGACAGTTACCCGGCCCCACAGCAAACATATCTTCTTTGAGTGATAAATAGAAAAATCTACAGAGACAAAAAAGCGGCTTTTTCCCACGGGTCCGAAAGTGCTGCCATCTATTGTTTCTGTCCATGTCTGCGACGATTTCAGCTGAGTTTATTATTAAACTTGTCCTTTGCTCCTTTTTAAGTCTTTCTAAGTCCTTTCTAGAATTTTTTTTTTCGACGGCAATCGATAGCCATTGATGAGCTGATCAAAGTATATGCCATCCATTTTTTGGTACAAAAATTCCTTCATGAGATACACCAGTTTGAAAATATCAAAGGGGTTGACAACTTCAGTAGTAAGGTACACTGAAACCAAAAATAGGCGATACCAGTTATGAGAAATATAGGGGACTTTTAAGCAACAGTCGACTGTTAGCTCATAATCATCTTCGGTAATGAGGGGTTTGCAGCTTTTGCTAGTTGGTGTACCTGTTATTTGTTTCCGGTGTATTCGATGGTAAGAACAATTTGGTTCCCAATGGTAAGATATGCAAGGGACTTGTAAGTAATAATCGGCTGTTATGCTACAATCATCTTCTGCGATGATGGGTTTGCAACTTTTGCTAGCTGGTGCACCCATTATTTGTTTTCGGTTAACTTAATGTATATCACGGGAGAGGGACTTGTAAGTAGGAATCGGTTCACGAGGGGCTAGGAATTTTTGTAAATGGGTGCACATTGTATTCGATTTCTATAAATCTGACGGTAAGAAAGTTTGTGTCGATGGTCTATCAATGTAACCTAGGATTAACTGTTTACACAACGGATACAAACGAAAATGTAAAGCAATGAGGTAGTTTCATAATAATTAATAGTGTCATCTATGGTATTTTAATCCTGAAAAGTTACGGATAGCTTTCTAATACAAACTAGATTATATAAGATATTGTAAGTTTTCATCCGTCACGATGTCTACGATTGAAAAGGATAAAGTTCAACTGACTGCAAAGTTAATTTAGTCCTTTCTTCCTATATTATTTTGTTGTTGTTTTTACAACGCTGAAGAATACCTTTTGATCATATGATTAATTTTTTTAGAACATCCCGTTTAAAAAGCTTATGCTATAATCATCTTCAGCGATGAGGGGCTTGCAACTTTTGCTAGCTGGTGTATCCATTATTTGTTTCCGCTGAATTTGATGTCAATCACGGGAGTGGGACTTGTAAGTAAGAATCGGTTCATGAGGTGCTAGAAATTTTTGAAAATTGGTGCACATTGTATTCGATTTCTGTAAATATGACGATAAGAAAGTTTGTATCGATGATCTATCGCTATAACCTAGGATTAACTGTTAACACAACGGGTACAAACGATACGGTAATTTTAAAAATAAGGTAGTTTTGTAATAATTAATAGTGTCATCTATGGTATTTTAATCCTGAAAAGTTACGGATAGCTTTATAATATCAACTAGATTATATAAGATATTGTTCCAAGTTTTCATCCGTCACGATATCTACGATTGAAAAGGATAAAGTTCAGCTGACCGCAAAGTCAATTTGGTCCCTTCTTCCGATATTGTTTTGTTGTTGGTTTAACAACGCTAAAGAACAGCTTTTGATCATGTGATTATTCTTTTTAGAACATACCATTTTAAAAGCTTCGATAAGTTGATAATTTCAGCACTTTACCGACAGCGAAGAAACAAAACCAAAGTGTTGCTCTCGCAACACTTTATTCGGCGAAGCCGGACAAAGGTTGCCGCAACACTTCACGTTGCCCGGGCAACGTAGGTCTAGTTCCAACTTAATCTTTGGGGTCCCTGATATGCCTGCCAAGTTTCATCGTCCTAGCTTATGTGGAAGTGGCCAAACTAGCAAAACCTGGACAGACCGACGGACGGACAGAAATTGCGATCGCTATATGGCACTTGGCCGAAGGGCAAGTGCCATAAAAATTGATTCCAGGAATAATTTCAGCCAGTACGTGCGAGTCGTATATTACGATCCAGGGGTCGGTGAAATGAGGGGTCTCACCCCCCTGGCCTGAGTGCTTCGAGCCACCGCTGACTACGGATTTCCTTGACGTGCTCCTGGAAAGAGCCGAAAAGAGCTTCTGTTCCAAGAAGCATAAAGCTAGAAGCTCTGAATTAGGTGGGTTGTGGATAAATCCAGCCAGTGTGGGGAAATGAAGCGGAGACCGAAGTGAGCGCATTTTTTAAATTATTAATACATGGCACTCGCAAGGCTAGGTGTGATGTATGTACTTCAGCGAAGGATCTCATAGGCTCCGGACAAACAGATGGAACATCTAGGACAGTGGTTCCCAACCTTTTCCCTACCGCGTACCCCTAATCAAGGTTCGAAAAGATTGCGTACTCCCTTTTTCAGAACGTGAAAAATACGATAGTTATTATAATGAATGATAAGGCATACGTGTATAAAAATATATACAAAATCAATGAGGCAATCACTAGAGACTGCTTTGTAGCAAAAATTTCGTCAAATCTCGGCTCGACATTAATTTGTGAAATTAAAGAACCTGAACCTCAAAAAACCTGTTCAGAGTTTCCTTGGATCTCTTCGTGCCAAACATTGAGATTGATATTTAATCCGAAGTAGGGGTAGCAAAGCCAAGAGGGAACTATACAGATGTATCAAATAGGCATGAAAAACACGAAGGACCATTGCAAACGAAACACAAAAATGTGAGAGAAAATATAGTATTTCTATCGCTTACCTAGAAGTGAAAGATTGCTATACAGCTTAGAAACTGTCCTCATTCTGGTCGCCCCCCCCCCCTGCTCTGCCACTGATATCCGATTCTCTCTCAATCATCATACTTTCCGACGTAATTTATTGTCCGATAGCTTTAGGCTTCTTGGGAAGAAAAGCTACTCCCAGAAGAGGAATCTGGAACTATATCATTTTCGTAGAGACGAAAGATGGGTATATAACTTGGAAAATCCATCCAGTCCGGCCTCTGTTTTATCTCCTCCACTGACGTCGGATCCATCCTTAGCGAAAATGTTTACCGACCTAATTCATTGTCCCATTGTTAGGCTTTTAGTAACAAAAGATACTTCCACAAGAAGGTTTCTTGGATGAGAAAAATGTTTTTTTTTCCTTTTGGGGAGATATATTCAGTGGAAGATAAACGTGGTCCCCAGTAGGAGATGGTCCTTCTAAACCTTTATTTCAAGTTCGCGTTCGGAACGCATCCGACAATAGTGGGGGAGCTGGAGGGGGAGGACCGGGCACTTCTGTGACGTACGTAGGGTTTAAACGGATGGAGGGATTGGCAAATAAATTTGGATCGTACAAAGGGTCCTAGATATAGAAATGTTTGGGGGGGGGGGGTTCTGGAGTGCTCCGATTCGAGCTGAACTTGGTGGGTGGTTGGAGCAATTGCTCTACATTAGACGTGTATGTGTCCGAATCGTTTGTGGAAACGGTGGAGGGAGTTTGAGGGGGCTCCTGGAAATTTAGCGATACACGTTGTGACCAAACGGTTGGAGGGATAATGATGGAACCTGGACGATACAAACGTCATGGGCCCTAGGTTTGCCATGTCAGGTCTGGACCGGATAGGACCTCTGTGAGGGAGATGAAGCGGGAGGAAGTTCTCCGGTTCGAGTGGGTGATAGAGGGTTCGTGGATGATAGTGTTTCATAGGATGAAACCTGAACGATAAAAAGGACCGGATAAGACCTCTGCGAGGGAGATGAAGCAGGGAATGGATTTTCCGGAAGTTCTCCGATTCGAGTGAAAGTGCATGGGGAGTAGGAGCAATGCTCTGGATATGACATTTATGTCCAAATAAGATCCGACCTCGGTGGGGTTGCGGTAGAAGGCTCCTGGATATCTTGTTACAAGCTTAACTCTCGAACGCCAGATCCGATCCGTATAGAACTTCATTGTTGGCGACAGCTCTTGTCCTAGAGTGTGTGGTGGTTCATGTCAGTGGTTCCCAACCGGTGGTACGCGTAACCCAAGGGGTACGCGAGACCCTTGCAAGGGGTATGCGAAGGAATCAAAATTGATTGTCTGTAGCTTCAAAATCTCGCCTCACTTGGTTTTGATTTCCGAAAGCCTAATATTACCAGGAGAGGCGTCACCAGCCAAAATGTATCTTAAGAAGCAGGTAGTTTTACTGGCCGAGAGGTCATTTTTACCGACAGTTCTTTTTTTTTAAGTAACTGCTTTTACGAAAAATCGTGGCGCTTTACGTCTTTTCTTTTTAATCATCTGGCCGACCTTTTTGTGGGGATGGGTGTTGTCAACCCGTGCGTGGCGCCTCTGATTACAAGCCCTAGTGAAAGTCAGTGAAATAATGTTGATTCAAAAACAGATAGCCTACTGACGTAAAATCTGTTCCTGTGTCAAACAATATTGTTTCAAGAAGAATCAAAGACATTGCAAGTGATATTTTCATTCAGGTTGCGAATTAAACTAACAAAAAAGTTTGCGATGCAGCTTGATGAAAGCACGGAGAACATCAAAACCAAACACAGAAACAGGCTTAATGTACAAAATATATATATGTTTCGATCACTGGGGGGCCGGCAGGGATACGAGCTCGTTAGCTCGGCCCCATTTTAAACACTGAATATATGTAGATAATATGAATGAGCAACAACTTTGAGCAACAACAACAATAAAAGAACAGCAACAATATATGAATTTAATTTAGCTATTGGTCCCAGGACAGTGTTGCCACTTTGCTGTGACAGAATCTGTGACATTTGGATGCAAAAATCTGTGAAATGTTTACGCCTGCTATATTCGGTCCTTTTTTCACTTTCAACGCTCGTATACTTCTTTGTTAGAGCAGAGATTCGTTTTTAAATGACCTTTTTCAGCTAAAACGGTAGCAGCTTTCATAATTTCCGTTTTTAAGTGACATAGATTACACCGGTTTTGTCAAAGAAATTCAAGAAAAAGAGAGAGAGAGACAGAGAGAGATCGGTAAATTCAGAAACCACCGCAGCATAATTTCAGTTTCATAAATATAAAAAAAAAACACTGTGCCTTCGCGTTAAACATTGATGTGAAAAAAGGCACAAACGACTTCCCAAACCGATTTATTGGGACTCTAGGGGGGGGGGGGGAGTTTAATTTGTTGCCGGGTTCGATTGTTGACAGCGGTTATTTCCGGCATAAGGGATCGGTGGGTTGTCCTGTCGAGAATAGATTTACAAGATGCATTATCAGGTCTTATAGCCGCACTTTTATTGATAAATTCAGTTTCACAAGGGCTTGATCATATGGTATGCCGCGCTTCTGGAGAATGAAACCTCACGAACGACTTAACACACGTTATGAACGCCGTCTAAAAGAAATACGTCACAAGATAAACGCGTTACGGACGTTTAGATGGCGTTCTTAACGTGCAGTAAGTACTTAACGTGCATATTAAGTCTAAACGAAATACGTCACACGATACACGCGTTAAGGACATTTAGATGGCGTTCGTAAAGTGCATTCAGTGCATATTAAGTCTAAAAGAAATACGTCACATGATAAACGCGTTAAGGAAGTTTAGATGGCATTCATAAAGTGCATTAAGGGCGTAAAGTGCATATTAAGCCTAAAAGGCATACGTCACACGATACACGCTTTAAGGACATTTAGATGGCGTTCGTGAAGTGCACTAAAGTGCGTAAAGTACATATTAAGTCTAAAAGAAATACGTAACACGATACACGCGTTAAGGACGTTTAGAGGGCGTTCGCATAGAGTGCATGTTAAGCAATGCGTCACATAATAAACGCGCTAAGGACGTTCAGATGGCGTTCGTAAAGTGCGTTAAGTCGTTCGTGAGGTATTCCGATTATTTTTCTTACGGAAGTAGGCAAGAATGGCACGGATGGGACAACATGAGGTGACCAATGACCAATCGGAGAAGAGATCCAAAGTAAAGCTTTAAAATGTGGGATATTAAACTGAAAATATGTGATCCGGCTGACCCCCCCCCCTCCCGCGAAAACCCCCGGGTATGAAAACTTTCAGTTATCTTTTCAATTATGAAAAGTATTTGGAAAGGCGAGTGGCCATCGAGCCGCCGTCACGCGATTAAATTTGACTCGCGTGGCTAGGGAAAATCCTTCAAGAACCCCTCGCATTATTTACTATTCAACTTTTAAAATATTCGAATACTTAAATGCTGTGCTTTCAAATAATAACCCACGTTTTTGGCTGTTTTAAGTCTTTTCCGAGACCCGTTAACTTACAGCGAAAACAGGGAATTTTTTTTTTTTTTACAAAACCGGTTTTTCTGATGGAAAAACTTCTCGCAGACAACCGTCGACAGTGTGATACACATCGAAGGTAACAAAACACGGCAAGTGAGAAAATCCGCGTCATTTTGTTAGAGGGGTTAGAATGTAACGTACGAAACTGGGGTCTTTGGGTTTAGAAATATACGGAGTAATTATGGAAGTAGCTTGCGTTGGTAGTATAGGTAAGACAGGTCCTTTAAGTGCTCGCTAGTTTCCTGTTAAATTTGCACTGAGGGGTTTCGGCCGGGGGAGGGAAGGGGTACGGTTGGGGGGGGGGTGCAATGTGGTTCTTGGTGCCGGTGGGGTCGCTGCATTTTCAAAAACCGGATCCCGGAACCGCCAAGCGTTCGGGGCCATTTTCTTAAATAAATATTATATATATATCGTTCATAATCAGTCATCTGTAGAGAATCCCTGCTCTCACACTTTAGTTACGCTTAATAAAACTGGAACAGTTTTTCGGGTTCTGGGGTCCGTATCTCAACAGATTTCTCAGACTAAACGCTACACAAACTCAATATAGCAGGATTTATTTATACAAGGATGATCGCAAACCGATCCATTAGAGCACTTAACTAGTGAAAGAGAGAGGACTTACTTTTCCTGAAAAGCATTATTCGTTCCCCTGTGATCGAGATCATGGCAAAAGCAGGCAACGAAGATTCCCAGGATTTGAAGATCCGAAAAAAGCTTCCGAAGTTCCTCCTCCTACAGAAAAAGAAAATATATGCCATTTACGTATATGAATCATGAAAAAAAAAAATATTCTTAAAGAAAGTTGCCGAGTCGGTGCGAAGCGCCGCGATTTTTTGTAAAAACAGTTGAATTTTTCTCATGAAAACAGTCGTTTTTTCGGAAAATTGGTCGATTTTTTGTCAAAGTAGTCGGTTATTCTGAAAATCAGTGGATTTTTCTGAAAATCACTTTCAAAAATTTCATTTTTTGTTGAAAACGGTCTTTTTCTGCAGAAAAAGTCGGTAAAAATTACCAGCCAGTCGGTAAATGCCTCGCCCCCCCCCCCAAAAAACATTTTGGCTAGTAACGCCTCTGGTCATCATGGACAAGGAACTCAGCTTCTTGATGCACTTATGAAGGTGCACTTCTGAATGTGCAACAATAGCTGACATCGTCCGAAGGAAACGATCAATTCCTCCAGCCCTCCCCCTCCCCTTCAGCTTCTGCTCTTTATTTGCTGATCGCGTGGCCGCAGATTCGGAGACCGCAAACTGCAGATTTTTACGAAGCAAACAAACAAGAAAGGCAAATTGACAATTTTCCCGTAACGATTTCCTAAATATATATAGAAGCGAGTGTCAAGGATGGCCCATGGGTTATGGATAGATGACCGACCAACTGCCCCGTCATAAAGTGAGGTTCGCAGTCACCAGGTACTGTTTCACGATAAGACTGAAATCTCAGTACAGAAGCGAGTGTCAAGCATCGCGCATGGCTTATGGATAGATGACCAACCAACTGCCCCGTAATAAAGTGAGGTTCATAGTAACCAGATATTGTATCACGAGAACTAAGAATGAAATCTCAGTATAGAGGCGAGTGTCAAGGATGGCCCATGACTCAAGGGTACATGACTGACCAAGTGCCCCGTAATAAAAATGAGGTTCGTAGTAAGTAAGTAAGTAAGTAATTTATTTATAACCCGCCGTTTTCAGAAAGCGGAGTAAATGAAGAAAATAAATAAAACACATAAACATACACAAAAAGACACTTAATTTCAATCGTCGGCCAGGAAGCTGTGTAGAAGGTCGTGCGCTGGTTGGGTTCTGTTGTCAATGATTTTTGATAGCGACGAAGAAACATCCAAAAGGGTAACACTTGCATCTTGAATTTTGAACTTCTCCGTCAAAGTATAGTTATGGCATAATTTCGACCAGTGGAGCAGGTGCTTTGCATATTTAAATAACATGATATCATCTTTTTTATCTCCAGAAAAGAAACTGCATCAGTAGGACTAAAAACCAAATTCTAGTACAGAGGCGAGTGTCAAGGATGGCTGACAATTCAAGGATTGACGATGACACAAGTATTTTATATTAATTAAATTTTGTTCCTCTTCTACATTTAAGCTATTTGGAAAAACAAGACCAAAGGTTTCGATGGGATCCCAAAAATTCAATATCTGATCCAGACAACTGGATCTTGTATTAGCCAGATCCAGTCTTCGCCAGACTCCATGAACATTTTTACAATTAAAATTCAGAAACAGAATTAAGGCCAAATAGCTAATCACCTGAGAAAATCAAGTTCAGATTTGGATTCAGCATGCGTGTTTACCCCTATAAGTCATATCTGTTTTGACGAAAACTTCCTGCCACTTCTGCCAATTTCCCGGTACCGGCCGAAATCAGGGTATCTTCTTTCCCCAGTAATGAACATCTAATCAACTTCAAATAGAAATTTAGCTTATAACAAATTTTCCGATTCCAGTCGGATTCCGGTCGAACTATATGTCCGGGTAAAATATGATTGTCATAAAGGGACTCAGCATCTCTTCTTACCCCTAAATCGCTTATCTAATCAAGTAGAAATAAAACTTTGACTTCCAACAGATTTACGGTTTTGGCCGGATTCCGGACGAACTACATGTCCGGGTAGAAAATTGTTTTCACATAAGTGTTCAGCATGTCTTCTTGCCCTAAATCGAACATCTAATCAACTCCAAATAAAACTTTTAATTTTGACAAACTTTCCGGTTTGGGCCGGATTCCGGTCGAAATACTTGTCGGTCGAGAAAATAGTTTTCACCATCGTCTTCAGCATGTCTTCCTACCTCTAAATCAAACATCTAATCAACTTCAAATAAAACTTTTACTTTCAACAAACTTTCCGGTTTGGGCCGGATTCCAGGCGAAATACTTGTCCGTCGAGAAAATAGTTTTCACCATCGTCTTCAGCATGTCTTCCTACCCCTAAATCGAACATCTAATCAATTTCAAATAAAACTTTTACTTTCAACAAACTTTCCGGTTTGGGACGGATTCCGGGCGAAATACTTGTCCGTCGAGAAAATAATTTTCACCATCGTCTTCAGCATGTCTTCCTACCTCTAAATCGAACATCTAATCAACTTCAAATAAAACTTTTACTTTCAACAAACTTTCCGGTTTTGGCCGGATTCCAGGCGAACTACTTGTCCGATGACAAAATAGTTTTCACCATCGTGTTCAGCATGTTTTCTTACCCCATAATCGACTATCACATTAGCTGTTTCAAAATATTTTGTTTGTCCCTTAATTTGAATCCCCTCCCCCACCCCTAAACGTAGAGCTACAAAGCCCATCTACGAACTTGACTGGTCCGACGACCCAACGAACCCTCACACCAAGTTTCATCAAAATATCTCGTTCCCTTCGAGAGTTATCGTGCTTACAGACGGACGGACAGACGGACAACTTTTGCGATGTCATAGGTATCCCTCCACTTACGTTTTGGGATCCCAAAAACTTGATTAATTGATTGAAAAAAAAAAGTATACATAACGAACCAACTGCCCCGCAACAAAGTGAGGTTCACAGTGACAGACATCATATGAGGAGAACAAACAATAATATTCCAAGAAAGAAACTCAGTAATTCCTTAGAACCCCTCTGCTTAAAGGTGATCACGAACAAGCCTCAAACGGAACAGAGGCGCGCAAACCAATTGGCGTTTCATACGCTCTTTTCGCTAGCGGATTTGGTGGTGGTCCCACATAAAGCGCAAAGGCAGGTCGGTGCATAGAAGGTTGCTGGAGCTAGTCTGATGAGAGAGGTTGGTCGGAGGCAAAGCACTTAATACGCCGAAAGAAACCAGTGAGCACCCCATCGACCTTCTACTGAAACCTAACCTTGTCCACACTGAATACAGACCCCTAACCATCGGATACCTTAGAGGCGTCAAATCGCGGAAACCGAGCAGGGGCGCTGTCTAAGGAACCCTCTATATTATTTAACGTAAATCTAGAATAGGTGAGACAGAAGAAAGTGGATTAACAACACGAACGCAAAGTAAACAATGTATTCGCATAAAGTGAAAGAAATATTTTGCATAAAGAGTATATTCATTTTCGCTTTTGCACCTGTCAGTTAGGTGTCACAGTGTGTTCATGGGTAGGTCTAGGCCCGCTCGGAAAGCCAGGGGAGATACCCCTGCTTCCCCACCCCGCTAAATGACGCCTCTGTGCTATCTGCCGTTCTAGGAATGCGCGGCGAGCGATTTAAGCACAATCTCAAACCAGCACACACTCTCCATGTCATAATTACTCTGTGATTTATTTTAGATTCCAAGTTTCTATGGCACTTGCCCTTCGACCAAGCGCCATATAGCTGAATTTTGCTCCGTGAACTATGATCTGCAGTCAGCTTGGGCTGAAGGACTATCTGTCGCCATATAGCGATCGTAATTTCTGTTCGTGCGTCGGTCTGTCGGTTGGTCCGGGTCTGGCTAGTTCGGGCACTTCCACATAAGCTAGGACGATGAAACTTGGCACCGTATCCATGTCCCGACCAGATTAACTAGGAAAAAGTCACTTCTCAGATCCTACCATCTGGGGGAGGGGAGGGGGGCAATTCCTACCCGTCCGTCGGTCTGTTAGTCGGTCCGGGATAGGCTAGTTCGGGGATTTCCGCATAAGCTAGGACGATGAAACTTGGCATATTTATCAATGTCCCGACCACACTAACTAGGAAAAAGTCACTTCCCCGATTCGACCATCTACAGGGGGGGGGGGGGGGGGGATCCGGGACTTGAGGTCTGTAGAACTTTCGAACGGGTGATCAAACTTTAATGAAACTTGATACTTGGATCTCGTGTCTAAGACGACCAAGTTAAATTCCGGACCGGATCCACTGACTTTGGGGGAGCAGGTGGAGGGAACCGGAAATCTTCGGAAACACTTAGAGTGGATGGAACGGGACACAACTTGGTGGGAAGAAAACATCTCAGATGTTCCATTTCAGTTCCGAGGGATGATCGAAATTTCATTCAAGTGAAACTTGATAGGTGGTAAGAGAAGATGCGATGATCCATTTATGTGTCCGAACCAGATTTGGCCGTGGTAGGGGTACCGGAAATAGTGTGGCACGTCTAGGGATCAAACAAGTGGATCTAAACTTGAAAGGTAGAAAAATTTATTTGCCCCAGATGATCCGAGGCGATGCCAGAAATGCTCAGACTCGAGTGAAACTAGACATCCCCTCTCATCTAAAATTCGACAAAGTGGGCATAGCCGTGATGCCCATTTCGTAAATTTTGTGTCCCCACATTTCCAAATTGTGTGATTTGACATGTTTATTTGTTCCCATTCTTTACCGAATTTCGTAATTCATCCAACTTTTGTTCAGTCCACACTGATTTCACCGCATTCGGAACGTCCCTTCATAAACTCGTGGTTTAACGCGTTTATTTGGTTTCATTCCTTACCGAATTTGGTAGTTCACTGGACTATTCTCAAGTCCGTGTCTGTTCTATCTCATTCGGTCAGTCCATTTCATAATTTGGTGATTAATCAGATTCATTTGGTTCGTATTCGTTACCGAATTCGTTCAATTTCCCCTGGGAACCGGATTTGTATTTCGTCCGTATCTCTTACCAGACCTGCCAGATTCGGTTGTTTTAGCTGGTTCTAACACGAGCTTTATTCTATTACGAAATTCGGTTGTTCTACCGCTCCTGATCTCTTTCTTATTTTTTTAGTTATTTTTTGGCAGAACGTATTCATTTGTAGCTTCAGCTGGATGCCATTCATTACTTTTACTTCCAATGATTGCAGAACTTTCGTCTATTGACTTGAAAACTAGCCTACTTTTGTTTGCTGTAAATTCAGAATAAATGTACTTTGTATCTACTTTACTCTGGATGGCCCCTTTTTTCGCCAGACAGCTCTGGGGCTTGATAGGTAGTCTTAGGATCGCAAAAAGGCACTTTGATCATAATTTTTTCCCCCCAAAAATATAGTTGGCGTTTGAGGCTTGGAATTTTTTAACCACATTAAAGGCTAGAATTTGCATGGAAAGTAGTTAAATGGTGCCAGAAAAAAAGCGGATTCAAAAAATTTTGCCTACGGCACTTTAATTTGTCCTAACTACATCTATTTGCGACGTTTCCGCTTTGCAGCAACGAGGTTTTATGTCGGCACATTTTCAAGTCCTGTTGGCAAACTGGACGTCCACCAACGGTAAAAGGCTAGTGACGGCATACCCTGAGAAACAAGAGTGAGTGAGCGTTAAAACGCGCCAAATATTTCGACTTGATTTTATACATACTATGCACATTTTTACTTAGTAGCTTCTTGAATGCAACTCGCTGTGAATTTAGAAACTCTTGTTACGAATTTGGTCAAAATCAGGTACCAATTCGGTTAATTTTACGAGCCCCCCCCCCCCACCAACGAAGAAAGGCTCGGGAGGCCCCTGCTCATACCAAGTACCATTTGAGATAGTAGATCTTGTTTTTATATTGTTATCCACGTTCTTCCTTATTTTCTTTTCGTTTATTTAATTACTCCATTTCCCTGTACAGTTGTGCATTATGATGGGGAAGAAAATAATAATAATAATAATTCTCTTCACCCACACTTACCCTGACAGAAGATTTGGCCACTTGCCACCTATTGAAAAAAAGTTCAACACTCGAAAGGGCGTGCTTACTCTGAACAAGAATGAAAAAAAAAACTTCCCAATTTACAAAATAAAAGTAGACCAACCTAACTTTTTACTCGACGATCGCGGAAGCGGGCACTCCAATTAAGCTAACAGGATTAGCTTCGTTCGTCATCGGCCGGATTGCCTCTCAACAAACTTTCCAATCTAACAAAAACTTCCCGCCCTTAAGGCAGCCCCCCCACCCCTCACACTCGATCTCTATCCCAGAAATCCGTCAGTCCTTTGACGAATTACTTTTAACAGCTGAGTGCATGTCTTAACATGGGGGCGCTTCCTAACTGACACTGTCAACAAGACACGAAGGGGGGGGGGGGGGCTTTTACAAGACATAGATACCGAAGAGAGGCAGGCTTTTCACTATGATGCAAGGTATGACCAAAAGTCATCAGCGCAAGCATTCTTGTTTAATAAGAATCCCTCACCACTCCAACTTCGAATTGCTCGCGGGCTAGGAGTAGGAAATCCGGTTTTCGAGGGTGCTCATCCGAGGAAATAATTTCGATTTTCCGGTCAAGCCTTCTGGAATTAATTTTTCTCCGGGGCATTTTGCTCGGTAGTCCCATACTACAATCTCACTTATTTATTTATTTTTTTTCTGCATTTTCCAAACAGCCTTGTGGAATTAGTGTGATGTAATTCGGCTATTTTTTTAACTTGTTTTTTACTTCTCTAACATATTTTAAGGCAAAATAACCAAAATGACCAGCCTCGTCTGCTAAACCCCAACATAATGATCTTTGGTTTTTGGTTTTTATGGCTTTTGCCCTTCGGCCAAGTGCCATATAGCGATCGCAATTTCTGTCGGTCCATCGGTCTGTCTGTCGGTCGGTCCGGATTTTGCTAGTTCGGGCACTTCCACGTAAGCTAGGGCGATGAATCTTGGCAGGCATATGGGACCCCAAATGATTAAGTTGGAAAAAGTCACTTTCCCGATCCGAATATCGTGGGGGGAGTGGGAGGAGGGGTAATCCGGAATACTGTGGAATTTATAACTTTTAAACGAGTTATCGGATCTGAATGAAACCTGATATTAGGAAGACCTCGTTCCCCAGACGACCCGATTAAAATCCGGACCGGATCCGATGACTTTGGGGGGAGCTGGGGGGGGGGGCGGCGGAAATCTTGGGAAACGTTTAGTGGATGGATCGGGATGAAACTTGGTGGGAAGAAAAAACACAAGTCCTAGATACATCGTTGACATAACCGGGCCGGATTCGGGCACTGTGGGAAGAGTTGGGGGGGGGGGGGGTTAATAACTGGCATTTCTAACTTTTGAACGGACCATCGGATTTGAATGAAACTTGGCAAGTGGAAAGAGCTATTGTCTCATATGTTCCATGCCAAATCCGGACCGGATCCGATACTAGGGGAGGGGGGAAGTTGGAAGGGGGCACCGGAACTTTTGTGAAACGCTTAGCGTCGAGGGGTCTGGATGGAATTTGGTGGGAAGCATTAGATAGTTTCTTGACAGAACTAGATCATATCGGGGCTCTTTGGGAGAGAGTTGGAGGGGTTTTCCCGGAATTCCGGTGTTCGCGAGTTACAATACTTCCAGATGTGCTAAAGAGGTTAAATTTGGCAGGCATGTTAGTGACCCGACCAAATAGACTGAAGGACCCGACAGAATGCCCTAGGAAGACTTCCGTACCTGGAGCCGACAATTTTTCGGGGAGTTGGGGGAGGAGGAATCTGGAAATTAGTTACTTCCGTAGGTAGCAAACACATGGTTGAATGCAAGTGAAACTTTATGGGTGATAAGAACTGATGATCTAGATATACAAAGCGTGTGTCCGAACCTATTCGGCCATGGTTGGAGGAGTTGGGGGGGGGGGGGGGACTTTGTGACATACACAAAGCCAAACGGATTGGCCTAACAGGATGCAAGTTGGACAGAAACAAAATCTATGCGGCCTAGATTTGTCATTACCGGATTTGTCGGTTACCGGAGCGGGAACCGGAAATTTGCAGATATGATCCGATTCGAGTAAAATGTGATGAACGGGAAGAGGAGTTAGAGATGCGAAGTTGTGGCCAAGTGCTTTTCGGCCACAGTGGGGGGAGATGGAGGGGGAATCGCGGACATGTTGTGGCTCGCATAAGGACTGAGCGAGTGGAGTGATTTGAATGAAATTTGGAGAGTAGCGAGATTGTGTTCCTTAGATGACATATTTTAGAATCCTGGTCGGATCCGTGAACGGTGGGGAGGAGTACTGGAATTCCCCCCCCCCCCCCCCGGGAGTACTGAAATATTCAGATTTACTTTCTCGTTTCTCACACCACCTACTCATGACAAGAGCCATATGAGCTCGTAGCTCTTGTTTGGTTTGGTTTTTCTTTATCTCAACCGAGCAGGCCTTAACCAAGATACAGACGAGTACTTCCAATCGGAACCGTGGAAAGGGGTTACTAAGGGAAGAAAATTTGAGCCTCAGTCCCTTATTAACAACAAAACCGAAGTCGATCAAAATGCCGAGAAAAACATTTCCTGTCGTTACCCGAATCGCGCAGCAAAAACAGCAGCCGTGTCAAAAATTAAATCTCAGCGCTAATTTTTCTGTGCAGTGATTATTAAAAGTACTAGATACAGGCGAGTACTCCATAATAGAAACGTGGAACGAGGTTATTAATGAAATAATATTCAATTTTTCAGTCCCTTATTAATAACAAAACCGAAGTTGATCAAAATACAGAAAAAAAACCGTTCCTATCATCGCCCCAATCGCGCAGCACAAGCAGCGGCTGTGTCAAAAATTAAATCTCAAGACTCGTTTTTTCCTTACGGTGGTATTTGAAAGTAATTTGCCCTAATAAGATATTTATAGTCGGTAGAAGCATCAGTTATTTATGACAGGTTTGTTTCCTTCCCCGACGTTGACCCAGAAGATTGACAGCCTGACGAGGACCCTTGCCAAGAACGGCCGAAATATCGCTGACGAAGAATCGTAGCTGACGTATGCGTTGTATACATTATTCGAATATATGTCTCAGTCAGCTTGGGCTCAAAGAATATTTAATATGTAACTTTTAGATTAAAAACAAACAAATTCAAATTCATACAAGTTTGTTAAATTTGTCTGTGGAAATAGGAGGAGGCGTTAAAGAGGTTGCGGAGTTAAAAATTCCCGTCACCGAGTAATTAAAATATGTTAGCCGAAAAATTAAAAATACGAAAGAAATTAGAAGAAGATGCTACGCGGGTTTAAAGAAATATTTGTTACACCTACTGTAGGATTTGGTGGAGACTGGGTTCATGGAATTTCTTCTTGAACCAAATGTATCAATGTTCGCTCGCCTAAAGTGTGTTTAGAAGAAACCTTATAAATAAGATTTCTGCCATGAAATCACAAGGATCCCCGGGGAGAACAAAACAACACCATAGCCTCATCACCTACTTGCAAAAAATTTTCAGTGCGGACAGTGCACTTTCCCTGTGACTCAACCTTCCATTCTTCACCTTTTCCTAATTCCCAGACCCCTCAGAGGCCAAGGGAATGAAAATTCAAATCAGTGATTCGGGGATTCGCTCTCCTCCAAAAACAAAACTTTTCCAAGACCAGAAATTCGAAACGAATTCCCGGAACAAGAGAGATCAAATCAGACAAGTGGTCCTCACTTTCCCCATATCATGAATAAGAAATGCATATATTTACAAGAGGACTGAATAAGTTTCCCAGAAATGCAGGTTTGAGGAGATCTTTCTCGTGAATATTTCGGATGTGGAGACTGTCATGAACTCCGAGTGGTTTAATAGTTTTAATGAAAACACTTCACTTACAGTGCCATACAACAGTGCTGTCTGAACAGTACGACGCTCCAAACTCAACTCCAAAAACATCCTAATTCTTTTTGCCTCTGCAACTTCAACAACGTTTTCTTTCCTAGAATAACTTTCTCCTGTTACTATAGAAAATACCTGTATACATATATACCAACACAACAGACCCACCCGGATACACATACCTAACAAACAGTGAAAGTGCTACTTTGCTAATTGGGGCTGAATATACTACACTTAACCAGGGGATAACCAATCGTTCACTACAGCGACTACAAATGAGGGACTTTTCCTCCAGGATTCCCCAAATTTCCGGATTATACTTAACTCTGGTAGTGTATTCACCGGAAAATAACCCAGTTCGTACTGATGAAGCGAATTACTGGGATTGTATAAACAGTCCAATATATTAGCAATCGGATGCGAATTTCCCCATTAGCTCCAAAATTTTGAGGTTTCCCATAGTAACGTGAATTCAACTTGCATGTTTACGCCATCAGTGTCTAGGATACCCGAACGCTTCGGTTTTCTTAAAATTCAACTGAAAAGCCAGCTTATTTTTATACCTTGGATTTGGATAGACTGAGTTATTTTGACTCTCCCGATACAAAATTTGTACTCTGTATGGTAGTTGTACAAAAAAGTTGCATGTATTCATATGCATTAGTGCAGAATACTTTAATTTAATGTGCCTCACACTGGGCTAATGTTAAGCAGTACTATTCAGTAGCATCGCGCCTTGCTCTAGTAGCATCCATTTAGCATGTAGTTGCATCAGTTGGTACGGCAGGCTACTTTTTCGTACAACATCATACTACTATACGGTTTTGAGAAAAATTTTCATCGGGCTTCTAAGGGATTTTTTTTAAAATCCCTTAAAAATATGTACATCTGGCCGGACAAGACGAAGTTCACCCCCGCGGAGAATTTGAATTTCAACCAGGGCGTGCATTTCAATGGCTCAGGGAGTGTTCAGCTCCAATTGGAAACCCGCTATTGTGGTGACCCCAAAAAGATTTACTTTTCCGTATTAGTTGCTAAACAGTTTTGATCATACAGGTACAAGCACATATCGGTATCACAAATCCGAAAAAAAAAGTCATTAAATGAAAATCGATTATCTGAATATCGGAGAAACAAATTAACGCATTTTCATCGGGTCTTCAAGCATATTCAAGTGAACATGATATGGGTAATTAAACTGTCCTACCTCAGATCCGTTCGGCTAAATTTCCGTTCGACTAAAAGGACATGAGTCTGTTGGAGAAGGTACCGTAATAATGGTTTAAGAATTTACAACAAATATTTAGGAATGAGCATGGATCGAACGATTTCACTGTCAGAAGTTTCATAGCAGATAACACAAGGATGCGCGTTCACAGATAATGCGTAACAGACAAAATGTTATGCATGATAAGCGTTAAAGTAGGCGCTTTGTTGGCTCTTCCTACAGCAAAGCTTATTATGCATAACATTTCATGCGTAACGTTTTCAAACACAACAGATAACACCCCAAGTGTTATCTGTTACACATTGTCTTTTGAAACCGCGCATCCCTGTGTTATCGGTTATGAAACTTCTGACAGTGTTGTAAGGCAAAACACGGACTTACCTGAAGCATAGCAAACATGGTTTGGGCCACGCTGAACGAATGCCTCCAGTTATGGTAAGGGACAGCTCGGTAGTTTCTCTTTACCGTGAGGATCCACCGGTACAGAACCTAAGAAACGAATAGAGAATTATACCTTCCTTCCTAATACTGACCGAAACTTCCTGCTTTACTTCTGCCAAATTTCCGGTTTCGGCGGAATACCAAGCGAACTACTTGTCCAGCAAAAAAAGAAAATTCATAATCGAATTCAGCGTACGGTATCTCCTTATCCGTATAAAGATTATTTAATCAATTTCATACAAGCCTTTAGCTTCTAAAAAAACGGTTACAACCGAATTCCGGACGAATTATATATCCGGATAAAAAATGATGTCATATCTCTCTTCTTACCCCTAAGTCTGTCATCTAGTCAACTTCAAATAAAACTTATTACTTTTAACAAATTTTCTGGTTTCGGCCGGATTCCGGGCGAACTAGTTGTCCAGTTAGAAAATACTTTTCATATAAGTGTTCAGCATGTCTACTTACCCCTAAATCGAACATTTAATCAACTTCAAATCAAACTTTTACTTTTAACCGACTTTCCGGTTTTAGCCGGATTCCGGACAAACTATTCGTCCGGCAAGAAAATGATTTTCACCATCGTGTTGATCATGTCTTCATACCTCTACATCGAACATTTAACCAACTTCAAATGAAACTTTTACTTTTAACCAACTTTCAGGTTTTTGCCGGATTCCGGGCGAACTACTTGTCGGACGAGCAAATAGTTTGCATATTCGTGTTCAGAATGTCTTCTTACTCCATAATCGACTATCACATTAGCTGTTTAAAAATATTTCGTTTGCCCCTTGATTTGACCCCCCCCCCCCCCCACACTCCTAAATGTAGGGCCACAGAGTCCATCTATGAACTTGACCTTACACTTGACCCACAGAGTCTTCACACCAAGTTCCATCAAAATATCTCATTCCCTTCGAGAGTTATCATGTTAACAGACGGACAGACGGACAACTTTTACGATGTCACAGCTATCCCTCCACTTACGTCTTGGAATCCCAAAAACCGGTTATGTAAACTGTTTGCCTGTTTTCGCTATAGGTCAACGACTTAAAACAACCAAAACCTTGGGTTATTTACCGAAAGCACAGCCTAGTTATAAAGTATTGAAATATTTTAAAATACTGTAAGTTGAAGTAAATAGTGAGAGGGGTCCTTTAACGGTGTTCCAGGGTCCAATATATCCATTTCCAATAAGAATAAAAAACATACCTCAGCGTCAATTCGAAAAGCATGGACCAGCCCTAGTTCACTGAACATCGTCACTGCTGCCACTGCCATCTCGTCATGTGTCAGTGAAAAGTCGTCAAAGGAAAGAAGCTTCAAATTCCAATCGTCAGAACTGCGAATTTCCTGAAAAATATCCAAACTGAATTCCCGAAACTTAAGACAAAAGAGACGGAGGGCTTTTTGTGGGAAGGGAGGTGCATTCAACAAAATAATAAAGATCAGGGAATTTTGTAACAAGCAGTAAGGATGTAGTCCAATTTCAGAGGTATTTGTTCCCTCAAATGTTTAGAGAACAGGAATGAAATACGAGAATCTAGTCAAAATTCCCTTATTCGCTTAAACAGGCTTTAAAATGGATGGAAATGAGTTAGCCCATCGATCGCTATACCCATGAAGTTGTCCGTCTGTCCATCCGTCTGTCAGCACGATAACTCTTGAAGGGAATGAAATACTTTGATGAAACTTGATGTGAGGGTTCTTTGGGTCAAGGGATACGTCGAGTTCGTAGATGGGCTCTGTAGTCCGACATTTAGAGTTGGGGGAGGGGATTCAAATTAAGGGGGGAACAAAGTATAACAGCTAATGAGATGGTCAATTTATGGGTAGGAAGACATGCTGAACACGTATATGAAAATCATTTTCTAGTTGGACAAGCAGTTCATCCGGAACCCGGCCAAAACCGGAAATTTGTCAGAAGTAAGGCAGGAAGTTCTGATCAATTTGGTCAAAGCAGATATGACGAGGCATTGTTATACATATAACATTGTTATATGTTTATGACCACACATTGTCCATATCTGAACTTGGTTTTCTCAGAGGATTAGGCATTGGCCTTAATCTATTTCTAAATTTGAATAGTAAAAATGTTCAAGAAGTCTGCCGAAACCGGATGTCTACAAGACGCAATGTCTGATCAAATATTAAGGATCCGATCGTAACCTTTGGTCTTGTTTTGTGTGAATTGTCATTCAAACATGTGGTAACTAGCTCTCAATAATCTCCACAACAGCACCAAAACTTCTGCTGTAAGTAAACAAACTTGCTATTACTAGGCTGCTAGTTCGGGAACCCTTACAGGCTTTTGCAGTCGGACGTACAGCAGCGTCTTCGAATTTGTGTCGTTAGCAGTTTTACGAATTTTTGGGTTTTACTTAAAAAAAAAAACTGTTAGCACCTTCATCCCTTTTCCTTGATCCGCATCAGTCAGATAAAAAGCTTTTACTTTTTGTTTTTGCTACCTAGGTCCCTAATGAGGCGAAGGTAGACTGTTCCACAACAAGAGGACCAAGATTATGAATTAAATATTATGATGTGGCTGTAGCCTAATTCCTAGTTTTATGATGATGGTATTCATGGGACATGCCTTGGAAAATAATTAGGGCTTTGTGATATATACGTAGCATACATACAGCGGGGGAGGGGTAGTTTCTCAGAACGGAGGGGGGGGGGGGGGATTGGTTTCACAGAAGGAGGTGAACTTTAAGTTAAATAACGTCCGACGTGAGGCATCTCAATTGTATATGTATGTGTTCTACATGGAAAGCCCAACGGGCCATGGTACCAAAATATTATGCAAATCAAATACTAACTACAGATTCAACACACTTTCTGAAGACAAAACAAAGAAAACTAACTACACAATCAAAAACACTTTATAAAGACCTGTGTCTCTGTCCCACCTGGACAAACACCGCAACACCGAATTGGACGGGGGGGGGGGAATATTTTCTGTAACGGAGGGGGGGGATTGGTTTCACAGAAGGAGGGGAAGTTTAAGTTAAATAACGTCCGACGTGAGGCATCTCAATTGTAAAGACACCAAGTTGGATGGGGGGGGGGGGATTTTCTGCTCAAGATCCTTAATGTGTAGAGTAACTGAATGGCCGCACGACCGGAGCCCTCTGGGGGCTAGAAGAAAAGAAGAGAAGCGTGCAGCTAAAGGGTTTCATTTCAAAAGGATAGACTGAAGGAGATATCAGCAAAGCCTAGTTCATACGACAAAGGAAAACAAGGGCTGAGACCTTATATGGCACTTGGTCCCGATTCCTCATCGCGCACAGCACTTAAGGTGGGTAAGTTGTTTTCTTTTTTGTAGCTAAAGATTAACAAACACATGGCTAATACACTTTGCAGTAAGAGGAAAGTCGTAAGGACGAAACTGATGAGAAAAGAAAAAAAATATGGATGAAAAATAAAATAGGGACTATTAACCCCTTATACAAGTTCCAGGTGCAAGACTCATAATGCGGCACGCATTATGATTTCCGCATTAAGATTTCCGGAACCCCCTTCAAAGTACCCACTTTGGCTGGCTTCGGTCCGGCTCTGTAAATGACACATCTGGGACATGTGTCCTTGTCATCCAGACCGCACTCCTGAATCGGGAGTCACGCGTGCAACAAAGACCCTGACCAATCCTTCCTATATCTGCCCACAGGAAACGTCATTTCCGGGAATGACGACTTCCGAGTAAAAAAGACGGAGTATGGAAAAAATACAAAAATAAATGAAAAGGTGAACAGAGTAAACTGAAATACAAAAGAACAAAAAAATACATATAAGCTCGAGTCAAAGCCGTTTCAAGGGACTCCGCATTAGTAGTTCGCAGGCCTGTAAACTCAATCACTTTTGGACAGAGTAGGCTGTAAGCAGGGTGTCTTGCACTCCCACAATTTGCGCACTTCACAGAGGTTGACGTGCAAGGGCTCTCATGGCTGGATTCGTGGCTACCACCACACTTAGAGCATCTGAAGTTGTTCGTGCAGTCACAGGCTAAGTGACCGAACTCTTGGCACTTGTAACACGTGTATGTTCAGGTTCCTAGCATGTCTGGCAAGTTACATCTTCCTTGCCCTTCCAACACCTGAGCCGACCGACATACAGACGGATAAGCGATGCGTATATGCATTTACAGAAGATCGGTACCAGTTAACACAAGGACGCGCAATTTCAACAGACAACACTTTGGATGTTATCTACGAGTGTTACGTTTTCAGTGTTAATTTTCCGTTAGAACCTGTCTTATACTGTTAGCAGTTTCATAACAGATAACACAAGGATACACAGTACAAAGACACATACAAAGTTTCAACAGATACCACTTGGGATGTTATCTGTTGCGACTTTGCAAACGTTATGCATAACAAGCATTGCCAGGAAGAGCCGAAAAAGCATCTGCTGACTTCTCTGATATTATTACCACAAATAAAAATGAGCAGATGTTTTTCCGGCAATGTTTCGGCTCTCATATATGCATAACGTTTGAAAAACATAACAGTTAACATCCCAAGAGCTATCTATTGAAACTGCGTATCGTTATGTTGTCTGTTATGAAACTTTTGACAGTGCAATCGTAGAACCCGTTCTCATTTCTGGGATTTCGAATTTCCTCTGTCAGTTTTACCCAAACTAACGGCACTGCGCTGCTTTCTGGATCTTCTGTATATGTAAATATTCCCTGAGCTGACTTTGAAACATAACAGTCTACCGATCCTTAGTAAAAATAAACTTTTCAATAGGAGGAAAGCTGGCACGGGAGAGACTTACATTTGCCCTCTTTGAAAATTGCACGAGGAGGATTTGAACCACTTCCTCTTAGAGTGCCGAGAGCTTTCGCATTTGAGAGTAACATTTGTTGGGGGTGGGTTGGTATCGCTTCCCCGTATCCTGAAATCTACAAACCCCAAATGTATCGTAGAGGTTTGTAAATATGCGGTTAAAGGATTCAGTCTCAGGAATGAAAGTTTAGGTTAGATTAAGTAGAAGTGCATGCTAGAGGTGTAACTGTTTATTTGTAAAGTGAAAAGTGTATAAAATCGTGTATGGCCTTTCGGCTAAATAAACAAGCGTTATTATTATTATTATAATCGAATAATGCATAAAACGGAATGGCCTTGGAATGGCCAAAGCATCGTAGCTGACGTATCCGTTGTATGCGTTATTTGAATGCGTGTATGGCTCTTTCCGAGCCTGATAGAACTCCCGCGTGTTGCTTCCGAGGAGCTCATTGGTCAGAAATACCGATTTTACAAGTTTCTTCGTTTTTCTCATCAAAACCAAGGGGCCAAGCAAGGCACAAAAACAGCCGAAATCGGTTTTTATTTGAAAAACCAAGCAGAGTTTCAAAGGGTTCCACGTACGTTAATTACTGTATCAATAACTGTATCTACTGCGACTTATGCTTTACAAGTCACATTGCAAAACAGAGATAAGCAAGAAGGGGTCTTTACAGTAACTGAAAGGCCAACTTATTTTTGTAACAGTGTTAAGCAATTTATTTTTATTTCCAACTGCATGCTCTGTAGTGAGTTTCAATTTCTCTACGGCCGTCATCACAAACGGGAAGTCCTAACATGAAGCGGAAAATTTGAATCTCAACACAAACGCGGCTTTTCAATAATCACAGTGTTGATGTTGGTGAATACTGTGGCTCAAACATATACAGACAAATTCCAACTACTTCGTAGTCAGTTTCGCCTGTCCCCCAGACGATCGCAATTGCCATTTTATTTTATGTTTCGTAAACCTTTTTTGTCAAGAATACAACACAGCTACAAGCGCACAAAGGTACCACAAATCCGACAGGGAAAGTCCGCTACATGAAAATAGATTATTCGTGAATGTCTACCAACGAAGTAAAGCATTTCCATTGGGTCCTCAATTCTATTTAAAGATAAATAGCCGCGTGCCACCCCATTGGAATCAACTGCCCGAAGAAACAGCAAACTCCCCATCAATAAGCCAATCCAAGAAAGAAATTGATGGAATGTTTCTTTCCCAAATGTACGACCCTAAATGTTTCAAAAGAACTTTGTAGAGGCTTTGTGGCCTTTTTTTTGCAATATATTATTATTATTAGTATTATTATTAACTGAAAAGGGCTGAGATCAAACCATCTAGTTATCCATCACTTCTTTACTTTTAGAGGCTTGAAGACCTGATGAAAATGCGTTACTTTGTTGCTTCGCTATTTACGAACAATCGATTTTTATGTAGTGTAAATCCTCTCTGATTTGTGGTACTCCTATGAGCCTGTACCTGTGTTTATGCTTGACGGAAGCGATTTACGAAAAATAAGTGTTCACACAGTGAGCAGTGAGCGTCTAGCTCACCACTGGCCAATGAAAAGCCGCGTTTGTATCAAGATTCAAATTTTCCACGTCATAGTAGAACTTTCTGTTGTGAGGACGGCCGTAAATATTCTGAAATGTCATTCTAAAGTAAATTTGGAAAAATAAAAAAATCCCTTGACACAATCCAAATAATGCAGTGTCAGTTAAATGACACAAAAACAAGTTAGCTTTTCAGTTAAACTTTAAGTGAATAGGTGACGGGTAGCTAGATCCTCCTATCACAGCCCTTTTCGGTTGAACTCTAAAGCCTTAGGTTTTACAAAAAAGTAACACTAAAACTTTAATTGAAAAGGGCAGAGACAGGACAATCTAGTTACCTATCACTTATTCACTTAAATAAGCCCTGGAGGCCCGATGAAAACGCGTTACTTCGTTGCTCCACTATTCACGAATAATCTATTTTCTTATAGTAGACTTTATCTGTCGGATGTGTGGTACCTCTATGCGTTTCTACCTGTGTTGTCTGCTTGACAAAAAACGATTTACGAAAAATAAGTGTTAACGCAGTGAGCAGTGCTCACCATCTGGCCACTGAAAAGCCGCGTTTGTGTTTGAACTAAAATATTCCGCTTCATAATAGAACTTTCCGTTGTGAGGACGGCCATTCTGAACATCATACTAGAGTAGAAGACCATAAAGAGCGTGTTCCACCCTTCTAACAATAGTTAGTATTAGTTACTATTTCCGTTCCATCCTCACGAAAAGTTACTACGCTGACCGTTCCAACCTTGTCGGAATAGTAACTAATAGTTACTATTTGCTTACTATGCTCGGGAGCGTAGTAAATACGCATCTCTGTAACGTGATTGGTCGGGTTCACCCCTGGCGTGAGATCCTGCTGGAAAATAGAAAAATCGTTCCAGCCTTGACGGCAAAAAGCCAGAATTCGTGTCGTCATGCGTAGTAACTACAATAAGTAGGGTGGAACACGCTCAAAGTGAAAAAAAAAATCCCTTAGCACAATCCAAATAACAATTCAGTTAAAAGCTTAACTGAAAAGCAAACTTATGTTTGTGTCTTTTAACTGAATAAACTGAATTATTCGGATTCTGCAAAGACATTTTTTTATTTTCCACTATCTGCTCTAGTTATGACGTTCATAATATCTGCGGCCGTCCCCACAGCGTAAATTCTACTATGAAGCGGGAAATTTTAATCTCAACATAAAGGCGACTTTTCAGTGGGCAGTGGTGAGATTGGTGAAGATTGCTTAGTGTCTTTCTCGTAAGGCATACAGCAAAAATACAAGCGCATAGAGGTACTATTAATCACACGGGAATTCCACTATTTGAAAATCGATTATTCGTGAATAGCGGAACAACCAAGGAACGAATTTTCAGCGGGTCTTCAAGCCAATTTAAGTGAATAAGTGATGGGTAACTAGATCTTCCTACCCCAGCCCTTTTCGGTTAAACTTTAATGATAAGTTATTTTTATTGTTATTATTATTATTTATTTATAACCCATCAACTGGCCGAGGCCAAACAAGACGGAGTATGGAAACAAATACAAAAAAATAAATGAATAAGTTAACAGCGTAAACTGAAGCACAAAATAAAAAAAAATCCAAACAAGCTTGAGTCACGTCCGTTTCAAGGGGCTCCGTGTTAGTAGTTCGTAGACTTCGTAAACTCAATCACTTTCGGACAGAGTAGGCTGTACGCAGGGTGTTTGGCACTTCCACAATTGGCACACTTCACAGAGGTTGAGGTGCACGGGCTCTCACGGCTGGATTCGTGGCTCCCACCACACTTAGAGCATTTGACGTTGTTCTTGCAGTCAGAGGCTAATGATAAGTTGGCTTTTCAGTTGAACTTTAAAGGATCTTTCTGTAACATTAACAGCTGGCGCGTTATTTGTAATCTGTTCGATAACATATCAACAGACGCATGATTGTGCTAGTTCTTTTGAAACTCCTGACAGTCGGTCACTTGGACCAGATTTTGACGGTTTAAATGTACCGGATTGGACGGTTTTGAAAATAAAATTGAATTGACTTGAATGAAAATACCATAAAAGGGACAAGAAACTAGTTACTGTAACAGGCTCTGTCTTGCAGGAAATAAACAACAGATCCCTAAAGTAATGACTTACCAATAAGCTTTCCACTTCCTTCTGCGTGGACAGCGCGTGGTAAGACAACATCTCGATAGCAACCCTCTGGCGGGCGATGGCCTGTTCCAGTTCACAGTACATCAAGGTGTTGTTGATTCCGAGGCCACAAAAGATCGTCAGTGCCTGTAAACCAATGAATTTAGATTATTTCAGCGGATAATCAGGTCCATTTTAATTTGTATACGTGTGCCCTTGCACAGCTTTTGTTTTCCTATCACCGACGGAATCCACAAACCCCTCGACCTGGCCACCTGTCTTAGGTCAAGGCCTGATAGCCAAGTCCGTCTACTTCATTCCGGTTTGTTTCTAGTCGCGGCCAGGGATCTGGCCACGCCGATTGCCCAGTGTCCTATTTAACTATGTGTATTCATGGCTCTTATACTGTGTTCGTCTTCACATTAACGAACTGGACTGTTTTGTTTTTAACCTTTCAGGTAAAATACACTGTCAGAAGTTTGACAATTTTTAACACTCGGAATTTTTTCCTCCAAGTATTAAAGAACTTTTCACTGTCTTCATTATCCCAATGGGGACATACGTAGTATACTGACCTGTATGCCTCCCTCTTTACACAGTCTTTGTGAATCATTTGGAGAATCAGGGAGTCTGAGAACCGGTTTTTGTTTAAAAATCGATGGAAAAATTAGTTTTTGGATAGTTAGGTAAATATGGATTATTTATTTGTTATTTTGTTTAAGGTGAATATTATTATTATTATTAGTGATTCAGGGTTGGGTGGGGGGGGGGGGGGGGTAGAAAAAGAAAAAGAGAAGGTTAAGACGAGAAATGTGTGTCATCCCTTCGTGGGAGCCTCTTTTGATTTGTTTATGGAATGTTAAAACTGAAACGAATTGAAACTGACAAAAATTGAAACTGAAATCATTTTATTTAAATTTTTCGCTTTTCTGCGACAGCCGACATTTTCCCGAGTTGCCAGACAATAACTTTATTGTGTCGATATTATGAAACTTCTGACAGTGTATCAGTCAAACATGGTTCCCAATGATTTCTCAGCATTTTGTTGCGAGAATAAACAAATATTCGGCTATAGTCGACAACCGCTAGCAAGAAATCGCTCGTTTGACGAGGCAAGTATGAGTATTTTTGAATAACACAACTTCCGGATCGTTTTATCGCGAAAAAAACTATTTCTAGTAAGAGCTCTGCTTTAAGGAATACTTCTGTTAGGACCTTCTGTGTGTAATTTTTCGTTATTGACGGATTTGTCAGCTACGATGCTTTAGCACCATAATTTTTCCCTATAGGGGTAATAAATTTGCCCGAATAAGATATTTATAGTCGGTAGAAGCATTTATTCAAACAATGTTTGCAACGGATACGTCAGCTATGATTTTTCATCAGCGATATTTCGGCCCTTCTTGGCAAGGGTCCTCGTCAGGCTGTCAATCTTCTGGTTCAACTTCGGGGAAGGAAACAAACCTGTAACCAGAAGATTGACAGCCTGACGAGGACCCTTGCCAAGAAGGGCCGAAATATCGCTGATGAAAAATCATAGCTGACGTATCCGTTGCAAACATTGTTTGAATAAATGTTTCAAAGTCAGCTTGGGCTCAAAGAATATTTATCGGTAGAAGCTTCAGTTATTTATTGCAGGCTTGTTTCCTTCCCCGACCTTGACCCTGAAGATTGACAGCCTGCCGAGGACCTTTGTCAAGAAGGGCCAAAAGATCGCTACTTAAGAATCGTAGCTGACATTACAAATAAATTACTTACTTACTTACTTATATCCGTCTTCTGCATTATTTGAATATATGTTTCAAAGTCAGCTTGGGCTCAAGGAATATTTATGTTTAGTGTTTTGTTTGCGGAAAAATGTTAATAACATAATTTTTCTATAAAACCAACAGGTACTATATTTTCTCATATCTACTATAATTGTGCACCCTCTAACATTATGAAGCATCTGACAGTGTATCAGTCAAAATTTAGTTTTCGGCTTCGCGAAGCACCCTCTCTGAATAAGTCGGAAGGGATAAGAAAATTAAAGTCTAATCCCATACATTATTCCGACGAAAGTTGACAATAAAGTAAAGTTTACGTCCGACTTTCTAATCTTCCTAAAACCTTCCCACAAAAAAGTTAGCAACATTATTCTTTTGATCTCGAAAATATTCGCTCTTAGGGAAGGCATCAGCTTTCGGCATCTCTTTAGATGCGCCTTATCCGAGAAAGCAATGAACAATAGCAGATTGCATCATAATCTACATATCATCAACATTAAGAATAATCTTACCGAAAAGAGTACAGAATGTTATTCCTATACACGTTTAAAGCTGGTGAACAACTTAGCATTGAGTGTTGACTTCGTTAAGGCTTTCCTTGGTCCGATTACGTTGTCGAAAACTCAAATTACATCCGTCGTATCTTGAAGCAGGATTTCACACGCTTAAAGAATCAGTCGTGTCTATATTGCCAATTCAACCTGCTTCCGTAATTGTATTCTTTATTTCTTAAAGGACTCCTCGCACTATTTACTCTTCAACTTACAGTGTTTTAAAATATTTGAATACTTTAAAACTAGGCTGTGATTTCAACAAATAACCCACGGTTTTGGCTGTTTTAAGACTTTTCTGAGACCCGTTGACTTGTAGCGAAAACAGGGAAACAATTTATATAACCAGTTTTCTGATGGAAAAACTTCTCGCAGAGAACCGTCGACAACGTGATAACATCGAAGGTAACAAAACACGGCAGTGAGAAAATCAGTGTGATTTTAGAGGGTTATAATGAAGCGAACGAAATAGAGGTCCCCGGTTTAGAAATATATGGAGTGATGATGGATGTAGGTTGCATTATTATTATAGGTAAGACCGATCCTTATAGCCCGGAGATCCAAATTTGATATGTTACATCTTTGCAATTGCCACCATTCACCAGTTTCCATTCGCAGTATGCTCCCGAAGCGTGTTCGCGTTTTCTGCTAGTGATGCACAAAACCGGTTATCTGAATTTTGCCGAGTATTTGCAAGAAGTCAATGGGCCTGTGAGAAGGTTTAAAACAGACAAAGCCGTTGATAATAGAGCCTAGTATTACAGTATTTAAACAGTTCAGAATATTGTAACATAAACAGTAAATAGTGCGAGGTGTGCTTTAAATCGCGTATCTGTATCTGATAGGTTGACAGTCCGAGATCGTCTCTCTACTCAGTGCTATATTTATGTTTAGCAATACTGTAAGATTAAACAAACTTGAACTTGCATATAATTGTTTTTGAAATGTTGGCTGATAGTCTACTAATACTCTTGATGACTAACTCTTCATGCAGATGCAAATTCGCACTGTACCTATCGGAAGAGCCGGAAGCGGCATCACAGCTGCTCCCAAACATCGCCCGAGAATCACTGGCATGTTTTGGACTCAAGGGCGATTCTGGCGGTCTGGCTCCCGAGCTTTTGCGCCGGCTGTTTTGCGACTTCGGCTGAAACTCGCTTCGCTTTCCAAAGCTGTTCTCGCGCTCCACTAGTTTCTGCCAGCACTTGGAAAGCGAATCCACACTGCGGGTGGAAAGTGATTTCGGCACGTCAGACAGAAGTTGTAAAGGTGCAACTGAGGCGCAACTACTTTCCGTTTTTTCTTGCGCTCGGCGGATTCTCGCTTTGCTTTTCGGAAAGCGAAACCAAGAGATCGCCAGAATCGCCCTATAGTCATATAGAGTATTAGGGCTTACAAACGACGATATAATAGTTGCGTTTTTGATCCGAATTCTCCTCGCGATTCTCCTCCGAATTCTCCTATTTCGCGTTTTTGGACTATTCAGATAAAGTAAATTCTCCTTTTCTTGCACTTTTGTCAGAATCGAGAACGGGGAAAGCATCGCGATTCTGCAGAATCGAGAATTTGCTCCGATGGTGAATTGTCGATTCTACTCTCTCCGTTCTCCTCCCTGATTGGTCAGCAGAGTTCGGGTGTTCAATATGCATACGTATAACGGGTTGCGACGAGCTGCAAAATTAGTGTTTTTGTCAAAAGCGAGAATGGATAAGTCAGAGGAGAAAAAACGGTAATTTGTACGAGAATCGAGAATTCAGAAGCGAGAATTCGGAACGGAGAATTCGGATAAAAAACGCAACTAATAGTGAAGTCAGAAATCCGGTTATTACTTTTGTCTGCCGTGCGGGTGACTGGATGAGAGCGTAGTTCCCATGGTTTGTGAGTGAACATAGCTGCGTGAATGGAGGTGGTTAAAAAGAGTTTTTAGCATGAGGGGTTTTTCAACTACACTATGCTACCTCTACCCTCTCTCTCTCACTCTCATATAAAGGAACGGGGCGCTTTCAGATGTTAGCGATGGAACACAGAAGTGGATTTTTGGAAGAAAATATGACTGAAATGGAATTTATGATATATGTCATTAGGGTAGAGTAAGATTCTGGAGGAGATCTTTGCGTTTGTATTTTTACGATTATTATTACCATAAGGCTCGGACTGCTCAGCAACAAATATATCTATCTATTTATTCAGTCGAACTACGATAACAGAATATCATAACAAATTTTTTTTTTTTTTACAATTCTACGACTTTATACTATTACGACTTCAGCGTCTGATACGTTTTAAATCTTTTCGTAGAAGAATGCAGAAAAAACCATAAAATTCCAAATAAATGGAGAACAAATGCTATAATTCAAGTTCCCAGGCGCTTTTGTGTAATACTTTCCTCTGTTAGGAATTATTACCCGACAAGAACTGAGTCGTGAACCAGCCGATATAGTGTTTTCGCAGATATTTCGACCGAGCTATGTTCATGCCAAGCCATTTTACGATGATGAAATTGGGGAGTCGCCACTCGTTTTGACAAAAAATAAAGGAATTTTTCGGGCTGTAAGCTTTTCTTTTTTTTCTTTTTTTTTTACCGACCATCTAGGCTGAACCAATTCCTTTTCAATCTTGTTTGGATTTTTACGCGTCAACTCGGAATAGCGTTTGTCCAGCGTTTCCAATCGTACTTTAACCCGCTAGGATCGCTAAACTAGAAAAAGCGAGAAAGAGCCAATTCTTGTGTTGGTGATCAACTAGCCGACACGTGAGCCAATCAGAAGGCCCATTTGCGAGACCTTCAGACGCTTATACAGACAGACTTGTAAAAAGCGGAGAGAAAGCGGGAACGAACAAGACGAAAGATTTCGATGGGATCCCAAAATGGGATCCCAAAATGAGCTTCAATAAAATTTCCAGTTTCGGCCGAATTCGTGATGAATCATTTGTCCAGCAAGAAAACTAAATTCAGATATGGATTCAGCGGACCTCCTTACCCCTTCAATGAATATCTTACTAGCTCATAAAACATACATGTTTTTAACGTAAATTCAAAACCCTCCTCTGCCTCTAAATATAGGACTAAAGGACCCACCTACGAACTTGATCTGTACTTTGCCAATGAACGCTCACATCACTAAGCTTGAAGAACATATATCAACCCCTACTAAGCTTGAACAACGTATACCAACCCCTTCGAACTTCGCTTACACTAGCTCTCTCCAACATTGATTGACTATATCATTATCCACGCGCAGAGCTATACTAATTTGAAGAAAGGGGAAGGACTACTATAGCCGAAAGTTGGTCGACAAATTTTGTGTTCAGTTTTTGCCGGATTCCAGCTGAACTACTTGGCCGGTGGGAAAATGACTTTCATATTCGAATACCGCATGTCTCGTTACCCCTGAATCAACAATCTCAATAGCTTTCAAGAATATTTTGTTTTGCCCTTTAATTTGTAACCCCTCCCCCACTCTCAAATATAGGGCTATAGAGCCCATCTTCGAACTTGACCTGTACTTTGACCCAAAGGATCCTCCTACCAAGTTTCATCAAAATATTTCATTCCCATCGAGAGACTGACGGACAGACGGACAACTTTTGTGATGTCATAGGTATCCCTACACGTACGTTTTGGGATCCCGAAAAAGAGAATAATGAATAAAGACTCCATGAGCACAAGCTGAATTAGAAACACATCGTCGATGTCACGCATTAAGGGGTCGAGTGACATTTTTCCAACTGTTCAGCAGAAGAAGAACAAGACCAAAGGTTTCGATGGGATCCCAAAAATGTTATATTTGATCAAGACAATTGGGTCTTGTCTTCGCCAGACATTTTTACTATTATAATTTATAAACAGATTCAGGCCAAATAGCTAATCATCTGAGAAAACCAAGTTCAGATAAGGATTCAGCATTGTGTGCTTACCCCCATAAGCTGCCTATAAGTCATATCTATTTTGATGAAACAGATCGAAACTTCCAGCCTTACTACTGCCAAATTTACGGTTTCGGACGACTTCCGGAACTGCTAGTCCGGCAAAAAAAATTAAGCTCAAAAAGGAATTCAGTGTATCTCCTTGAAAGTAACTTTGCAAACCATGGACAACACCCCTAAGATAACATTAGTTGCGTTTTTGCAGATACCATGGTATCTGATACCACGGTCTAAAGTCGTTTTAGCAGTTATCGTGGTATCTGATATCACGGTCAAATGTAACCGGATATCTGTTTTTTTTTGGGATGGCTCTGAAAAGTGCAATTTCGGCAATAGTCGTTTTTGCAGAGCACCGTGTATCAGATACCACGATAACTGCAAAAACAACTAACTGCAGATCCAGTTACCGTGGTAACAGATACCATGGTATCAGCAAAAACGCAACTATTTACTTCTTGTAGTGATTGTCGAACGGAAGTTTATATTTGTTGGTTCACACTCAACTTCTATCTCTCTCTTGTTCAGTGTTACGTTTTACAGAAAAACATAACACTTAAAGGATCACTTAAAGGAAAGGAGGTTTTGGAATCGGAGACGGAAATGAAAAAGATTGAAATAAACATATAATCATTTCAAATGGGTAATAAAAGTATTAATTAATTAATAAAACTTCAACTTCTAAGAAATTTTGCGGTTTCAGGGTTTCAGCCAGATTCCAGGCGAAATATGTCTAGGTAAAAACAATTGTCAGATACGGATTCTGCATCTCTGCTTACCTCTAAATCGGACATCTAATTAACTACAAATAAAACTTCGTTTTAAAAAAAATTCCGGGTTTGGCCGGATTCCGGGCAAACTACTTGTCCGGGTGGAAAACGGTTTTCATGTAAGGTTCAACATGCCTTCTTACCCCTTAATCGAACATCGAAGCAACTACAAATAAAACTTTTACTTTTAACAAATTTTCCGGTTTTGGCCTGATACTGGGCGTCACGCCTTCTTACCTCTTAATTGACTATCTCATTAGATGTTTAATTATATGTTATTTTCACCTTAATTTGAGCCCCTTCTCCCACCTCTGAATCTAGAGCTACAGAGCCCATCTGCGAACACGACCTTTCGACCCAAAGAATCCTCACCAAGTTTCATCAAAGTAACTCATTCCCTTCGAGAGTTAACGTGCTCACAGACGGACGGACAGACGGACAACTTTTGCGATGTCATACAGATCCCTTCACTTACGTCTTGGGATCCCCCAAAAAGGTTTAAAAAATGATATTTTCAACCGATCTTGATAATTTTTTGTGTCGAATAACATCTTTTCTTACAGCGAATAGAAAAAAAGGAACATTCCGTTTTTTTTGTCTCGATATATCGCTTGTTTTTTATGTCTATTAGCTCTTCTTGACCGTTATTGCTTAACTCTTTTTGACCGTTCTCGTGGCCGTTAGATCTTTTGAGCAACTCATGTGTCTCGGGAACGTTTTGTCGTAGGGCTCTGAGAAATTTACAGTAGATGCAGGAGCTAAGATCAATAGCTTTAGTATCAATAACTCATTTTCACAAAAATTGACGCTTGGACGATTAATGCATGTCAGTGATGACATATTAGACAATGGCTAAAAACGGAAAGTCAGCTCTGATGTTCGTCAGAGATATATCGGCCCTTCTTAGCCAAGGTTCTCGTCAGGCTGTTGCCTACATGGAAGAAAGAGTCTAGAATCGAGTTTCTTTTCTTTCTTCCAGTCCAGCAACAGCCTAGGACCGTTTGCCAAGAAGAGCCAAAATATCGCGGACGAATGTCGTAGCTAACTTTTGGTTTTTGCCTATTGTTTAATATAAAATAACGGAGTTGAGTTTTGTGCAAGAGTTCAGGTTTTGGATGGGCTATCTTGTACCAAAATATTTAGAATACGTCTTCTACACTGTCAGAAGTTTCATAAAAGATTGTGCATAACACTTTCAAGAATACCACCTTTTCACTTAGAAATAAAGTGTTCTGACCAAATAAGTTTATACTATTTCGTGCCTAGATCTCCAACAACAGCTTCAATAGGTAAAAATACTACTGTCAGAAGTTACATAACGACAACAGAAGAATGCGCGGTTTCAATAGATAACACTTTGGGATGTTATCTGTTATGTTTCTTTCATTCCCGTTAGTATTTTTACCAATTAAATAATAATATAATATAATTGCAATAATAAGGCTTTCGCCTCTATACATTTCTCGGGACACTTTACACACTAAATTGAATTTCAGCCAGGTGGTAGTCGACACCTGCTTTGAATTGGTTGATATTTTCGGCATTTACAACACTTCTGGGAGATTATTCCAACATTCTACTATTCCGTTTGTAAAGCTCCATTTTCCGATGTCTTTTCGGAACTTCTTACCACTCAGTTTCAAGTTGTGTCCTCTGAGACCGGTATGGTTGAAGGTGAAGACATCATCAGGCCTAATGTTATCATAATAACTATGGCAAATTTTAAAAGTTTCGATTAAATCACCTCGAAGAAATCTGTAAGATAAACTGGGTAATCGTAGTTTTTGAAGCCGGTTTTCATAAGGCAGATGGCGAATGGCTGGCACTGTTTTTGTTGAATTGAAGGTGTTCTTGGAGATCTAGGCACGAAGTAGTGTAAACTTAACTGGTCATAACACTTTATTTCTAAGTGAAAAGGTGTTATTCTTGAAAGTGTTATACTCTATCTGTTATGAAACTTCTGACAGTGTATAAGCAATTTGGCATCAATTTGACTTTGCCCAGTCCGGTGATTCCAAATCGCGACACTAGATAATCTCACAGTCGTAATCCTGGTTTAAACTAGAGACATGGATGGAGTAATCTAGACATAGGAACTGGTACAATGCCCTTTGTTAAATTTTATTTGTTGATTTTTAACTCCTTCAAGTTCTCTACATCAACGTCCTGTCACGATTTTATTAGAAGAGTTTCGTACTTCCGGGTGTAACCCCCCGCCGTTTACTTTCCGCCACGAAATTCAAGGAAAATCGGTTCGAATCACGCAAGGATCAACGCAAGTCAATTTATGGACGTTGGGCAATAAGGGGAGTAATGCGACCATTAATTAACGAGTTTTCGGATTAAAACCGCAACTCAAGTACATAAAAGCCTGAAAGCAGACCAATGGGTGGAGGGAGGGGGGGTTGAGTTTAGTAGTAGGTTTGGTTAATCAGTCAAATCCAGTTAATCGTCAAATATTTAAATCGCCCAGACACAAGTATCCGGGATCGACTAAAAGCAGGAAAGGAAAAGCAAAGATACTAAAAGCAGATTCGAAAATCTGGCAAGCCTTTCCTCTGTTTAGTATCCCGTGAGGGGTCGGGAACTTAATTTTTGTTATAAGTTCACCTTTTCCTCCTTTTGGCATTCGAAAAACTGGCAAGCAGCACCGTGCTCTTCATCTGTTTAATATCTCGTGAGGGATCGGCAACTTACATTTGTAAAAGTTCACGTTTTAGCACCCTGTCTGTAGGCAACTAAAATCGTCCGAGTCCAGCGAAGGGTCGGCAACTAAGTCGGCCAGTTTTTCGAATACTAAAAGGAGGAAAAGGTGAAATTTAAAAATTTAAGTCGTCGACCGCTCACGAGATTCTAAACAGAGGAATAGCACGGTGCAGCTTGCCAGTTTTCCAAATGCTAAGAGGAGGAAAAGGCGAAATTTTTGAAAAAGTTTCCGACCCCTCACAAGGTACTAACCAGAGGAAAGGCTTGCCAGTTTTTCGAATCCTCGATTTCTGGTAATTCTTTCCCCGTTTTAGTTTGCCCTTCCTGGTTTTATCTTTGCCTGCTTTTCTTTTTGCCTTTCCTTCCTGCTTTTAGTCAATCCCATCCCCAAGTATCCATCTTAGCTGGAAAGAAGAAGTGACAGGTGATTCCAAGACCAAAATGCAGCAAAATCTCTACCTTCTGAACGACCCAATCGAGCAGCAAAAAAAGCAGCCATGTCCAAATGAAATCACAGCACCAGCTTTATCTCCAAACAGTTTTCAGGGACAAATTAACAAAATCGTATAATTAAGGAGGAATCTTTAGTTGTTTCTCCAGAAGTTCAATTTCCAGCTTAAGCTTGAAGTCCCTGAAGAGGACCCTTGACAAGAACTGCCGAAATCAGAGCAAAATAATACTAGAGAGTAGCGCCAAGACCTGACAAAATTGACATACACCCAAATAACAGCGATACTAGCACCACTAGCGATAGAGAACGTTCCTTTTCAAACTCATTCGGCCGTTCACTAGTACTAGCCCCGATAACATCATGTTCTGAACATAGCAAAAAAATGATGCATCCTCCATCCATGCTTTCCTGTGTGTATGCAGACCTCACCTTCGCTTTACTAGAAATTTCTTAATCCGCAAGTTTGTCTCGCTTCAAATGCCGCAACAGTAGTGGGCGGCGCTAGGAATAGCCCGTTTGCAAAGTATGTAAAGCATAGGTCTTGCCACTAAAATGTTAGAGATGATACCTATAGGCAACCTATGCCTGAATCCGTTCAAACCCTTTTTATGAGCAATAATATGTAATATACGTGGTAATATAGGTGGATTCATGTATGTACTCAAATCGTTCGATTATAGTGTAATATTAGCAATTAATGCGCAAGGACATTGGTCAAAGAAGTATTCATGACATTTGGCATTCCTGATTCCATCCTCTCAGACCTCGGAAGAAACTTCAACAGCGACCTCTTGATCAAATTCAATTCAATTCAATTCATTTATTTGTATCCGCCAAAGCTGGCGAGTAGAAAAAAATATAATAAAATTCACACAATCGGTCTACAGACTTATAACTAGACCATATACTTTCATAAAAACTCTACGTCATTTAAAAAACAATTAGCCTACACTATCCTAAATGAAGTCTACCTAACACGTTAACCAAAATACAATCAACGCAACGCATCGGACAAAGTGTGCTTTATGGAATAAATTTTTGAAAAAAAATTTCCCGTTTCTTTTTCAAAATATCACTGAGGTTTTTTAAACCATAATTATCCATCATAAAAGAACTGGATTGGTATTTCGAAAACCGGCATAAAAATTTCCCAAGATTAAAAAAAGTAGTTTTAATACGCGATAAATTTGTCAACGTTAACAAGGGTAAAAAAGAAGATGCAAGCAAAGCCTGTGGAAGAGCAACAGTGTTAAAAATCTTTGCAAGATTGCGTCTAGATAGGAAATCCCTAAGACAAATCACCACCCCGAAACCAGAAGAAACACGCGACTCCACATCTTTTACTATTAGAGTAATCTCAAAGACTCACATGGTTTTAGGATCTACAAGCTGGGCCGCAGCATAAGTTACTGATATTTCATATAGTTCAACCGTCTGACTTTTACAACGAAGAATACAGTCTGTAACATCTACAACGTCTGAAATTTGATTGCTTAGCCCTGAAACTCGACCAGAAGAGTTTTACTGTTTCCAGAAAAATCTGTTTTTTTCTCTTGCTTAAATTTAGCGGTTCAGCTGCGGAGCTGGTCTTGTCGGGAGGCCACCCATATTCTCAACGTCGCTACTAAACCCTATTAACTGAAAACCCATAAAGAGTGTCAAGAAATCCAGTGTATTTAAAAGAAGGTATAAAAATAAGCTGTCTTTTCAGTTAAACTTTAATGCAAGGCGGAACAGGGGGGAAACCCTTTATGGACGTAAAAGGGGATACGAACATACACCCAAAAAGTTGGGTAATTTGTTGGAAAGAATGAGACGAGTTCCAGGATTACAGCAGGATTACATTTCTTCTGTTTGATTTTTCTGATTCATTTAACTGTTTGTGATTGTAGGAAGATAAGATTACTGCCGCAAACTTTTTGTTTCGTTCTATGCATGGTATCCTCAAATAAATTTGATAAATTGGTATTTGTATGTTCGTTTGTTTAGTTGTTAATTTTCTTGTCCTAAAATTCTCAAGCTGATATTAGTTTTTCTTTGTAACACCTTAGGCTAGAGTTTTATTATTTTTTTTACACATTACTCTGGATTAACGAAGCGTCATTTTCTTATGCCCTGGCATGTCTGTCGCTTTTATGCAATTTCAGTTTGTCTACAGTTGACAATAAAATTGTACCTTGCCTTACCTTACAGCGTTCTGACCAGAGATAGGCGAATCCGAATCCGGATTCGGATTCGAATCCAGGATTCGTGCTTCTGGCCGGATTTGAATCCGGATTCTAATCTTTTTTTTGTCAGGCCGGATTCGGAACCCTCAATCTTACGAATCCGCAAAAATTTCTAGACTACATCATTCTGGTTACCGGTTTTTTTTTATACAGTCAGCTTAGGCAATCCCACTTTTTGGTCTTCACCACCAACCATTTTAAGTAATCTATCAGGTTATGTGATTATCTTAGACATCATTGCATTTTGTCACCTCTCATTTTTAAACTATAACTTATGTACATTACTGATTTTTGTTAAGGTTGGATTCGAATCCCCAGCACGAAATGGTGGATTAGGATTTGGGTTCGTACCTAGCCCTGGACTCGGGTTCGAATCCTTTCATGATCTGATTTTCCCATCTCTGGTCCTGCGACTTTAGAAACGCCTTAACGTGTAGTAGCCTATGTAAATGCAAGATTGAAACGTCTAAATGGAGCAATAGGCGCTACAAAAAATTGCGCTTTTCATCGACAGGCCATTTTAAGGTCTTCCGCTTGTCTGGCCCTGTTAAAAGACTGTTTTCCGGACGCCATAATGACCAATTTTTATTTTATTTTTTTGGGCTGCAAACTGACTAGTGCCGAAGCGACTGCCAGCTGGTCACAAAGCACAGGTTTGTAAAGTCAATCGACTGCAAACGCGTGATTATGTCTGTAGCTCTACGGATTCTTTGCCGGACACTTTACCGATTGCTGAGTCTCTCCCTCTTTGCGAGACTGGAAAGTGTAGTCAAGGTGTTGCTTATAGCCTGAGGTAGGGATTTTGAATTAATGAATAGCATCAGACTATTGAAGTTGAACGGAGTTCAATGAAGGTTGAATTAGGAAGCGAGCAAATGCCGACCGAGTTGGGTAGGAAAATAAAAGTATAGCTTAAGGGGGAACGGTAGTCGAAACTCGTTATTGCAGATTCAGCATGGGTTTTGGTCGGTGAACAGGTCAAAGTCAAAGGACTCCCTCTGTGCGATGTTTATCTATGTCTCAGAGGTCATCAGAGGGAATTGGGTCGAGAGACTGCCACTAAATTGCATCTGAATGACCTTTTGGCTGCTGCTTTTTTGCAGTCATTGAAGTACCCTAAGCAACCAGTTCGCTAATTCGCTTGTCGAGTAAAAGAGTCACTTATCGTAAAGTAAAAGCGTCTAACAGTAAAAATATTGAAAATCTTCGAAAATTGAAAAAAAAATCGAATAACAAGGCTATAACTTGCTGTGGGATCCCAAAACATAGCAAGACCAAAAGTTTCGATGGGATCCCAAAAATTAATATTTGATCCATAATTGGGTCTTGTCTTCGCCAGATCCTGTCTTCACCAGACTCGTTGAACATTTTTACTATTAAAATGTAGAAACAGATTGAGGCCAAATAGCTAATCATCTGAGAAAACCAAGTTCAGATATGGATTCACACCATTTGTGTTTACCCCTATATGTCATACTATTTTTGACGAAACTGATCAAAACTTCCTGCCGTACTTCAGCCGAATTTTCCGTTTCGGCCGAATCCCAGGCGAACTGCTTGTCTGGCAATAAAATAAAGCTAAACAACAAATTCAATGTATCTCTTTACCCCAATATCGAACATCTAATCAACTTCAAATAGAACTTTTACTTTTAACAAACTTTCCGATTTTGCCCGGATCCCAGGCGAACTACTTGTCCGGCGAGAAAATGGTTGTCATAATCGTGTTCATTGTGTCTGTCTGTCGGTTCTCTGTTCTCCAGTTAGGCTACTTCCATAAGTGCTAGGATGAGGAAACTTGGCAGGCATATCCGGGACCCGACCAAACATCTTCATCATGGCTAGAGGGAGGGTGAATGCGGAAATATATTGTTTTCTCAAGGTTAGATTACCTAGATTGTGGTCATATCCCTACCGGAATACCGTTGTTAGTCGAAAACCCATGAAATGTTCTGATTTAACAAGTTTGTTCATTCAGATAGTTCAGAAACGGTTACAGCACTTTCAGCATATATTTTTATGGCACTTGCAGCCTTTGCCTCAAGTGCCATATCCCGACCGCAATTCCCGTTGCCAGTCTGTCCGAGTTTGTTTGTCCCACTTTTTCGAGTTACGGAACTTCCAGATGTGCTGTGACGGTGAAACTTGGCAGGCATGTCAGGGACCCGGCCAAAACAACTTCAAAACAATCGGTTTCTCGATCCGACCATCCGGAGGGGGGGGGGGGGCTGGAGGGAAAAGGGAATCAGGAAAATTCAGTAGTCTGTAACTTTCGAACGGGTGATCGGATTGGAATGAAACTTAATACCTGAACAGATGATGTATCTCAGATGTCCCATTTGAAGTCTCGACCAAATTCGACAGCTACGGAGGAGTTGGGGTGGGGAATCTCCAGAAACGGTTAGAATTGAGGGATGAGTGAAACTTGCTGGGAAGAACAAGCATCTGCTCTAGACAAATAGTTTATATAATTGGACTGGATCCGGACACTCGCGGGGGGGGGGGGGGATTCCGGTGATGGTGGTTCTGGGGATTTTCACGACGAAACTTGACAGGCATAGCAAGGACCGGATCAAACTTACTTGGAAATAAAAGGAATTATCGATGCGATAATCATGGGGGATTGGAGGGAGGGGGAATCCGGAATATTGAGTCATGCGTAACTTTGGAACCGGTGATCGGATTCGAGTGAAATTAGTAATTGAACAGAGGACATGTCCGGACCGGATCTGACAACTATTGGGGGGGGGGGGGAATACGTGACCCATTTAGACATGAGAGATCGGGATGGAACTTTGTGCGAACAGATGCTCTGGTTAAATCATTTACAGGATCGGATTGGTTCCGGGCACTGTGTGGGGAGTTGGATGGTGGGGGGGGGGCGGAATTCCGGTGATCGCGAGTTAAGGTACTTCCAGATGTGCTAGGACGATTAAACTTGGCTGGAATATTAGAGATTCGACAAGATTGGTTCAGAAATCGCCACTGTCCAGATCAGACTATTCTTTGAAGTACCAATCTTGACCGCAAAGTAAGAAAAGTACTTTAAGCAAAATATAAATTTTCATGATCCCCATGAGCCCATTATCGTTTTTGCCTCAAGGGCTTTGCTTGCAAATGAAGTTGTAGCTCCGCAAAGTCAAAAAGTACTTTTGATCAAACAATGCATCTCAACCCGTGCAAGTGCCACATGAGCTTACAGCTCTTGTTACTCCAGTAACGAATAAGATTTATTCCACTAAAAGCACAGAGGCCATGGAAAAAAATAAACACAAACAAAAATAAAAAATACAAACCAAATAAATGCTAACTATTTTACATATTCCTTTACAGGAATCTTTCTCTGTGGTTCATCGAAACCGAAAGGAATCTTCCCAACTTTTCAATATCACCAAATATTTTACTTCCCATTACTTTTACCAACCAATCCTCCCCCCAATTACTAACACCAAAAATTTCCACTCGAAGATCAGGGCATACGCACATTACGTGAAAAATATTTTTGCCCAAATGTCCACGCATTGGGCAAAAGTAAGGACCAGACAACACTCTTACCTTACCGCCAAACGCTGTTTACTTGAATGAATACTCCCTAAACTACTATAACTACTCCAGTTTCAGCACATGAATACGTCATCAAGAGCGTCTTATCTTACCAACCCGGCAAGTTTTCATTTCCGGAAAGTTTCCGATGCCCCTCCAGCTCCCTCTACCGAGGTCAAATCAGTTCGGAACCCTGAAAAGGATCCTGTAGATGTAGACATATGACCTTTGTACCTTCTAAGTTTCATGTCCGCAACACCACTCATTTCATTTCATCCATGTGCGTGCCAAAAATTGTGCCGAATTGCCCTCTAACTCCCCACCGAGTCGAATTCGGTTTTAACACGTAAAAAGTTCGTCTAGGGAAACTTTCCTTACCACCTACTAAGTTTTCCAGTTACCACAAACAATTTTCGAGGAATTTCGGTACCGCCCCCACCAACCGTGGTCGGATCCGGTCCAGACTAGAAATTGTTTAATCTAGGGCATATGATATCACTATATTCCAAGTTGCATTCAAAATGCAACAAAAATGCCACAAAATGTCTGGTGCCCCCGTCCAGTTTCCTCCACTGTGGCCGAATCCGGTCGGACAAGTACATGGATTATCGAGCATTTTCTCTTACACTCATCAAGTCTCATTCCAGTCGTATCGCCCGTTTGAAGTCGCTCCCCACAAGTTTCCGGATTTCCCATTCCTCCACTCCCCCACAGATGGTTGAATCCGAAAAACGAAATCTACCTAGAGGTTTAGGCAGGGTTCTTTAAAATTATGCTGGCAAGTTTCAACGTTATTTGGAAGTGCCCCAACTGGCAAAACCCGGACTGACCGACGGATGGACAAAAACAGCTAGGTTCTGACGCAATAAGTTTTGTAGAGATTCATTAGCCTACTTAAATGAAAGAAGAAAGTTACACATGCTTGAGAAACTGCGTTCCGAAACATAAACATATGGGGGACATTGAAACATATCGAGGACATTGACGAGCCGTCGGCAGATTTCAAGTTCAGGGTATTTCAAGTTTCTGAACGCTGTCCGAGTTTTGATGGTGTGGTCATTATTCGAATTTCCTGCAGTTGTCTCGCTTCTTGTCGGTATGTCATTTGTGATGTCTTAATCCTTTGTTATCACACTAAGCACATATTGCAGGCAAAGTCGGGCGTCCTAGTCTTATATATTTTACTTCAAGTTGCTCCCTATGAATTCATCCACTTCTCAAGTTCTTTTGTTCTTTTTTCTCATTTTGCTAGCACGATTGAATTTTACTACGCAACTGACTTATTTAGACGTACCATATTACTGAAAGTCCTTTGAATTATTTGGATTTTAATCTCGCATAATAATCTGTTTTCATCATCTCTCTCTTGACCCCCTGTGAACAGCCCCTGCTGTCCCAACGGGGTTATAGATCTTGATGCTTCCTTGCGATAACAGCCCATGGTATGGAAACGAAATGAGAAAAATGTCTTTTTCGGAGAAAAGAAGGGACTAAAACTACAAGAAATGAAAATTCCAAAATCCATTCCAAACGTTTGGTTGCTTACTCAGTGCTCTGCCAGACGATACCAAATGTATAGCGACAGAGTTTACCCAGGTCGTTGACAGCCAGTTGGCAGACAATACACTTTTTTTCTTATTTCTACCCTACCTAGCAAACGGTGTGTCGGCTTTGAAAACTGCTCCAAACGTTTTGTAGCCCGTAAAAAGCTCTTCAAAATGGGTATCTTGGAATTTTTCCGCCACCGTCAATTTGGCTTGACACGCTTGAAACAGATATTGTCAATTAACATGGGAAAAGTGTATACCTGCTCTTTATGAGTTTTAAAGTACCGTTCCGCCTTAATAGTTCCTACTTACTTCAAACAGCTGTTCATCAAAATCATCAAATCCCAGTACTCCAACTTTGTTGACCAACATAGCCACGCCTATAACATCCAACTTAGTGTTTCTAATCGGCATCGCCAAAACGGAGCGTAGGGTGGGGCTCTTGACGGCTACAACGGGGGAGGGAGGGGAGTCAGCGGAGCTCGTCGGGTCCGGTATCGCGATGATTTCACCGTTAGAGGCGACTTGTTCGGCTATCCGCAAAAGCGGTGCGTCTATGCTCCTGCAAATGTCAAACGTTAAGGTATGTGAATTTCACCAAGCACCTATCGGTGTGCAACGCATCGGCAAGTGCAGCGGCCCATGACGGATAACATTCATTCTCGTCTTCTTGCCAGACATAGTACAGACAACGTCATACAAACGAATCCCAGAAACTAACGCAAATCCTACATGAATTTTTCAATAATGTTTGTTTCGTTCACTGCTAGAAGTTTCATAAGAGACAACACAAGGATGCGCAGTTTCAACAGACAACACCTGGGTTGTTGTCTGTTGTGATCCTGAAAACGGTATGCATTACATCGTTCGCATAGCAAGCATTGCCAGGAAGAACCGAAAAACCGTCAAAAAAACAAATCTGCTGAATTTTCCGATGTCATGAAGACAACCAAAAAAGTCAGCAGATTGTTTTTCGGCATTTTTCGGCTCTTCGGCTATGCTTGTTATACACAAAATTTCATGTATAAAGGTTTTCAAAATCATCCCAAGTGCTGTGTGTTGAAACTGCGCATCCTTGTGTTACCTGTTAGGAAGCTTCCGTGTTGTGATGATGATTCTGGCTCTTCTCTGGCATACGGCGATTCTCTGTCGACTCGGCCACGCATGAGAAACAGTTGGCACAAACTAGCGATACCACGGCACATATGTTCTCCTGTTCTCCAGTAAATTCCCTAAGACAAGTTCCGGTAGATTCCTTGAGCAAGTTTTCGGTGGATGCCCTGAGCGAAATTCCGGTGGATTCCCTAAGCAAAACCCCGGTAGATTCCAAAGTTTCAGTAGATTCCGTGGGGCGAAGTCCGGTAGATCCCCTGATCCACCCTCCAGTGTTTTCCCTGAGACTAGTTCCTGTAGATTCCTTGAGCAAAATTTCGGTAGATGCCCGCTGAAAAATAATCCTGTAGACTCTCTAAAAACCATCGAGTTCAGACAAATTCTGCCTGCCGGAGTATTGCCCACTTTGTGATAAGGAGGAAGGAAATTTGGACCATTTCCTGCGTAGATGCCCGAAACTTTCTGATTTAAGGAAAATTTATCTAGAGGGTGTGATTTTATCACTACCTGAAATTTTGAGCAATAATAACCCTAAAGTTATTACTCGAGTGGGCGTGTACATAGATAAATCGTTAGAGTTAAGAAGGAGTCTGATTGTTTAAGTTATATTTTTGTTTTTGTTTGTTTGTGTATATAGCCCGTGGGCTTTTGAAATACACTGATCTATCTATCTATCTATGGGAACCTAGAGTATCTAGACCTTAACGTTTATTAGCGCTATCAAAGCGTGATTAACAGCCAGCTTTGTTTTCAGAATACGACGAACGCGCCTTCTCGCATTCGCACCTTAAAGCACAACTCCCACTAGAAATGGTCTTGTCACTATAAAATATTTTCAAAACTATCATTTTTCAAAAATTCTAATACTTGCCCCCTGAAATCAGCGATTTTCTTGTTCGAGCTTGTGACTACCCTGGCACCCCGCTCTCCGAAGCGGGTACTTGACGCAAAATATTTGAAAACCGTGTGCGCCGCGGTTAAAAGTGGGAACAGCCAATCAAAAGAAAGCAGTCTGAAACACAGGGCAGAGCTTTTGCCCGACCAATCCTTCTAAAATGAAAAACAAACTCTCTTGAAGCTTCTTGTGCCCATTTTCTTAGAGATGTCGGCGGAATCTGAAGCTTTTGGTCAAGTTCGTGCTGCTTGACTTGAAAACTCAGCTCGGCTGAAAAATAGCTAAAAACTCACAGGTGCAAAACGAAACAATGGCGAAGGGCAGAGATTGCTGAAGCTTGTAATGCCATAGGTGAGCTAATGATAATGAGTACGAGGGGTCCTTTAAAGGACTCCTCTGGCTTTCAATCGTTTTCACACACCCAGTGGCGACTGCGGTCGTCTAGTGAACTCTGAAACCTCCCCCTTTACAAAATCTAGTGAATCAAGTTGTTGGAATTTTTCGTTTTTCAGCGCTAGCCAAGAATTTCCTGGATTGCCAGGCAATAACTTTTGGGGTCTTGAACGTCAGAAACCTGATGTCATATTTGCGCCACCTTGCCAGCGCCTCTTGGGCTCCTATGATTGCTCATCCTGTCACAACAGCACACATTTGAGAGAAATTTATAGAGACGAAAGCCTTATTATTACAATAATGTTATTATTATTTGTGTTAAATTTGCTCTAAGTATGTCCGACCCCTCTGGCCTTTTCCCTTCCTAAGATTGGTTAAGTCTAGCACTTTCGCGCTTCTTTTCTTTTAGTGATATTAATCCGTGCTTCGTTTACTCACTCTTACAGGCAGTAAAAAATCAATCCATTCCCCGAGTCCAAAAGACCAACCTTGCATCCGGGAGGACCTTTAGCTTCTTCTTAACAGCAGAGGTGACCTCGAACGCTTTGATAAAGCGGAATCCACTTTCTTGATCCGGCTTGAGGAGTAGGATTGTGGCTTTCTCGCAGGCTAGTAGTCTGTGAGCCTCTTGCAGTGTCTTTTGAATAAGGGCCTCTAAGGAAGTCTGCTTATCGAATAATTCGTGCACTGCTTCAAGCAAGCTCTAGAAAAGAGAACAACGTTAAAAGACACCTAGCACCCCATACTGTTCATGGCAAGCTCTTCTGAGATAGATGACTACTTTAAAACTAGGCTATGCTCATAGCAAGTTGCACAAGGATTCGGCTGTTTTTAGCCTCTTTCCATGTCCTTTTCCTTAGATGAAAAACTTGGCAAAACTTGCAAGACGCTCTTCTGACCAATAAGCATCTCGGAAACAATAGCTGCGTTCGTTGCACTCCGGGCTGTCTCTTGTGTTTAGTCACCAGTGTCAGGTTCTTCTCTTAAAACGCGTTTTTTTTTGTTCACCTGTGAGTTGATGAAAACCGGCTAACTCCTCGCTGCAGCAGGGCTCACGAGCAGGTTCTGGTTAGTCCGCACCGGTGAGATAAAACCGGACACTGGTTAGTTCAAAAACGGGTTATAAGACTGGTGAGAAGTCACCGGTGGATGCAAAAATGGCTTATAAGAAAAACCGGAGACCACCGGTGAGAACTCCCGTGACAAAGAACGCAGCTAATAATCGGGAGCCTGATACGTCACGTAAAGAGAATAAACGGGGCAAGCGTGATAGTCAGTGTAATACTGATACTGGAGATAGGGTACACTTATGAAGTGTAGAATTTTGGGAACGAGAATGGAAATACTATTTAACTGAAGTTGAATGAATAGCTATCTCAAGTACAACTTGTCCTTTTAAGTAGAACCAATGGAGTTTTTACGCGACCTCGCTAAGATTTTCTTGGCTCGGTTGTGGCTCGAAGAGATTATTATTGAGTGTTTGTTTTATTGTTTGTTAGTTTGTGTTTTATTTGTACTGTTAGTGAGTGTTTTTGTACAATTCCCGGCCGTGTTGGCCTAGTACTATTAGGGTTGACATAAAACTGATTGATTCATTGATTGATTGTTCCCCAGTTGGTTGTGAAGCTCATAAGTGTGTTTCGGAGACCAGCAAAGATTTTGTGGCTTGAATCTGACAAACAAACTCGTGGTGATTTTCGAATTGTGGCTCGATCAAACTCCAAATAATGAAAATAGCTTTTATCGAACAGATATACTTATACGTACTATATACTATACTTTCGTGCCTAGATCTCCAACAACACCTTCAATAGGTAAAAATACTACACTGTCAGAAGTTACATAACGACAACAGAAGGATGCGCGGTTTCAACAGACAACGCTTTGGGATGTTATCTGTTATGTTTCTTTCGTTCACCTTAGTATTTTTACCAATTGAAGGTGTTGTTGGAGATCTAGGCACGAAATAGTGTAAACTTAATTGGTCATAACACTTTATTTAAAAGTGAAAAGGTGTTATTCTTGAAAGTTTTATACGCTATCTGTTATGAAACTTCTGACAGTGTACCGAGTAAATACTACGTGATCACGTTCTGAAGTCTCAAGGAAAAAACATGCACAGCGCCTCTATCAACTATTTCAATTTATTAATTAATAGAAAATGGGTTAAGCTGAGGCTTCCCTCCCTACAAAACCCACGAAATATTGTTTAACAACACTATACGCTGTTAAACAAGATACACTAAGAAGGATTTGGCCAATGGCTTTCCTGATGGCTTTCTACAGAAGAGGCATGCTTCTTGGAACGTTAGTTAAATCTGAACGTTGCCATTTTCAATCATATTTTTTTAACTTTGAAATGTGCTATCTTCCTTCAGTCCTTTCACTAATTCCAAAGACAATTACATCATGGAGAAAGTGTGAACCGATAGTAGACGTCACAAAAGCGGGTGATTGTGGTCAGTGGTGTATGCGATGGCACGCAATAAGGATTAAAAGATTCCGAGAATCCAATATACTAGTTAAAAGTGAAGCTGTAACCTTTTCCGCCAGTGTTGCCACTGGTCGCAGAATTATGCGATTTCTCGAGTTCTGCGATTTTTCTACTTCTCCCAAGATTAACAGCTGTGAAAAATCTGTCACAGGAAATCGCACTTATGGCAAAAAATCCAAATTCTGCGACTTTTAAAGCATTTTCGCCTATTTGAAGGCAACTCTTTCCCGAAAAAGGATGGTTTCAGGTTTGGTTTCAGGTCCATGGTTTCTGGTTTCAGCTCTCCGAATGCTTAGCATCTGTTCTAAACAACTGATAGCGAAATGCTAGCGAAGCGGTTCAGCTTCAGTGAACGGAGGAATATGCTAATAGAACAAAGCTAAAGCCCACAACCCCCAAAGCTCTGTATCTTCCCCCTTTCTAGACCATTTTCTGTAACGAAAATCTTTGTCAAGTTCCTTACATTTTCTTTCGGTTTTCGCTACTGTTTGCTACGCCACCCCTATGGACAAAAAAAAACAGCCACCTCATTGAAAAGTTCCGTACAGCTCATGCGGCTGAGGCTGTCCTCAGATCCATACAGGGGCGGATCCAGAGGGGGGGCGAGGGGGGCGATCGCCCCCCCTAGACGGGCTGTAATTTTTTGTTTTGTTTTACTGCACTTACGGAAGTCTGCATTAACGCATGTTCTAACTACTGTAACTAGACTCTAAAATCTTTTTACAAGTGGAGCCGGGAGCTTCTTGTAAACAGTTGTCAGTTGATCAAGTACAGTTTTTACCATTATTGTAATATATGAAAACCACATTTTCGTTAAGTAAGAGACAGACAGGGACACTTAAAACGCGAAAAAAATCAGCCTTGTGGCCGACAAAAAGGACACTACCCCCACTCTTTTCGGTAAGAATCGCCCCCCCCCCCCCCTAGAACGGAAGGCTGGATCCGCCCCTGGATCCATAACAGAATGAAGTAAAACTGCATTCACCGATGGAGCTCCGTTATGTTTCGGCTTAGTAAATTTAAATTATTTTGGGTGTTGTTTCTCTCTTTTCATTTAATTTAAGTTTAATTTAATAAATATAATGCTTATACCTCAATACAATGCCAAACAACTGATAACGGTATGTAAAAGTCACACATAATGTGACAACAGTCAACTACCAGTAAGTCGCAGTGGCTAACCGAGGGCTCCTGAGAACCCACAAATGGGTGTGCTGAGCCTTCACTTTGCCATTTATCCCAAAATGTTCAATTCGATTTCCGTTTATGTTCAAAATTAACTACTGTTCAAAGAAGAGTACCTCTACTGTACCCCAAAATCCGGGAGGGGATTTGTAGCTAGGTCCCGCTCCTCGGTCCCCGAGTGACAGTAGCAGATACAAGGTCCAGTTAAGCTCCCTAAGACGAAAGCAATAACCAGGGAAACGCGATTCTGAAGCTCCCATCCCACGCTGCATTAACTGTTCTTAAACTCTCCCAAGTTTCGCTAGACTGAATACATTTGAGGTTGCGGCGTATTTAGATTCACACACTAATTACCCGTTGGAGAAAGATAACCGCTAGAGGAAAGATAAACTGGCAACAGCAGCGAACATTTCTCCTTTCGAACTTCCAAGTAAACTCCGCGTCTATAGAACTTCCGGAAATTCGAAGAGCGAGTGTGGGGGTGTTAAGGGACGGGTGACAACATTGTCAGAACATCTAACACAAGTATTCAAGTAATGCATAAAACGGATGCGTCAGCTACGATGCTTTAGCAGCGACATTTCGGCAAGGGTCCTCTTCAGGCTGTCAATCTTCAGGGCAGTCAATCTTCGGCCCCTCTTGCCAAGACGGGCCGAAATACCGCTGCTAAAGCATCTTAGCTGACGTATCCGTTTTATGCACTATTTGAATATATGTTTCAAACTCAGCTTGGGCTCAAGGAATATTTATCTAACACAATGATATGCAACTTCAACAGATAACATACTATATGTTATGGAATATTGTATTATGAGCCTTTAAAGTTTAAGCGAAAATGAACTGATTTATTTGGACTCGTCTAATGGATTTCGTATTTTTTCAGAGGGACTCTATAACCTTCAGAATGTAACCTGCTTGCACGACAACCCGAAATTGGCCATATTCCTGTTCAGCGCTTCCAAGCGGACTAGTTTCTGTTAATCCCCCATGCCTGACGGTCATCACTTGGATCAGACATGGTAAAATAGATCCACAGGTTAGTAAGAGGAAAACCTGTCATCTGTGTCCCAGGTAATGGAGGTTTTGCATTTCTTTCAGCAGCAGAAAGTGAAAGTGACCCACTACCCTATGGATTCGACTTTTTACTATGTCTAACCAACACTAGTGTAGAGATAGTAAAAAGTCGAATCGATAGGGTAGTGGGTCACTTTCCCTTTCTGCTGCTATAACATATGTAAAACCTCCATTAACCTGGGACACAGATGACAGGTTTTCCTCTTACTAACCTGTGGATCTATTTTACCATGTCTGATCCAAGTGATGACCGTGAGGCATGGGGGATTAACAGAAACTAGTCCGCTTGAAAGCGCTGAACAGGAATAATTATGGCCAGTTCACCCACAAGTGGCAAATTCGAATCTTAACAAAAGCCTGCAATTTCCATGGTTAAAGATGCTAGGCTCAGAGAAGTCAAGGTTGAAGACATTAGGAAAACGATGCTAAGGTATTTCTTGCAAGGTTTCTCCAATTAATTTGTCGGCAATGGCTTACATTTCAGTGCTTCTACTCAGGACGCTCACAAAATACGTAAGCTCCTCTTAAAAATAAGTATTTAGGAAGTAGAAGATAGTACGAAATGAAATTGAAAAATAAGTAGATTCACTCAAAAATGCAAAAGGGCATTTTCGACGGGGAGGATGCTGAGTAAAATTTGTAACGAATCTTTCAGAAATTCAGGGACAATTTTAGCTTTAGGCTAGATCATTTCAAATTTTCGAACCAGTTTTACATTATTTTCAAACGTTAAAATTTGAAAATGAAATTTTTAAGTAAAAATAGCAACACTAAAAAGAGCAGCATGACAGCTGATTAGAAAGCAACTCGGCGTCCCTTTTGCGAAGAACACTTGGACAGTATAGGCCTATTGCTGCGGCAGATTCCACTTCAGCTTCTAACTACCGAATCCAAGACAAAATTCAACTGACCGCAGCAGGCGAAATTTTGAAATTCGCATTTCTTTTCTGTAGAATTTTCAAGTATTTTCTAGTATTTTCTTGCAATAAAGGCTGTCAAACGAATGTTTTTCAGATCCCAAGCTTAGAATCAGATAAAATCTGACCAAGTTGCTAAGGTATTTCCAATTAGTTTGTCGGCAAGGGCTTACATTTCAGTGCTTCTACTCAGGACGCTCACAAAATAAGTAAGCTCCTCCTTCTAAAAATAGAGAATAATGAAACGCGCCGCAAGCAAAATTTATTTCAAACACTCTATTAGAGTATTTCTTTTGCATCCCAGATAACAGTAAGGAAAGGGCATACAATTACAGATCTGTCCATCTGTCGTTAACAAGTGCTGTCCTCGACCATCTTCTCTCAATGGTTCCAAAGCCGATTTTTGCTCAAACAATGCCTTGCAGGATTTTTTTTTTTTAAATCAACCAACTTTTCTGCTACAAGCTAAACCAAATAATTTTGAAACTATGCGACGCAGGCGAAAATTTCGAAAAAGGCCCTGCAAAAATGTAGAGATTTTGTATACTGATTAAATGATGAGACAATAAGTAGGAGATAGGAAAATAGGTAGGTAGCCTAAGTAGATCCAAAATTTGGTAAGTAGAAATGGCCAAAAAAAAGTATTCTACTGCAAAAATAAGTAGAAGTGGAAGCACTTCTTGTTGAATTTCCCGATGAAAAATTTGCAGCCTGCGTAGTATTACGAAAACGTTGCATGTAATACTATGTAATAGCAAAGAATACTATCGTTAATGTGCCTCAGACTGCTCCAATCTTATGTAGTAGTATACAGTACCATCCTGTCTTGCCATAATAGCATAAGGTCTTGCTAATAGTAGCATATAGTAGTATGCAGTAACACGGTAGTCTTGAAGCAGTAGCAGTGTAGTAGCATCGTTACTACTGCATGCTACTTTTTCATACTACTTCATAGTACTATTTTGAGATAATTTTTTCATCGGGTTGCCTTTAATGGACAGCTGTTTATTAGTACGCAAGTGTGTGTGAGTTTGATAAAAATGTTGTTGTTCCTTTTTATACATCACTCTTCAGTTTTGAAGGATTCAAATAAATAATAATAATAATAATTGTTACATTTTTAGTTGCTAAATATTTCAAGCACAGAGGGACAAGCCCATAGAGCCAGTGACGAAACTAGGGGAGGGGGGGGGGGGCGTTGGGGGGCAGCTGCCCTACTGATAGTTCACCCTGAATCCGGCAAAAGCCGGAAAATTTGTGAAAAGTAAAAAGTTTAATATGAAGTTGATTAGAGGTTCGATTTAGGGACAAGGAGACGTGCTGAGTCCGAATATGAAATTTTTTTTCTCGACAGACAATTAGTTCGGCCGGAATCTGGCCAAAACCCAAGAATTTGTTAAAAGTAAATTTTTTATTTAAATTTGATAACATGTTCGATTTGCGGGTAAGAAGACATGCTGAATTCGCATATGACAATCATTTTCTCACCGGGTGTACAGATAGCTTGGAATCCGGCTGAAACCGGAATATTCGTTGAAAGTAAAAGTTTAATCTGAAGTTGATTAGAGGTTGGCTGTAGGGGTAAGCAGACATGCTGAATTCGTTTTTGAGCTTTAGTTTTTTGCCAGACAAATAGTTTGTCCGGGATCCGGCCGAAACCGGAAGTTGGGCAGAAGTAAGGAAGGAAGGAGATACGACGTAGGCTATAGGGTAAACCATGTGCTGAATCCATATTTGAATATTTGACAGCGCAAAACGGATATCTGAATATATCTGAACTTGTTGAAATTCAGCTGGCGTATCCGGTTTGCACTGTCAAATACGAACTTGGTCTTCTCCGATTGTTACCATTTTTAAATGTTAAAAGTAAAATGCTTAAGAAGTCTGTTGAAGACCGAATATCTACAAGACCGAATTGTCGGGAGCAAATGTTAAAATATTTTGGGATCCCATCGAAACCTTTGGTCTTGTTCACTTTGCTGTTCACGGGCAAAAAAGTTAAATAAAAATGTTTCCTTTAATGTGCCTCAGACTGGTCCAATCTTAAGTAGTAGTATCCAGTAGCATCCTGTCTTGCCATAGTAGCATCCAGTCTTGCTAATAGTAGCATATATTAGTATGCAGTAACACGGTAGCCTTGAAGTAGAAGCGTGTAGTAGCATAAGTTAGTACTCCATGCTACTTTTTCGTACTACTTCATAGTACTATTTTGAGATAAATTTGCCATCGGGTACCACGCTTGCTATGCTCCGGAGCATAGTAAGCAAATAGTTACTAACTACTTCGAGAAGGTTGGAACGGTAAGCGTACTCGCCTAACTTTTTACGAAGTTCGAACGAATACAAGAACTAATATTTACTGCTGTTAGAGGGTGGAATAAGCTAACGGTGAAATTTACTCCCTCCCCCAACTCTCGTTTCAAGAATTCGCTAGACGAACAATAGACTAAATTGCGTCGTTGATCTATAATCGACTCAATGTCACAATTACGTATCAGAGAGGTAGCATAGAACGCCAATTTCGAAATTCAAAGGAAACGAATCCGCAGAGTATTTTTGCAGGAGCGGATTATGCGTCACTTAGAGCGTGTTCCAGCCTTTTAACAATAGTAACTATTAGTTACTATGTTCGTTCCAACCTCGTGAAAAGTTACTACGAAGTTACCACGCTCAGTAGCGTAGTAAGCGTGGTAACTACGAATCCCTGCGAAGTGATTCGCCGGATTAGCCCGTGGCAGTATAGAAAAATGCGTTCCATCCTGGAGGCCAAGAAGCCAGAGTTCGTGACGTCATGCGTAGTAGCTACGGTAAGTAGGGTGGAAAACGCTCTTAGAAGTCAAAGGAATTAAGTGATATTGCATAAAATAAGGGAGAAATCATTACCAGTAAAAAGCGGTAGATCTTGTAAACACTCATGTACCTTTTGATTCTGAGAAACTCCAAACCACCAAATAGTAGTCCTAACTCACAGAAACATCATCAACCCTTTATGGCAACGATTTCGTCAATTCCGCCTGATCTTTAATTATTCGGTGGACCAGACTCCTTCAGGGGAGTTACAATAAATGTGTATTATTCCATCCCTCTTCCGTCATTCAATTCAGTTTAAAGTTCAATGGGCACATCAAACTACCCTAATCCCACTCTGTAACAACCTAGGAACAATGCCAACCCCCTAGATCAGCAGCTTTTTCAACAGTTTCCTCTCTGTGATATTTCAAAGTGTAATTTTTCGGGCCAGTACATGCTCAATTTACTAGCTTGGACAAAGATAAAAGTGATGTTTCTTATAATACTTAGCAGATCTTTATTTTATGCATAAATCAGCTTGTATAATTCAGATTTAAATAGGTTATTTGTTTTTGAATGATTTTTGTAGCTATATTATTTTTTATAAACTTATTGCATATTCTGGTACATTTTATAAAGCAAGCTAATCAAGCTTCACAACACTATTCCACAAAGAAAAACATTTAATAGGCACTTTAAGCCATGGAACTTCTGATGAAACACTAGAACAATCAGGTAATCTGCACCTGCGGTCTTGACTTTGGTGACATCTCAAATATATCCTTTTCTATCAAGCATTGCTGGAAGTTTTTGAATTTCCTGCCACGATATCCCAGCTCCTAAGATTTGGATCGCCGAAATGCCAGAGAGGTAAAGACAAGGGATAACAAGAAAACGGCCGATTTTCGTAGCGCCTTCTAAAGGAAGTCGGAAATATTTATTTGTGAAGCATTTAATACAAAGTAAAGCATTAGAAGTGTCCATTGTGCCCCAACAACATGAATGAATAGACTAACGTTGGTACGTCCATCTTCCACTACAATATAAATCAAACAAGAAATTGTTAAAGATAATCAGGGCTTGTCCTTGTAAAACTACGTCGCAAATGCAGCACTTGAAGTTACTACGTTACTAGTTAGTACGCATGACGTCACGAATAAAGGCTTTCAGTTGTGGTATCATCAGCACTTTGTTACATTTCCGCATAATTCGTTCGTCAGATTTCTGTATCTGTATCATCGATCGTGTATTATTTTTCCAAGTTCTTTTATATAATCGATATAATCGATTTTCATCGAATGAACTTTTTTTTTCGGATTTCCTTGTACCTCTATATTTCAAATATTTAGTTACTAAAATGGTAAACGGATGCTTACAAAATTGTTTTTTGGGTCACATGCAATAAGGGGCTTTCCTCAGAAGTAGATTTTCCGTCTTTGTCGAACCCGTACACATTTCCCGTACAATATTCCCCTTCGGGGTCCCATCGAACCTTTCATCTTGTTATATCTTGGATTCAGATATACTGAATTATTTTGACTCTATAAATTATTTGTTTTTGTCATAGTTGGCTTTAGTAGTGACGTTCAGAATCTGCATTGCTGGCACGACAAGACAAAGTTCGCCCTGACGCAGAGAATTTGTATTTCAACAAAAGCGTGCTAAACAAGACCAAAGGTGTCGATGGGATCCCAAGAATCTAAGATTTGATCCAGACAACTGGGTCTTGTCTTCGCCAGGCTAATCATCAGAGAAAACCGAGTTCAGATATTCTATCTACCTATCTGTCTATACCTCTATAAGCCATATCTATTTTGACGATACTGACCGAAACTTCCTGCTTTACTACTGCCAAATTTGAGGTTTCGCCTGAATTCCGAGTGAACTACTAGTCCAGCAGAACAAGACCAAAGGTTTCGATGGGATCCCAAAAATTCAGTATCTGGTCCAGACAACTGGGTCTTGTCTTAGCCAGATCCAGTCATCGCCAGACTCCTTGAACATTTTTACAATTAAAATTCAGAAACAGATTAAGGCCAAATAGCTAGTCATCTGAGAAAACCAAGTTCAGATATGGATTCAGCATGTGTGTTTACCCCTATAAGTCATATCTGTTTTGACAAAAACTTCCTGCCACTTTTGCCAATTTCCTGGTGTCGGCCGAACTCCATAACTACTTGTCCGGCGGAAAAAGAAAGCTCAAAAACGAACTCAGGGTATCTTCTTTCCCCAATAATGAACATCTAATCAACTTCAAATAACAATTTAACTTCTAACAAGCTTTCCGACTCCAGCCGGATTCCGGTCGAACTAAATTTCCGGGTAAAATATGATTGTCAAACACGGATTTAGCATCTCTTCTTACCCTTAAATCGGTTATCTAATAAACTAGAAATAAAACTTAAGCTTCTAACAATTTTCCGGTTTTGGCCGGATTCGGGGGGAACTACATGTCCAGGTAGAATTTTTTTTTTTCACATAAGTGTTCAGCATGTCTTCTTGCCCTAAATCGAACATCTAATCAACTCCAAATAAAACTTTCATTTTAACAAACTTTCCGGTTTGGGCCGGATTCCGGGCAAACTACTCGTCCGTCGAGCAAATGGTTTTCACCATCGTCCTCAGCATGTCTTCCTACCCCTCTCGAGCATTTAACCAACTTCAAATAAAATATTTACTTTTAACAAACTTTCCGGTTTTGGCTGGATTCCGGGCGAACTACTTGTCCGATGACAAAATGGTTTTCACCATCGCGTTCAGCATGTCTTCTTACCCCATAATCGATTATCAAAGTAGCTGTTTCAAAATATTTTTTTTGCCCCTTAATTTCAACCCCCTCCCCCACCCCTAAATGTAGGGTTATAAAGCCCATCTACGAACTTGACTGGTCCGACGACCCGACGAATCCTCTCACCAAGTTTCATCAAAATATCTCATTCCCTTCGAGAGTTATCGTGTTTACAGACGGACAGATGGATGGACGGACGGACAGACGGACAACTTTTGCGATGTCATAGGTATCCCTCCACTTACGTTCTGGGATCCCAAAAAGAAAATTCAGAAACGAAACCGGCGTATCTCATTATCCCTATAAAGAACATCTAATCAACTTTAAATAAAACTTTGACTTTATATGTCCGGGTAAAAAATGGTCATCATGTACAGACTCAGCGTCTCTTCTTACCCCTAAATCTATCATCTAATCAACTTCAGATAAAGGTTTTACTTTTAACATATTTTCCGGTTTTGGCCAGATTCCAGGCGAACTAGTTGTCCGGCGAGAAAATGGTTTTCGCCATATGGGTCAGCATGTCTTCTTACCCCTATTTCAAACATTTAATCAACTTCAAATGAAACTGTTACTTCGAACCAACTTTCCAGTTTTGACTGGATTCCGGATGAACTGCTTGTCCAGCGAGTAAATGATATTCACCATCATGCTCAGCATGTCTTCTTACCCTTAAATCAAACATTTAATCAACTTCAAATGAAACTTTAACTTTTAACCAACATTCCGGTTTTTGCCGGATTCCGGACGAACTACTCGTCCAGAGAGAAAATGGTTTTCACCATCTTGCTCAGCATGTCTTCTTACCTCATAAACGACTATCACATTAGCTGTTTAAAAATATATTGTTTGTCCCTTAATTTGAACCCCCACCCCCAAATATAGGGCTACAGAGCCCATCGACGAACTCGACCTTACCCTTGACCCAAAGAATCTTCACGCCAAGTTTCATCAAAATACCTCATTCCCTTCGAGAGTTATCGTGCTTACAGACGGACGGACGGACTGGCGAAGAACTTTTGCGGTGTCATAGGTATACCTCCACTTACGTTTTGGGATCCCAAAAAGCGAAGCTCCGTAAATGTTCGGTTCCAGATTGTAAGGTCACTTCTGACGAACGCTCCTTGCTGCATATGACCCAAAAAAGAATTATTTTTCGGCATCCGTTTACCATTTTAGTAACTAAATACTTCAAACAAGAGGTACAAGCAAATCCGAAAAAAACAAGACCAAAGGTTTCGATGGGATCCCAAAAATTCAATATCTGATCCAGACAACTGGGTCTTGTCTTAGCCAGATCCAGTCTTCGCCAGACTCCTTGAACATTTTTACAATTAAAATTCAGAAACAGATTAAGGCCAAATAGCTAATCACCTGAGAAAACCAAGTTCAGATTTGGATTCAGCATGTGTGTTTACACCTATAAGTCATATCTGTTTTGACGAAAACTTCCTGCCACTTCTGCCAATTTCCCGGTTCCGGCCGAACTCCAGAACTACATCCAGCGAAAAAAGAAAGCTCAAAGACGAAATCAGGGACTATATGTCCGGGTAAAATACGATTGTCACACAGGGACTCAGCATCTCTTCTTACCCCTAAATCGCTTATCTAATCAACTAGAAATAAAACTTTGACTTCCAAAAGTTTTCCGGTTTTGGCCGGATTCCGGACGAACTACATGTCTGGGTAGAAACTTGTTTTCACATAAGTGTTCAGCATGTCTTCTTGCCCTGAATCGAACATCTAATCAACTCCAAATAAGACTTTTAATTTTGACAAACTTTCCGGTTTGGGCCGGATTCCGGTCGAAGTGTCCGTCGAGAAAATAGTTTTCACCATCGTCTTCAGCATGTCTCCCTACCTCTAAATCGAACATTTAATCAACTTCAAATAAAACTTTTACTTTCAACAAACTTTCCGATTAGGGCCGGATTCCGGGCGAAATACTTGTCCATCGAGAAAATAGTTTTCACCATCGTCTTCAGCATGTCTTCCTACCCCTAAATCGAACATCTAATCAATTTCAAATAAAACTTTTACTTTCAACAAACTTTCCGGTTTGGGCCGGATTCCGGGCGAAATACTTGTCCGTCGAGAAAATAATTTTCACCATCGTCTTCAGCATGTCTTCCTACCCCTAGATCGAACATCTAATCAACTTCAAATAAAACTTTTACTTTCAACAAACTTTCCGGTTTTGGCCGGATTCCGGGCGAACTACTTGTCCGATGACAAAATGGTTTTCACCATCGTGTTCAGCATGTCTTCTTACCCCATAATCGACTATCACATTAGCTGTTTCAAAATATTTTGTTTGTCCCTTAATTTGAATCACCTCCCCCACCCCTAAATGTAGAGCTACAAAGCCCATCTACGAACTTGACTGGTCCAACGACCCAACGAACCCTCAGACCAAGTTTCATCAAAATATCTCATTCCCTTCGAGAGTTATCGTGCTTACAGACGGACGGACGGACGGACGGACAGACGGACAACTTTTGCGATGTCATAGGTATCCCTCCACTTACGTTTTGGGATCCCAAAAAGTTCATTCGATGAAAATCGATTATATGAATCGAGCAACGAAGTAACGCATTTTCATCGGGTCTTCAAGCCTATTTAAGTGAACAAGTGATGGCCATCAGCTCGCGGAATGTGCGTGAACATATATTTTTAGTAGATCGTTTTTGACAAGCATACAACACAAGTACAAGCGCATAGAGGTACCACTAATGCGACAGAGAAATTAACTATCTGAAAATCCATAATTCGTGAATAGCGGAGTATCGAAGTAACGCATTTTCAACGGGTCTTCAAGCCTATTTAAGTGAATGCAGAAAGCAGACTGTAGTATCTCAGCTCTTTCGGTTAAACTCGAAAGAACACAGCTACAACTTACCCTGTTTCTTTCGTATTCTCGCCGGGAAGCCTCCATAATCTTGGCATTTGTTATCGCAATGCAGACAAATTGGAGATATGTTTCGAACAGCTGAAACAAAGAGGGGGAATCAATTCTCTGCCGTCTCCAGAGGACCAACTTGCAACTGTGAACAGGCTTCCAATGACACCTGAACGACTTCCTGTTGGTCTTTCATGACGCCGGAAGGAGATTTGTTCCAAAAAGCACAATACCTACCAGGTTCTTACTGCCAAAGTTATTGCTTTCTAAATTTTCTCCTTCACTTCACAATATTGAAACTATTCGAATTCCAAACCAGCGAAAAGTGTTCAAACGTTGTTGCAATGATAGTGGATCTTTCCGTTTGTATACAAACGCTACATGAGACTTGGGGGGGGGGGGGTATTTGAAAGCGGGTTTAAATAAAGAGGTGTAATTGTAAATTTCAGGGCAGATAATCTGCGAACTGATGAATGAGGAAAGTATTTGGGAAGTGTTAGGGAGAAATCTGGTTCTTACTTTTGTCCAAATATGTGGTGTGAAGCCAAGCTGACCATTAATTGCAAACAAAAATAGAAAAAAACGAGGTTTTCGAGTTTTTTTTCTTGATCAGCTAGTTATCGCTCTAAGATGATGTAGAGGGATAAATAAATTTTGGATATTTCGGTTGCACTTCCGGCAAAGGATCCTCAGCGAAAAACAAGAGTAAATCATAAAACCCACCACAATAACAACAGGAAAACGATGCGGAACTAACAAACAATAAAACGACATGAAACTAAAAACCGGAACGACGCGGACTGAACGACATACAGATAAAAGTAAAATGAGAAAAGATAAAAAGTGCGTGTTTTTTTTTTTTTTTTTTTTTTTCCGTAGCATCTTTCGTAATTTAACTTATTTTTATATTACTTAAAAGCTAAGAAATCATATTTCGTACTTTTTGTGGCTACTCCTCCATCCCTTAGTGACGTTACTTTTAATATATTTTTACCCAATTTTAACTATTCACGTCACCTAACTTTTTAAATTAACCCATATTTTAATTACGATTTTTTGCCCCTAATATTTGGAAATTAATTCTCTCATTTGGATCTTTTAAAAAATTTCTTTAATTACATTTTCTTTAAACAACTAAATATAAACTATTAAAAAAATAAACACTTAAATAAAAAAATAAGATCCTCAACACCTTCACACACAAAAGTGCGTGTTAAAAGTGTGCATACAAAGATGTTTGTATCTTTGACGTGCCAGCGCTATTCGTTTTTGGATAATCATGGCTAATTAATAAACTTGATTTGATTTGAGTGTGTATATAAAAATCTGTGATTATTTACAATTCTGAGTTCTGTGTATATTTACAATGTACTGCTTTTGGGTACAGTCATCTGCCTGGGAAAGCACAGCAGCTTTCACCCAGAAATGGGTCAACAACAAAAACCTGTCAGTAATTAACAAGTACTCCAAATAAACCTTCCACAGCACCTCGAGAACTTCTAGTTCTTAGTTACAGATCGTTTGTTTTACTGTTTGTTGGTTCCGCATCGTTTCCTGTTGTACTGTGGTGGAATTTCTGATCTAGTAGCTGCGTTCGTTGTCCGGTGACTGGTCACCGGTGCTCCTTATAACGCGTTTTTACACTCACCAATAGTTGCGTTTTGTTCGACTCTTCACTCGCCTTTTCGACGGCTTTTTACTTTTTTTGCGTTTTCGTAAAATGGTCCTAAACACTGTTTGACAATTTCCCGTTTTTGTCAAAAAGTCAAACGCCGACTTTCGCCTTTTCCCTCGGCTTTTTGCAAAAACGCAATCTTACTAGGTGACCAAGTTATGCTCTCCTTTTGGCTTTTGCTTTCGCGATTTTTATCAGTTTACCCCAAAATCAAACAAAAGATGGATTTGAGTCAAAATCATTAGCAGTATTTGAACACTATCCCGGATATTTAAGATGGACAGTTTATAGTACAAATAAAATACAAGTAAACTGACATATGTCAAAACTGCGATTTTCATCCAAGAAAAGAGAGAAGTCCTTAGTAGAAACGGCGACTTGCAAAAACGCAAAAATGTTCAAAAAGGCCTGAAAAATGCTAAAAGCTAAAGCCGAAAAGGGAAAGGCAAACAACAACAGCTACGAGCTCATATGGCACTTCTTACGAGTAGGTGGTACAAGAAAGTAGATGAGAACGTCTCGAAGTAAACCCGCATCCAAAAATGCGGTTCGGAAAGAAAAATAGGATATTTAGTTTCAGTCACACCAGTTCCAGTATAATCTCGTATTATCTTCCAAGTTTCAGCCCAATAAATCCACTAGTTCGATCCCTAGACGTGCTACACCATTTCCGGTACTCCCCCCCATCTTCCCCTACCGCGGTCGAATCTGGTTCGACTAAAATATGGATCATCTAAAGCATCTGCTTTTATACCATCTATCAAGTTTCACTCGAATCTGATCATTTTTGGAAAATTCCGGTACCCCCCCCCCCACCGTTGGACCTCTGAATCCCCTCTTCCCCTCAATCAAGTTTTACTGAAATCGGAGCATAGCTTATCTTCAAATTTTCAGTACCCCCCCCCCTCGCTACCATGGCCGAATCTGGCCCGAACACCAAATAACTAATCTAGGCCGCACAAGCTCGGCACTGTCGAACTCGCATCTCATTCGGTCCATCCGTTTGGTTTTTGTGCATGTCAGAAGTTTCCGACCCCAACTCCCCCAAACATGGTCGCATGCAGTTCGAGCGCATGTTTTACATGTCGAGGTCATAGATTCTTATCACCCATCAAGTTTCACTCGAATCAGACCACTCGTTCGCAGTTTGCAGCAGTTTCCATATTTCCCTTCCCTCGCTCCCCCCAAGATGCTGCCTGCAAAGTTTCGTTCTCTTAGTACATCTGGAACTATTCTAAATTGCGACTACTGGAATTCTAGAAAACCCCCTTCAACCCCCCAACCCCCCCGAGGCCTAATGCTTGTTCTCCCAATTAAGTTCCGTCCCAATCCCTCTGCTTAAAGCGTTTTTTAGTTCCCCCCCCCCCCATCCACCACAGGTATCGGACCCGACCCACACTTGACACCGAACATCTGAGGCGGCGATACCTCTTTCGAACTGACAAGTTCCATTCTAATTCGATCACCCGTTCAAAAGTTATGCATGCCACTAGATTCCGGACTCTCAATCCATCCACTCCCCCACGATGGTCGGATCGGAGAAACGACTATTCTCAAGTCAATCTGTTCGGATCCCTGACATACCTGCCAAGTTTCATCGTCCTAGCACGTCAGGAAGTACGCCGAACTCGCGGGGTCACTAGAAGTCCGCCCCCCCTAACTCCCCCACAGTGCCCGGACCCGGTCCAGTTATGTCAATGACGTATCTAGGACTTGTGCTTTTTCTTCTAACCAAGTTTCATCCCGATCCCTCCACTCTAAGCGTTTGTCAAGATTTCCGGTACCCTCCACCACCCCCCCCCCCCCCAGTGTCCTCGGATCCTGTCCCGATATAAAGTGGGACGTCTGAGACACGAGGTCATCCTAAATATCAACTTTCATCAAGATCCGATCACCGGTTCGCAAGTTAAAAATACCTCAATTTTGGCTTCCTCGTCCCTCCCCCCCCCCCCCCCTCCCCCAGATGGTCGGATCGGAGAAGTGACTTTTCCTATTTAACCTGGTCGGGTCCTTGACATGCTTGCCAACTTTCATTATCCTAGCACATCAGGACGCATAGAACTCGCGGGATCACTAGAAATTCGGACTCCCCCCCCCCCAACTCCCCCAAAGTGAGCGGATCCGTTCCGGTTATGTCAGTCAGGCATCTAGGACTTGTGCTTGTTCTTTCCACCAAGTTTCATCCGGATCTCTCCGCTCTAAGCGTTTTTCAAGATTTCCGGTTTCCCCCTCCAACTCCCCCCAATGTCACCGGATCCGGTCTGGATTTAAAATGGACGTCTGAGACACGAGGTCCTTCCATATATCAAGTTTCGTTAAGATCCGATCACCCGTTCGTAAGCTAAAAATATATGATTTTCCTAATTTTTCCAGATTCCCCCTCCCTCCACTCCCCTCAAGATGGTCGGATCGGGGAAGCGATTATTTATAATGTAATCTGGTCCGGTCCCTGATATGCCTGCCAAGTTTCATCGTCCTAGCTCATCTGGAAGTGCCCGAACTATTAAAACCGGGACCGACAGACCGACTGACGGACAGAAATTACAATCGCTATATAAAAACGCAACCAATGACTGCTCCCCGACCTTATAAGCCATTTCCGGACTAACCAGTGTCTCGTTAGTGCTCACCGGTGCGGACTAACTAGAACCTACCCGACAGGCAGGTTCTAGTGACGTCACCGCTGAGAGCAGAAACTCGCAACACTCTATATGACTAAGTCCAAAACACGCCAGTGATCCTCAGGAAGAAGGAGTAAGCGTGTCCGTACGACTCAAACTCAACGACTCAAATCCTGTGTCAATCAATCACCGCGATCTTTGGGTGCAGCTGTGACACCACTTCTGCCTTTCTTCCGCTAGCTACCCGGAGAGGCCGGAGACTTTGCATCGGCAAGGAGATATAACCGAACACCGGTGAGGAGAAACTGTAAAAATAACCATACCCAGACCAAACCTCCTGTAGACAGGCTAGTAAACATTTAAGTTTGGATACCTGGTAGCTTGCATTCAGCAGACACTAGAAACCAAGACCTTTCTCTAACAAACAAGTTTTTCCAGCTCACATTAAATAGGTCGTATAAACAATTGAAACTTCAGTTCAGACACAGCTTCTAAATTTTTCAATTCTCGAAGTACAATTTCACAAGCGTTTGAAATTCGCTCCGGAATTTCTACTCAAATCGGAACAAAATTATCAGACCGATTCAGCGTCGAGCATTCATTCCGCGCGGTCGCATGCTCCTGTAGTAAAAGTGGATAATACTGGTGAAAGTTGGAGAATATTGGATTCATATGCGAAATAGCCAAGGAGAGAGAGAGCGGATGTATAATGCTAGGTCCCGGGCTAAAGCGGGACAACAACTAACAAACTCAGCTCCCGGAGCATATTGCTGGGAGCAAGCAAGGTAAAAAGTCTGATTTGATTACGTCGAAGCGAGAACTTCAATTGTATTGTCTTCGCCGGAAAACCATACGAGATAACCGATGGCGAATGTGGAAAAAGAGCAAGATCCGTTGAGGAACGGTCAATTCCTCCAGGAAATTAACTTTAAACTTGATCTTTTGCCTGCGGTATCGGCAAATTTGGCAGCTATTCAGGCACAGTTAGCAAATTTCGAGAAGCAAATCGTGGGGAACGAGAGTAAGAATGAAGCAAATAGCCGTGAGATAGCGACTTTGCGTAATGATCTACTAGCTTCAAACCAAAGGTTTAACAGATTGGAAGCGGAAATCAACAGAACGAATATTGTATTGTTCAATCTTCAGCCATGTAATCGTCCCATGGAGTCTCTTAAAGCAGAAGTGTTCAATTTTTTCAGGTGTGTGCTTCCTTTTATGCCTTTGTCGGGAATTGATATTCGGGATGTGGTGCGAATCAGGGGAGGCCCAGTGATTGTGAAATTTAACACTACGGAAATCAGGGACACGGTGCTTAGGAATAGCCAGTTGATCAGGAGATCTGGTGTTTCTGTTTCACATGATTATACGTTCGAACAAAGAGTGGCGCGCCGGCAGTTGAAAACTTTTATGGCACCGGCAATTGAAGAGAGACGGAATGTACGCCTTCGAGGTGAAAGGCTATTTATTGACGGGAGAATGTTTCTGTATGACCCCATAGAAAAACGCGTGATTGAGGCAACACAGAACCCCGCTCAGAATAGATTTGATAGTGCACCCCAAGGAGATATGGGCGCCGGTCCCCCAAGTAGTGCTGATCCAGTCACGATGGAAGAAGACAATTCTGATGCGGAGAGCGTAGTTACGGTGGTTGAAGGGGGCGATAGAGATCAAGTAACGCAAGAGCCGGCCCAAGTTCAAGGAAAGTCAAACGGGGCGGTGGTTTCGGACAAAAGATCTCGTAAAATAGACGAGATAATCTCCCCGGAAGATCGAAATAGAACGAACTCCCGGAATGTTGCTTCAAGAGGTGGTGGAACGGCTAGAGGAGGGAGTTCATTTATGAATAGAGGAAGGTTTGGTGGAAGTGTTGCACCAGGAACGGCTAGAAATGCGGATTTGTATAGGCTCACGTTTCCGGATCCGAACAGTCCGGTTATCCATTCTGAATTGTATGGTTCCCAGTATCCACCGCTTCGTCCGACATAGGGATCCTCGGGTCATGGTGATGTTGAGTTGAAAATATGTACGTGGAATGTCCAAGGATATGCACAAGAGAAATTGAATGATTTACTAGGAGTTGATAGATGGGATATACTAGGCATAACAGAGACTTGGAATTCGCAGTGCGTGGTTAAAGATGAGTTTAGTTGTTTTTGTGTGTGTAGAGAGAAGTCCAAAAATGGTCGGACATATGGAGGGGTTGCGGTATTAGTGCGTAAGAGTAGATTTGATTCAATTTGTAGGCTAAAGAGTAATTCGGAAAACACGGTTTGGATTAAATTGACGATTGGTCTTTTTCGGGTTGTTTTTTGTTGTGTGTATATTCCTCCCCAGTCTAGCTCGTATTCAAATGAGGATACGTGGAATATCTTAAGAAGTGATAAGGCTAGATTTAGTAGAGATTACCCTAATTATGGATTTATATTTACAGGAGACTTTAATGCGTATACAGGGTGTCATAGTGGAACGCCTAGGAATGATGTTTTCCAGTGGGGGAACTGGAGGGAGTCTACTCAGCCAGAGGATGGCCAAGGGGATGTGGAGTTTGGTGTGCGTAAAAGTAAGGACCAGGACCGTAAGAAAAACAAATGGGGTGAGAACCTTTTAGATTTTTGTAGTAATGAAAATGTGATAATATTAAATGGGAGATTAGGAGAAGATGGAGGTAAAGGGGATTATACTTGTTTTTCGGGGGGGGCTCCAAGTGTTTTAGATTATTTTTTGGTTAGCCCGTCTCTTTGGTCAAGGTGCCTGAATTGTAGAGTTCTTCGGGTTGTGGGTTCTGACCACGTCCCTCTTGCTCTTTTTATGGTTTCTCCAAGATCTCAAGGGCCTGATATTATAGAGCAAGATAGGCAGACAAATGGTAGTAATATTCCAGTTCCAGAGGTAATAGTTAGACGACCAATTATGGTTTCTGAGGGATTGGATAAGAGAATTTTAGATAAGGTAACAGAGCAACGTTCTCAGGAAATGCTAGAAAATTGTATAGAGCTAGGTAAAGCGAATCGAGTTGAGGAGGCTATTTCTGATTTTTCATCGTTTATGTATGAGATTGCAGGTGATCATGACCAGATAAAGAGGAAGGAGCGGATGGGTAGAGTGAAGGATTCTTTTTATGATTATGATTGTCGGATGTTGAAAAATAAGGTGGTGGAGGCACTAACACTGGTGAAAAATAGCGGTAGTCAGCAGCTAGAATCTAACCTCGGTAAGTATAGACAAATTAGAAGAGAGTACAAAGCTTTGGTGAAGGCTAAGAAAAAGCAGGAGGCTGAGGGCGTTAGGGAAAAGGTAAGAGATTCTTTAAAAAATAAAGATGGTAAGCAATTTTGGAAGTGGGTGAATAAGTCGCTAGTTGATAAGGGTGAGGTCCCTCAGTTGGGGCCACAATCTTGGGAGAGGTATTATGAGAGTAAAGGGATGAAGTTGGAAACGGTATTTAGTGAACAGTGGAAAGAGAAGGTAAGGGAGAAGGTATGTTACCCGTTGACAGAGGATGATTCCAAATTACTAGCTCCAGTTGAGGAGGCTGAAGTTTGGAATGTTATGCGTAAAATGAAAGGAAATTCTGCTCCCGGTCCGGATGGTATTCCGTTGTCTGTGTGGCGATGGGGTAAGGTGGTGGTTGTGCAGGTGATGGTTGCCTTGTTTTCTAGTTTGATGGTGAATGCTACGTGGCCGATACAATGGACAACCTCTATAGCGATACCATTATTTAAGAAGGGTAGTAGACAGCTGCATGAAAACTATAGATGCATCCATTTGGGGAATGCTTTTGCTAAAATATTTGCTAAATTTTTAGATTCTAGACTTTGCAGATGGTTGGATCACAAGGAATTAATGTCCTCGGTACAGGCTGGTTTTCGGAAGGGTTTTAGTACGATTGACCAAATGTTTATTTTGCATTGTTTAGTTAGTAAGTACACGGGGAAAGAAAGGGGTAGATTATACGTGGTATTTTTAGATCTGAAGGGAGCATTCGACAATGTTAAGAGAGATCTATTGATGGAGGAGCTATTGAAGAATGGGTTAACCGAATGCGTTTGTACTAATTTTGGTTTCGATGTATGAAATGACTAAGTTTGTAGTGAAGGTGGCAGGTAAATTTTCTAGATCATTTTTTCTAAGCGTAGGGGTTAAACAAGGGTGTTGCCTATCTCCTAAATTGTTCTCGCTTTACATTAATGATTTTCATGAGTATTTGTTACATTCTGGTGCGGCGGTGGTAAGTCTGGATATTTGTCAGTTATGTGCCTTGTTGTTTGCGGACGATATGGTGCTATTTGCGGATTCGCCCGAAAAGTTGCAGTTTCTGTTGGATAGGACCCACGAATACCTCCGAATGAAAGACTTGTGTTTGAATGTGAGTAAGTCTGTAATGATGGTGTTTAGAAAGGGCGGAAGAGTGAGTGAGAGTGAGAGTGTGAAGTTTAATGGAGAGAAAATAGGGATAACGGATGATTTTGTTTATTTAGGTGTTCGGTTTTCGTATAATGGTAAGTCTGGTAAACAAATAGAAGCTAGCGAGAGAAAAGGGAAGCGTTGTGCGTATGCGCTTGCTGGAAGCCATTTAGGGGATATTAAGGATATTAAAATGCATAAGCAGTTATTTTCAACTAAAGTAGTATCAGCTATGCATTATGGATCCGAGATTTGGGGCTTCCATAAGGGGGATAAGCTAGAGAGTGTACAGTTACAATATTTTAAGAGGGTATTAGGGGTTAGCGTGAGAACAAATAGCCTAGTAATTACAGGGGACTTAGGTTTAGGGTTGCTCCGGAATAGTAGGTTGGTAGCAATGATAAGATATTGGGAGAAAGTGACGAGTTTGCCAAGGGTGAGAGTTTTGAAAGCGGCGTATTTGGAAATACTTGGGGGCAAGAAAAGGGATTCTTGGCCTCAGCAAATTAAAAAAATATTGGATGATTGTGGTTATGGTGGTTTGTGGTGTGATGGAGTGGGACCAGGTTACCCCCTAGGTAAGGTAGCTAAGTTAGTGAAAGATAGGCTAAGAGATCAGGAGATTCAGAGGTGGCATGGGGGCGTATCAGAGCACCACTCTCTGAAGTTGTATGGTATGGCTAAAGAGACATGGGGAGAAGAATTATATTTTAAGTTGGGATTGGGGGGGCAGAATTGAGGTGGATGGTGAGTCTTAGGGCGGACGCTCTTCCAGTGGGGATGCGGAGAAAGTATATTGGTCGAGAGAGGAAAGGTACTGGTCCTTATTTTTGTCCGATGTGTGGTGTTGAGGGGGAGGATGCGGTACATTTGATGTGTTATTGTGAGGAGTTGAAAGGATTAAGAAAGGAAGTGTTCGGCCGGGAGGTTTGGGATGAAAGGGAATTGACTTCGATTATGGGAAGTAAGTGTTTTGGTGATCTCCGAAGGCTGGGTAGATTCCTGAAGATAGCTATGACCCACCGCGAACTATTTTTATAGAAGTTGATTTTTGGTTTGTTTCGGAGTGTACGATATTTTGTTTGTTGTTATTTTTTTTTTATGTTTTCCGCCATGGCCCTTGGGCTTTTTTGGAATTAAATTCATTCATTCATTCATTCATGCGATGCGTCAAAATTCCGCAGTGGAGAAGGAAATTCGCACCGGACTGCGAAATTCGGACTGCACGTGCGTGCACCCTACTTTGAGGGGGTTAATCAGAGGGATCGGTTGGTGAAAATTATGCGGAGTAGGTCTTTCTTATTTTAAGAAACCTGGCGAGGTTCACTAGAGTGGCTAGTCTACACAGGGAAAGTGCTTGAATGGTGTTTAGTGTGATGTAGTAGTGTGTTCGTTTCTTCCTGTTTTTAAATATATTTACTTTTGTTAGTTTGCTACGGCCCCTGGGCTTTGAATGTAAATACATACCATACCATATCATAACATTAAAAAAGTCAAAACACGAAACCAAACAAAGGAGCAAAACCAAATCCACCCTGGGAGGCGCAATTCCACCATAGGGTCCCTCAACTGTGTTGGCAAAAACAACTACACAAAACAACAAGACTCAAATTCCTTTGCAACGTGATTTACTGGGATATGTTAGGTGTATTTAAATGTTTACGGCCTGACCTTAAAACATTGTTCGGCAGTGACGAGCTATGGTTTTGCCTTGCCATAAAGACTGATAATCAATGCGTCAAAGACGCGCTAATAGAAATTTACGGAACGGCGCTGGTTTACAAATGCAGGATTCGGTCGTTATTGGCAGGAGGGACGGATGACTGGGTTTGGTAAAGGGAAGCGGAGCAAGAATGAAGGGATGGGGTGGCAGCATCGTATAGACTGGCTGATAGAAGCGGCAGGCCGTTGAACTGAATGGCGTAGTTCACGCAGACCGACCTCTTCAATGGGAGATAAATTTTTGAGATCCCATCTCGAAGCTCTCCAGATCAACATGGTTAGAACTAGGATCGATCCAGAGAAATATTAAATTTAAAACTCCTTGAAGAGTGAGTGTGCCTCCGGGGTGGATGTGTTATAAAGCGTAATTTTACTACGTCTTTAATCTCTCTACTGTTACGGAAAGTTATCTGTTACGACATGGTCCCCGAGCGGTGTGGACCATGCTTAACAAAACCAAAATAAAAACACCCACTAAACTCTACCTCGTTGGTCAATTGTAGAAAAACATATTCGTGTATTTACATTTACAATACAATGGCGATAGATAGCAGGTAATAAATAAAACTCAACACTTAACTTTTAACATCTCCAGCAACGACCGTTCACCGGTCCCACTCAAAACAGACTGCCCAGCATTGTATTAAATTTCGCCCCAATTCAAACTTGAATGGCTCAGGTTATTCATCGCCAGGAACCTGTTGTTACCTGGCGGAATTAAACTTATAGAAACCAAGGTGTCGTGAACTCCCTTGGTGAAAGTACACCTTGGTTACACCTCCCCCCTTCCAAAAAGAACTGACCTCAGTTCTGAAATTCAATTTTAATCTGCCCCAATTTTATTTTACTCCTCCCTTGATCCAACCCCCTATCTAAAATACCTCCCAGCACAAAACAAATGCAAATGTTGCCAAAACATAACAAAACTTTTAAAGTTGTTTTTCCGATCACAATAACACGTATCCGACCGATACGGACATATAACATTTTCAGAAAGCGTATCAAAGTGATAACGCAATTCGACCTATCGCACTGCACCGTAGTCACACCTCAAGTCCTTCTTGCCGATTGTCTATACCGCACACGAATCACGATCACGATCATCCTCAGCTTCGCTGCTCCTGATGCCGACGACGACGACTGGTAGGGCGTCGACTGGAGCATACCAAGACGACGACTGACAGTAGGTTACAGTTGACTGGAGGAGCAAAACGTAGTCTAACGCAGTCAACGTAAACAATCGTAGGTAAGCACTTGAGGTGTGACTACGGTGCAGTGCGATAGGTCGAATTGCGTTATCACTTTGATACGCTTTCTGAAAATGTTATATGTCCGTATCGGTCGGATACGTGTTATTGTGATCGGAAAAACAACTTTAAAAGTTTTGTTATGTTTTGGCAACATTTGCATTTGTTTTGTGCTGGGAGGTATTTTAGATAGGGGGTTGGATCAAGGGAGGAGTAAAATAAAATTGGGGCAGATTAAAATTGAATTTCAGAACTGAGGTCAGTTCTTTTTGGAAGGGGGGAGGTGTAACCAAGGTATACTTTCACCAAGGGAGTTCACGACACCTTGGTTTCTATAAGTTTAATTCCGCCAGGTAACAACAGGTTCCTGGCGATGAATAACCTGAGCCATTCAAGTTTGAATTGGGGCGAAATTCAATACAATGCTGGGCAGTCTGTTTTGAGTGGGACCGGTGAACGGTCGTTGCTGGAGATGTTAAAAGTTAAGTGTTGAGTTTTATTTATTACCTGCTATCTATCGCCATTGTATTGTAAATGTAAATACACGAATATGTTTTTCTACAATTGACCAACGAGGTAGAGTTTAGTGGGTGTTTTTATTTTGGTTTTGTTAAGCATGGTCCACACCGCTCGGGGACCATGTCGTAACAGATAACTTTCCGTAACAGTAGAGAGATTAAAGACGTAGTAAAATTACGCTTTATAACAGTGGTCGCAGCGAGGGATATTGAACCCCAAATTTTTTTTTATCTTGAATATGGATTGTTGAAATATTTTGTTTTGTTTACGGGAGGGAATTACGGGATGTCTTGCCTCGTTGATTAGTTGTTGGAGAACTATTTGTTAGGCCTATTATTAATTTGTTCCTTTACAGTTGGTTTTCAAAATGTCTAGTGATGAGGGTGACACGAAAGACGACGTGAGAGTTAAGTTAAATGCCGATAATTCGAGTCTCGTACTGAAATTGTTGGGTTCGCTTCCTGATTATGGAGGGAAGACGGACGTATCGGAATTTTTGAAAAAGGTGGACATTTTGACGAAAATTGTGGATTGGTCGCTGTTGAAAGAGTACTTAGGTCTAAAGCTCAGTGGCGATGCATTTTCATTTTTTTTTGCTACAAAGGATTGCGCCTTTGACTCGTTCAAAGAAGGGTTCGAGACCCGCTTTGCATGTACGACTCATCGAAGGAAATTAAAATACGGGCAAATCGCGTTGGAAGCCGGCCAATCATTACTCGCGTATTGCGGCCTTGTAAAAGAAGCATGCGTCGAACGTTTTGGTGAGGATGTGAATGACAGCGTAGTAATTCACGAGATCCGAAATGGTTTACCCGATAAGTACGCGAAACTCCTGTAAGTCGCCCGCTAAATTGGAAAAGTGCGTCGGGATTTTGGCGAATGCTGAAGAGGTGGAAGCAGCTATGCGTATGCGGTCGTTGGTAAAGGCAGCAGGTGCGTCTAATAACGTTTCGGCTAGTCGTGGTGATTCGCACGTTCAAAATTATCGAGGCGGTTATTCACGCGGTCGCAAGCATAATGTTTCTGTTGCCAATGGTTCGAGACCGGCACAGAACAAGTACTCAAAAGATGGAAAGCCGATTTGCAATCGCTGTTCCAAAGTGGGACATATCGCCGTCAAATGTCGCGTTCATTTAAACTCGTCCGGTCGCCAGTAAAAGCAGGTGCTCGCGACCCGTCGGTTAAAATTTTGCCTGCAGCCAAACGTGTAAATGAGGTTTATACCGGAAATTGGCAAGATCTGCCAATGATTAAATGTTTTGTCGCGAAGGATCGAAGCATTTTTTCACTTTTTGATTCCGGTGCGGCGAAATCTCTGATTAGGTCTAGTGTTTTTAGGAAACTAGATCAGTCGTGTGTGGTGGAACAAGAGAAGGAGGAGGGGGCTTTTAGGTCTATAACAGGCAATTCGCTAAGATATAGTAGTCGCGCTGTTATTAGTCTGATGTTGAATGGAAGATGTGCTACATTTGAAGTTTATGTTTGTGATGAGTTGCCGTACCCTCTCGTAATTGGTTTCACCGATATGAAGCGTAATAAGTTGATGTTTGACGCGGAATTTTGTGAGGTTTTCTTCAAAGACAGATTGTCTAAAGACTCACGAGATTGTAATGTTGTGGCTGTAGAGGCAAAAGTTGAGGCGAAGAAATCTGAATTAGGTTCGAATCCTAACGTCAGTGCTGGATTTCATTCCGCTCCGGAAAATGCCAGTTCCGTAGAGCCACCGATTTTGACAGACGCGACCGTTTTCGAGGCTTGTTGCGAGCCTATACCGGTTACTGATCGAGTTGTTGTTATCATATCAAACCGTGTTACCGTTAACCCTTCGTCAATTTCCCGCATAGATGTTTGTTTGAAAACGAAGAAAGCTACACCTACGTTAGGCTATTTTCCTGGGAAACAGTATAAAGGTTTAGATATTGAAGATCAAGTTGTTGAGGTTTCCACGAGTGGTCGTTTCTGCTTACTCGTTACCAACACATCAGATCAACCTGTTTCTCTTCGTAAATCAGAGATAGGCTACTTAGTCCCGCTATGCGAGTCAGACATTCATTCTGATGCGCAAGGGGTTATTAACTATGTGTCTGGTTTGATAAATAGCGTCGCTGTTAGCAATACGAGTACTAAGCCTAGTGATCTATCCGTTCCTAAGGACCCTAAGGATATGACGAAAGAAGAATTCACCGAACTGTTCGATTTGTCACATCTGGAATCAGAACAAGTCAAGAATCACTTCTTAGATTTAGCGTACAAACGGAGACTAGCTTTTGCTACGCACGAATCGCATTTAGACGCTTGTGATCTCATTTCACATGCGATTAATACGAATGGTGCACCACCCGTTAAGAGTCGCCCTTACACTGTGCCCCATGCACAGCGTGAGATACTGAAGTCTAAGATAGATGGTTTGCTAGAATCTAAGATAATAGAATAATGCGACGGACCTTACTCTTCACCGGTTATTTTACTGAAGAAGAAGAATTTGGGAGAGTATAGAATGGCTGTCGACTACAGAAAATTGAATCGAGATACGGTGAAAGATTGCTACAATTTACGGAATATCCAAGATATGCTGGATCGCATGTCTCTTAGTCGTGTCTTTTCGCAGTTAGATTTTTTGTCAGGATTCTACCAGTGTTTAGTGGAGGAAGAGGACAGGGATAAAACAGGTTTTATAACTCCATTTGGCCTGTTCCGTTTCATTCGAGCGCCGTTTGGTCTGTGCAACATGCCAGCAACCTTCCAACGCTTGATGGAACGAGTGTTTAGATCCCTGTTGTTCAAGTACCTAGAATGTTTTTTAGATGATGTTACGGTTCACACACGAGATACGAAAGATCAGTTAGATTGTCTAGAGGTTGTGTTAGATAAGGTAATTGAGGCTCATCTAAAACTACGTCCTTCCAAATGCTCGTTTCTAGCTACTTCAGTTACGGTGTTGGGTCATGTTTTGTCGAATGGTACAATAAAACCGGATCCGAATAAAATTGCCGCGATTAAAAATCTGAAATATCCATCGAACATAAAAGAAGTTCGGTCTGCGGTCGGTTTATTTTCGTGGTTCCGGAAATACGTACCAGATTTTTCCCAGATCGCCATGCCTCTTACGGCATTGATGAAAAAAGGCATTCCATTTAAGTTCGAAAGTGTTGAAAAAGCAGCTTTTGATATTCTTCGACAGAAACTTATGGTGGAGCCTATCCTTGGCTTAGCTAGACCAGGAGAAGGTGGTTACATACTATCTGCTTCAAAAGAGGCAATTGCTTGTAAGTTGTCGCAAATGCAAGATGGGAGGGAAGTTGTATTGCATTATGGTTCTCGTCGTCTTAATAAGGCTGAGGCTAATTACACAGTTACGGAGATGGAAGCACTTAGCGTAGTTCATTTTATCAAGCAGTTTCGTCAGTATCTTTATGGTACCCGCTTCAAAGTAGAGACTGACCATAACTGTCTCCGTTGGCTTATGACGAGAAAAGAGCCTACTGGAAGACTAGCTCGTTGGGCGCTAACTCTGCAAGAGTATGACTTTGAGATTGTTTATCGTCCTGGACCGATGAACGTTGTCCCGGATGCTTTAAGTCGTTTGCCCACGATTAATTCTATTTCTCCACAGCCTAAGTTAGTTTTCCCAGTGTTACCGCCATCTATTGATTTATCGCAGCTTCGGAAAAGTCAAAAGCAAGATAAAGATTGTCTTGCAATGATTCGCTATTTGTCTCAAGGTGTACAAATGCCGTACGATTTGGAAAGAAGAGTTATAAGGGAAATTCAGAATTTTTTTGTTGAGGATGGAATTTTGTGTCATGCGTCTGTGTCGTCTGGGAAATGTCGAAAGTCTGATGTCGTGTTAGTCCCAGTAATACCGCATGCTATGATTCCTCAGATTTTGAATGATTTTCATGAATCACCTTACGGAGGTCATTTTTCATCATCAAAAACGTACGCAAAACTTCGTGATCATGTTTTCTTCTTTAAGATGTACTCAGTATGTAAGATGTTTTGTGAATCGTGCGAAAAATGCCTAAAAAGGAAACCGATGAATGTTACTCCGAATGCTCCTCTGCAGGAAATGCCTGTCCCTGCAGGAGTACTTGATATGGTTTTTGTTGATTTAGTTGGACCATTTCCGAAAACGTCCAACGGTAATACGTACATATTATCGATTACGGATTATTTTTCACGTCATGTACATCTAGTACCCATTGTGGACGCTAAAGCCAATACATTTTTGAGAGCTTTTGTTGAGAAATATTGTCACATATTTGGGTTTTGTCACACACTGATGTCTGATAATGGTAGTCATTTCAAAAATTCAGAAGTTGATGTTTTTTGTAAAAACATGAATATCGTGCACAAATTTTCTAGCGCGGAACATCCTGCTTCAATGGGAATTTTAGAGAGAAGACATAGAGATATAGCTTCCATTTTGTCTCAGTTTGTAGACCAGTCACATCGAGATGACTGGGACAGTTGGCTTTCTTACGTTTCTTTTTGCATGAACACCGCTTTCCATGAGTCCTTACAGGATAACAGCTTTTTCCTCATGTTTTTGCGTGACGCCGTTCTGCCGGTAGATGCCCTCATGAAATCCAGAACCTTTTATGATTCACACGTATCATATAAATCGGAAATGCTTGGAAGGATGCAGAAAACTTACGAACATGTGTGGAAAAATATTGATGAAAGTAGGGATACGCAAAAGTTTCAGCATGATAAAAAGTCACATTTTAAACCACACGAAGTGGGAGACGTGGTTTATTTAAGAATTTTGAAGAAGGGAAGAGCACATAAGTTGAATGATACTCATTTTGAAGGACCTTATCGTGTGATTGCAAAGGTCGGAGTAGTCGATTACGTCATAAAACATATGCATAAAAAGTTGAAGCAAAAGACGGTGCACTACGATTTGTTAAAACCGGGAAAAACTCGTAACCCTTGGGTGGTTGACCCACCTGACCAGGGGGAGGAAGAAAGGGAGGATTCCGATTTTGGGGATGGGGAGGATGTAGTTAGAAATAGTGACGTTAGCAACCCACTAACCCAATTTAATGATGACACAGACTTGGAAGCTGCAGATCTGTCTGTATCTATTCCTCATCCTCGCACTCCCAATGACGGTAATTTGACGACAAGGACGGATGCTCGACCAACTTTGACTAGTACGCCACTTTTGACTCGTACTGAGACACGCACACAGACACCACGTCACACGCCATTTCATTCATTTTTAAGTGCAGAAGATTCTGGACACTTACAGCCGCGCGCGCTTTTCCCAGAAAATGATACAGATCGTAGTGAATTGGTGCTGGAATTGTCGGAATCTCCAGAGGAACCGGCTGTTGAAGATAGTCCGACGGTTGACCCACCAAATTTGCGCCCTTCACGAATGACGAAACCACCGGAACGATTGGGATATGATCGCCCTGGCGGAGTAAACGCCACAGGCATTGATAAGGCGATGGCCTTGAGCATTTTACAGAAATTGTTGGAATGATCTTGTATCACTCCAAAAATTACTGAAGAAACTTGTTGTTTTTATAGGAAATAGGATGTCGAATAAGAATTTTTTTTGGGTGTATGAAAATTATGTTACTTGTGATATGTTGCTGGTGATTTCCAGCTTTTGTAAATACCTTGTCTACCGCTATGAATTTTGCAGGTGATGATTTTTGCGATGAGTTATGTCAACCACCTCTGTCGCTGCCATCGACTGCATCGTCAGGTCACACCCTCTACAATAAACCGCGAAGAAGATGTCATGCCCAGCAATTTGAAGCAGCGTGTTGCAGCCCAAAGTCAGCCTAAGTCTCAGCTCGTATGGGAGATGTTTCCCTCGTCAGTTGCCGTTGTTGCGCGTACAGTTCAGTACGTCGCCGAAGGAACCTGTTGTTACCTGGCGGAATTAAACTTATAGAAACCAAGGTGTCGTGAACTCCCTTGGTGAAAGTACACCTTGGTTACAGATGTGCTATTTTCCTTGGTTTGTTGTGCGTGTGCCCTTGTTTTTTCGCAGAGTCTTTAGGCTGCATTAGAAAAGAACTTATTCGCCAAAAAATGGGTTCAGTCACATGCTTTCTCCGTTTTTAGTAATTTTTTATATATGTTTTGACGGTACAAAACGGATAAGTCAGCTACATTTTATTAGAGCTATATTTCGACCCTTCTTGGCGTCCTCTTCAGGCTCAAGCCGCTCAAGCTGGAAAATACTTGTGGATAAACAATCATAGTTTCTTCCTTAAATATCTGATTTTGTGAACTTCTTCTCCGAAAATTGGTTCGAGTTAAAGCTGATGATGTGATTTCGTTCTGGATACGGTTGCTCTTTTTGCTGTTCGATTGGGTCGTCAAATGTTAATTTTCCAGCTTGAGCGGCTTGAGTCTAAAGAGGACCCTTGCCAAGAAGGATCGAAATATAGCTCTAACAAAATGTAGCTGACTTATCCGTTTTGCACCGTCAAAATATGATTCACAGTCAGCTTGGGCTGAAGGACTATTTATTTTTTAACCAGGGGCGTCACGACTGGGGGGGGGGGACGCCCCCCCAACGCTGTCGGCCAGTCGGTAAAAATTACCGAGTCGGCGCGAAGCACCGCGATTTTTCGTAAAAACAGTTGATTTTTGTCATGAAAACAGTCGTTTCTTCTGAAAATTAGTCGATTTTTCACAAAATAGTCGTTTTTTTCTGAAAATCAGTCGATTTTTTTTCAAAATTGTCCTTTTTTGTTGTTGAAAACAGTCGTTTTTTGCATAAACCGTCGGTAAAAATTACCAGCCAGTCGGTAAATGCCTCGTCGTCCCCAAAAAAAAAAATTTAGTAACATTTAGTAATCTAGTAACGCCTCTGTTCCCCACCGTAAGAAGTTTCATAACAGATAACACAAGGATGCGCGGTTTCAACAGACACCACTTGTGATGTAATCTGTTGTGATTCTGAAAACGTTATGCATTAAATAACAAGTATTGCCATTCATCGCCATTCATTGCCAGGAAGAGCCGGAGAACCGCAAAAAAGCTTCTCATCACTTTTTTGTGTGTCGTCATGATATGGGATAAGTAGGCAGATGCTTTTTCGGCGTTTTTTTTCTCAAATTTTCTTATGCATAAGATTGAATGCATAAATACATAATGTATACAGGGTCAATGTCGGTTTCCCGACGTTGACCCTGAAGATTGACAGCCTGACGAGGACCCTTGCCAAGAAGGGCCGAAATCGTCGCTGACGACATATCCGGTGCATACATTCCGGTGCATACATCCGTTTTTCGATAAAAAGCTAATAGTTAAGTAAATACAGTGCTTTGTTTAATGTACGTCAATTGTTATTTATTGTTATGAAACTTATTTGTAACAGTGTTTTTTAAATTTATTTTAGTACTCCTCATTATATATTCTTTGAGGGAAATAAATAAATGAATGAATGAATGAATGAATTATTTGAATATATGTTTCAAAATCAGCTGGGGCTCAAGGAATATTTAATGCATAAAGTTTTAAGATTAAATCGGAAGTACGCTCTATTGAAACCGCGCATCCTTGTTTTATCTGTTATGAAACTTCTGCAGTCACCTTGGGCGGACGGAGTATCTCAGATAAATAATTCGCAACTGGACTGAAGTGGAATCGGCTGTACTAGAACTTTAATCATGCAGCGGCCGCTGCATGAAACCGCCGCTGCATGATCTGCGAGCCTTGTCCAAATTCGTTTTCATGCAGCAGCCACCGCGTGATCAGCGACCCGATTGACTTCCTTTCCATGCAGCGGCCGCTGCATGATCGCTATATGGCAGTTGGCCGAAGCGCAAGTGCCATAAAAAGGGCCTTAAAATGCAGCAGCCACCGCGCGATCAGCGACCCGATTGACTTCCTTTCCATGCAGCGGCCGCTGCATGATCGCTATATGGCAGTTGGCCGAAGCGCAAGTGCCATAAAAAGGGCCTTAAAAGCTTACCAGGTATAAGGCAACAGAAACTGTTGCCTTTCTGGCAACAGTATCTTTTTGCTCAAGCCCTAGACAGCTGTGCCTACTCACACACCGTGGACATTTCCAAAAGCTTGGCATGAACCTGCCGTGACCTATTCTCCGAAGCCTCATTCGTTCCTGGTAATATTTCCTTACCTTCTCATCATGAAGGGTGAATCGTTCCTCAGGTCCTATCTTATTCACGACTTGTGCTACTGCAATGACGTCATCGTCGGCATTCCGTATTGGCATACAGAGGAGGGAGTCGACGTGATATCCCGTCAGTCGATCCACAGCATCGCAATACCTTGAGTCCTACAAAAACAAAAACTAAGGTGAAGCCTGAATCGAACTACAATGAACCCATAGATGACTTCCCAGACTTACTTATATTCCAAAGTGGCTGTTTAAAGGGTACTGAAAGCCGGATTTTGTGTAGGGTTATCTTGGAACTGGAACATAAAATTAAATAAATAGTAAATTAAGGATTTAATCCGTAACATCCTTATACCCAATTTTCCTAATTGTGAGACATGTAGGGGACTTGTGAGCAACAGTCGACTGTTAGGCCATAAGTGTCTTCGGCGATGAGGGGTTTGGAAATTTTGCTAGTTGGTGCACTTTACTAATCATATTATTTCTTTCCGGGGCATTTGATCGTGAGAACAATTTGGTACCATGTCTATCACACGGAGAAGGACTTATAAGCAAGAATCGGTATCTAGGAGGGGTTTCAGAAAGTCCTGCAAATTAGTGAATATTATATTTGATCCCTACAAATCTCAGGGTAAGGAAATTAGCCCGATGAAAAATTTCTAGCCTGCGCAGTCGTATGATAGTTTTACGAAAAAGTTGCATTTATGTAATAGTAAAGAACACTATCATTTATTGTGCCTCAGACTGGGCTAATCGTCAGCAGTAGTATCCAGTAGCATCCTGTCTTACTATAGTAGCATCCAGTCTTGCTAATAGTAGCATAATGCAGTAACACGGTAGTCTTGACATAGAAGCATGTAGTAGCATCAGTTAGTCGTGCATGCTACTTTTTCGTACAGCTTCATACTACTATTTTGAGATACACTTTTTCATTGGGAGTCTCTTTGGTCTATCAGTGCAACTTAGAACTAAAAGTCCATTTAATCCCTTCTTCATTCTGTTGTTGTTATTTCAACGTTGATGGACTTTGGCCATGTTAAAGTGTCGATGGGTTGACAACTTCAGTAGTAGGATACACACTCAAACAAAAAATAGGGGGAACCGAATTGTGAGACATGTCAGGAACTTGTAAGTAACAATCGTCTGTTAGTCCATAATCATCTTCTGCGGTGAGGAGTTTCCAAATTTTCCTAGTTTGTGTACCTATTTTGTTTCCGGTGTTTTTGATGATACAAAAAAGTTTGGTTCCATGTCCACCACGGGGAGAGGGACTTGCAAGTAAGAATCGGTAGCTCAAACGTTCAGAAGTGGAAGAGCGTGAAAACGCGCCAAATTTTCTCTTTGGACTATTTGGTACATACTAAGCACATTTTTACATTGTAGCTTCTCGAAGGCAACTCGCTTTGTTTTTAGAAGACAAAAGAATTCGAGAAGAATCAGCTACCGATTCGGTCTACTTTACCAGGTTAAATATTCTTTGAGCCCAAGCTGACTTTGAAACATTTATTCAAACAATGTTTACAACGGATACGTCAGCTACGATTCTTCATCAGCGATATGTCGGCCCTTCTTGGCAAGGGTCCTCGTCAGGCTGTCAATCCTCTGGTTCAACTTTGGGGAAGGAAACAAACCTGTAAATCAGGTTAGCCCCCCCCCCCCCCCCCAATGAAGAAAGGCTCGGGACGCCCTTGTTTGTGGGAGTGTAAGGAGTTCTTTGCATGCGTGTCAGCGAAAGCTGGACATCACACCGTAATTTCCTAATTGCTTTTTGTGTGTCGAAACCGGATCAGAAAAGAAATTCTGACAAACAAAAAAAAGAAATCTTAATAGCGTTGCCGAGCACGCAAGCTATCGTGTGGGCTCTATCAGCAAGATCCACGAGGCTTAGTTAAGGAAAGTAACGACTTAAAGAGGGCCTTATGAAACGCTGTGTGTTTAAAACAAACTCCTTTCTTTTTATAATGATACCAGCAACTTGTAATGATACCATATGAAACTGCCATAAACACAAAAACAAACGCAAACACGTGAACGTATCACTAACCCCTTTAATCCCCACCTGGATGCAGTTGGCAATGCCGGGATTCTTAATTCCCTTCCGTGAGCATAATCAACCATCATTGAATACTTAGCACTACAATATCTGTGAGTGTCATTGTCAAGTAATTTGTCCTTGCGAATATGGCAATGTCTCCTTTAATTTTTATTTTTTTTTTCTTATTGGAGAGTTGCTGCTATGTCGAACAACAATGTTTCATGCCTGAAGTCTTTGGCTGGCATGTGTCAAGCAGAAGCACAAGATTGGGTTAGGACTACACTGTCAAAAGTTTCATAACAGATAACACGAGGATGCGCGATTTCAACAGATAATGCGTAAAAGACAACACTTCGAATGTTATCTAGTATGTTTGAAAACGATATGCATGAAATGTTATGCATAACAAGCTTTGTTGGAAGAGCCAGAAAAGCATCTACTGACTTTATTCCTTATCGTCATGATGTCGGAAAACTCAGCAGATCCTTTTTGGCGGTTTTTTGGTTCTTTCTGATGGTAACGCTTATTATGCATAACATTTTTAAACACAACAGATAACATCCGAACTGTCATCTGTTACGCATTATCTGTTGAAACCGCGCATCCTCGTGTTATCTGTTATGTAACTTCTGACAGTGTAGTATGTCCAGGTTTAGATGCCGACTTCAAAGACGCACAACGTGTCATCGTCATCATCATCAACACTATCATTTCCTGAAAAGTAATGATTGCTTGATTAGTCGTATAAATTTTCTTCGTATAGTGCAAGTCAAAATTCTTTCGACACATATATTAGTTGCGTTTTTTGTCTCTGGTTCCTTTTCCGTGTTCTGTGTTCACAGTTGTCTGGTTGGGATAAAAACAGTTTTTGCTTACGCTGTTCCATGTTTCGTGTTCTGTCGATGTTCTGACGAAAACGCAAATTTAAGTTCCTGAGCAATCTGTTATATTGCAAATTAAATTCCAAAACAACCATACTTTAGGGTCCATCTTTGGTTGCGTTCCACCACTTAACGATTGTTAACAATCGTTAACTTTTTGCGTTCCACGTTTCTGATTTCGAAATTTAAGCTCCGCCCACCTACAATTTCCGTTCCAGAGCTTAACGATTGTTAACTATTTTGCAACGATGGTCGGTGAGCATCGTTAAAAAATAGTTAACAATTGTAGAACTGGGAAAAGTGTTAACGATCGTTAAAACTGTAGTTAGCTCCGCCCCAAAGAAAAGTAAACGATTGTTAACAATTGTTAAGTTGGCGGAACGCAACATTTATCCTCCGAAATTTTGCAATTCTTTCTTTTCCATCTGCAAATCACTCTGCAATTTTCTATCTGAACATTGATCAAACATGCTAGGAGAGCAAGTTCCGTGTTTTGCAAAACAGACAGCGGAACACAGAACACGGAACAGCGTACAAAAACCGGAAAAAATATAAAACAGAGAGAAAACAGCAAACAAAACAGAGACAAAAAACGTGCAAACCTCGTGTTATCTGTTATGAAACTTCTGACAGTGTAGTATGTCCAGGTTTAGATGCCGACTTCAAAGACGCACAACGTGTCATCGTCATCAACACTACCATTTTCTGCACAGTCATGATTGCTTGATTAGTCGTATAAATTTTATTTTATATAAAGAAAATATATATAAATAATTATATAAATATTCTTTTATATTTTCTTTCATATAAAATTTCGTATAAATCAAAATTCTTTCGGCACATATATTTGAGTGTGAGGAGTACGGTAATTTTATTTTAGATAAGGATGGGCAAGAACAGAACTTATGTATCTTACTCTTCTAGCTTCTGCGTCATAAGCGATGCAAGACGATACAAATGAACAAAAAAAAAAAACTGTAAAATACTCGTAAGGATGAACAAACACATGTTGCTACATAAAGCTTACAGATTACTAATTATGATGTGATAAATCGTTATGCTACTCAAAGGGATTAGGAATCCCGGCGTCACCACACCGCGTTTTCCAGCGTCATGATATACGGAAAGGAATACGGTTTTGAGAAGTAAAATGTAAAGTAACTCTTTTAAAGTTGCTCAATAAGCTGCTCTTTTAAATGCCAAAGGGAGCGCTCTCACATTCTTATGAGACTACATATTTTAAGCCCCATGTTCAGTTCCAATCGATTGTGTCTTCGTGCTTTAAGGTAGTATGAAGAAACAAGATTCCCCGGATTTTAAAGAGAGCTTTTCGAGGCTTTCAGCTCACCTTTGATTTCCAATGAGCTGGACCAAATCTAATAGAACGCAAATTCAAGCGTGTCTAGTACGAGAAAATTAAAAGCTCTATAGAAGTCCCATGGGACTCTTTGAAGTCCCATCCGAAATAAAGAACGTCTGCTACAAACATCTATGTTATTACCGGAAGGCAGGAAGTTACCGGTATGGATATCCCCGTAATCATTTGACAGTAATCACTTTGTTTATACGTTTTGGGATCCCAAAACGTAAGTGAAGGTAAGGTAAAAGCTATCAGTCTGTCCGTCTGTTAGCACGATAGCTCTCGAAGGGATTCAGATAGTTTCATCAAACTTGGCACGCGGACTCTTTGTGGACAAAAATATTTTTAAATGATAATGAAATAGTCGATTTAGGGGTAAGGAGACGTGCCGAGTCCGAAAATGAAAATTATTTCTTGCCGGACAATAAGTTCGGCCGGAATCCGGCCGAAACCGGAAAATTTCTTTAAATTAAAGGTGTTATTTGTATTTTACAAGATGTTCGATTTGCTGGTAAGAAGGCATGCTGAATACTCATCTGACAATCATCTTCTGACCCGACGTATAGATTGCTCGGAATCCGACTGAAATCGGAAAATTTGTTAAAAGTAGGAGTTTTACCTGAAGTTGATTAGAAGTTGAGTGTCGGGGTAAGGAGAGATGCTGAATTCATTTCTGAGCTTTATTTTTTTGTCAGACAAATGGTATGTCCGGAATCCGGTCGAAACCGGAAATTTGCCAGAAGGAAGTTTTGATCAGTTTCGTCAAAGTAGATACGACGTAGGCTATACGGTAAACACACATGCTGAATCCATATCTGGACTTGGTCTTCGCAGATGACCTTAATCATTGGCCTTAAACTGTTTCCAAAGTTTAATGGTAAAAATGTTTAAGAAGTCTCTCGAACACCAAATATCTACCCATTTGTCTGGATCAATTATTACATTTTTGGGATCCCATCGAAACCTTTGGTCTTGTTAAAGGACACCTGAACAATGAAACCATTATTGAACACACCATGGAGAATGCATTTACAGATATGGCAACGGAAAGCATTCTTCTCCTGAGCGTGACGTTTTCAAAATAGGGATGTTTGTTTTTGGAGGTTTGCACATGCAGACTCCAAGCAATTCATTCAAATATTGTACAGCGCTGGCCGGATCGTATTGGAATTTCTTCTAGATATACGTTTGGGCTTAACTGGTTAAAATATATTCCAGAAGAAGGGTTGATTGGAGACATTTGTTCATTTCTAAAAAATGTCGGTACTGAAATAAGGACAGATGCAAAATGAAGCAAAAATCATAGCTTGGAAACACTATAGTTCGTATCCGGATTGGGTTTTCTTCAGTCAATGTTAACGGAAGTCATACAGATAGGGATGATACTTGGTACTTACTCTTCGTTAAGGTGTCCTTTAAACAGGTGAGAGGGCGTCTAAATGGGAATTAGCCAAGTTAGCAGTGTGGCAGTCATACACAAATCTGCAATTTTTCGGCATGGTGCCCAACGTCTGGGCATGCCCTAACCTATGGGCATGGTGCTCATACATTGCGGCACCATGCTCTGCAGCAAGGGCATGATACCCCCATACAAATCTGTTTGAAAAGCTAATTCCCATATCAGGTTCTCAGTGTAACAGATTTTCATGGGGGTACCATACCCTTCCTGCAAGGGATGGTGCGCCAACGTATGAGCACCATGCCCATACATTGGGTCATGCCCCGATGTTAGGGCACCATGCATACAAAAGGATTTTCGTATGACTGGGGTTCAAAAGGGACCAAAGAAGGGAATGAACAAAATCGCAGGATAAAACGCAATAATGGCTATGCATGTAGACGGGTTACAAAAAAAGTTTACTTAATGCCACTGCTAACTAAAGCCGACTGCCCCCCCCCCCCCCTCAAGCACATACACTTTGAGAGAGAGAAACATGTCTGAAAGCTGAATGACTTCACATTCCAAGCCGGCAAAAACAAGACCAAAGGTTTCGATGGGATCCCAAAAATTCAATATCTGATCCAGACAACTGGGTCTTGTCTTAGCCAGATCCAGTCTTCGCCAGACTCCTTGAACATTTTTACAATTAAAATTCAGAAACAGATTAAGGCCAAATAGCTAATCACCTGAGAAAACCAAGTTCAGATTTGGATTCAGCATGTGTGTTTACCCCTATAAGTCATATCTGTTTTGACGAAAACTTCCTGCCACTTCTGCCAATTTCCCGGTTCCGGCCGAACTCCGGAACTACTTGTCCGGCGAAAAAAGAAAGCTCAAAGACGAAATCAGGGTATCTTCTTTGCCCAGTAATGAACATCTAATCAACTTCAAATAGAAATTTAGTTTATAACAAATTTTCCGATTCCAGCCGGATTCCGGTCGAACTATATGTCCGGGTAAAATAGGATTGTCACACAGGGACTCAGCACCTCTTCTTACCCCTAAATCGCTTACCTAATCAACTAGAAATAAAACTTTGACTTCCAACGGTTTTCCGGTTTTGGCCGGATTCCGGACGAACTACATGTCCGGGTAGAAACTTGTTTTCACATAAGTGTTCAGCATGTCTTCTTGCCCTAAATCAAACATCTAATCAACTCCAAACAAAACTTTTAATTTTGACAAACTTTCCGGTTTGGGCCGGATTCCGGTCGAAATACTTGTCAGTCGAGAAAATAGTTTTCACCATCGTCTTCAGCATGTCTCCCTACCTCTAAATCGAACATTTAATCAACTTCAAATAAAACTTTTACTTTCAACAAACTTTCCGGTTTGGGCCGGATTCCGGGCGAAATAGTTGTCCATCGAGAAAATAATTTTCACCATCGTCTTCAGCATGTCTTCCTACCCCTAAATCGAACATCTAATCAATTTCAAATAAAACTTTTACTTTCAACAAACTTTCCGGTTCGGGCCGGATTCCGGGCGAAATACTTGTCCGTTGAGAAAATAATTTACACCATCGTCTTCAGCATGTCTTCCTACCCCTAAATCGAACATCTAATCAACTTCAAATAAAACTTGTACTTTCGACAAACTTTCCGGTTTTGGCCGGATTCCGGGCGAACTACATGTCCGACGACAAAATGGTTTTCACCATCGTGTTCAGCATGTCTTCTTACCCCATAATCGACTATCACATTAGCTGTTTCAAAATATTTTGTTTGTCCCTTAATTTGAATCCCCTCCCCCACCCCTAAATGTAGAGCTACAAAGCCCATCTACGAACTTGACTGGTCCGACGACCCAACGAACCCTCACACCAAGTTTCATCAAAATATCTCATTCCCTTCGAGAGTTATCGTGCTTACAGACGGACGGACAGACGGACGGACGGACGGACGGACGGACGGACGGACGGACGGACGGACGGACAGACGGACAACTTTTGCGATGTCATAGGTATCCCTCCACTTACGTTTTGGGATCCCAAAAACATCAGAGGAGAAACATAATTGTCAATGTTTAGTCCGACCGCCAGGTCCTGAAAATGTGACACCCCCCCTAACCCAAACGGTACAGTAGGTTTAAAAGTGGATTCCGACCAAATCGAACACGCTGATTCCGAATATGCCGGGAACTGGTTCCGGAAACGATGGCTTAAAGTAGAAATGAAGCTCGATGCTGTTCCATTATTTCCTCTCTATAAGAAGTATCGCTCTCAAACACGGTAGGTTGAAAAATGGATTCCGAACAAATCAAACCCGCTGATTCCGAATATGCCGATAATAAATTCCGGAATAGGTGGCTTAAAGTAGAAATGAAGCCTGATGCTATTCCATTATTTCTTCTCAGTAATGAGTATAGCTATCAAACACAGTGGTTGAAAAATGGATTACAACCAAATCGAACCCGCTAATTATGAATATACCGCTAATAAATAAGTAGACCTGAAACCTGATAAGTTATTCTCCTCCTCACAAACAAGTGCCATAATCTGGTATAGTGGGCTACTGTCGGCAGAAAAGTTATTTTAACCAAATTGAACCCGCTGATTCCGTGTGCCAGGAACAGACACTCGTTGATTAAGGATGTGATGCGAGTCTGTTGCTTAATAACCTAAGTTTGCTGGAATGAATAAACAACTACAGTAATTACAACTGGTTCAAATAATATGGTCGTGTATTGAAATGTCGCACGAAATATCTAAAGCACAAAAAGACGAGTTGAATGGGACACACAAATCTCAAACTTTGCCAACGTTTCTTCACAAAATCAAATTCCCTATTCTTCATCCGAGTCGACAGAGCACCTGCCCCCCATACGAACATTTTCGCGGCAACAATCGAGGTAGTGTAAAACGAGGTCTTGTACCCCTCCGGTACGTAAGAAATTAAATTGTGCAAACTTCGTCGGGTGCACCCGAGAAGTTCAAGTCTTGTCGGTACGACAGGTTAATTAACGTCCATTCGTCTTCACATCAGGTTCTTTACTATCATTTACTACACGTTCTACCATTTACCACAAACCTGCATTGTTCACATTCAAGTAACTGTTCACAACACACCAGACAGACTGAGCTGCAACCAAGGCCGTATCCAGGGGGGGGTTAGGGGGTTGAATCCCCCCCCCCCCCCCGAAAAATACAAAAACCATGATTTGTATAGGCTTTTCCCTCTGATATGTGTTTTTGTACTTCTTTCTCTAACCAACAGGCAACCCCCCCCCCCCCCCCCGAAATAAATTCCTGGATACGGGCCTGGCTGCAACCATGGGTAAAAATCATCGTATTATCATGCCAAGTTCAGCTACATTATTTCCCCTGTTAATAGTCATGAATCAAATATTTTGCCTTTTACGGCGTTCTCTGAGTAAGTAGCAAGAAAGTCTGATCTTTAGTTGCTTTTACTGTCATGTTTGTTTCGCAATTTTATCTCCTCTACCGTGTCTTCTCTGTAGGGTTAACTAATTAGCGGCGATTCTTGCTTGTGCGCACTACCTGTTGAGCAATTCTCAACTAAAATAGGTACTTTTCGAGAAGGGGTCTAACACTTCCAAAAAGCAAGTATAAATAAAAACAAAAAAGTGTTTTTAGTAGTTATGCCAGCGTCGGATACCACCGTTCCAAGCATATTCTGAATCAGGACTTTTTTTTGCCTACAAAATGGTATCGTAAGACTGACTGTACCTTTTGGGTCGGGTGTTTTCGAAACTAAGCGTCTTTTGACGAGCTGGCGGTCGGACTAGTTATTCGAGTCTGCTGGTTTACCCATATGCTGCCCCTTCACCTAAACTGGTGTAACCTAAAGGTTACGTCTTAGATTGGAATCTTACCGAACTGCATATTTTGATTTAGAGTGATGGTTTACCATATTCCGACCGTTTAATCAGCTCCACTGGGTAATTTCGTCCCTGAAGTTGTATGTGATTGTGAAGTGAAGTAGCGCGAACGAACTGTGCTTCCTACTGGGATAATATACAGAGAAAACAAACAAAAATTAGAAAATCTTAAGCCGCAGCATCCAGTAGCAATCCATGTAGTGGCATAAGTTACAGTTGAATACTACAGCTCACAACTTCACACAACTAACTTTTGACAAATTTTCATTGGGTTAAATAACATATTAGTGCACAATTATTTCGTGGTTTAAGAGAAAGGTTTTGAGAAAGGCTAGTTCGAATGGTTCAAACCTTCCACAACAAGTGTTTTCCCATCCCGTGTTACCCAGGAATTGTGAAAGAGTGAATTAAGAATTTCTTTACGCACTGCCCGTAGGCATGCGTTTCAGAACAAATTAACTTTGTCACTGATTTTTTTTTTTTTTTTTTTATGGAAGGGTGTGAACCATTCGAACTCCGCAATAAGTATGCATACACAATGTTATCCAATAACCCAACGATGAGCTGTTCAAAATTAGTTGCACGGTTATTCAATAACCCAACAAACAAGAGCTGAAAGCTCATATGGCACTTGTAAGAACAGTTAGTATGTTTGTCAGATACGGTTTGCAGTTTTCAAGGCTGGATCTCTCTCCCGATATTCATTTCATCAGAAAATGGGCTTGATCTAGTAAATCTGAATTGGTTATACCACTCATTGACAACTGTTTCTTCCTCCAACGATGACCGGATCGGGGGAAGGACTATTGTTAAGCCAATCTGATAGAGTCCCTAACATGCCTGCAAAGTTTCACGGTCATAGCACATCTGGAAGTACCCTAACTCGTGATCATCAGAACTGTGGAAAACCCCCTCCAACTCCCCCCACTGTGACACGATCCGGTCCTGTTTTGTCGATAATGTATCTACGGCTTATGCTTGTTCTTCCCTCCAAGTCGCATCCCGATCTCTCAACTCTAAGCGTTTTACGAGATTTCCGGCACCCCCCCCTACCCCCCCCCCCCCCCCGAAATTGCATCTGAAGCACTTGTTCTTGACATATGTCAAGTTTCATGCAAATCCGATTACCCGTTCTAAAGTTATGCATGTTACTAGTTTCCGGATTTCTCATTCCTCCACTCCCACCACGATGGCCGGATCGGGAAAGTGATTGTTTCCAAGGTGATCTGGCTGGGTCCCCTATATGCCTGCCAAGTTTCATCGTCCTAGCATATGTGGAAGTGCCCAAACTAGAAAACCGGGACAGAGAATTACAATCGCTATATGGCACTTGAGTATGCTCAAGTACCATAAAAACCGTCGATATTAGTGCTACCACTTTCTACTATATCAAGACTAGAGGCTATTAGATACTAGCCTATTGCTTCAACTTATTCCAGTTAATGAAAGTATGATGTACTAATGCGTCATCCACTACGTGGGGTACCCTACTTTATTGTGGGTTCTCTCCATGTTGATGTGCTGAAATTTTGTTTCATTTTATTTGTAGTTTATATTTATGCAGTGTTTATTAATTATTTTGTCATTTGTTTGATCCCAGTTGGTCGTATCCTAGTTTAAATAAAATAAAATAATGCACATTTCTAAAGGAAGCTATCTAACTTGAAGCTAACTACACTGCAACAAAAAATCCTGCAGTATTTGCTACTGGGATTAATATTGTCTACTGAGATAAGATTATTTATAATTCGGATTAATCTTATCCCAGTACAGAAAAGATTAATCCCAGCAGCAAAGAGAGAAGCTTCGGCTTAACGTCTTTTTCTATCAATAAATAAATAAGTAAAAATACTGCAGTTAACCTTAACCCTTACTCGGAGAAATTAATGGTCAATAATAATAAAGCTTTGCGCGTTTCTGCAGGGTTTACTTCCCACTTCCTCTTAATCAGAACCAATTACAGCTCTGTGGCATGAGCGAGATTCCGAGAAATCCCGATTAGAGGGCGAGAAGGCATTAACGAGGAATTGGTAATGCGAATTTGGCACATATTCGGAGAACTGGAGTATTTGGGCAACGAAAGACGGTGGGGGGCCTCATCGGACCATCCGTTTGCAGAATAGGGGAAAAGAGGGAGCAAAATAAAGAATAATGTTTTCCTTCCCTGGATTAAGATATGCTAATGACCTGGGCGCAACAAAGAAATGGTGCAGTGCGACAAGGTTGACCTTTGTGGGGTTAACATTGCCAGCGATATCCTTACCTTTAGTTGCATCAGTCTTAAACGACCCGACGTACGAATAATGCCAATGCAACCTACTTCCGTAACTGAACTATTTAATTCTTAAACCCGGAGACCCGAATTTCATGTTGCATTGTAAACCCGCTAACGATACCTCACTAATCTTTGCAATTGCAACGATTCCCCAATTTCCATGCGCATAATGCTCCCGCCGAGTTTCTGAGTATCATGCTACGGATGCGTAAAACTGGTTTTCTGAATGTTGCCAAGTTTCGACTAGACGCCAATGGGTCTGGGAAAAGGCTTAGAACAGCCAAGCCACGATTAATTAGTTAGAAGCAGAGCTTAATTTTACAGTGATCAGACAGTTTTGAATATTGGAACATAAACGCTTTGGCACCTTTTTGGAAGCTGTTTTCTTGCCCGAATATGAATGACATTCGTAAAGCTTTCTACAAATATGTTAAGTATTTACTGAGGGTTCCACCTTGGACAAGCAGTAACATTCTGTCTTCAAAGTATTGAATAGCACGACATTTATCTGTAATTCGGGAAAGGCGAGAGCTCTTTTAGCGCAGCCTCACAGGAGTTGTATCATAAGCATTCTAGCACTTGCAAGTCTTGCAATCTCAAGACCCCCCCCCCCCCCCCCCACACCCAAGATGAAGCCATGACTCGATCCGACCGCTGGGTCATCTAGTGGCGCGGGTCGGAAGTGCCCGACATGGAGAGGCTGGGATCATAGTTTGACTATGGATCTACCAAAATGATTTTATTGTAGCAGGCATATGGAAAATGTGTAGAAAAATCAAACTAATTATTTGCATGCATTATCGGCATCATTAAGTATTTTTTTTCTGTTTTGTTCTTGTTAATTACCATAAATCCAAAGAATTAAGGATGTAAACTAGACCACAATAAACAAACGCCGTAAATTATACTAAATTCGCTACAGTGATCTCTTGAATATTCTGTAATTGAGCTAAATAATATTCAGCTTCCGAGACCAAAAATGTCAAACTGGCCGATGATTTCTTTTTCCGACATACCTAAACGTCCACATGGTGATATACTTACTTGTTTTAATCCTCTTACACGCCACTCGACCTTCACGAAGGTTTTAGTAACTCTTTTAACCACCGCTGGGAGATCAACGTATAGTTAATTAGCAATGTCGGACTTGCTTTCAGGAGTGAATTGTGTTCAAATAGTTTGTGGATAACGTTGGCTACCGTGAGGATTTTGAGAAAAAAAGGTAACAGTGTGCTCGTAAAATCCAACCCACCAAAAAATGACGGTGTCTCCCACCTACCTACTCGGCCCACATGAATCCTCAGCAGATGCTTTATACTATTTCGTTCTGGTGTCACTCATGTTCTGCGAAAGAAGGAGATAAAAAAGATGAGATCATGTTATTTTAAATATGCAAAGCACCTGCTCCACTTGTCGAAATTATGCCATAACCATACTTTGACGGAGAATATTCAAAATTCAAGATGCAAGTGTTACCCTTTTGGATGTTTCTTCGTCGCTATCAAAAATCATTGACAACAGAACCCAACCAGCGCACGACCTTCTACACTGCTTCCTGGCCGACGATTGAAATTAAGTGTCTTTTTGTGTATGTTTATGTGTTTTATTTACTTTCTTCATTTACTCCGCTTTCTGAAAACGGCGGGTTATAAATAAATTACTTACTTACTTACTTACTTTACTCAGTGTAAACTCTGTCCGTGTGGGTTGTTTTTTTACATTTCTTGCGTTCTCTCCATTATTGTTGTTGCCGGTAATGTTATTTTTTTCCTTCTTTGTTTTTTTCTTCTTCTATATTTAATCACTTCGTCTTTTCGTACATTTATGCACTATGACGGGACATAAATCTATTATTATTAAGCCTAACAGTAAATAGTGCGAGGTGTGCTTTAAAGGACATAGTTCCAAACTTGGTAGAATTTAAACGTCGGAAGGCGCAATTGCAACAAGACCAAAGGTGTCGATGGGATCCCAAAATTATAATATTTGATTCAGACAATAGGGTCTTGTCTTCGCCAGGCTAATCATCAGAGAAAATGAAGTTTAGATATACCTCTATAAGCTATATCTATTTTGACGATTCTGACCGAGACTTCCTGCTTTACTTCTGCCAAGTTTCCGGTTTCGCTCGAATTCCGAGCAAACTACTCGTCCAGCAAAAAAAGAAAATTCAGAAACAAATCCGGCGTCAAATCCCTGTAAAGAACATCTAATCAACTTTGAATACAAGTTTGACTTTAAAAAAAAATCCGGCGTCAAATCCCTATAAAGAACATCTAATCAACTTTGAATACAAATTTGACTTTAAAAAAAAATCCGGTTACAACCGGATTCCGGACTAATTATATGTCCGGGTAAAGAATTATTGTCATATATAGACTCAGCCTCTCTTCTTACCCCTTAATCTGTCATTTAATCAAACTTTTGCTTTAAAAAATTTTCCGGTTTTTGCCGGATTCCGGACGGCGAGAAAATGGTTTTCCCTATAGTGCTCAGCGTGCCTTCTTACACCATAATCGACTATCACATTAGCTGTTTAAAAATATTTTATTTGTCCCTTAATTTGAACCCCCTCCTCCACCCCTAAATGTAGTGCTACAGAGCCCATCTACTAACTTGATCTTACCCTTGACTTAATGAATCCTAACACGAAGTTTCATCAAAATATCTCGTTCCCTTCGGGGGTTTGCGATGTCATAGGCAGGGGCGTCCCGAAGGGGGGGGGGGGGTGCAGCGCCCTCCCTACGTTTTGGGCATTCGGTCAAATTTTCGCCAAAGGCGAAAAATTCGGTTAAAACGGGCATCGCGGCGAAGCCGTGATGCCCTTTTCATAAAATAGTTTGTCCCCGCATTTCGAAATTGGGCAAGTCCGTCTCTGTTCGGTCAGTACATTTCGTAATTCGGTCATTAGTCAGATTCATTTGGTTCTGATTCGTGACCAAATTCGATAATTCATCGAACTCTTGTTCAGTCCGCATCGATTTCGCCGCATTCGGTCCGTCCTTACGTAAATTCGGTGATTTAAACTGTTTATTTGGTCTTATTATTTGCCGATTTCAGTTCAAGTCCGTATCATTCAGTCAGTCCATTTCATAATTCGGTCATAAATCAGATTTATTTGGTTCTGGTTCGTGACCGAATTCGATAATTCATCCAACTCTTGTTCAGTCCGCATCGATTTCGCCGCATTCGGCCCGTCCCTGCGTCAATTCGGTGATTTAACCATTTTATTTGGTCTCGTCTCTACCGAATTCGGTTCTGATTCGTAACCGAATACGATAATTCGTCCAACTTTTGTTCAGTCCGCATCGATTTCGCCGCATTCGGTCCGTCCCTGCGTCAATTCGGTGATTTAACCATTTTATTTGGTCTCGTCTCTACCGAATTCGGTAATTGGTCGCATTTGGTCAGTCCATTTCATAATTAAATTCGGTCAGATTTATTTGGTTCGGATTCGTTACCGAATACGGTAATTCACCGGATTTTTCTTTAGTCCGTTTCTATTACTAGACTTGCCAAATTCGGTTCTTTTAGGTGGTTTTAACAAGAGTTTTATTCCATTACGAAATTCGGTTGTTATACCGCTCTCGATCTGTTCCTTATTTTTTTTTTTAGTTTTTCGGTATACTACGAATTCATTATTTGCTTCAACCCAGTTACTGAGTCTGGTAATTTAAGTGGCATTCAGTTAGCTTTCATTCTTTACCGTTTGCGGTAGCTTTAGCTGGGTGCTGTTCTTTTCTTACTTGGGATTGGGACTACTTGGGAACTTCAGGAACTGTTTATTTGACGTGAAAAATTTCCTACTTTTGTTTGCTGTAAATTCCGAACAAATATACTTTTTATCCACTTTACCCTGGGTCGTCCCTTTCGTTGCCCGACAGCTCTGGGTTGTATAGATAATCTTGGGATCGCAGAAAGGCACTTTTATCATCAGTGTTTCCACAAAATTTCGCCTGCGGCGCATTTCGCAGTCTTCACTAGTTAGACAAAGGTTGCCTCTTTTAGTTGGCGTTTGAGGCTTGGAATTTTGGGGGGCTTGAACTACGTTAAAAGCTAAGAATTTGCATGGGAAAATGTTGCCAGGAAAAACGGTGGATTCAAAAAATTTCGCCTGCGGCGCTTTAATTAGTCATGGACACAGCCGTTAGCGACGTTGTCGTTATGCAGCAACACCGTTTTTTGTGATTGTTCCAAGTCCTGTTGGCAAAACTGGAACGGTCTTCTAAAGGTAAAAGGCTAGTGACGGCGTATCCATGAAAAAAAAGAACATAAGCGGAAAAGCGTGAAAACGCGCCAATTTTTCTCTCTGTAGCTTCATGAAGGCATTTTTTTTTTTTTTTTTTTATAAATTCAGTAAAAATCAGGTCCGATTCGGTCAATTTTACCATGAAGAAAGGTGCCTTTCTCCAATGAAGAAAGGCTCGGGACGTCCCTAGTCATAGGTATCCCTCCACTTACGTTTTGGGATCCCAAAAACCGAGTAGTAAAAATAATTAAACTGTTCTATTTAAAATGTAAATTATATAAATACTGTATAACTTTAAAATAGAATTACTTAAGAAAAATATTTAAGCTAAACAAGACTCCTGAGCTTCGGTTCCCAAATTGTCGCACTCACGAAAGATACGGAAAAAGCTTGAATCCATTTTTCGTAACACTTTTTAATTCTCAAGGCTGAAAGTGAACTTGTATTCTTTCAGTTGTATTTTTATACTTTTTTCTAGCTGTACATATATTTAAAATGTAGAAATGCTTTAACTGACGTTGCCACCCAAGAACAGTGAAAAGGAAATAGACAACATCATCAACTGCAAGCTATTACAAAGAGCGTGTTCCACCCTTCTAACAACAGTAACTATTAGTTACTATACTATTTTCGTTCCAACCTTGTGAAAAGTTACTACGCTGACCGTTCCAACCTTCTCGAATAGTAACTACTAGTAACTATTTGCTTACCAGGCTCGGGAGCGTAGTAAGCATGGTAACTACGCATTTCTGTAAGGTGATTGGTCGGAATCGCCCGTGGCATGATATTCTGCTGGAAAATAGAAACATAGTTCTGGCCTTGACGGCAAAAAGACAGAACTCGCGACGTCATGCGTCGTAACTGAGGTAAGTAGGGTGGAACACGCCCAAAGAGATTTGGTGGGAGGAAGTATATTTTAAAGCGGGTCTGAAAAGAGAGGAAACACGGGTTAGTTGTAGGTAGTCTTCCCAGGGGGAGAGAAGCAGGGGCGTCACGACTGGGGGGGGGGACCCCCCCCCCCCCCAATGCTGTCAGCGAGTCGGTAAAAAAAATAACCGAGTCGGCGCGAAGCGCCGCAATTTTCCGTCAAAACAGTTGATTTTTTTTTTCATAAAAACAGTCGGTTCTTCTGAAATTTGGTCGATTTTTCGTCAAAATAGTCGGTTTTTCTGAAAATCAGCCGTTTTTTCTGCAGAAAAAGTCGGTAAAAATTACCAGCCATTCGGTAAATTCCTCGTCCCCCCTCCCCCAAACATTTTGGCTAGTAACGCCTCTGGAGAGAAGACAGTATATTGGGAGGGCAATGGGTCGGTCCGGTCCTTATTTCTGTCCGATGTGTGGTAGCATCAAAAACAAATAATCTGATAAAACTTCTGTCTTTCGTCGCATGCAGCGACTATGAATAGCGCGACAAAACTGAGCGGACCTAGAGGTATTTATTCTAGCTTTGAGGTGTTGTTGATACTTTACTCATCTTCCGTTTTCGTTGCTTATCGCAGAAAACTTAGCGCAAGACGCTGGAAGGAGGCGTGCTTCGCGCGCTGACCCGCTCTGGATCGCATACATGGAACCAATCAGCTTTGATTTCTATTTTTCCTCACCGGCGGTTCACAGCGATTTAGCTATTTGTAAGACGTAGAACGTGTCCGGAAGCATTTTGGTGCTGTGAATGCTGCATTAATGCTGCATTTTCTTTCTTTTTTTGTCCGAAAACTCTTACCGTTTTTTCTTCTCTGACACTTCTAGAATACCAAAATTTAAGTCAAGAAGAAGAAGAAGAAAACAGGATTAGCTGTATAAAGCTGACAAAGAACGTTTCCGAAAGCTTTTTAGTGCTGTAAATGCTGCATTTAATGCTGCATATTTATTTATTTTTGTCCGAAAGCTGTTACCTTTATTTCTTCTCTGACACTTCTAGAATACCGAAATTTAAGTTGGGATGAAGAAGAGGAAAAAAAGAATTAGCTATAGAAAGGATATATAGCATGCTCCGTAAAGTCTGTCGCTGCTCAGACGGGAATTCGACCTAGATAACATTACGAAAATTGTGTGTGGCCATTTGTTCTAGAAAGAAAAAGGTTCTAGTAAGATATTAGGAGAATCGCCGTGCTCCCCCCGTTTCTTCTTGACAATTCAGCATAAAATTTGGCATCTTTGCTGACTTTCTCGATGAATCTTATGCTGAATTAATGCTGCATTAACTGAGCGAAAATTGAAGTCCGAGAGCAAAATGCTGCATAAAATCCTGAATTAATTCAGCATTTTCGTTCGTTTCGGACACGTTCAAAATGGATCAGCTACTGATATCCAACCTTCTTATCTTCTTATCTTTCCTTTCTTCGTTGGCCATGATTGCCATTTCTCTTAAAATTTGGAATGTTTGCCGAATTGTCAGTTGTCTTTTTGAATTTCTTATGAGCTTTCTTAAATTTTCGCTCAATTAATGTAGCATTAATTCAGCATAAAATTCATCGACAAATTCCGCAAGAATACTAAATTTTGGTATTCTAGAAGTGTCAGGAAGAAAAAAGGTAACAGCTTTCGGACAAAAAAGAAAAGAAAATGCAGCATTAATGCAGCATTTACAGCACCAAAAAGCTTTCGGACATGTTCTGTTTTCCGCCGAAAAGACTAAGAATCGCCGTACTCCCCTTCTTGCTCAATTTTTCGATGAATTTTATGCTGAATTAATGCTGCACTAATTGGGCGAAAATATAAGTCCGAAAGCGAAATGCTGCATAAAATGCTGAATAATTCAGCATTTTCGTTCGTTTCCGAGCTTTCGGACACGTTCGTAATGAAACGTGATGTGGCGCGAAGCTACTAACCTCCACTCGTTCGTGGCGGACAGGCTATGGGGAAATATTCGACCACGCATAGTCATATTACGGAGATGGTGAGGCAGAGGTTCTGCCAGATTATTTATTCTTGGTAGCATGGATGAGAATTCAAAATATCTGTTGTGAATGCGGAAGTTTGAGTGAACTCAGGCTAGAAACTTTTGGAGCGAACGGAGGGGAGTGGATGAAGAACGGATGTGTGGCGTAATGGGGAATAGCTGTTTTGGAAATATTAAACAACTGGTGAGGTCCCTTAGAGTAGCCCTAGCCCATAGGGATAGGTGCCTCTAGGAGGTATTATTTATTTTTTCTGTGTTGGCGTTTTTTATGGCACTTGCCCTTCGGCCAAGTGCCATATAGCGATCGCAATTTCTGTCCGTCCGTCGGTCTGTCGGTCTGTCGGTCTGTCCAGGTTTTGCTAGTTCGGGCACTTCCACATAAGCTAGGATGATAAAACTTGGCAGGCATATCAGGGACCCCAAATGATTAAGTTGGAAATAGTCACTTCCCCGATCCGAGCACCGTGGGGGGAGTGGAGGGAGGGGGAATCCGGAATCTTGAGGTATTTTTAACTTTTGAACGGGTGATCGGATCTCGATGAAACTTGATATTTGGAACGACCTCATGCCTCAGACGACCCACTTAAAATCCGGACCGGATCCGGTGACTTTTGGGGGAAGATGGAGGGGGCAACCGGAAATCTTGGGAAACGCTATGAGTGGAGGGATCGAGATGAAACTTGGTGGGAAGACACCTAGCAAACACTAGATACATCGTTGACATAACCGAGCCGATTCGGGCACTGTGGGGGGGAGTGGAGGGAGGGAGATCCGGAATCTTGAGGTATTTATAACTTTTGAACGGGTGATCGGATCTCGATGGAACTTGATATTTGGAAAGACCTCATGCCTCAGACGACCTACTTAAAATCCGGACCGGATCCGGTGACTTTTGGGGGGAGCTGGAGGGGGCAACCGGAAATCTTTGGAAACGCTATGAGTGGAGGGATCGAGATGAAACTTGGTGGGAAGACACCTAGCAAACACTAGATACATCATTGACATAACCGAGCCGATTCGGGTACTGTGGGGGGAGTAGAGGGAGGGGGAATCCGGAATCTTGAGATATTTATAACTTTTGAACGGGTGATCGGATCTCGATGGAACTTGATATTTGGAAAGACCTCATGCCTCAGACGACCTACTTAAAATCCGGACCGGATCCGGTGACTTTTGGGGGGAGCTGGAGGGGGCAACCGGAAATCTTGGGAAACGCTATGAGTGGAGGGATCGAGATGAAACTTGGTGGGAAGACACCTAGCAAACACTAGATACATCATTGACATAACCGAGCCGATTCGGGTACTGTGGGGGGAGTAGAGGGAGGGGGAATCCGGAATCTTGAGGTATTTATAACTTTTGAACGGGGGATCGGATCTCGATGGAACTTGATATTTGGAAAGACCTCATCCCTCAGACGACCCACTTAAAATCTGGACCGGATCCGGTGACTTTTGGGGGGAGCTGGAGGGGGCAACCGGAAATCTTGGGAAACGCTATGAGTGGAGGGATCGAGATGAAACTTGGTGGGAAGACACCTAGCAAACACTAGATACATCATTGACATAACCGAGCCGATTCGGGTACTGTGGGGGGAGTAGAGGGAGGGGGAATCCGGAATCTTGAGGTATTTATAACTTTTGAACGGGTGATCGGATCTCGATGGAACTTGATATTTGGAAAGACCTCATGCCTCAGACGACCCACTTAAAATCCGGACCGGATCCGGTGACTTTTGGGGGGAGCTGGAGGGGAGAACCGGAAATATTGGAAAACGCTATGAGTGGAGGGATCGAGATGAAACTTGGTGGGAAGACACCTAGCAAACACTAGATATATCATTGACATAACCGAGCCGTGCCTACTCGTAACAAGTGTCATATGAGCTCGTAGCTCTTGTTTTTCTTTGGATTCGCCATGGCTTTTGGCTCTTAGCGCAAACAAAACCTTATCTCATCTTATCACCGGGATACAACATCCTTACTGCTCGCTTGCAATTTAAGGTAATTTACGATTATCTGTATGTTTATGCGAAATGCAAATTTGGCAGCATAGCTATGAAACTCACGTGGACTACCGGTAAAGTACGAGGTACAGCCAGTATTGCCACATCAAAAATATTTAGATAGTGACGTTTGACCCAAAGCAGAGAGTGAATTGGGAGTGAAATTTATTCTCATGAAATTTTGGTTTTTGGTCGGAATCGCCTTTGTAAACATGACACATCTTAATTTTAGTTTCATGAAAAAACTTGAAATACTCAGTTCTGGTCGGAATCCCAGTTGCAGAAATGACAAATTTGGTCATTTTGTGAAATACAGTGATTTTTATGTCCTACGTAGGACAAGAGTGACAAAAACAAAATAGAGTGACAATTCACACTATAGTGCGACACCTGGCAATCCTGGATACAGCTCATTTCTTACCTCACAGGGGGATTCCAAGTTCACCGTCTCGCCTGACTCCGCGACATATCCTAGTACCCCTGCGCCCCAGGGGAGGCGCACTTCGCTTTCTGAGCCTTCTTGCTTAGGGATCACAGCGCCCTTGGCTCCACACCGAACATCAAATACCTAAAAAAAGACAGAGAGTACAATGAGCGTATTCCGCACTTCTAGCAATAGTAGTAGTAAGTTTTTCCGTATAAAGATAAAATACAGTATTTGCTACTCGGATTATTCTTATCTCTATGCAGATAAGATTAATACCAAATAGGGATAAGATGAATCTGAGTAGCAAATACTGCAATTCTTGAATCTTTATACGGAGAAACTTTTTGCGGTGTACACTGTAAACAAAATTTCCGTATAAAGATTAAAATTAACTGCAGTATTGGAAATAATCACAGATTTGTACATATACATTTTTAACACGCACATTTTATCTTTCGTTATTTTATTTTTATCTGCATCCCCACCGTTTTCTTCTGGTTTTTGTTGCATCTCGTCTTATTGTCTTTTGGTTCCGCATCGTTCTCCTGTTGTGATTGTGGTGGATTTTATGATTTAGTTTTGTTTTGTTTGGACGGTTTGCCGGAAGTGCAACCGAAATATCCGAATTTATATTTATCCCTCGCACATCATCCTAGAGGGATAATTAGCTGATCAAGAAAAAAACCCCGAAAATCACGGTTTTCTAATTCTTTCGCAGTATTTGCTACTTGGATTATTCTTATCTCTACGCAGATAATATTAATACCACATAGAGGTAAGAAGAATCTGAGTAGCAAATACTGCAGTTAACTTTAATCTTTATACGGAGAAACATTTTGCAGTGTACACTGTAAACATTTATACGGAGAAACATTTTGCAGTGTACATTGTAAACAAGGGATCACAGCGCCCTTGGCTCCACACCGAACATCAAATACCTAAAAAAAGACAGAGAGTACAATGAGCGTATTCCGCACTTCTAGCAATAGTAACTACACTGTACAAAGTTTTTCCGTATAAAGATAAAATACAGTATTTGCTACTCGGATTATTCTTATATCTATGCAGATAAGATTAATACCAAATAGGGATAAGATGAATCTGAGTAGCAAATACTGCAATTCTTGAATCCTTATACGGAGAAACTTTTTGCAGTGTACACTGTAAACAATTTTCCGTACAAAGATCACAGTTAACTGCAGTATTTGCTACTTGGATTATTCTTATCTCTACGCAGATAATGTTAATACCACATAGAGATAAGAAGAATCTGAGTAGCAAATACTGCAGTTAACTTTAATCTTTATACGGAGAAACTTTTTACAGTGTAGTACTATTTTTGTTCCAATTTTGTTAAAAGTTACTACAGTTCAGTTCAGCTCAATGGGTTTATTAACAATAAGAAGATAAAATCACATATAATCAAAACACTCAGTCCATTCCCGGACGCCGAGAATGACAATCTTTACATTTTAAACATAAAGAGCAGAGTCCTCACTGCTCCTACTCTCAGACACAACCTTACCTCTCAATTTACAATTTACGTTTACCGTTCCAACCCTCTCGAAACAGTAACCATTGCCAAAAACAGGCACGTAGTATGTTCCAACCCTCTCGAAACAGTAACCATTGCCAAAAAACAGGCGCGTAGTAAGCGTGGTAGCTACGATCTCTGCGACGTGACTGGTACGATTACCCCGTGGCAAAATATTCTGTAGGAAAAAAAAAAAAAGGTTCCAGCCTTGCCGACAAGAAGAAAGAAGCCGTGACGTCATGCATAAGTAACTACGGCAAGTACGGTGGAACACCACCGACAATAAGCGTACTGCTGAGCCAAGCTGACTGCTAATCATAGTTCAATGCGCTAAACCGACAGCTGATTTTATTCGAGAAATGTTTCGGCCCAGGTCACAGGTTCACTTTATTAACTTTAAGCCTGAGGAAGACCCTTGCCAAGAGGGTCCGGAACATCACTCGAATAAAATCAGCGACGTGTCCCACAAGTGATTACAAATTGCAACGTAACCTTAAAGCACAAGTGATAAGAGAAATATTATTTAATATGCCCTCGTACAGTCTGCGGATCATGGTTAACGGCGATAAACGGATAAGTCAAGCAAGGTTTACTCCAGCGATATTTCGGCCTTTCTTGGCAAAGGTCCTCAACCTTCAACGCAAAACAAACCTGCATGTTGGTTCTTCCCGATGAAAAATGTATAGCCCGTGTAGTTGTATGATAGTTGTACGAAAAAGCTGCATGCACTGACATGCAATAGTACAGATACTAAAATTTAATGTGCCTCAGACTGGGCCAATCTTCTTCAGTAGTACCCAAGGGCGTCACGACGGGGGGGGGGGGGGGGGGGGGGGGGCCAATATTGTCGTCCAGTCGGTAAAAAAAATAACGAGTCTGCGCGAAGCGCCGCGATTTTTCGTCAAAACAGTTGATTTTTCTCATGAAAACAGTCGTTTTTTCTGAAAATCGGTCGATTTTTCGTCAAAATAGTCGATTTTTTCAAAACTGTCATTTTTTGTTGTTGAAAACAGTCGTTTTTTCTGCAGAAACAGTCGGTAAAAATTACCAGCCAGTCGATAAATTCCTCGACCCCCCCCCCCCCCACACAAAAAAACAACATTTTGGCTAGTGACGCCTCTGGTAGTACCCACTAGCATCCTGTCTTGCTAATAGTATCATGCAGTGGTAACAGTTACTACTGTGTGTTATTAAAACCTAGAACCCCGTATAACTAACTCTCAAAAATTTTCATCGGCTTTCAACCTTTGTAACCATCCCAAAACAATTAACCCTATGCCAAACGCTGGGCAATCTAAAGCCGCGTTCACAAGCATGGCTAACCAAGCACAGGTGCCTAGGCTTAGCCAAGCAAGATTTCGACTGCACAGAACAGCGTGCCTGGTACAAAATCTGTTCCTACGCAAGGGCGTGAGCAATGATGCTAGGCATGTGCCTAGGCATCTGTGCTGGGTTAGGCATGCTTGTGAACGGAGGTTAAGCCAATTCAAAACTGATGATTTCAGAAAATAATAATTTAGAATTCTTTTTAGGGGGTTAGGATGCCCTACGTTTGCCATTCTACTTTTGTTGGCCCCTTTTCATTAGTAAAAAACGTAAAAACACCAGCACATTGGCACACACGATTCTTCGTCCAGCCCCACTGGTCACATCTGGGCATAATAAAAGTTTCGGTAACGTGCAAGTTGCAACGTTGCTGGTCACACCTGGATCGTAATGAACAAGGCAACACGGCTAGCAACGTAGCCTGATTTCTCAACAATTTACACCGGCCGCTTGGCCTCTCATTATCTCTGGCCCCCCAGCACAGGCCTGGACGGCCTAAGGGTAAAGACGGCACTGACTGTGGGTATACCAAAAGTTTAGCATCCACAAATTAAGGTATCCGTGATACACTGCTTTCCCCTCAGAGCAGCTACGAATTTATCGAAATTCCCCATAGAAATTATCAATCTGACTTCATCCTGACACTTAATCCTTTTCATCTACTGAGATTTACTGTGAGAGAAAGCTGTTAACAAGAATAATCCTCGCCTCCCGAGGCCAGATCCGTCACGTATCTAATTTGCTCGGAAACCGATTGACCATGCACTTTATCCTTGAGGCTACGGAACCCCGACGTAATAGCCAATGCTCGGCATCTTCTCTGCACTGGGATACAATGGTTGTGTTCCACCCTACTTACGGTAGTAACTACGCATGAAGCTTCTAGTCTACTTTTGGCAAAATATCGCGCCTCCCGCCAATAGAGAGATTGCACCGTACCCAACGAAAACGGAGGGGATCCTAACGAAAAAATTTAACATTAGGAAGAATAGGAATTTCGACTTTGAGACTAAATTACCGGCCATTGATAGCCACTTTGAGCCAGCAAATTGCAGGATCGTTAACCTGGCACCTTCTTGTTGGAATAATGTAACTTTTGTAAATGAGTGTTCTTTCTAATTAGAGTTTGAAGGCGTCAAAGTTTGTAAACAAAGACGGAGTCTCCTCCTATTGGTTAATTATGACACATTTCTTAAAATCAGCGTCATCTCCGACCAATAGGATTCGAGACTCCTTTCTTGTGTTCAAACTTTAGAGCCTTCAAGCTCTTACTTCCTTGGAAACTCATTTGCAAAAACTGAACTATACAATTAAGGAATATCCCAATTAACATTTCTGCAAGTCCCTGGCTCAGAATGATGGTCGATCGTCGGTAATTTAATTTCAAAGTTGAAAGTCCTATACCTCCCAATGTTAAATTTTTTTTTTACGTTCCCGTAATGATGGTGTAGCGATATCCGTTTTCATCAGGTAGGGCGCAATCTCTCTATTGCATCACAGAAATCGTAATTCTAGACCGTAGCAAATAGTTCTTGAGGCTATGGAACCTCGTCGTAATAGCCAATGCTCGACGTCTTCTCTGCGCTGGAATACAATGGTTGTGTTCCACCCTACTTAGGGTAGTAACTACGCATGAAGCTTCTAGGCTTCTTTCGGCAAAATATCGCGCCTCCCACCAATTGCGTCACAGAAATCGTAATCGTAGATCGTAGCAAATAGTTACTATTTCTTGGAGATTGAACAGTCAGCGTAGTAACTTTTTACGGAGTTGGAACGAAAGTAACAACTAGTTACTATTGTAGGAAGGGTGGAACACCGCTCAATGAGTCGGCAGGAACTTAAAGACACCAAATACTGAGAGATAAACCTATGGGGCTGTATTCGTTTTCGGTTTTACTGTAAACTAAGAATGAAAGAAGGTGCGAAACTAAAGTATCATGCAAAAACAAACCTCAAGCTTGTCTTTTCGAGTTTCATACCTATTCGGTTTCATTGTCGCGTAACAGTTCCCTTCTTCGAATGGCCTTGTTCATACTCATAGCATTCCAAAAGACGCTCTGATAATAAATGTACTGTCAATGAGACTATCCAGAATACACTCACCAAGATTACGGTTAATGCTGCGCCTATCAGCACCTATCAGTGTATTCAGCCCCGATTGTTCCCAATTTAGTCAATCAATCAATCTTTATTCTTCAAAAACTTTCCTTATGGTATTAACAAAAAACCGAATATTTGTTCTCTCGTCAAACATGATTATACATGTTTGCTATACATGTGATGCTACAGGATGGAAAATCCTTCAATTGCTCCAAGCTGCAATTTAAGGTATTTAAGGTATATACAATTTTAATGATGGTATGTCGAGATGAAAGCCTTATTAAGAAGCAATCTACTATCATTCAAGTTTAACCGAAAACGGCTGAGATGGGACATTCTAGTTACCCATCGCATACTCACTTAGGTTTGAAGGAAGATAGCTTACTTCGTTGTTCCGCTATTCGCGAGAATCGATTTTCATATAGTGGACTTTCCCTGTCGGATTTGTGGTAGGGTACCCCTATGCGCTTGAATTCACGCGGTGAGCTCACAAGTGTTCACGCGGTGAGCTCACCACCACCAAGTTCACCTTTGGCCACTGAAAAGCCACGTTCGTTTAGGGATTCAAATTTTCCACGCCATAGTGCGTTGTGATTTTGAACGTCATACTAGAGCATATAGTGAAAAGCAAAAACAAATCGCTGACACAGTCCAGATAATTCACTGAATTCAGTTAAATGACGCAGAAAAAAGTTGGCTTTTCAGTTAAACTTTAATATAACCCTTTAAAGGACCCGCCTTACCTATATTACCACTTCACTTCACGTTCCTAATCGTTCAATATATTCTCAGTTCCAAGAGGTGTTTCTGATGTTTGAGAATCCTTGCAGGGGTTAAAAAGAGTCACATATAGCCTATGTTAGACTTTTGGGATAGAAACCGTATCTCCTGAGACTTTTCCTTTAAATTAGCGTCCCTGAGTGGAAGATAGCGTAGCTACAGTGAGTGAAGACGGTTAATTTGGGATGAAAATATCCAACGTTATCATTCACTGGATGTACAGTAAAGGTATGCTTATTTGAACACTTCTTCAACTGTTTCCCTCAGTTTCTCTACCCTGGCTTTGTTACTTGATATGAAAGCGTGGAAAGCAATAACAACAAACTTGATATCAGCTATTAGCCAACTATTTCAGAGTCTAGGCACAAACCTGGAGCAGAAATTCAAATAAATTTAATTTAAACTGAATTTACAAATAAGCTTCTTCTTCTATTTGAGGCGTCTGTAGGTTCAAACCGCCATCTTCTCTGTTAAAGGTGCGTCCCTCTTGGCAAAGCATTCAAATTGTGAAAGGAAAACGAGGCGGCAGTTGAGTCACTATCAGCTGTGCTATCAGCAAAATATTCAAAAAATAACAAAAATGTGAATGGAAAAAGAGTTTTTGGCAAGTATTTTATAGGAAACAATGCCTGGTTTAAGTTTTAGTTTTTCTTCAGCGACCGTTCGCTGTTAGGTGACGTTCACACAAGCCTATATCTACTGCAGTGTCTCCCAACGATCAGACAAAATGAGCCCCCCGTCCAGAGGCGTTACTAGCCAAAATGTTTGGGGGGGGGGACGAGGCATTTACCGACTGGCTGGTAATTTTTACCGACTTTTTCTGCAGAAAAAAACGACTGTTTTCAACAAACAAAATGACATTTTTGAAAAAAATCCAATGATTTTCAGAAAAACCGACTGTTTTCATGACAAAAATCAGCTATTTTTGACGAAAAATCGCGGCGCTTAACGCCGACACAGTTATTTTTACCGACTGGCCGACAGCATTGGGGGGGGGGGGCGTCCCCCCCCCCCCCAGTCGTGACGCCCCCGCCCCCATCTCTCTAAAAAAAATTCCACTCACCTTCGACACCAAACAAGTTTTTCCTGTCCCTTTCCCTTCCTCAACGACAAACAAAGACGCGGCGTCAGCTTCCAATAGGATTGTCAGGTTGTCCTTTACCTTCCTTGTCAACGATCGAAGATCTAGGTCATTTGCGATGTCTTTAACAATGTCAAGGAAAAACGCGGCTTCGTCCCTTTTTCGCAGTTCACGCTTCAGATCTCTGTGTTTGGATGCGCAGCGAGGGAGTTGAACCTAGAAAAATCATTCAGGGAGGGGTATCCATGCCGTTCCGCGGAGGCTCCCACAGGATCTCCTACAATTCCCGTATCCTCGGACAGGGAATACTTCGATTATCATAACCACCGTCGAATAGCAATCCATTTCACAGTCGGTGGGGAGTCGATTTGGGGAGTTGCGCGTGTCATCGCTTTAGGGATGGTGAAAAGGAGTTTCTGAGATTTTCAGTTTGATTGTGGGATCAGACTTGTTTTAGAAACAGTCGTTATTTTTTTACGATTACTGTCAGTGAATAATGCAATTTGAAAATAAGTTTAAAGGTCAAAGTAAACTAAGTGCAAATAAAGTCTGGCTGATGGCGCATCACCTGAATAGTTGGGAAAGAATGTGTTCTCGTGGTTCTCCGTCCGGGGAATCCCCGCCCCACATGAAACGATTCCTTCTGTTCTCTGAATCCCCTCGACACCCCAAGGAGTTCCCGGGGAACGGCGAGAGTAAGCCTTAAGTGGACCAAAAGGCCTCGTTCACAGCCCAGCCCCTATTTTAGTAATCAAGTTAACTCAACTTAATCTTTTATTTTAGTGCCATATTTTTGGGATCCCAAAACATAAGTGGAGGGATACCTATGACATCGAAAAAGTTGTCCGTCTGTCCGTCCGTTCGACCGTCTGTCCGTTCGTCTGTAAGCACGATAACTCTCGAAGGGAATGAGATATTTGGATGAAACTTGGTGTGAGGATTCGTTGGGTCGTCGAACCAGTCGAGTTCGTAAATGGGCTTTGAAGCCATACATTTAGTGGTGGGGGTTCAAATTAAGGGGCAAACAAAATATTTTGAAACAGCTAATGTGATAGTGGATTATGGGGTAAGAAGACATGCTGGCAGGATGGTGAAAACCATTTTGTCATCGGACAAGAAGTTCGCCGGAATCCGGCCAAAACCGGAAAGTTTGTTAAAAGTAAAAGTTTTATTTGAAGTTGATTAAATGTTCGATGTAGGAGTAGAAAGACATGCTGAAGACGGTGGTGAAAACAGTTTTCTCGACGGACAAGTAGTTCGCCCGGAATCCGGCCCAAACCGGAAAGTTTGTTAAAATTGAAAGTTTTATTAGGAGTTAATCAGATGTCCGATTTAGGGCAAGAAGACATGCTGAACACGACGGTGAAAACAACCTGAAAATTGTTAGAAGTTAAAGTTTTATTTGTAGTTGATTAGATAACCGATTTAGGGGTAGGAAGAGATGCTGAATCCGTGTGTGACAATCATATTTTGACATATAGTTCGACCGGAATCCGGTTGGAGTCGGAAAATTTCTTATAAGTTAAATTTTTATTTGAAGTTGATTAGATGTTCATTATTGGGGAAAGAAGATACCCTGAGTTCGTTTTTGAGCTTTCTTTCTTCGCCGAATAAGTAGTTCAGGAGTTCGGCCGAAACCGGGAAATTGGCAGAAGTGGCAGGAAGTTTTCGTCAAAACAGATATGACTTATAGTGGTAAACACACATGCTAAATCCGTATCTGAACTTGGTTTTCTCAGATGATTGGCTATTTGGCCTTAATCTGTTTCTGAATTTTAATAGTAAAATGTTCAAGGAGTCTTGACTGGATCTGGCTAAGACAAGACCCAGTTTTCTGTTGATGAGTTTTTGGGATCCCATCGAAAACTTTGGTCTTGTTTTCTTTGTCCGTTAGTAATACACAAACAGACAAAGAAAAAAAATGGCACTAAAATGAAAGATTAATACATAGATGGCACTTTTTACACAAGGGACTTGTACCGTGACCAATAAACCATAATCAAATATATGTAGTAATTTCCGTGACATGGGGATGTGAACTGGTTAGCTTTCGGGCGGGATCACTGTTCCTATGGCCTGCTTCTACCAGACTATTGTAGTGGTTTGCGAACTATGTTCAGAAGCCTCTCGGTAGCTCAGTTGGTAGAGCGACTGCCTTGTAAGCAGAGGGTCCCGGGTTCAAATCCCGGCTGAGGAGCATTTTTGTATATCAGTTCACTACTTATGATATGTTTCCATCTGAAGGGCGTCTTCCCCATTAATATTATATATTTGGTTTTCACCATGAGGCCCACCCACGTGGGTCCTGGTATGTCTACGTGGCTTCGACAATGGAGTCCTAGACTTCTAAATTATATTCAAAATTTGAGTACGGTTTATTGGCCACGGCCACGGTACAAGTCCCTTGTGTAAAAAGTGCCATCTATGTATTAATTTCCGTGACATGGGGATGTGAACTGGTTAGATGAATTTGCCTTAGGGCGGGACCACTGTTCCTATGGCCTGCTTCTACCAGACTATTGTAGTGGTTTGCGAACTCTGTTCACAAGCCCCTCGGTAGCTCAGTCGGTAGAGCGACTGCCTTGTAAGCAGAGGGTCCTGGGTTCAAATCCCGGCTGAGGAACATTTTTGTCTATCAGTTCACTACTTATAAAATGAAAGATTAAGTTGAATTAATTTAATTAGTTAATTTAATTATTTATCGTTTTGTTATTCCCAAGTGGTTTACCAATTACTGCCCATGTTAGCCAAGTGCTATTAGGGACATAAGAAACAAAACTGACGTTCGTTACCTTGGATTCAATGAGTAGAGACAGCAGACCAATCGAGGATGGGGGAAGGGAGACAGACTTTCGCATTTCCTTCAAATCGTTCCTCTTGCGGTGGCAGTCGTCCGTTTCGCGAGGTCGCGAACCTGAGCTCTCCTGGAAGAAACACTCGTATATTTATAAACAAAAAAATCGAAAAAACGCCGGTATTCCATACAAATAAACAAAAAATGTGTCCAACTTCCCAGGCTGGATCTGAAGATCCATATTTGGACGTGGCAGTTTTAAGGAACTAAAGGAACCATTTTAGGAATCTTCCCCATCCTGGATTTCCCCTTCGTTCCTTATCCCCTGGGGTTGACAGTAATGAGGAGACACTTTCCGGGAACAATAGACCAATTTCCGGTGCCGACGGATTCCAGTAGCCTTTAGACCTACGTGACTATTTCGCTCGTAAGAACGAGAAGCCTGTCAGGCATAGGCGTGCATCTTTCATGAAAGTGGAAACCCGTAAACCGGCGAAAGAATCTCTCCAGGAGCATGTTTAAATCCACATATGGAAGTAGTAGTGATCATTACTGGAATGTTTACCTATAAAGTGGTGTAGGGTCCCTCAAGGGACCCTTAGGCCCTTTCGGCTGACCTCCCGATGAAAAATCTGTAGCCTGCGTAGTAGTATGGTAGTAGTACGAAATCGTTGCATGTATTACTATGTAATAGCAAAGAATACTATCATTTAATGTGCCTCAGACTGATCCAATCTTATGTAGTAGTATCCAGTAGCATCCTGTATTGCCATAGTAGCATCCAGTCTTGCTACTAGTAGCATATAGTAGTATGCAGTAACACGGTAGCCTTGAAGTAGAAGCATGTAGTAGCATCGTTAGTACTGCATGCAACTTTTTTGTACTACTTCATAGTACTATTTTGAGACAAATTTTTCATCGGGCTGAAGTCAACAACTCTTCTCTATGCAGATGAGTCTGAACAGGACTGTCCTGGCCGAAAGGGTAGCGGGTCAAAGTCAAAAGCGCGCTGGGTCAAGTCTCGGTGGTGCCGACCGTTTGGTTTAGGGAGAGGGTTAGTGGCATTTCCCCCTAAGAAAGCTAAATCCAGCCTCAAACGATTACCTAGAGAAATCTAGGGAAAAGCACGGGAGGCGTCGTATGATATACCTCCAACCACAGATCGCACTCCCGGCCGAGGGCTGGGCACCAGGAGATCGGCACCAGCGTTACGCGAACCTTAAAGGACCCCTCGCACTCTTTAATCTTCAACTTACAGTATTTTAAAATATTTGAATACTTTAAAACTAGGCTGTGCTTTCAACAAATAACCCACGGTTTGTGCTGTTTTAAGCCTTTTCCGAGACCCGTTGACATGTAGCGAAAACAGGGAAACGATTGACATAACCGGTTTATCTGATGGAAAAACTTCTCGCAGAAGACCATTGACAGCGTCATCCACATCGAAGGTAGCAAAACACAGCAAGTGAGAAAATAAGCGCAGTTTTGATAGAGGGGTTAGAATGTACCGTACGAAATTGGGGTCTCCGGGTTTAGAAATATATGGAGTGATTTTGGAAGTAGGTTGCGTTAGTATTATAGGTAAGAGAGGTCCTTTAAGCGTTATTCCAATAGGTATGTTACGGCGTATAAGGTGTATTACAGATTCCTCTTTTCCTCGGGGCGCGCTGTAATAAGGCGAATAAAGATAATAGATTCTGGTTCTATCTTCGCTTATGCAGAGCCAATGACATCGCTTGGTTGGTACCACCAGAGGGACGAGAAAAGGAGCAGCGTCGTCGGTGTTGCCACGGGAAGCACTAAATTCTGCTTTGTTGAAAGTTGAAGAAAATACTTTTCTTCAAAAGAACAGGTTTCGTTCTGTTACGACGGCTTATTGTTAGTTCGAGGACCAATGCTGTCTATCTGTTTAATTTAGTAGCTTTTTATAATCTAAAGGGGGTCAAATTGTACTCGTGTACTTCAAATAGTACTAAGAACACTTTTTCTGACCTTTTGAAGTTTCGAAAAATGGTATCCGCGTCGCAACACCGATCACTGTATTGAAAGAGTTCTTATTTGAACAAGGGTGTGTATTAAGTCGTAAACATCACATATAGCGCTTTTCAGCTTATTAAGCCCATTTAAACAATGCTTTAACCAGTTTGCATAAGAAAGTTTGCTGTTATTTTGCTTTTTGTAGAGGACCATTCGTTCTATGACCGACCAAGCAGTTTTTGGGATCCCAAAACGTAAGTGGAGGGATACCTATGACACCGCAAAAGTTGTCCGTCCGTCTGTCTGTCTGTCCGTCCGTCCGTCTGTAAGCACGATAACTCTCGAAGGGAATGAGATATTTTGATGAAACTTGGTATGAGGATTGTTTTGGTCAAGGGTAAAGTCGAGTTCGTAGATGGGCTCTGTAGCCCTATATTTGGGGGTGGGGGAGGGGGGTCAATTTTTAAGGGACAGACAAAATATTTTTAAACAGCTAATGTGATAGTCGATTATGGGGTAAGAAGACATGCTGAGCACGATGGTGAAAACCCTTTTTCTCGCTGGACGAGTAGTTCGTCCGGAATCCGGCAAAAACCGGAAAGTTAGTTAAAAGTAAAAGTTTCATTTGAAGTTGATTAAATGTTTGATTTAGGGGTAAGAAGCCATGCTGAGCATGATGGTGAAAATCATTTTGTCGCCGGACAAGCAGTTCGTCCGGAATCCGGCCAAAACCGGAAAGTTGGTTAAAAGTAACAGTTTCATTTGAAGTTGATTAAATGTTTGATTTATGGGTAAGAAGACATGCTGAACCCGATGGTGAAAACCATTTTCTCGCCGGACAACTAGTTCGCCTGTAATCCGGCCAAAACCGGAAAATATGTTAAAAGTAAAAGCTTTATCTGAAGTTGATTAGATGATATATTTAGGGGTAAGAAGAGACGCTGAGTCTGTATATAATGATCATTTTTTACCCGGACATATAATTAGTCCGGAATCCGGTTGTTTTTTTTTAAGTAAAAATTTTATTTAAAGTTGATTAGATTTCTTTATAGGGATAAGGAGATACGCCGGCTTCGTTTCTGAATTTTTCTTTTTTTGCTGGACTAGTAGTTCGCTTGGAATTCGGGCGAAACCGCAAATTTTGCAGTAGTAAAGCAGGAAGTTTCGGTCAATATCGTCAAAATAGATATGGCTTATAGAGGTATAGATAGGTAGATAGCATATCTGAACTCGGTTCCTCTGATGATTAGCCTGGCGAAGACAAGACCGATTTGTCTGGATCAAATCTTAGATTTTTTGGATCCCATCGACACCTTTGGTCTTGTTCGAAAAGACCTAAACTCTATCAAGCGGTGGATGGATCAATGGCTAATGGACATAAATGTTTCCAAAAGCAAATTTTGTGCCATTGCCCAAAGCTCTTCCCAACTTTGTTCAATCTCGGTGCAATCGCGTTTGAAAAATCTTAAGAAGAACTTGATCTGGGTTGATCACGGACAGTCAGCTTCACTTTGACAGCCATAATATATAGAGTATGAATGGAGAAACACTAACAGCTGAGTTAATGCGACGTTCTTTCAAATGCCAAGATCGAAACTCACTAGCCATGCTATAAAAAGCCCTCGTGAGGCCAATAATAGACGAACTCTGGTAAAGTAGTAAGTAAGTAAGTAAGTAAGTAATTTATTTATGACCCGCCATTTTGAAAAGGCGAAGTAAATGAAGAAAATAAAGAAAGAAAAAAAAAACACACACACACAGAAAAAGACACATAATTTTTAATCTTCGGTCAGGAAGCAGTGGACGACGTCGTGCGCTGATTGGGCCCTGTTGTCCATGATTTTTGAAAGCGATGAGGAAACATCCAAAAGGGAAACAGTTGCATCTTAAATTTTGAATTTCTTCGTCAGTGTATGGTTATGACATAATTTCGACAAGTGGAGCAGGTGCTTTGCATATTTAAAATAACATGATCTCATCATCTGCTTCTTTCGCAGAACATGGGTGACGCCAGAACGAAATAGTATAGAAGGAGCGCTGAAGGTGCTGTACAAAGTTCCCAAAGCTTTACGATTATAGCGCCCCGGTTGGGGATGATGCGCCCATAGGCGCTACGGATTGACTTCTAAACTACTTGAACAGCCGAAGGGCAAACATTTTGACAATGAAGATTTGAATGTTACCACCGTAGAGAGCATGTTGATTTGACGATGAACGATCCAATAGATATAGAAGCTTTGGATGCATTCGAACCATCTGACGAAGGGTTGAAATGCAGGTACTCATATTTTGAAAGGTTTAACTTCAAGGCCAATTTTGAGAAGTTCCGACGACAGCTTACTTAGATTTTTGGTGAGTGTGGATCGGGTACGGCTTACTAAGAGCAAGTCATCCGCGTAGGCTATGTTATAACTGGAGGCATAGCCTTTATAGAAGTAAGCAGGATGCAAGGAATCGAGACAAGGAGATATGACCGATTTGAAGATGTAGGGAGATAAGAGTCCCCCTTGGCGAACTCCAGTGGACAGGAACAATCTCTGACAAGCTACCTTGTCATCTGAACGTTACTAAAGAATGACCATAGCACAATTTTAACAGATAGACAGCAGACAGATTCTCGCCCCAAGTAATGAGAGAAAATAGGGCCTGATAGAAGACTTGTCGCGGGTGCCATTTACCGATCGCAATTCCGTCTGTCAGTCGGTCAGGCGGTCTGTCACACTATTGCAAGTTAGGGTACTTCCAGATGTGCTAGGACGATGAAACTTGGCAGGCATATTAGCGATGCAACCCGACAAAATAACTTGAAAATAGTCAGTTTCCCGATCCGACCATCTGGGGGGGGGGGTGGCAGAAGCCGGAAAATTGAGTAGTGCGTAACTTCTAAATGGTGATCGGATTGGCACGACACTTAATAACTGAATAGACGACATATATCTGATCTCCCAACTGATGTCCGGACCGGATTCGACAGCCATGGGGGCGTTCGAGGGGGAGACAGGAAATCTCGAGAAATGGTTAGAATAGAGGGAGAAACTTGCTGGGAAGAACAAGCAGCTGCTCTAGATAAATCATTTCCACGGTTGGACTGGATCCGGACATTTAGGGGGGGAGAGGGGTTACCCGGAATTCCAGTGATGCTGGTTTGGGGGATTTTAACGACGAAACTTGGCAGTCATATCAGGACCCAATCATACTGGCTTAGAAATATAAAAAAATTCTCGATCCGATCATCGTGGTGGGAGTGGAGGGATTGGGAATCCGGAACATTGAGTCATGCGTAACTTTGAAACGGGTGATCGGATTCCAGTGAAATTTTATAATTGAACAGAGGACATGTCTCAGATGTTCTTTCTCATGTCCGAACCGGATCCGAGAACTGTTGGGGGGGGGGGGAATAGGTGATCCGCTTAGACTGGAGAAATCGGAATGGGACTTGGTGGGAGTAACAAACAAATGCTCTAGACAAATCACTTACATAGTCGGACTGGATCCGGGCACTGTGAGGGAAGTTAAGGGGGAGGGGGGGGGCGGAATTCTGGTGATCACAAGTTAAGGTATTTCCAGATGTGCTAGGACGATGAAACTTGCTGGAAAATTAGAGATTCGACCAGATTAGCTTAGAAGTCGTCATTTCTAAAATCCGACCATTCCTTACAGTACTAATCTCAACCGCAAAGTAAAAAAAAAAAATCACTTTTAGGCAAACTATGTTTTCATGGTTCCCATGAGCCCATGATCCTTTATGCCTCAAGGGTTTTGCTTACAAATGATTTTGTAGCTCCCTTCAAGTGTGCATCTTAACTGCAAAGTCAACAAGGTCAAAGGTTTCGATGGGATCCGAAAAATTCAATATCTTGTCTTAGCCAGATCCAGTCTTCGCCAGACTCCTCGAACATTTTTACTATTACAATTCAGAAATACATTAAGGACAAATAGCTAGTCATCTGAAAAAATAAAGTTCAGGTATGGATTCAGCATGTGTGTTTACCCCTAAGAGTCATATCTATTTTGACGAAAACTTCCTGCCACTTCTTCCAATTTCCCGGTTTCGGCCGAACTACTCGTCCGGAGAAAAACGAACTCAGGGTATCATTTTTCTCCAATAATAAACATCTAATCAACTTGAAATAAAAAATTTAACTTATAACATATTCTCCAACTCCAGCCGGATTCCGGTCGAACTATATGTCCGGGTACAAAACGATCGTCACACACGGATTCAGCATCTCTTCTTACCCCTAAATCGGATATCTAATCAACTACAAATAAAACTTTTAATTTTAACAATTTTCCGGTTTTGGCCGGATTCCGAGCGAACTACATGTCCGGGTAGAAAATTATTTTCACATAGGTGTTCAGTATGTCTTCTTGCCCTAAATCGAACATCGAATCAACTCCAAATAAAACTTTTAATTTTGACAAACTTTCCGGTTTGGGCCGGATTCCGGGCGAATTACTTGTCCGTCAAGAAAATGGTTTTAACCATCGTGTTCAGCATGTCTTCCGACCCCTAAATCGAACATCTAATCAACTTCAAATAAGACTTTTACTTTCAGCAATCTTTCCGGTTTCGGCCGGATTCGGATTCCGGGTGACAAAATGGTTTTCACCGTCGTTTTCAGCATGTCTTCCTACCTCTCAATCGAACATCTAATCAACTTCAAATAAAAGTTTTAATTTTAACAAACTTTCCGGTTTGGGACGGATTCCGGGCGCAATACTTGTCCGTCAAGTAAATAGTTTTCACCATCGTGTTCAGCATCTCTTCTTACCCCTAAATCGAATATCTAATCAACTAGAAATAAAACTTTTACTTTTAACAAACTTTCCGGTTTCGGCCGGATTCCAGGCGAACTACTTGTCTGATGACAAAATAGTTTTCACCAAGTCTTCTTACCCCATAATCGACTATCACATTAGCTGTTTCAAAATATTTTGTTTGCCCCTTAATTTGAACCCCCACCCCTAAATGTAAGGCTACAAAGCCCATCTACGAACTTGAGGTGTCCGATGATCCAACGAATCCTCACACCAAGTTTCATTAAAATATCTCATTCCCTTCGAGAGTTATCGTGCTTACAGACGGACGGACAGACGGACAACTTTTCGCGATGTCACGTGTGTCCCTCCACTTACGTTTTGGGATCCCAAAAAGTACTTTAGATCAAACGATACATTTCGGCCCATGATAATTTGTGCCACAAGGGTTCTGCTTAAAAATATATTTCTAGCACCCTTAAAGTGCGCATCTTAACCGAGAAGTAACAAAAATACCTTTGACCAAAACGATATACATTAATGATCCCCAAGGGCCTATTCTCTTTTTTGTCTCAAGGGTTTTGCTTACTGATGAATTTCTAGAGCTTTTAAAGTACGCATCATTACAACCAAGTACAAAAATAAAATAAGATAAGCTAAGATAAAATAAGATATCTCAAGGGTTACAAATGACCAGAACAATCCCACGAAAAGGGTAATTTTATATTTCATCCTCTGATCCAGCCTTGCAAGTGCCATATAAGCTTCCAGCTCTTGTTTTGTTTTGTTTGGGTGTTAATGAGATGGGTGCATTGTTTTCCCATTTTTTCTTTGCGCAGGTAAAGTATTTATTGGTTAAGTGAGAACCATTTGTTTTAACTATAACCTTCACAGACCCAGTCGGGGTTTCCTGCAGGCACAGATAGGGGAGAGGTGGGTACAGTGGCGCACTTTCAGGTCAAAGCATCGTAACTTTGGCAAATATTAACATTTTTGGACGATTTTTAAACTGTTGTGCAGGCAGTTTATTATTCTACACTGGTGATTTATTTCAAACTTCTTCTTTGAACCAGTTTTTGATGGAGTCATGTTTTCTGACAGCCACTTTTTGCGCCATTGTTGCCGACTAGGCGGGAACTATGGCGCACCCCATCTGGAACAGTGGCGCAACCAAACTGCTAAGATGAATACTTCGTTTAATGAGTAAGGAAGTACAAAATAGTGAACTGCAAATACCTAAAAGATGAATACTTCGTATAATGAGTAAGGAAATAAAAAATAATGAACTGAAATAAAAGAAGAAGGCACACTAGTTAATATTGTAAGCAGTCAGGTCAATGGGGAAGACCAGTTATTCCGTCTGTCTTTCTGTGCCACCAGAAATATTCGGAGCAGGTAGCTTCATTTCGACACTCGACTTGCTGAAAGTGTAATTTTCACTGGTCCTGATGAACTTGTAGAAGGAACCATTCTCTTAATATACATGAGCTCAATGTCAAAGCTGGACTCAGAGAGGACTTCGCCCACGGAGTAAATTTTGTTCTTTTTGATCTCCCCCTCGCAAACAAGAACATAATCTCCAACACGGACTTCATCGTCACACAAAAAATCGTTTTGGTCTTTAAGGCCACAGTGGAGGCTTTCATCAGGGGGACAGGATGTCACACGTTAGGCTGGGACGAGATCATAAGAAATTACCCAAAATCTTTGGGGGCAGAAGCCTTAAACAGGGTGGTATGGAGGAGAAGTGTTCGCCAGTGTGTCAGTCTCAGGCGGCTTAAGGCTGCGACGAGTTTGTAGTAGTAGTAGTAGAAGTCAAAACTATCATATAGGCTACCTACCGCGTGAAGTTTATGAATTTAAAAAATTTCGGGGTGCGCCACTATACCCTCCACCAAAATGCGCCACTGTAGCCGAAATGCCCTCTTTTATCCATTTTGTGAACAAAAATTTGAAATAATGACCGAGAGACAAACAGATGGCTGCACTATGTTTAGAAATGTTGGAGCTTCCAGATGAACTAATATTCGCCAGAATTCGACACTATTTGTAGCCTACAAACCTTAGCAAAGTCAAAAAATATTTTCCATTTGTCCAAGATTTTATTTTTCAAAGCACTTAATCACATACCTCAAAAACTGCAATCGCCCCAAAAAATTGAAAATGGCTGACGATCATAGACCACGTGACTTCCCTCCTAGTGCGTATTTTTTTAGAATTTAATTTAATTACAGGTGGCAGTGGGATCAAGTGCGCCACTGTAGCAGACTGCGCCACTGTACCCACCTCTCCCCTATCCATGTTTTAATAGTTGTTTTGCATAATAAAAATTAGGTTCGTTTTTGCGGATACCATGGTATCTCATACCATGGTTGAAACGTGTTTTTGCAGTTACCGTAGTGCATGGCAAGGTACCGTGGTATCTTTTATATCTCACTTTGATCATCACCAACATTAGAGCCTGTTTTTTTTGTCAAATTGGTAGGAGCGAAGTTGGCACTTGTGATGAGAGTGGATATTTGTATTTCTTTTGGAATGATTTTAAAAGCGCGAAGTCGAGCAACCACGGTATCAGATACCACGGACTGCAAAAACGACAAAATGCAGGCCCAGTTACCGTGGTACCAGATTCCATAGTATCTGCAAAAACGCAACTATTATTAAACTTGAAAAAAAAAATGTAAAAATCAAAAACTCTTGAAGGAGTGGAATCTTGAGCGTCATCACTTCACGTCACCAAACGGTGTTCCCTCCTTTCCATGCTCCAGTTGTTCTTAAGGCATATATCTCTATGCCACTGCCTTAACTGAAAGTTAGAATGCTGGCTGATTACCTTCGAAGATTTCGAAATGTCTTCCCTTTCATGCCATGCTCTTGAACTTTACGACCCCTCCCCACGCCCCTCCAAGTCACAGAGGAATGTAAACTTTGAAAAGCTTTGAAACTTCTGCTTCGGCGACTCTATCCCGGGAATCAAAGGACAGAATGGGAAGTTAGGGGTAAACTTGGCTATGGTTGACGGATCCAATCCGAGTACTGTCATAAGTTTGGTAACAGATAAACCATGGTTCGCATCCGTGTGTTAATTTGTTGTGTTGGATGCCGAGGATATTTCGGTTAAGACCTCTCTGAAGGACAACGCATACTAGAAACGGTTCAGAAATATCTTTTACCTATGGCAACAATACTTGCTCCGTAAAATTTGCGATTTTCTTGTTGGGAATTGTCTACTCCATCCAGACTCCGATCTTCGAAGGTTAGGCCGCCTAACCGCCTAACTTAGGCGCAAATATTTGAAAACCGCGCGCGCTGTGGTTGAAAAGTGGGAAAACTATAAGCAAAAAAAGTCCCCAGACACAAAATGTCGGCTTACAAAGTCCTACAAAATGCTTCCCATGCCCTTATTTTAGAAAGAGTTATTCGCGGACCTTGAACCTTTCGGTGAAGCTTTTACTGCTTGACTTGCGATCTAAAACAAGACCAACGGTTTCGATGGGATCCGAAAAATTCAATATTTGATCCAGACAATTGGGTCTTGTCTTCGCCAGATCCAGTCTTCGCCAGACAACTTAAACATTTTTACTATTAAAATTCAGAAACAGATTAAGGCCAAATAGCTGATTATTTGAGAGAACCAAATAAAAATACGTTTTACGATAGTGAATGTAAACAAATGAGAACGGTCGTAGTTGCATGTTTGAAAATGTTGAAAAGTAGTCCCCCAGAAAATGTAGAAGCATGTTTAGAAAAGTATCGTATTGAGAGAAAAAAATACAAAAACCTGTTAAAAAATAAGAAAAGTAGGATAGACGAAGATAATAAAAAAGAAGTGATAAAGAGTTTTAGGGAAAAGAACACTAGGGAGTTTTGGAATAGTGTTAAGTGTACGATTAGTAATAAGGAACAATGCAACGTCCCTCCGGCAGAGTCATGGCCGGAATTTTTGGAAGAAAAAGAAGGAGGAATGACTGATGGGGATAAGTTACCTGAACAATTTGTGGAGGATCTTAAGACTATGTATTGTTTTCCATTGAAAGAGGTAGATTCGCAGCTTTTAGATCCTATGACAGAAACGGAAGTATGGTCATCCCTGAAATCTATGAAAGGTAGGTCAGCTCCAGGACCAGACGGCATACCGACAATAGTTTTAAAGTGGAGCAGAGTTTACGTTTTACCGTTCCTGGCTTTGGCGTTTTCTTGGATGGTGGAAAAAGCAACATGGCCTAGTCAGTGGAATATATCGATAGTGGTACCAATATTTAAAAAGTGGGATAGGAAATGTCATGATAATTATAGAGGGATCCATTTAGGATCTACAATAAGTAAGCTATTTTGTAAAATTATAGACGTTAGAATAAAAAAAGTGGTTAGATACGGCAGATAAGTTAACTAGGGTCCAGGCAGGTTTTAGGGAAGGGTACAGTACTTTGGACCAAATATTTAGTTTACAAGTAATAATTCGGAAATATATAGCGAAAAGAAGAGGAAGGTTATATGTTGCGTTTGTGGATCTGAAAGGAGCGTTCGATCATGTTAAGCGCCATTTACTGATGGAAGCACTGGTGAGTATTGGCCTACCTAGCCGATTAGTTTTGTTAATAGTATAAATATATGCTAAAATATACATAGTAGTTAGAGTTTTTAAAAATGTGTCACGGAGGATTAAATCGTTAAAGGGAGTTAAACAAGGGTGTACTCTATCCCCGAAGTTGTTCTCTATTTATATTAATGATTTGGAACAATTTATGATTGAAAAAAATGCGCCAACAATAAATATTGACATAGTAACAATTTGTTTGTTGTTATTCGCGGATGATATTGCATTGATAGCAGAATCAAGGCATAATCTTCAGAAGCTGTTGGATATTTTGGATGAATATCTCGCAGTAAAGGAGCTAGAGATAAACATAGAAAAAACAGTTGTAATGGTTTTTAGGAAAGGAGGTAAAATAGACCAGGAGCCGTTGTTAAAGTTTAGAGGAGAGCCGATTAGTTATGAAGAACAATTTAATTACCTAGGATGTACGCTTACGTGGAACGGAAAGTTTGGAAAGCAGTTTGAGAATGTCTTGCTAAAGGAAAGCGTTGTATTAATATGATGTTACGGAGTAGCCTTAGGGAAATCGGTGATTTAAAATTACATAAACATTTATCCAAGTCTAAAGTTATACCTGCGGTCCATTATGGATCTGAAATATGGGGTTTTGGTAAGGGGGGAAAATTAGAACAATTACAGTTAAGTTATTTCAAAAGAATTTTAGGGCTTAGTGAAAAAATGAATTCATTAGTAGTTAAGGGGGATTTAGGTTTAGCAAGCATGCGTAGACATAGATGGGTAGCTATGATAGGTTTTTGGGAAAAGATTTTGATGCTGCCGAGAGTAAGGATCCTCAAGGCGGCTTATAAAGAGAGTATTTTAGATACTAGAATAGATTCGTGGTCTTCACAAATAAGATGTACTTTAGATGGTTGTGGATTGTCAATGTGGTGGAATGATGGCGTAGGTCCTGGTTTGCAATTGGGAAAAATAAAAAAAGAGGTGGAGGCTAGGCTTTTAGACCAAGAAATTCAGAGTTGGCAGGTTGCAAAGGGTCTGTCACATTCATTGAGGTATTATGCAAAGGCTAAAGAGGTGTGGGGGGAGGAACTATTTTTCAAGGTGTTTTTAAAAAAGGAGGAAGTAAAGTTGGTGTGGTGTCTCAGGGCAGATTGTTTACCGCTTGGGAGAAGAAGAACATATATTGGAAGTTCTTCCGAACGTTCTGGTCAGTATTTCTCCTGTCCAATGTGTGGAGATGAGAATGAAAGTGTGGTGCATGTCATGTGTGAATGTGAAGAATTAAGAGAGTTAAGGAATGAAGTGTTTGGAGAATGCGTGAGGGTGTTCGATGAGGAATGGATGTGTAGTATGATTGGTAGCCGGCAGTTTGGTGATGTGAGGAGGCTGGCAAGATTCCTCAGGGTCGCTTTTCAACACCGAAAATTATGCCTAGAGTAAGTAGGTTACGGTATAGATCTTTGTTCTTTTTTTCTTTTTTTTTTATCTTGTTGCCATGGCCTTTTGGCTTTTTTGTGCAATTAAATCTTATCTATCTTATCTTATCTATGGATTCAGCATGTGTGTTTACCCCTATAAGTCATATCTGTTTTGACAAAAACTTCCTGCCACTTCTGCCAATTTCTCGGTTTCGGCCGAATTCCGAAACTACTTGTCCGGCGAAAAAAGAAAGCTATAAAACAAACTCAGCGTATCTTTGTTTCCCAATACTGTACATCTAATCAACTTCAAATAGTAATTTAACATACAACAAATTTTCCGGCTCCTGCCGGATTCAGGTCGAACTATATATGTCCGGGTAAAAAATGATTTTCATACACGGATTCAGCATCTCTTCTTACTCCGAAATCAGATATCTAATCAACTACAAATAAAACTTTAACTTTTCCGGTTTTGGCCGGATTCCGGGCGAACTAATTGCCCGGGTAGAAAATGGCTTTCACATTAGTATTCAGCATGTCTTCTTACCCCTAAATCGAACTAATCAACTCCGAATCTAACCGAATCTAAATCGAATCCAAATAAAACTTTTACTTTTAACAAACTTTCCTGTTTTGGCCAGATTCCGGGCGAACTACTTGTCCAGCGATCAAATGGTTTTCACCATCCTGTTCAGCATGTTCTCCTACCTCTAAATCGAAGATCTAATCAACATCAAATAAAACTTTTACTTTAAACAGACTTTCCGGTTTTATCCGGATTCCAGGTTTTATCCAATCTTACCCCGGTATCGAAAATCTAATCAACTTCAAATAAAACTTTTACATTTAACAAACTTTCCGATGTTGGCCGGATTCCAGGCGAACTACTTGTCCGATGACAAAAGGTTTTCACCATCGTGTTCAGCATGTCTTCTTACTCCATAATCGACTATCACAATATCTGTTTAAGAATATTTCATTTGCCCCTTAATTTCAACCTCCTCCCCCACCCCTAAATGTACCGTTACAGAGCCCATCTACGAACTCGACCTTACTCTTGACCCAAAGAATCCTCAAACCAAGTTTCATCCAAATATCCCATTCTCTTCGAGAGTTATAGTGCGCACAGACGGATAGACGGACAGATGGACAACTGTTGCGATGTCATAGTTCACTTGCGTTTTGGGATCCCAAAAAGTCATATGTGTAAATCGATGGAGAAGGGTGCAGATTTCTGAAGCTTACAATTCAAAAGGGATATGGGATAATAAAAAAGGCAAAATAACAGACCATGCAGGCAACCTTAAGACGACTCCAACTAAAACAAGAAGTAGTCACTGTAGACTAAACCTAGAAGATGTCGAAGCAAGAAAAAAACACGGTTTCGGAAAATCACATCACTACTAGCAACTTTGTATATTACAGTCTAAACGAGGATAATAGTCAACCGACCTCAGCATGAACAGGACCTAAGGTTTCGATGGGATCCCAAAAATCTAATATTTGATCCAGACAACTGGGTCTTGTCTTTGCCAGATCGAGTCTTCGCCAGGCTAATCATTAGAGAAAACCAAGTTTAGATATACCTCTATAAGCCATATCTATTTTGACGATACTGACGGCAACTTCCTGCTTTCCTTCTGCCAAATTTCCGGTTTCGGCCGAATTCCGAGCGAACTACTTGTCCAGCAAAAAAGAAAATTCAGAATCGAATTCAATGTACGGTATCTCCTTATCCCTATAAATTAAGATTATTAGATTAGATTAGATTATTTTATTGCTAAATTACATAATAACCCATCATGATACGTAACCGCCCATGAGAAGACATAAATGCACTGACGCTTACCACAAACTACTTCAACTTAACTTGCACAATAACTTAATTTCATTTCAACACTAATTCATAAATTTTTTTTTCGATATAACACACAAAAGAAAAAAGAACAAAAAATTAAAAATTAATAAAGAAAGGTAATAAAAAAAAGAAATAATAACTTATACCTCCATTCTCTGAATCGTGACTCCTCACTAGTCCAAAAAAAAATTATTTACTCTTTTTTAAACAATTGTTGGTGTTCAGCCGCCTTAACACTATCTTGGAAGAACATCTAATCTATTTCAAATAAGGCTTTAGCTTCTAAAACAAGAGCTCGAAAGTTCCTTTAACCTTAAATTAAGTTTTCACTAAAATTTTAGTTTACTCATTTAATCATTTTAAATGGAACTTGCAAGAGTCAGATGGAAGTGATGGTCAAAAGTAGTTTTTTTCACTTTCCGGTTAAGATGCGCCAAAATTATTGCAAGGCTGGGTCAGAGGATGGAAGTGATGGTCAAATTTTTTTTTTCACTTTTCGGTTAACATGCGCACTTTAAGGGTGCTAAAAATAATTTTCTAAGCAAAACCCTTGAGTCAAAAAGGAGCATGTGCTCATGGCGACCGTGCAAAAGTAAATTTTGCTTGAAAGTATTTTTTTGCAATTTGCAGTTAGGATGAGTTCTTTAAAAGACACCTGAATGAAGAGTACCAAGTATCATCCTTATCTGTATGACGTCCGTTAACATTGCCTGCAGAAAACACAATCCAAATACGAAATACCGTTTCCAAGCTATGATTTTTGCTCCATTTTGCATCTCTCCTTATTTCAGTACCGAGCAATTTTAGAAATGAACAAATGTCTCCAATCAACCCTTCTTCTGGAATATTTTTTAACCAGATAAGCCCAAACGTATATTTAGAAGAAATTCCAATACGATCCGGCCAGCGCTGTACAAGATTTGAATGAATTGCGCTTTTTGTCTTGGATTCTGCATGTGCAAACCTCCGGAAACAATCATCCCTATTTTGAAAAGGTCACGCTCAGGAGAAGAATGCTCTCCGTGTCCATGTCTGTAAATGCATTCTCCATGATATGTTCAAGTATGGTTTCATTGTTCAGGTGTCCTATAAGGGATGGTTGGATCGTAGAAGTGACGATGTCTAGCCCAATGATGTCAAGTTTCTAATGCTCTACCAAATCGTCCTAGCACATCTGTAATTACCTTAACTCACGACCACCGGAATTCTGGAAACCCCCATTCAGCTCCTCCGCCCCCCCCCCCTCGGTACCCGAATCCGGTCCAATTCTGTCACTGAAGCACCTAGGACTTGTGCCTGCATTCCCACCAAGTTTCATACTGATCGCTTCACTCTATGCGTGTCAAAAGATTTCCGGTTCTCACCTCCCCTCCCCCCCTCAGTTCATCGGATCCGGCGCTGAATTGGAATGGGACATCTGAGACATGAGGTCTTTCAAGATATCAAGTTTCATTAAGATCCGAAAACCTGTTCGAAAGTTATGCAAACCACTAATTTCCGGTTTCCGCCGTATCCCCCTCCCCCCAAGAAGGTCGGATCGGGCAAATGACCGTTTCCAAGTTAATCTGGTCGGGTCCCTGATACGCCTGCCAAGTTTTGTCGTCCTAGTCCACCTGGAAGTACATTAACTACGGATCGCCGGAATTCTGGAACCCCCCTCCAACTCACCCGACAGTGTCCGAATCCGGTCCAGTTCTGTCAGAGATGTACCTAGAGCTTGAGCTTGTTCTTCCCACCAAGTACCTCCCCCTGCCCCACGATGGTTCGATCGTTTAAGTGACTATTTCCAAGTTAGTTTGGTCGGGTCTCTAATATGCCTGCCAAGTTTCATCGTCCTAGCACTTCTGGAAGTACCCTAACTTGAGAAGAGTGGACCGATAGACCGACCGACCGACCGAAAAGTGACCGGTGTATCGCACTTGATCGGAGCTGCAAGTGCCATAAAAAACGGTTACAACCGAATTCCGGACGAATTACATGTCTGGTTAATAAATGATTATCATATAAAGACTCAGCGTCTCTTCTTACCCCTTACTCTGTCATCTAATCAACTTCAAATAAAACTTAATACTTTTAACAATTTTTCCGGTTTTGGCCGGATTCCGGGCGAATTAGTTGTCTGCGTAGAAAATGCTTTTCACATAAGTCTTCAGCATGTCTACTTACCCCTAAATCGAGCCTTTAATCAACTTCAAATAAAACTTTAACTTTTAACAAACATTCCGGTTTTTGCCGGATTCCCGACAAAGTTGTCCAGCAAGAAAATGGTTTTCACCATCGTGTTCAGCATGTCTTCTTAGCCCTAAGCAGAACATTTAATCAACTTCAAATAAAACTTTTACTTTTAACAAACACTCCGGTTTCTGCCGGATTCCGGGCGAACTGCTTGTCGGACGAGAAAATGTTTTGCATATTCGTGTTCAGCATGTCTTCTTACTCCATAATCGACTATCACATTAGCTGTTTAAAGATATTTTGTGTGCCCCTTAATTTGAATACCCTCCCCACTCCTAAATGTAGGGCTACAGACCCCATCTACGAACTTGATCTTACCCTAGACTCAAAGAGTCCTCACATCAAGTTTCACCAACATATCTCATTCCCTTCGAGAGTTATCGTGCTAACAGACGGACAGACGGACGACTTTTGAGATGTCATAGGTATCCATCCACTTACATTTTGGGATCCCAAAAAGTCTAACAGGGCCAACGGATACCGAATACTGTCGAGAACAAGAAGAATAAGTAAGAGGGGTCTCTTAAGTTTCAAGACAAGAGAGGAAGGAAAGGCTTCCACGGGGGCAGGGGCCCCTAGCAGCCACCTAGTTTGCCTAGGTACGCCATGGGTTAAATCGAAAGCATTCTGGCATCTGGAACGTCTAGATTACTACCCGTCCAATAGCCGGTTCGAACCAGGACTAGATACGACCGTGGGGTCATCTAGTGGCGCGATGAGGAAGCACTTAGATGTACAAGCTCAAAACTGATCTTAAAGGACCCCTCTTACTTATTATACCTTTTATATAACTCCTAGCTCCCTTACGGACTTATGAGTTCCTGAAATCCCCGCCTTTCGCCATTGTTTCTTTAGAGCTACTGCTTTTAAGCGCTTTTTCGGCCCAGCCCAAGACCGAATGCGACCGAATTCGGTTAAGAATGAGACTAAATAAACAGGATAAATCACCGAATTTACGCACCATAGTGCGGCAAAATGGATGCGGACTGAACAAGAATTGGATGAAGTATCGAATTCGGTCACGAATCAGAACCAAATGAATCCGATTAATGACCGAATTTCGAAATGGACTGACGGAATGCGACAGAATAGATACGGACTTGAGGAAAGTCCGGTGAATTATCGAACTGGATGAATTAGGTTGAATTAGCAGTTCGGTGAATTTAGCAAATTCGATAAAGAAAGGGGAACCAATAAACGCGTTAAACCACCCAATTTCGAAATGCGGGCACAAACGATTTTATGTTTTTTTTTTTACTTTTTCGGTTTTTTCAGCCATGGCAGCTTAAACTTAGACGGAAGCTTCAAGGTCCGCCGACAACTCTTTCACACATAAAAGCTCCAAATTGTTGTTGTTCATTTTGGAAGACATGGTAGGCCATCAGGTCCATCTTTGTAGTGGACTTACCTTTTAACCACGGCGCGTTCAGTTTTCAAATATTTTGCGTCCAGCCGCTACACCGAAGAGCCGGAAGCCTGGATAGAGTCGAGTCGACAAGCACTAACAAGAATATCGCTAAGGCTGGGTAGATTCCTGAAGCTAGGTATCACCCACCGTGAACTATTTTGATAGAAGTTGATTTTTGGTTTGTTTCCGGAGTGTATGATATTTTGTTTTTTGTTACTGTGTTGTTTCCCGCCGTGGCCCTTGGGCTTTATTGGGAATGAATGAATTCATTCATTCGTTCATCACGCGGCAAGCAATGGTATTTCGAAAACCGACATTTCTGAGCCATTTCATCCCGAAAAGGTTATTTCTAGTAAGAGTTGTTCCTTTAGCAAGATAATCAGACAAAAGGAAATATTCAGCAAGGCATATGAACACAAAGCAAAAGCATAAAGACAAATATTTGGTATTATTATTTAATTCTTTCAATTATTTGTTCGAAGGTTCTTATGTCATTTCTGCCTACAATAACCCGTAACCCGTCGTCTACTTTCTGACCCACTGAATAATACATAAGGGGACGGGATTGACGGACCCATTATACTGTTAATTGCGGATGCTGGATCGTGTTAGAAGTTTTTAGAATAAAAAGACACAGTAGCGTTTATAATAATCATCTTGTCCCGATGAAAAAGTGTTGTGGCATGTGTGGTAATATGATAGATGTACGAAAAAGTCGCATGTATTTGATATGTAATATTACAGAATACTATCATTTAAGTGCCTCAACGTGGGCCAATCTTAAGCAATAGTATCCAGTAACTGTTACTACTACTACTACTATAATTACTACTACTATTAGCAAGGCTGGATGCTTGCTATTAAAACTTACAACTCCATGTGACTAATTCTTGAAAAAATTTCATCCGGGTTGGCTGCTAGTGTTTCCTTTTTTTTACAGCATACCATTCTTACATCATTTCTGCCTAAACAATCAGGTAGATTTCAGTTAAAAAAAAAAAAAGTGTAGGGTATCCACTGCACTGTCTGGATCACTGAATGTTTAATTCATTAGCGGACGGGATAGACGGGCTCACTGTACTGTTTCTGTTAGTTACTTTACGGATATGTTGACTGGTGCTAGTGGTTCTCTCCAATTTTACACTATAAGAACTCTCTATGTTAAACACAAGTTTGGAGAAATGTTAGTCATCATAATGAAGAAAACCATTTATTTGGTTTCGACCCTGGTTACATCTCCACATCACAGTGTGAGAAAATTTTTTGTCTCAGTCCTTCTTTTCTTTCTTCCGCTTCCTAAAGTGAGTGATCAGCGTGGTTACCGGGGGTAATGTCAGGGAAACCCATTTACCAAACGAATATCCACTTGATTGCATTTCTGTTATTTTTTTCTTTGA